>CM021109.1:63447131-63824073 GCA_007115665.2 Sequoiadendron giganteum | reverse complement strand
CAATAGTGTAGAGTGTTCCTTCAAAGCATTGCAATAGTCAACTCCCAGACTTGTGTGGATTTTTCAAATTCTCTTTCTGTTTTCATTTAGAAAAGAAATGCATCAAAAATTAAAATTTATACCATCATTTGTATTCTTGCAATCAAATGAAATGTGTAATGTAACAATGTCATAGAATAAAATGAGAGCAATGAATACTTAATCACTTGTATAATCAGCTTTGTACTTCATTTGTACTATAAATTATTGAGCAATGACTCTGAAAACTCTATTCTCTTAAACAATGCATAATTGGTATCTGATAAGAATAGATGCAATCAGCAATTTAAAACCATGTAGCAATTAACTAAATTTCCACTTTAAGATCAAACAAAAATTAAATCAGCTCCACCAATTGAATTGTAGTGAAAATTGGTAACATTTTGGCGATTTCCGCTAGATGCTTGCTAGCTAAGCATTAAATTAGTTGCCTATAACACTCCATTAGGCACAGAGTCAAATCTGCCCCTTCATGAAACTCAAAAATCTAAACAACAATACTCCAAACAACAACAAAACAAGACAAAAAAATGCTGAAACCAAACTAACAGGCCCTAATGGCCAAATAAACATGTGCAGCAGTACTTAATAAACATGTGTAGTAGTACTTAGGGAAAGTGAGAAAACTGAAAAGAAATGTGTGTAAAGAACTTATTTGCAACAACTACTCTACTTATTTAAAAAATAGAACTTATCTTAAAGGAAATGATTGAGGTGGATCCCATTTACTGGGATAGACAACACCTCTCCAGTCAACTTAGATAGTTGGAAAGCATTGTGCTCCTTGCACTCTGTGATGACATAAGGCCCATCCCAAATTGCATCAAATTTGGAATGAAATCTAGATTTATTCTTATATTCATTCCACTTAAAGACCAGATCACCAAAGATGAATTCTCATGGTCTTGCCCTTTTATCAAAAGAGCTCTATCAGATGTGCAAGGGGCCAACTTAAGTTTTTCATGCCATGTCCATTGATTGTTCTCAACCATCTTTTTGATCATCTTGAATAGATTCTTATTCGTAGATTATGCCTGCACATTCCCCTGTAGATAATAATTAGAAGATTTATTTAGATAAATGTTATTTCTAACTGACAAACCAGAAATCCTTAAACCGATGAAAGCTAAAACACTGTCAGAAATTATTGAATCTGGAGTATCGAATCTTGACACTAAGTCTTGATAGAAATTAAGCACAAAAGTCTCATTTGCTTCTTTCAAAGCAATAGCTTCGGTCCACTTAGTTAAGTAATCATTTACAGTAAGGATCCGCCTATGACCTATTGGCATTTTTTACTGCAACCCAAACGTATTTCCTGAAAAACTCCTATGAACTTTCCACATCCAATAATAAAAGTCTAGGAAACCCATGGCCAACTTGATGAGAACAATGATAAGGCTAATTCTCCTACACTTCAGACTTTGTAAACCCCAGGAGGTTATTCCCTAAAATGTGCTATTACCATACAACTTTAAATGATTCATTTTCACTTGGATAAGCTACCGATAGATTCCCCATAATGCTAAAAGGATGAAATCCTTCAAGAAATTGGCTATTCCTTGAAAAGGCTCAGGTCTAGTTAATAGAGAATCCCAAATACAATTAAAGTAAACTAATAGGAAATGATTGAATAAAATATTCCGAGGGGACAACACAAAACATAAGAGAATAAAACATGATCATAATTCCAGTGCCATATCCCAATGCACAGATTCAAAAGAGAAAACTGAACTACAGGGTAAATTTCATCTTAAACACTTATGATCTATATGAATCGCATTACAATCCATAAATCTATACCTGATTTTATTACTTCTTTATGAATCCGATTTGTTATATTGCATGAACTTACTAGTTAACTAAAGCATTTAGCCGATCCTATGAACCAGAGCTATAGTTAAACATAATTCACAGTAAAGAACAAATGAAGATCAATGAAAATCATCTTTGATCAATATTTCATTAATAATCCATGCAAAATATCATGATAGGAGAGAAAATAGACTCCAAATATTCATGAGCTCGATACAAACATGCTCAAGAACCCCATGATTAGCTAAGTTCTCAAATTTGACTCAAAACATTAAAACCTGTACTTACAATTCATACTCTTTGTATCACTAAACTCTTATTTCTCATATTTTGGATACTTCAACAAACCTTTCTCTTGGCCCAAAATTCCCTCTTATAAAACAAGGGAGCCAACAAGCTTTAGGTCGGAGAGTACACATGTCCAATTTTAATTCGACTACTAATTCCTAATTCAGTTACAATTATATTATGAGAGTGGAGAGCATAAGACAAGAATCATCATTAGTTGATATGGAGGAAAGAAAAAATCACTCTGAAGGCCGCTCATTTTACATAAAAGGCATGCTTAACCACTATAGTACTTATTCCACCTCAACACCCTGTACTTGAAATCAAAAGGAGAATGCATTTTTAAAATATAATATCTAAGGCTAGACCTGTATTATACACGACCAAGCTGCATTTCTTGACTATAACATTCATAATTCAAGTTCATCAGTGAACACCTTTTTCCATAATTCAAAATCCTCCTCGGAGGGCCACTTGAAAGCCACAACCTGATCAACCTTCTTTCAATAGGGTGCATACTTCACCATTATCGATGTGGCCTTTTTATCAAAGATTTCTAATAAACTAATGACAAAAGATAAATTTTCCAATGTATTCTCTAGCATGCGGAAGTCAAAATTTTTGCATATATCATGTGTCTAAGGCATCATTATATTGTTCATCTGATCCTTCCAAACCTGCAGGGGTTTGACTTCATCCCGACTGTACAAAATATGCAGCAATGGGGTTAAGTCCTTTCCATCATATACATCCATTAAAAACTTAATCTTGGACTCCATAGGGGTGGCACATCCCTGAAACTTCTGCTCACCAATTCCCTTAACAAATTGATATGTTCCTATAACAGTAGAATATTTATCCCCATGTTGTTTTGCCCCTACTACCATGGATTTCAACTTCTTCATTCTAGGGATCCATTTGTTTAGCAATGGGATGGCCAATTCTCTATCCCTTGGAAACAATTTTAGTGCTTGCAACATTAGGACATAATTTGTATTAACATTGTTTAGCTTACCCTGGACCCTTCTGTTTAAATGTTTCAAAATAGTGTCCATTATCACTAAATTGCTTCTCTTTGCTGCATCCCTGATTTTCCATACCATCTCCTTATACTTTTCAACCTGATGAATCAATTTCTCCCTAGAGAGTCCTCCTCCTAGGCTAATAGCCCTCTCAATTGCAATAGGCACTTGTACCATATTATATGGAACAATAGCCAAATAATGTGCTTGTGCAGAAGGTTAAGACTACTCTATATGTGGGTCGAAGATAGTGTGGCTAGAACTAGCTTGCCTTTGAGACCTCATGGTTTCCATTTGTTGCTTCAATAAAGCCAATTCAGTTTCTAAATCTGCTACCTTTTGTTGACTCTTATTATATTCAATAATAATATCATTATATTGGCCTCTCAGAGTATCCCAGTCCTAGGTCAAATCTTCAATAGTTTCCCTGGTGAATTTGGAAAAATTTACGACCATATCAGCAACATCCAATGTTGGGGTATCGACAACTCTCCTCACAACGAAGTGACCACTAAAATCATATGGTTCTACAACAATTGGCTTTTTAGACCCAGTGGATAGAGACCAGATTGCCAAAGCATCCTATTCCTCACTAAAGGTTGATCCTTTGAGTGCTAATGCAGCCTGCTCATCAATTACAAGAAGTGGCCTATTGGCCCTTCTTATTGTGTTGAACACCATAGCATCAACAATATCCCATTCAGGAAGTAGCAATACTCCACTTTTTTGTACCAATGCTCGACCCTGCTCTAGTGATATTTCTTTGAATTTCTCTTTCAATTGCAACCTGACTTTAGATTGGATTACTTTCTCTGGGAGCTCTGGGTGCAGACTTCTCTTGTGTGCCACCTTCTTAGAATATAGTGAGAGATGTTCCCTCAATACAAAGTCTTTAAAAGCATTAGTTTGAATAAAAGAGTCATCCATCATGAACTATTTGCAGACTTCTATCCTTAAATCATCATTACTTGTTATTCCTCTAATTTCATCTTTTCCTAACCTCAAAGTAACTACCCCTGAACTTGTTGCAGTGTCAACTGGGTCTGATGGCATCTACTAATGCATTTCATCTAGAGTCACAATAATGTCATCATCCTCATCACCATCACAATTGACCATCCTGTTCTTTCAATGTTTTGCCTCTTTGGTGATAGTGGGCAGGCCTACTCTGAAAACCTCAGAGGAGAATCCAAATCAACAATATTTGGCACTGACTGCCCTGAAGAAGATGGTGCAATATTTTTAGCAACATCTTCAGCCCTATTTCCCCTTCTTCTAGAAAAAACCTTTATCTTCTTTTGGGGCTGACAAGTAGGCCTCTCCTCCAATCTTACTTCAGGGTACTCCATGATAGTTTGTGATTTTCCCCTTTATTCCATAACCCTTTCATCTTTCAAAACCCCAACCAAACTCTCAAAATTATCAATGGCATATATTTCCCTGCTAGACTCATCTTTAGCATTAAGTATGGGATTGAAACCAGATATTCTTTCTTGCTTAATTTTTACTATTTTAGAGTAGGCAATGTACATTTACTTTCTCTCCTCTTGTATTTCCAAATCAAAAATATTCCTGATGATGTCCTCAGGAAAGGAGAAATTGTGGAAAAAGGTTTTGGTTCGATGCTTTGCCTTCATTTGAGGGATAAAACCCTCAGGATCATGATTCTTGGGGTGCATAGTTTTTAGCCTATAAGGCCCAAGTAATATGTGTAACTCCTTCCATCCTCCCTGTTCCATAACAAAATCAGAAAATGTTGTATACTCAGGGAAGAAAGAACCTATCTTCTGTTCAACTGGAAAGTGTAGTTCTTGAGCGCCTCCCAACTACCTCATAATTTCCAAAAATCCAATTCTAAGGGGCACCTCCCTTGGCAGAACCTTGGGAGTGACATTGGTGTCGAAAACCCTAAAAACTGTTGTGTTATTATAGGGGATAATGTCTCCCCAATTGTGCATTAAGTTCAATTCAAGTCTCCTCTCCAGTGGCCTCAAGAAATCATGAATTTCCTTTGGAATCCTTGGGGGTCATGAACCAGAGCCTTTCTTACTTTGGATCCAAAGACATTATGGAATGTTACATAATCAAACTTGTGATCATGCATGTCAAGGATCCTAGTCCAATATTGGACAGGCATTTCAATACTACCTTCCTTTTCTTTAATTCCATATCTATTTTGAACACAACCTGACCCTTGTAAAGAAACATGTGGATTAATAGGGAAAACCACCTGAATCCAACCTAATTCCTCCCCTCCTTTAGAGCCACCAAACCCATGTGCATTTTCTTTGCTACGTAAGTGGAAAAATCATACACCACGTTGAAACTCAGGTGCTTGAGATTTACAACCATATACATAATATCGGTAGGCAGGGTTGTGTTTAAACTGACTCCCAGAACTTGACATAAAGCACAAACAGTCTTCTTGAAATAACTGGAGAAATAGTCCATAGGAAAAGGTTCAAGCTCATTCCTGGCAATCACTACCTTCTGCTAATTCTTTCCTCTTCGTGAGACAGCCAAATGAGGTATCAAAAGGGATGTTCTGAACAAACCCTTAGTATTTCTATATTCTTGTCAAAAAAACCTCAAGGTTGAAAGGAACCATATCTCAACTCCATTCATGCAAACTGAAAATCTCTATGATTCCTTCTCTAATTATCTTAATCAGTTTTACACCAACGTGAGTTATGACAACTCAGGTCACGGGTTCATATCTCATAGCAACATCCTTTAAAAGATCTACATCCAAGTAGACATTAGGCACCACTAACTTACCCAAGTCCAACCTCCATGGATTACACAAAGGGACCGACAAATTCTTGTTCCCAAACCAATTAGAGAATAATTGCCACCCGGTATATGGTAACTCTACATCTCAAATTGCACATTGCTTATCTATTAACCCTTCCAAGAGTAAGGGCCCATAGAATAAAACCTTTTCCTCTTGCTTCTTGTTAGTAGAGGGCTTCAACAAATCAATAACATCTTGGGAGAAAGACCTAGTAGTGGTTTCAAAACTAGAACTTCAGGCCTTTGGTGCCATTTATATTAGACAGATGATAACTTGAGCTAGGGTTTTCTTATTTTCAAATGGAAAGCAATTACAATTTTCTCCCTATAGCCTTAAACAAAAAAATACCTCATGATTCTAGAATCCCCATCAATTATCCTGACAAGCTCTAAAAGAGAATCTATTCAAATAATTCTTTAGGAATGGAATGGGAAACAATCACTAGTTATTCAACAAGCAACCATAAAATCTTTTGAAATCACAAGAAATGGCGTATGTGCTACTTACGGTTTCACTTACAGAGCGTCAAAGGTAGTGAGACTTGAAAAATCACAACAACGGCTTGCTTCACTCGGTACCAGGCAATTCTTCCTCAGTGTGGAGATATAGTATGGAAATAGAAATTTGTTGATCATTTGCCATTTAATTATGGGAGAAAATTTGAACTTGACCATTACTATTCACTCATGTGAGATAAAATGGCTATAGTACAACACCAGTTTATTCAAATGTGAGTCGTTGATCAAAAACAATGTAGACGACGAGAACAGTCCAGATTAAGTCAAAACAGTTTGAAAATGCCAGATCATTTTTCTAGTCTTTAGGTGAATAGGAAATCAACTACCAGGCATCACATCAGCATGGAATAGGCCCCACCCCGATCACCCATCGTACAACATCAATGTCCACGCATCAAAAAAGCATACACCTCACAATATTATTGAAACTGAAGTTTTATTTGTGCGAGGTCAGGGAGGAATGGCCATGATGCATCGATAAAAAAACAACTATCATCATCGGTCAACGAGAAAAACTGGTCCCCACCATCAAATGCAAAAGGTGGCAGCATCTCGCATGCCTCACACCACTTTTATGACATAAGCAGAAACCTTGCGAGGTCTGCGAGTAATGGTGTACATGAAGATCACTTCATCTGATGATCACACAATCTACACATGCGAAAAGGTTATTTATAAAGAAAGGGACCGACTATGTAGACGGGGAAATGACCCTTGAGGTCGAAAATATTATTTAGAGGCTAATCTAAAATAATTTATCAACCTGACACTATGGAAAATATAACACGGTTAGGATGTAAAAAACCGAGAGGACAGGTAAAAGGGACCGGTAAAGACATGATCAAAAAGGGATAAAACATCACTTAAATGACCGACCACTGTTGGTAACAAGTCAACATTCGAAAAGAAAAACCATGACCCAAACTTGTTTGTAGAACCCAAAACCCAACCAATTAGAGCCGAGGATAAAATAAACCTACAAGGGGAAAAAATAAAAGCTCTACCAGTGGCTCCAACTAGGGATGTATGCCCCCTGTGGGCATAGCAAGATTCCAAAATCTATGGTTACGCAGACCAGACACAAAGAGAACCAAAAGCCAAGGACTTGCCTGGACAAGACAAGTAGACAAAAGAAAAAAGAAAAAGAAAACACACCTATATACACTACTTATAGGACTGTACAATGTACATGGAAAAAGAGCTACTTCAAGAGAAATAGTATTTCAAGAACTGTCCATGTACTGGCAGTTCAAGAACTTCACCTGCAAGTGACTCTAAGAAATATGAGTCTTCTCCATTTGTATCCATAATTATATATGGGCCTAACTAAAGGGGATCAAAAATTTCCATGCTTGCTCTTATCTTCAGATCTTGCATTCCAGAGAAACGCCATTGATCCAATATCAAATTTTCTCTCAATTTCCCTTTTGTCATAGAGGTGCTTTACCTAAAGTTGTAGTCTTTCATTTCTCTTATGATCCTCTCTTCTAGTTTCGTGCAATTGATTCAATTCATCCATTTTGTGCTACATCTCATCACATTTATCATCATATTCCTGGACAAATTCATACATCTTCAGAAGGTTGTTTTGTGCGATAAGTGATTCCATCCCATAGACTAGGTTAAAAGGCAAATGACCAATTGCCTTCTTGACAGTTGTCCTATCAGCCCACAGTACCAATTTTAATTTTGAATCCCAAGCCCTTCTGTTCTTCTCAATCATACGTTTGATGATCTTCATCAGACTCTTATTACTGGACTATGCCTATCCATTTCTTTGGGGATGATAAGGGGAAGAATATGAAACAGTTATACAATATTGATTATAGAAATTAACAAATTATTCAGATTTGAAACACATTGCATTGTCTGAAACAATTCTTTCAGGTACCCCAAAATGGCTTAAAATATTATTAGTCAAAAAATCAATAACAACTTTACTTGTGGCCCTTTTGGTTGGGATTGATTCAATCTATTTAGTAAAGTAATCAGTTGCCACCAATATCCATGCATTTCCTCCACTAGATTTTTCATATATTTCTCCAATGAGGTCAATACCCAATTGTTTGAAAGGAGCTGAAACATACACAGGTCTCAAAGGCAGATTACCAGAAAATTTCAACTTACCGAAAAACTTAATGCATGCATCACATATTTTGACATACCTATGATCATCCTTGAGTATAGTAGGCCACCAGTATCCTGCTCTTAAAATTTTATGAGCTGTTATCTTAGCCATGTAATGGCCACCATAAACTCCTTTATGCATTTCTATCAGTAGATCTTCAGCTTGGTCTCCATCCACACATTTAAGTATAATACCTTCAGGGTTCCTCCACCAAAGCTCACCATCAATAATAAAATACCTAATTTCTTGCAATTTAAGGGCTCTTTTCTCAATAAGAGGCATACCTTTAGGACATTGCATTGTTTGTAGATACTAAACAATCCACCTATATCAGCCACAAGTTTTCATATCACAAATAGGTGCAATGTTGTTTTGCTCTATCTGGTTTATTTTATTTGCCTCTAAATTTGCTTATGTCATTAACTTGGCTAAACCTTGAACTCTTACAAGCTTAGTGATTTGTATGTCGATATTAAATTCTTGGATTCTGTTTATCCATTTACATCTCCTTTCTGTAGTCTCTTGGTGAGTGAAAATATCTTTAATTGTAGCCGTTGACACATATGCAACAAAAATTGCTCTGATCAAGTAAGGCTTAAAATTCTTCACTGCCTTTATCAGGGCATATGCATGCTTCTCTGATATATCATATTTTAATTCTGTAGCTTGTAATGATTTTCTAAAGAATGCAATTGGTTGTTTAAAACCATCATTGTTCTTCTATAATATCACTCTAGCTATAGTATGAAAAGAAGCACAAGTAAACAACTGGAATGGTTTTGAATAATTAGGTGACTCAAGAACAAGGGCTTGCTTGATTGCATCTTTGATAGCCTAAAAGGCTTTGGATGGTTATCCTATCCATACTATTGTTTCTCCCTTCTTCAGCATCTTAGATATTAGATGAACAGTCTCAGCAAAATTTGTGACCAATCTTCTTAGAAATTTTATCTGTCCAAAGAAAGATTGGATACCTTTTACATTTCTTGGTTGTGTAATTCTATCAATAGTAGTCACTTTTTCAGGATCCATCCACACCCCATCTTTTGAAAAAAGATGCCCCTACAATTTTCCTTCTTTTACTCTGAAGGCACATTTCCTAGGATTCAAAGATATCCCATATTCCAAACCTCTAATAAAAAAATTCTCTAAGTGAGGACAATGATCATCCTCACTTTTGCTATGGGTAGTAAGATCATCTTGGTAAATGGAAAGGAACAGATCAACAAAATCAGTAAAGGCTAGATGCATAGCCCTTTAAAATGTTGCTCCATCATTTATTAATCCAAATGGAATTATTACATAAACATATGTTCCCCATGGTGTGGTGAAAGCAGTCTTGAATTGCTTAGACTCTCTAACCAGTACTTGGTTGTAACCAGAGAATCCATCCATCATGGATAATAGTTCACATCCTATGAATGTTGCGACATAGCCTCCATATTAGGCAATGGGTAATTATCCTTTAATGAAGCAACATTCAAGTTTCTAAAGTCAACACATAACCTAATGTCCCCATTTTTCTTTCTAATGGGTTACCAAGTTAGAGACCCAAGATGAGTGCCTAATTAGTTTAGCAAGTTCTTCCTACATTTTGGGTTATAGGGTAGGGTTAATTGGTCTATGTTTCTGCCTGAAAGGTTTCATATCAGGTTTCAATGGGATTTCATGTTGAAAAAGATCCTCCCTATATGCTTTAAGGTCCTCATATGACCAAGCGAAAACATGTCTATATTTTCTAAGTGGAGTAATCAACATGCTTCTAACATGTGGCTTCATTTTCCTTCCAATATAAACCTTCTTAGGAGCACCTTATGTTCCTAAGTTTATTTCTTCTAGGTCCTCCTTATGAGTGGGTGCTTGCTTAGTATTTGACATATCTGGATCATCAAAAACCCTTTCAAGAGCAACTAAACCTCGAGGGATGGTATTTGTGTTGAGCTGAATCACCTCATTCCCAAACAGGGTTTCCCTCCATTCAGTTTCTATTACAAACAAGCCAAAATCAATTTCCTTGCTCTCATACTGATCCACACAATGCAAGAATTTCAATATGTTTGTGTCATCATCAAACACCTACCAGTTACAGATTTTATTAGGTATTGTAGGCTTGGTCTGTACTTCTATTTGTGAGATGTCACCAAAAGTGACATCATCCAGTTTGACAGCTATGTTTGCTAATAAGTTAGCTTTAGAATTTTGTCCTCTTTCAATCCATTTAATACCAAAAGCACTAAATCCTTCAATAGTATCCCATATTGCAATTTTGTATTGCCTAAGCCTTTTATCTCTAGCTACAAAGTAGGATCTAATCTGGGAAACCACTAATTCAGAATCTCACAAGACTTTTAACACTTTAATACCATGTTTTCAAGCTATCTTTAAACTAAGTATAAGATCCTCATACTCTGGAACATTGTTAGTACAAGCAAAGTGCAACAAGAAGGAATATTTGAATATTTTACCTTGTGGGGAAATGAAGAAAATTCCTACTCCTGAGCCATCTCTGGAACAAGATCCATCAAAATGCATTATCCATAAGTCACCTTCTGATGATATCTTCAGTACTTCTTCTTAATAGGTGCTGACTGGATTTCTTCTTCTATTTTATCTTTCTTAACTCGAATTTTTTCTAGATCAGTTTCCAAAAAGTTAATTCTGATAGGCTCTAGTGGTTCCTCAACATTTTCAATCATGTGAGGGGATCTCTTTTCCCTATCTATTTTAACATATTTTTGTTCAATAGAAAATGTAGCAAAAGATAGATCACACTGTATGCTCCCACCCATTGAAGCACTCCAAGGTCTAGATAATAACATGCCATAAGTAGGTGGGATATCCACCACTATTACACTCATATGTAGCTCTTTCTTAGGAAATTTTTCTAGTCTATATGGAACATTATTTATGATACCTATAATAGGTACTTCTCGAGAATCCATTGCATAGCACTTACCATATGTACTGTCCACTTTTAGTCCCATTGCATGCATTATCTTTATTGGCATCACATTGTTAGATGCTCCTGAATCAATCATGCAATTTCTCAACATTTTCCCATCAATAATTAGACTTAAGAAAAAAGGATTGACATGGTTGGGATTAGAAGTAATAGTGGTACCTAGGTATATTAGGGGGCTTTCTGTGGTACTTTCTTCCACAATTTTTTGCTTTTCTTTATCCTCTTTTGAATTTACTTGATCAGAAACCACTTTACTCTTTCCACTTGTAGGAATACTATTAATAAGTGTAATAGTCTTATCCTTATGTTCATCTATATTCATCATTTCTAAGAAAGGAATAGTAACCCTAACTTGTGAAAGTACTTGGAACATATCTATTGAAGTGTACTTTGGTAATTCGGGAAAATTTGTGTTTTCAAAAATTACCTTTCCTACTCCTTTGGGAGTTTCATCATTAGAAGAGTGTTGATTGTTGTCTTTGATGTTCTGGGTTATAGCTTTATTCTTTGTCTTGGTCGTATCAACTTTCTTTGCCCATATCTGTGGCTCCCTTATTTCCTTAGTCTTTGAAACGACATTCTTAGCCTAAAAATTGGTATTTGTTCCAGTTACATCTTTTTCTTTTATGAACAGGTTTCAAGGCTTACCTGAATCACCTGGAACAATTTTGTTTCTCAATCATATGATATTCCTTGCCCTAACAAGTAAAGCAATAGTGTATTTTTCAATTTCTTCATCAGAAGGTCTTCTCAAGATAGTATTATCCATCTCTAGTTCATTGACAAAAAAATCATCATTGTCTCCTTCATTTGGAAACACTTGTCAGTGGTGTACATCATTACGTTGTCTCTAAATATCAACATCCATCCCACAAGGCTCATCATCTGAGGTATAATCATCATAGGCCAGATCAACTAGTCCTAATAATAAATTTGTCGTTGTATCCTGATCATGGGGAGACTGAGCATCTCCCTGATCATCCTGAGATTCTACCATATTTTGTGCTACTGCACATTGTTGTGGAGAATGTGGCACTTGATTGTTTCTCTCGTTTCCTTGTAAAGGTTTTCCATTATTCCAATTGGTATTATAGGGATAGTCCTGTAGCCTGGGAGGCCTATCATTTCTTTGAAAATGAGGCTTGTCATTTTTTTCTTGTTTCTACAATAGGGTAAGGACTTGATCTATCTTCTCATCAACAACAGTAGGTTTACCAAGCTTTTCAGTTTGATTTTTGGTGCCTTTAAAATTTTTGGGATCTTCTCTTCTCCCTACTTTACTAGAAGCCCTTCTATTATTTTAAATGTTCACCACCATCTTATATGCTTGCCTCAAATTTTGAGGGTCTTTATCTCTTAATAATAGCATATTTTTGCATCATAAGCATTACAATACTCAACTAATCATGCACTTTCATTAGGCCTCAAATATGCAGGAACTCTTATCATAGCCTTTTGGAAATGAGCATTAAACTCAGTAACCAATTCATTATGCCCCTTGGTAATGTTATTGAAATCATTTAATATAAATCTGGGGTCAGTCTGATCCCTGTATTGTTTCCTGAAATATTTGCAAAAGGAATCTCTGGAATGAATACTAGCATCAGCTAACCCTCTGTACCAATCCCTAGCATCTTCAACTAATGACTACATAAAGTATTTCATTGCTACATCATCATCCCATAGCTCAAAGTCTTCAACAAAACCTTGAAAATATTTCAAAAGGTCTTCCCCACTAAAGGAATTATTACTAGTGAATTTTGGGAGATGCTTTTGTGCATTATCTAGGACTGGATTAGGATACCCCCGAATATTACCAAAACACAATTGTCTGTATCTATCAATTTGGGGTGCTCCTCCACCATGTCCACTTTTGGGGGTGCTTTGTTGCTCAATATCTTTCTTATCATCCCTCCTTTTATCCTTTTCACCACTACCTTGTTGTTTATTCTTCCCAATGCTTCCCTTTTCATCCTCTGAGTAAGAACTAGAGTTTTTATGACCACCTCTAGCTCCACCACCTTGGTTACTGCCACCCCCACCTTTAGGTATTTGCTTCTCAGAATTCTTGCTTAGTGATTCATTCTCGCTCTTTCCTGAACTAGAAGCTTGGGGAGTGGGTATAGATATCTTCAGGAAAGCTATATTTCTTTCCATTTCAGCATTAGCAGCTTCTATTTCTTCCTTTCTTAGACCAGTCTACAACTGATCATTTATTAGTTGAAATCTTAGGAGCTCGGGGTTTTGGGGAAAATCAGATGGCCTGGGATTAGCTTCATTATTTTTTTCATCACTAGTATGAAGATTACTTTTATAACATGAGAAACTGTAGGCATGTTTCTGAGGTTGATCAACATGAGCTTTCCCATGATCTAGAAAGGTTGTCTTCTTGCATCCAGCAAATGGATCTGAAGTTTTGGTAGTTGAGAAGGGGTATATGTGGGAGTGGCAGAAATTCCCATAGAGAATGTTGCTTTAGGCACTTCACGAGCCCTATCAATAGTTACTTTAGCAACCCTTTCTTCTGAGGTTTTCTCTTAGCTGCTTCTTCCCTCATCTTTTCATCTTTCTTTTTCTGAGCATTTCTTTTGGATTGCTTAGCCCAGAATCTCTCCATATTCTCCTTTCTTATTTTGTCCCTATTGTCTTCTTCCTCTTGAAACCTATTTTCTTCTTCAATTAAGGTTTCAATATCTTTTTCTATATCCATTTCATTCTCAAGGATATCTCCTACCTCACTTGGACCAGGAGTATAGTAAGGTTGTTCTGCCTGATCTTCATCTTGAAGCAAAGGAGTTTCCTCATTCAAAGAGGTCCCTCATGGTTTCAAATTTTGTCCAATAAAAATAGACATAGTACCAAGTGTTGTAGCTTCTGGGAACTATTTATCCTATTCCCAAAAACTCCATCACTCCTCCTCTTTAGACATATTAGCTTCAACTTATCGAGCCATTTCAAAAGGAAAACTACCATGGTCCATTTGAGATAGAATAACTTGTGAGGAATCTCCACTAATAAAATCACTATTCATTTTGATATTTAAAGTAGAGGAAGAGATGATAGGAGATGAAACATACTTACTTGGGGTATCATTCACTTCTACCCATTTCTTGTCTTGTCCCGGTTCCAGCTCTACCATTGGCTTCGGGTTCTTTTTTGCATAATTTCTAGTCTTCTTCATGGTCTTTGGTGTACGGGGACTCTCCTTTACATGTTGCTATTTGTACTTTCTATGAATATTTTTGTTTGAGATATCAGAGTCGCCACCCAAAATATTGGGAATTATGAAGTGGTTGCACTTCACTTTTGCACTCATGACTTCGGACAAGAGTTTGAACATTACCTGACACACTGACACAAAACTTCAGAAAACGATACACATGCGCCGAATATGACAAATTAGGCACATAATTTAAACCAAGTATATTGTAACAAATGACTCTAACAAAACAAATTCTACACTAGGGACTTTTCATTCGATAATTCCCCAGTAGAGTCGCCATTCTGTTGGTGTTTTTTACTACAACCCGAACGTATTTCCCAAAAAACTCCTATGAATTTGCCACATCCAATAATAAAATTCTAGGAAACATATGGCCAACTTGACGATAACAACGATAAGGCTAATTATCCCACACTTCAGACTCTATAAAATCCAAGAGGGTATTCCCTAAAATGTGCTATTACCATACAAATTTAAACAATTCATTTGCAATAGGATAAGCTACAGATATATTCCCCATAATGCTAAAAGGATGAAATCCTCCAAGAAATTGGCTATTCCTTGAAAAGGCTTAGGTCCAGTTAACAGAGAATCACAAATACACTTAAAGTAAACAGATAGGAAATGATTGAATAAAATATCCTGAGGCCATAACACAAAACATAAGAGAATAAAACATGATCAAAATTCCAGTGCCATATCCCAACACTCAGAGTCAAAAGAAAAAACTGAATTACAGGGTAAATTTCATCTTAAACACTTATGATCTATATGAATCGCATTACAATCCATAAATCTATACCTGATTTTATTACTTCTTTATGAATCCTATTTGTTATATTGCATGAACTTACTGGTTAACTGAAGAATTTAACTGATCCTTTGAACCAGAGCTATAGTTAAACATAATTCATAGTAAAGAACAAATTAAGATCAATGAAAATCATCTTGGATCAATATTTCATTAATAATCCATGCAAAATATCACAATAGGAGAGAAAATAGACTCCAAACATTCACGAGCTCGATACAAACATGCTCAAGAACCCCATGATTAACTAAGTTCTCAAATCTGACTTAAAACTTTAAAACCTGGACTTACAATTCATACTCAGTGTATCACTAAACTCTTATTTCTCATATTTTGGATATTTCAACAGACCTTTCTCTCGGCCCAAAATTACCTCTTATAAAACAAGGGATCCAATAAGCTTCAGGCTGGAGAGTACACATGCCAAATTTTAATTCGACTGCTAATTCCTAATTTAGTTACAATTCTATTATGTGAGTGGAGAGCATTAGACAAGAATCATCATTAGTTGATATGGAGGAAAGAAAACATCACTCCAAAGGCCACTCACTTCACATCAAAGGCATGTTTAACCATTATAGTACTTATTCCACCTCAGCACCCTGTACTTGAAATCAAAAGGAGAATGCATTTACAAAATATAATATCTAAGGCTAGACCTGTATTATACATGACCAAGTTGCAATTCTCGACTATAACATTCATAATTCAAGTTCATCAGTGAACAACGTTTTCCATAATTCAAAATCCTCCTCGAAGGGCCACTTTAAAGCAACAACCTGATCAACCTTGTTTCGATATGGTGCATACTTCACCATTATTGATGTGGCCTTTTTATCAAAGTTTTCTGAGAAACTAATGACAAAAGACAACTTTTCCAATGTATTCTCTAGCATAAGGATGTCAGCATTTTTGCATATCTAATGTGTTTGAGCCATCATTATATTGTTCATGTGATCCTTCCAAACTTGTAGGGGTTTGAATTCATCCTGACTGTGCAAAATATGCGGCAATGGGGTCAAGTCCTTTCCATCATATACATCCTTTAATAACTTAATCTTGGACTCCATAGGGGCAGAAAATCCTTGAAACTTATGCTTAACAATTCCCTTGACAAGTTGATATGTTGCTATAACAGTAGGATATTTATCCCCATGCTGTTTTTCCCCTACTATTATGAATTTAAACTTCTCCATTCTAGGGCTCCATTTGTTCAGCAATGGGATGGCCAATTCTCTATCCCTTGGAAACATTTTCAGTGCTTGCAACATTAGGACATAATTTGCATGAACATTGTTTAGCTTACCCTAGACCCTTCTATTTAAATGTTTCAAAATAGTGTCCACTATCACTGGATTGCTTATCCTTGTTGCATCCTAGATTTTCCATACCATCTCCTTATACTCCTCAACCTGATTAATCAATTTCTCCCTAGATAATCCTCCTCATGGGATACTTGCCCTCTGAATTGCAATAGGCACTTGTCCCATATTATATGGAACAATAGCCAAATATTTTGCTTGTGTAGAAGGTTGAGACTGCTCTACGGGTGGGTCAGAGAAAGTGTGGTTAGAACTGGCTTGCCTTTGAGACCTCATGGTGTCCATTTATTGCTTCAATAAAGCCAATTCATTTTCTAACTCTGCTACATTTTGTTGACTCTTATTATACTCAATAATAATGTCATTATATTGGCCTCTCAGAGTATCCCAGTCCTTAGTCAATTCTTCAACAATTTCCCTAGTGAATTTGGCAACATTTACGAACATATCAACAACTTCCAATGTTGGGGTATCAATAACTCTCCTCACAACCAAGTGACCACTGAAATTAGATGGTACTACAACAATTGGTTTTTTAGACCCAGTGGATAGATACCAGATTTCCAAAGCATCACATTCCTCACTAAAGGCTGATCCTTTGAGTGCTAATGTAGCCTCCTCATTAATTGCAAGAAGTGGCCTATTGGCCCTTCTTATTGTGTCGAACACCACAGCATCAACAATGTCCCATTTAGGAAGTAACAATGCTCCACTTTTATGTACCAATGTTCATCCCTGCTCTGGTGTTATTTCTTTGAATTTATCTTTCAATTGCAACCTGGCTTTAGATTGAATTACTCTCTCTAGGAGCTCTGGATGTAGAAGTCTCTAATGTGCCACCTTCTAAAAATATAGTAAGAGATGTGCCCTCCATAAAAAGTATTTAAAAGTGTTAGTTTGAATAAAAGAGTCATCCATCATGAACTCTTTGCAGGCTTCTTTCCTCAAATCATCATTAATTGTTATTCCTTTAATTTCATCTTTTCCTAAACTCAAAGTAACTACCCCTAAACTTGTTGCAGTGTCAACTGGGTCTAATGGCATCTCCCAATACATTTCATCTAGAGTCACAATAATTTCATCATCCTCAACACCATCACAATCGACCATCCTTGTTCTTTCAACCTTCTACCTCTTTGGTGATGGTGGGTAGGCCTGCTCTGAAAACCTCGGAGGAGAATCCAAATCAATAATATTTAGCACTGACTACCCTAAAGAAGATGGTGCAATATTTTTAGAAACATCTTCAGCCGTACTTCCCCTTCTTCTAGAAAAAACCTTTATCTTCTTTTGGGGATGATAAGTAGGCCTCTCCTCCACTCTTACTTCGGGGTACTCCTCAATAGTTTGTGATTTTCCCCTTTATTCCACAACCCTTTCATCTTTCAAAACCCCAACCAAACTCTCAAATTATCAATGGCATATATTGCCTTGCTAAACTCATCTTTTGCATTAGGTATGGGATTGAAACCAGGTATTATTTCCTGCTTACTTTTTACCATTTTAGAGTAGGCAATGTACATTTCCTTTCTCTCCTCTTGTAGTTCCAAATCAAAAATATTCCTGATGATGTCCTCAGGAAAGTAGAAATTGTGGACAAAGGTTCTAGCCCAATGCTTTGCCTTCATTTGAGAGATAAAACCCTCGGGATAAAGATTCTTGGGGCACACAGTTTTAAGCCTATAAGGCCCAAGTAATATGTGTAACTCCTTCCATCCTCCCTTTTCCATAACAAAATCGGAAAATGTTGTATACTCAGGGAAGAAAGAACCTTTCTTTTGTTCAAATAGCAAGTGTAGTTCTTGACCACCTCCCAAATGCCTCATGATTTCCAGAAATCCAATTCTAAGGGGCACCTCCCTTGGCAGAACCTTTGGATTGACATTGGTTCTAAAAACCCTAAAAGTTGTTGTGTTATGATAGGAGATAATGTCTCCCCAATTGTGCATTAATTTCAATTTAGGTCTCCTCTCCATCGGCCTCAAGAAATCATGAATTTCCTTTGCAATCCTTAGGGTCTAATGAACTAGAGCCTTTCTTAATTTTGATCCAAATACATTATGGAATGTTACATAATCAAACTTGTGGTCATGCATGTCAAGGATCCTAGTCCAATATTGGACAAGCATTTCAATACTACCTTCCTTCTTCTTTAATTCTATATATTTTTCAAACACAACCTGACTCATATACAGAAACATGTGGATTAATAGGGAAAACCACCTGAATGCAACCCAATTCCTCCCCTCCTTTAGAGCCATTAGACCCGTGTGCATTTTCTTCGTTAGGTAAGTGGAAAAATCATACACCACATTGAAACCCAGGTGTTGGAGATTTACAACCATATACATAATATCGGTAGGTAGGGTTGTCTTTAAACTGACTCCTAGAACTTGACATAAAGCACAAATAGTCTTCTTGAAATAACTGGAGAAATAGTCCATAGGAAAAGGTTTAGGCTCATTCCTGCCAATCACTACCTTTTTGATTTTTTCCTCTTCCCAAGACAGCCAAATGAGGTATCAAAAGGGATGTTCTGAACAAAACCTTAGTATTTCTATATTCTTGTCTAAAAACCTCAAGGTTGATAGGAACCATATCTCGACTCGATTCGTACAAATTGAAAATCTCTCTGCTTTCTTCTCTGGTTATCTTAATCATTTGTGCACCAGTGTGAGTTCTGGCAACTCGGGTCATAGGTTCATATCTCGTAGCAACATCCTTTAAAATATCTACATCCAAGTAGACATTAGGCACCACCAACTTACCCAAGTCCAACCTCCACGGACTACACAAAGGGACCAACAAATTCCTATTCCCAAACTGATTGGAGAACAATTGCCACCCAATATATGGTAACTCAGCATCTCAAATTGCACACTACTTGTCTATTAACCCTTCCAAGAGCAAGGGCCCATAGAACAAAACCTTTCCCTCCTGCTTCTGGTTAGTAGAGGGCTTCAATAAATCAATAACATCTTGGGAGAAAAACCTGGTAGTTGTTTCAGAAGCAAAACTTCAGGCCTTGGGTGCCATTTATATCAGACAGATGATAACTCAAGCTAGGGTTTTCTTATTTTCAAATGGAAAGAAATTATAATTTTCTCCCTATAGCTTTAAACAGAAAAATACCTCATGATTCTAGAATCGCTAGCAATTATCCTGACAAGCACTAAAATCAAATCTATTCAAACAATTCTTTAGGAATAGAATAGGAAGCAATCACTAATTGTTTAGAAAGCAAGCATAAAATATTTTGAAATCACAAGAAATGGCGTGCGTGCTACTTACAGTTTCACTTACAGAGCATCAAAGGTAGTGAGACTAGAAAAATCACAACAACGGCTTGCTTCACTCGATACCAGGAAATTCTTCCTCAGTGTGGAGATATAGCATGAAAATAGAAATTCGCTGATCATTTGGCATTTAATTATGGGAGCAAAGTTGAACTCGAGCATTAATATTCACTCACGCTAGATAAAACAGCTATAGTACAACACTAGTTTATTCAAATGCGAGTCGTTGATAAAAATAATTTAGGCGAGGAGAATGGTCCAGATTAAGTCAAAAAAGTTTGAAAATGCCACATTGTTTTTCTAGTCTTCAAGAAAATAGGAAATCACCTCTCAGGCATCACATCAACATGGAATGGGCCCCACCTTGGTCATCCACGTGTCAACAAATCGCACACCTCATAGCATTTTTGAAACTAAAGTTTTAATTGCGCGAGGTCATCGAGGAATGACCATGATGCGTCGGTAAAGAAACAACTATTAGCATCAACATCCATCATCGTTCACTGAGAAAAACTAGTCCCCGCCATTAAATGCAACAAGTGGCAGCATCTCGCATGCCTCACACCACTTTTATGACATAAGTAAAAACCTTGCGAGGTCTACGAGGAATGGTCTAGATGAAGATCACTTCTTCCAACAGTCACAGAATATACACATGCAAAAAGGTTATTTATAAAGAAAGGGACCAACTAGCTAGACAGGGAAATGACCCTCGAGGTTGAAAAGATTATTTAGAGGTTAATCAAAAACAATTTATTAGCCTGACACTATGGAAAATATAACACTATTAGGATGCAAAAAACTGAGAGGACAGGTAAAAGGGGCCGGTAAATACATGATAAAAAAGGGATAAACATCACTTAAACGACTGAACACCATTTGTAACAAGTCAACATTCGAAAATAAAACCCATGACCTAGACTTGTTTTTAGAACCCAAAACCCAACCAATTAGAGCCGAGGATAAAATAAATCTGCAAGGAGAAAAAATAAAAGCTCCACCATGACTGACGCTTGAAGGAGGGTTCATAGGTCTAATGAAGTCCAAACCCCACTTGGAAAATGGTTGCTCCACCTGAATAGGATGTTGGGGAAGCACTAAAAGCCTCTATTTTCCATAAAACAAAGCACACTTTTCATATTTTCGGACCCAAGAAATAGCATCCTTAAATAGATCTGACCTATAATAACCATCCCGCATAATTTTTCAGGGTTGTTCTTGTAGCAAAATGGCCTCCTAAAGGCCCATCATGAAATTCTTCCAACAAGTTGTCAACTTGATTAGGCTTAATGCATCCTAATAAAACACATTGAAAGTCTCTTCTATAAATAATACCATCAATAATTGCAAAAGTAATGGACTGTAATCTGTAATACCTCCTTTTTGGTCTTTCTAAGCCTTTGGGGCACTCACTTGTTTCCAGATAATACATCATTTGATGCACCCAGGTAGTAGCAGGAATTGGAACAATGACTGCATCATCATTGTTTAGCACTATACCAACATTTTCAACTTATTTTAAGTTGTTTTCCATCGTATTTTCTACAATATGTTCACACAAACCCTTGCCTCTAAAAAGATTGGTTATTTTAATATCAATATCAAACTCCATAACCTTGGTTATCCAACCAGCACACTTATCATTAATATCTCGGTTAAGCAAGAAGTCCTTAGCAGTTGAATGAGAAACTAATAAATGAATCCTATTATTTGATAACATATGTCTAAACTTTTTGAGGCTTCTCACAACAAAAAAATCATGCTTTTGAATGAAAGAATACTTCAGCTCATAATTGTGTAATACCTGGCTGAAAAATGCTACAAGTTTTTCCAAGCCTTCATCATATTGTTGACACAACATAACTAAAATAGTATCTACTCCTCCAAAGGAGTAAAGAATAAAATCTTTGTCATAATTTGGATTAATGAGAGTAGGAGCAGCTGCAAGGGCTTCTTTTATCTACTCAAAGCTCCTCTTACTTTCCTTGGTCCAATTGAAAGGCATATTTTTCTTAAGCATAGTAGTGAGAGGTTGCATCAAAGCTACATTGTTAGGTATGATTCTCCTTACAAAATTTATTCTTCCAAGAAAGCTTTGTAATCCTTTCTTGTGAGCTAGTAATGGTAGTTCAAGAATTGCAGAAACTCTCTCATAGTCTATAGAAATACCTTGTTTCGAAACAATGTATCTAAGGAGTTTTCCTTCATACATAGAAAAATACACTTTTTCAGATTGAGAGATACTCCAAACTCTCTCCACCTTTGAAAAATATGTTTGAAATGCTCTAAGAGTTCATTAGCATTTTTGGAAAAAATAGTAATATCATCTAAATAAACCAGAAAAAACTTTTTCATGAGGCCATGAAAGGCCATATCCATCACTCACTGAAACGTTGCTCCAACATTGGATAAACTGAAATGAATCTTATTATAGGCCATGGTGCCCCATTTAGTTGTGAACATTGTTTTGAACTGATCTTCTTGCTTTACCAAAATCTGGTTGTAACCTGAATACCCATCCAACAAAGAAAATATGTCAGAACCAGAAACTACTTGTAAATTTTTTTCAATGCAAGGGAGTGGATAGTGGTCTTTCAGTGACACTTTATTTAAATCTCAGAAATCATCACAAAATCTGATTTCCCCACTTTTCTTCCTAACTAGAACTGAGTTAGACACCCAAGAAGTATGCTTGATAGGAAAAATAATACCACTCTCAACTACCTTGTTCAACTCAACCTTCATAATATGTTCTAGTTTGGGATTAAGAGGTCTCAGTTTCTACCTTATAGGTTTAGCATCAGGTTCTAATTCAATAGTATGCTGGGCTAGTTCTGGATCAAATCCTTTTAGATCTTTGTATTCCCAAGCAAAGACATCACTAAACTCTTGATATAACAGAACAAAATCTTGTTGCTCCTCTTTATTAGATACCTTTCCTAGCTTGAGCAACTTACCTTTGAAAATTTCAATTGCCTCATAGTGTTCTTCCGTAACAGTCATGTTGCATTTATCTTTCCATACCTGGTCATTTGAGTTGAAAACAGATTCCAAGGTCACCAACCCATTTGGAAGCTTATTTTTCTCTAATTGAACAATCTGATTATCATACTAATGTTGCCACTTTTTTTTATTACCATCAGTGAAGTCAACTTTAGCAATTAAGAAGCTTACAATCTACTCATCACTGTCAAAAACTTGACAACTTACATTATTGTTAGGTACAGAAGGTCTAACTATAATCTTAACATATTGTCGTGCCTCTACTTTGTGAATCTCATTCGAAATATCAAACTGGGCTTGTATGGTAGCGTGCCTATCTGCACATGTATTTTCATTTCTAGGAACTGAACATATATTAAAAGCATCAAAATCTTCAATCAAATCCCATACACAATACTTATACTTCTTAAGTGAATCATTTTTTGCAGCATTCATATTTCTAACTTGATTCGCTATCAGTTTTGAATCACCATAGACATGTAAGCATTTAATGCCTCTCTTTTGGGCCCATTGTAGGCCATGCACTAGTGCTTCATATTCATCTGTATTATTTGTATAGCTGAACACAAACCTAAAAGTTGAATAATAATTATTTCCTTCTAGTGAAATCAACATGTCTCCACCACCAGCACCTACATTGCTCCTTGAGCCATCAAAATAAAGCTTCCAAAGTTCATTTTCCTTCTCTGTAGGCTATCCCTCATTTTTAAATAGATTAGGCATATCAAAACTAGGTTCACGAATCATATAAACCCCTAATCCTATCTCATCTATGTGTTGGAAAGGATCAAGCTCCTGATCTTCGGTTGCACATTCATCTACATTCATACTTTCTATATGTGTTGTGGTCTAAGGTCATGGTTTTCTCCACTAGTACAGGGGTGATGTAGAGGTTAGCGTTTATATGGCTCGGGACGTATGGTTCGATATGGTCTTTAGCTAAAGGCTCAGACTTTATGTTTACTTTTATACCATACCTTATTCTAAAAAATAGA
The DNA here is from genome assembly GCA_007115665.2 of Sequoiadendron giganteum. NCBI lineage: Eukaryota > Viridiplantae > Streptophyta > Pinopsida > Cupressales > Cupressaceae > Sequoiadendron > Sequoiadendron giganteum. The sequence continues at coordinate 63,799,857 of CM021109.1, read as the reverse complement.
TGAGACTAATCAGAGGACAAAAACCCACCTAGTTTGGCCATAAAATCCCTTGAAAGGTAAATGGAAAAAATGAGGTGGTAGATCAATAACATGTATATCCTAATGAATTGCAAAACTAGGGGATGCATGCAAAGTAAGAGATAATTTTTTTATTATATCAACAATTTTAATAGAAGATCCATCTAACTAAACTACACCTTTCTGAGAGTTAGGTTCATAAGCAAGACCTAACATACTAGCTAGGCTCTTAGACATAAAGAAGCTACTTGCACCAGAATCGACGATACAGTTATGCACTATTTTATCTCCAATAATTAGACTTAAATAAAATGAAGGAGGCTTTACATCTTTATTTTTCTACTCACTCTTCACTTCTAAACTATTCGTAAGCACAACTTTGCCATTCCTTTGATTACTATTAGAAACAAAAAGCTCTGCTAATGCATCCTGCAACAAACTCTTTTGACCCAGAAAATTCAAGGCATCCATAACTGACATATTGACAGTAGCTTTCTTAAGATGTTCAACCACGTTGAAAGAAACGAGAGTTACCTTTTTTGGTTTTTAGTGACAGCAACATCACTTCCTTTCTATAAAAGCTATGATGGCGTCTTACGTTATTCCTTGCCAGGTATTTCTTATCCTCTTTGCAGAATCTGCACCTTAGGTTGCACTGTAGCATTAGTATTTGATGCAGAAACAGTCGGTTTGTCCTTTGTAGCCTACTACTGTGAGTTTCCATCTTTCTACCCCAAATCCATGGCTCTCTTTTTCTTCTAGTGTTGGCTAAACTAGGAGAATCTTACTGATCCTAACCGTTCATGCCATAAAACTCAGAACTCTACCAGTTTGGCAAAGCAACCTTGAAGCTTTCTTGTTGTTCTAGATTTTGACTTGGAACACTTTATGAACCTACATACCTATTTTGAACCATTAAGGCCTGATTTATCATGTCGTTAGCACATGTTGACTGGTTATGGGGCTAATTGCATGGATAGCACCAATCACAATCTTGGGAAAGGTTATTTTGTGTTATGAGTTCATTTGATGAATTGGTAGCATTCGGGTTGTAGGGCTGAAATGGTCTAGGATTAAAAAATTTCCTTTGGCCTTGATAATCATTCTAAAAGGTTGGCCTATTCGGCTGGTTTTGCTAGTATAAGGCTTCATATGGCTTATGTTCTTGGCCAACTTGCTTCTTAATGCTAACGAGATCATTCTCGAAGGTCTTCAATATATTTTTTATCTCTTGAAACTCTTGGTTTTGGGCTAGAGCAACAATTTCTTGGGCTGCGGTCTGATAACCTATTGCTAGAACAGTGGGAACAACATCTAAGGGTGGTAAAGATACAGGCATAGGGATTTGAATATCTGAAAACAAAGGCATATGAGGCCTAGGGGAAATTTCCCCAGCTTGAATAAGATAGCTCTCAACTCTAATGGCGATATCAAATGTGTTAGGGAGTGTGTGCCCACCCATAGATTGAGTCATAAATAAAAAATTTCCATTTAAGGCCTTTAAGTAAAATAGAAAAGCATGAGTTGGTAAAGGTTTTACAGTTGCAAGGATTTTGTCCCAAGTTCTCTAAAATTGGTAATTGAAATCAACCAAGTGCTCATGCGGAGCTCTTTTGATCGTGTTCAATTGTTCCAACAAAGATGCATGATCTGATTTATTAGAAAAATACTAGTACAGGCCATCGCCTAATGCATCCCATGTCACGATTGAATTTGTTGTGAAGCCTCTAAACCATTGCAATGATTTGCCTTTGAGTGATGTAGCCAAGAGTCTCAATGGTATATTTTATTGGGGAATGTTTTGAACTAAACATAGAGTGGCCACATCATGAATGTGTTCAATGGTAGTAGTTTGTTCCTCTCCAGTAAAGAAAGGCATGCTTCTAAAAGCTGTAGCTGGCATATCATCATAGTGTGCAATGTTTAATGGGCCGCCCCCACTAAAAGATGCAAAAGCATGTTGTCTTTCCATCAGTGGTGCTTGTGACACGGGAATAGGACTTCTTGGTGATAAAACCATAGAATTAAGAACTGGAGGTGTAGATGCTAACCTCCTTGGTGTGTTAAATATTTTTTTTGTTGTTATTCCTCTCCTTCATGGTGGGGACAGCTGCAGGTACTCAAAAGGTACTAAACTTGATCTTGTTTGAATTCTTCTCATGCACAGACTGCACTAAGTCTGCATGTAAAATCAGAATCAGAGTCGCAATGTATATTGAAAAAGGCCTCCAAAAGGCTAAATAACTTGCTACATACACCAAACAACAACTTTAAAAGATTAAAACTTCTCTGAAATTGATTTTCAGAGACCCATTGGGTGTGCCAAAAACTATTATCAATCAGATATTCACCCTATAATAAATTTGCAAAAATCTAAGTATCTGTTGACACATGGAAACCTTCTTTAGATGTGGGTGATCTAAACAAAGAAGGAATCTCTAGAGTAAGTTGGTGCTCCAAATAATTAATCTATTCCAAGTGATTTTTTGAGACAAAGGGTAGAAAGATGAAATTGAATGAAATATATGACTTAAAAACTTAATGATGACTTAAAGACGACTCTGTTCTTCTACCCATAAACAATTTCTCAAAAAATAACAATAATTCACAACTTCTCATGAACACTTAACACAAAAATGATTTGTATGAAGATTCATATTTTGAATACAACATGCAACCTGTATTTATGATCTTTCTGCTTCAAACTACAATTCTAGGACATGACAAGGATTTTGCAAACAAAAATCATAAATTATATCAAACTTAAACTGCAATTGACATAAAATTGAGAAATAGGAAATTTGTTTCTATTAACTAAAGGAGTATCAAAGTCTAAGTATAAATTTTTGAGTTACAAAACTCTTTGGTTTAGCATGAGAGTAAGAATCAATAATCTGGACTAAGAAAAACTCTAAGTTTTTCTCCAGGATATATCACTAAAACCCTAATCTGAGCTCAAGAAGAAAGCTCAAGGAAAAGCACCTAAAACTACTCCAAAAGGTGACATAAAAGTCGAAAACTCACACTTTTTGCATGTGCATGCAATAAGACACTTAAAAATAGGCAAAATCTACTTTTAGAGCGAATGAAACACTTCATCTCTTCACCATGCAGCTCAAATCCAACTAGAAGAAAAGTTAAACTCATCTTTGCATGCAAACTGCTAAAAATAGCAATAAAGACTAAAACAATTTATAAATTATTGTTTTATCATCTTCTTTACAACATGCAATTTTTACAACTTGCTTTATTTTTTCCAGTTTGACTTAATTTCGCAATAAAGATTTTAAAAAGAAATTTTTTGCACAACTATAACCCTTATTTCTCCAATTATGATCTTGATTTTTCTTATAAAAAATCATAAAAATAATTTGGTCATCTCCATTATTACATTTAATTGATTTTATTTAAAAATCAATTGAAAAATTGAATGCCTAAAATATGGATTTTAATTTAAGGCATATCTCTCTAAGACCTGATCGATTTCTATAAAATCAATTACAAATAAATACCTAAGGCATAAAGGCATAAACTACTCTCATTCATATTTAATTGATTTTCTCTAAAAATCAATTAAATGAAACCTAAGACATTGGACTTTGAATTCTTCACAAAAGCATTATTTTTGACATCACTCAAATCTCTAAAGTCCTAAACCAAGAAACATTTATCAACTCAAGCCTAAGGCTTAGGCATATGGAAATGCATGAAGTCCTTAAAAAGTTCTACCTAAGGCATATGAGACCATGGCAATAAAACTTAAGGCATTAATTTGAAAATGCAAACACTAAAAACCTCTAAGTTCGAATTTCTTCACTCAAAAGGAAAATATTATCAACCCAAATTTGAATTAGGTCAAGATGGAACAAAACAAGAAGAAACCCTAAAATAATTTCATTTCCATCTTGAAAATTTAAAAGACTTTTTCTCTACTGGGAGAGATGGTGTCGCCATGAGTGAGCTCGATTTGCATCTTTGAAAGACTTGAGCACTTCAAACTTTGTCTTTAGATGGTCGATTCTCCTCAGTGCGATAATGGTAAGTTGTTCTCATGGTCTTTTGTGGCTCTTCAAATGTATTTTGAGAGGCAAAAACCCATTAAGGTCGTAGCCTACGCATGTTTCTATCTCTGATTTTTTACTTCATTTCACTCCATATTTTCTTAAACTCTCCTTGGCCACAATCTATGAGCTTGACCCTTGTATCTGGAAGCTCCATTAGAGCTTGGTCATGCTTTATCTATTCCTCTACAGACATCACACTAGTAAGCTCATGTTCCTCCATTGTTCTTCTGCATTTCTCTTTCAATAAAAAAGCTTTTAAAATCTTAAAATGCAAGTGAATGATTGTTTTTTTTACAAACCAAAATGTAGGCACTATACAGGTCGTGGCATGTGTGTTTGATCTTGGGCTTGTTGAAGAAAACTCTTTTTGTTTCTCCTTCTTTGTTTTCAGATTTTGACTTCTAAATAGTAAGCTTGAAATGGGATTTCATCCTTTCAATAGAAAATGTAATTGGAACTCCTCCATAAATGGGTTCAACCCATGATGCATCTCATGCATTTTTGCATTTTTTTGTAAAACCCATACATGCGTATTCTTTGATTCTGAAAGAAATCATTTATTTTGTATTTTCTATTGAAAACCCCATGTGGGTAAGCTGAAAATGGTAAAAATCTTCATTTGATCAAAAACCCCAATGTTGGTATTCTGGAAATAGAGAGAAACCATCATTTTTTTTAAAATCGCTTCATCGGTATTGAGTATTTTGAATAAATTTGCATTTTTAAATAAAACCCTCATGTGGGTATTTAGTAATAATGGAAGAAAACCTTTTGAAACTTGAACATTTCCTCACATTAATACTTCTGGAAACCCTATGGAAAACATTTTTGCAAAAATAGCTCTAAAAGCTTAAATAGGCTCCATGTATTTGCATTTTTGTTTTGTTGTAGCTGCAATGAAATTTTAGACTTTACTTATTCAGAGGGCCAACTCCATGCCTTTGATAAACATCATTTGGCTTTTAACCACTATAGTACCATTCTTGATCATATTTGATGCATATTCCCATTCATTTGATGTACTTCAACTTTCATGTTTCAGAGTAACACTAAATCATGTAATAGGAATTTCTTCATAACTATAGCATTAATAAATACTAAAATATACCACATTTCAAACTCAATACTTTGATTCTCAGTCAACAGCATTACCTCATAGGAATAGAATATTTTGAGAGAGAAACAATTGAATAATGTTCTGTATGCTTCTTCATAGCTTACTATTCTTTGAAATTGAATGCAGCAACACCATTTATGTGGACTACTTTGATGTTTACTACCACTTTTCCATTTACTTAACTGCTTCAAGAAATCTACATTCTCAACCCAAAACTTTACCAGATACAGCAACACTTTCCTCCAAGTTTTACTACTCATTATTTTACCTTCTTTTCTCTACTTGCACATTACAATTACTTGATCACTTAGCTACATATTAAAATGCCTCAGAAAAGAGTGCATTATTAGCTCACAACTCATAAGGCAAATGGCAAACTGAACTCCTTCAAATACTTCCATTATTTGTTAGTGCTCCATTGATAATGCATTATGTATGCCTATTCACTACCACTGTTATGAGATAAAACACTTGCTACTCCAAAATAGAATAATATGAAACAACATAAAAGAATGTGAACAAACTTAATGCAGAAAAAACAATAATATGGCAGCAATATAAAAACTTTTCCAAAATGAAAACGAGGGATTTGAGCTGAAACAAGTTCGTCAAGTTTATTATCCATTTTTAATTTTCACTTCATTGCTTCGATCTGACTATTATGAATGCATGATAAACTTGATTGCTCTTTTATTTTAAGTCTGCTTTACTCTATTATGAAATGCTTAGATGAGCATGATAATGCACTTTTTTACTTGGCCCACTTGTAAGTTTAAGGGGTAGCATACCAAGCTCTACCCTTGTGGGAACCCATTTTACACCACATTCTTTATGTCTTCATAAAATAATCAGCTTCATGACTTTTCCTATACCTGCATAGGAAACAAACAATGTTTTCAAAAGCAATATATTGTCATGATGTTTCTAAGATATGGCATTTCATTTTCAGGCTCTCATTTCTGGACTTTTCTTGATTGTTCCAGTGCATTGTTAGCAAAATTCTCCATTACTGTTGATGGTTCATGTAGATATGTTCATAGTCAGAGCTCTAACAACCCTCCTTTCTTCTTACAGGTCGATCGGAGCTCGAGGACAAAAGATGGTGCACCAACTCTCCATCGGCCACAAGCACAATAAATGATGATTATGTCCATATTTATGTGTTTTTCCTTTTTGCATTTTCAATAGTGTAGAGTGTTCCTTCAATACATTGCAACAATTAACTCCACGAATTTTGTGGATTTTTTAAATTCTCTTTCTGTTTTCATTCTGAAAAGAAATGCATCAAAAATGCAAATTTGTACCATCATTTATATTCTTACAATCAAATGAAATTTGTAATGTAACAATGTCATGAAATAAAATTAAAGAAATGAATTCTTAATCATTTTTATAATCAAATTTATACTTCATTTGTTCTATAAATTATTGAGCAATGACTCTGAAAAATCTGTTCTCTTAAACAATGCATAACTGGTATTTGATAAGAATAGATGCAATCAACAATTTAAAACCATGTAGCAACTAACTGAATTTCCACTGTAAGATCAAACAAAAATTAAATCAGCTCCACCAATTGAGCTGTAGTGAAAATTGGTAACAGTTTAATTAACAAAACGGGGTTTGACCAAGGAGAACCCCTATTCACTAACAAAACAATAGTTTTCTCCTCTTTGATGTGTGTTTGCAGGTTTTAGGTTGAAGCTCAATTGGAGAGAAAAAAATTGGAGAAATTTGCAAAGTTGTCAAAGTTGCATGAAAAGTTGTGAAATCATGAAAACTGAGCTACGGGTTTTATTTCCGACTATTTGATATTGTCTGACTAGAATCTATGAGTACAGACATTGAAGAGAAAAGCCCAAAAACAGATTTTTCGAAGCCCTAGCTAGGACCCATTCGCCATTGGGAGAATGTGTCCTCAATGAGATCCAAAAAATCACTTTTTTCAACAAGTACACAAAATTTGACCTTCTTAAAACTTTCTATTCGACACAACAATTTTCTCCTCTTTGATATGTGATTGCAGGTTTTAGGTTGAAGATCAATTGGAGAGAAAAAAAATTGGAGAAATTTGCAAAGTTGTCAAAGTTGCATGAAAAGTTGTCAAATCACGAAAACTGAGCTACGTGTTTTATTGCTCACTTTTTGATACTGTCCAACTACAATCTAGGAGTGTAGACATTGAAGAAGAAAACCCAAAAATAGATTTTTCAGAGCCCTAGCTAGTACCCATTCGCAATTGGGATAATGTATCCTTAGTGAGATCCAAAAAAGCACTTTTTTCAACAAGTACACAACATTTGACTTTCTTAAAACTTTCCTTTTGACTGTTATATAGTTAAACTTAATTTGTGTTACCCATTTATACATCATAGCACACATATTGAATGAAATCACAGAAAAATTAGGTTCATCATTCTTTTCATTTTGGTGAAGCCCCTTTTAGATGTTTCATTATGGTGAACCCAACCTTTTGAGCATTGTATTTTTTTGATTGTGCAGTCAATTTTCATCCTAGATTTAGATATTTCATTCATTAGCATTCATTTGCATTGAACTAGGTCTCATTTAGGGTGTCTAATTTGCATTCAACTTTGCATTATATCTAGGGATTTTAAGGATTGCATTGTTTACATTCTTTAAATCTGAAAAAATACAAAAAAAATTAGTCATCTTGCATATCATATACATAATATAAAATTGCATTTGAAAATCAAAACAAAATTGCATATCAAACTAGGTCTTCTAGGTTATCATTTTGTCACATTTTTCAATTGCATTACACATTGAATCAATAGAAAACTAAAACTAAATTTTTTTGTAACAAACCTGAATCTAAAAACCATTGGAAAACACTGAAAATCAATAAAAAATTGTTTCAAAAACCTAATCTAGGACCCATTTTCCCTAGGGCGAATGTGTCCCTGATCAGGCCATAATTTGAATTTTTGGGCATTAAAATATTCATTCCTACACTTCTATTTGTTGCTTTCATATTTCTATTGTTGTTTGTAGTGCTTCTATTTTATTAATTTCATCATATTTATCTTAATTTGGTACATTTAGTGCAATGTGTGACTTCAAAATTGCATTTACAAGACTTCATTTTCATATTGTTGCACAGTGTAATCAAAAAATTACCTTCTTTAGAATCTGAAAATTGCATTTACACATTGCATTGCATTTTAAGCCTCTTTCCATTTTGGGTTTGTACACTAAGTTTGTGAAACTTTTATGAGGTTTACAATTTGGTGTCCTATTAGAAATACTATTGTAAGATGTGTTAGAGTACTTGGACATTTATTTTATTAATTAAAAAATATTTGTTTAGTTACGTAAAGTTCCCTTTTACCTCTTTTTCACTTAAGCTAACATTAGGTGCATAACAATTAATTACTTTATTAATTATTATTGTGCAAGCCTAGGGTTTTCCTTTTTAGGGTTTTCATCTATATGTAGTTGAAAACTATCTTTTGTATTATTATTCATTTTACATTTTTAGGTGAATACATTGCTCCACATTCTTGAGCATTTCCTTTGTTGCTTCTCTTTGCTTCTCCTTGTAATAGGTTATTTGCTTGCAAAGATCTTTTGGGCTTTTGTGGTGTTGTATCTTCTCAACTCCAACATGTTATCAGAGCTTCAGATTTGCAGCTGCTTGTTCTTGTTTTGAGATTTTTGCATTGGAAGAAAATCTAGGGTTCTAAGGTTTCTTCTTGTGGATTCAGCATACTCTGAATTTTAGGTTAACTTTGGGCCCAAATGGATAGTGCCATTGGATTCGTAGTGCCCAAAAACCCCTAAATCGATTGTCAAATCGCTGATTTTGGCCACAGTCAACTAGGGTTGCAAAAAAAAATTTAGGGTTTGGCCATACAGCCCCCTCAGCAAAAGAATCACAAAAGAAAAAATTTTAAAATAAAAAAAACAAAGGTTTTTGATTTTTTGTTTGCGCGGCCTATGCAAATTTTTCCTCCGCCCGCTCGCCAGCCACCGCCGCGCTGCCCTCTGGCTGTCGCACCGCCCGTGTCCACCGCGCCGACCTCGGCCAACCCCAGCTCCACCCCGGCTCCACCGAGCCCACTCCACCCACATGCTTGCTCCGCTGAGCCCACTCTGCCCATGCGCTCACCTCGCCTGCTGAGCTCCGCTCGGCCGCTGCCTACTCCCACCGAGCTCGTCACCACTGGGCTCGCCACCTACGAGCTCGTCGACTTACTCCCGCCGGGCTCACCGACCCGAGTCAGCCCCTCCAGCCCCATTGGGCTTAACAATTCTACCGCCCGGTCACATGGGTGACTGTGGGTCTTCCGCCCCAGCCCCCTGGTCCGCCCAGGTGACCAGGGGCCAATTTTTTTAGCCCCCAGGTGCTAAAGGGGTCTAATAGGGCATTTTTTTTGCTCTCTCACAAAATCGGGCATAACTCAGGCGTTTTAGCTCTGTTTTTTTAATAGGAAGAAGCATTGGAAAGCTAGTTTCGGCATCAATCTGATGGTGTAGGTAATTTTATAAAAAAATTACTAGTCTGGATATTTGTTATGAGTCAAATTGAGGTCTTCTTTCTTCACTTCCGAGGTCATAGAAGGTGCAAATAGACTCCGTTTTTCAAACTTGAATAGGCGTTGGAAAGCTCTCAACATGCTCTATTCAGTGATGTGATCTATTTTATCAGAATTTTCACCAGGTACATGAGAATTTGTCTTGAAGTATTTTTTGCATATGCATTGCTTCCTTCTTCTCAGTTTGTACTAGGGTTTGGGTTTATCTTTTGTGGGGGCTGTTTTTCTCTTGCTTTCTGTCATTTATATCAGAAAACCAAAACACCAAAACTCTCAAAAATACAAACCCTTCTGCATCTTCTATCTATTCTGAAAGATCACATAATAATAAAAAACACAAGTAGGTACAGATGCAATGTTTCATGGCAGACTCTTCATTTGAGCTACTCAGATCACATAACTATCACACTTGGAAGTCTCACATGATGAGGCTACTTAGGTCACGAGGGTTATGGTCTTGTTTAGATGTGGTACAACCTTAGTTGCAACACCCTTTTGAGATTATGCAGCATAGGAACAAGATGGATGAGGCTATGGGTTTTTTATGCATGCATGTTTCAGACAGTCTTTTGTTTCACCTTCATGCTTTGCTCACTCCTCGAGCCATGTGGCTAAAGTTTGAGACACTTTTTGGGGCCGTTAATGAGTTCTGCGTATTACAGATTGAGGTAGAGCTAACTTCATTGTTACCTGATTCATTTCCCACTATTGAGGATTTTTTGAACAAGTTCAAAACTATCCACACTATTTTACAGGGTTGTGGAAAGAACAAGACAGACACAAAGTGCATTTACTTGATTCTCTCAAAGCTTCATGGTCCATTTCAAATATTTGCTTCCTCCTTCTACTCCACCATGGATGGTTTGGATGCTAGTTTTACCATGCCTACCTTTGATTTGTTTTGTGAGCATTTGTCTTGGAAACAGTCTCACCTTTCTCAGATGGATATGCTCTCAGGTTCAAAGAGCAAAGCATTGGTTCCTCAGTCACCGTAGGGGAAACAGAAGCAGAAACCAAGGCCCAAGAAAGATTTTGTAGGTAGTGATAATTCCTCCAAACTACCTCCTAAGTTTGATTCTAAACCACCATTTAATCTAAAACATGAGAAATCTTCGAAGTCTACTGAGTCTTCCTCCAAGACTAAGGAGAAATCAGGAGACACTTGTAGTTTTTGTGGCAAGAAATTTCATCTAGTTTCCAAGTGTTGGAAATGATTAGAGGCTTTAGAGGATGCCATACAGTAGCAACATATCTCCTCACCTCAGTCTTCTTCTTCCTTCACCATAGGGAAAGGTCATGCTCTTACTGCCAGAGCATCGACCACTTGGTCCACTTGGATTTTAGACTTTGGTGCTTCTCACCATATCACTCACACTCAGCAGTTGGTCACTTCTCTTGCCTCTTGTGGTACTTCACAGACTACAGTGGGTGACTCTTCACAGCTTTCCATCTTGGGTTTAGGTTCTGTCTCTTTGGATGGGGGCACTCTACAAGATGTTTTGGTTGTTCCTGACATCTCGAAAAGCCTCTTGTCCATTTATCAAATTTTTCACATTGGCTCTGGTAAGACAGTTGAGTTCTCACTACATGATGTGGTTATTCGGGACCTCCATGATTCTTATTTGGTTGTGGCTATTGGTAGTGTTGATACTGCATCTCATCTTTATAGATTTGATGGATTTGTGCCTTCTGAGGGTACAGGTTCATCTCTTATAGCACATGTAGATTCAGTGAGTTAGCTTTGGTATGAGCATTTGGGCCATGTCAATTATAGATATCTTCAGCAGATGAGTACACAGCCACTTGTTCTTGGTCTTCCACAGATTTTCTGCACTGACGGTGTTTGTCATGGTTGTGTGCTTGGCAAGCATCACAGGGATCCCTTTCTAAAGGGAAGTGCCACTCGTTCTTTGGCACCCTTGGAGTTGATTCATAGTGACCTCATGTCATTTTCCACTCCTTTTTTAGGGGCCAAGTATGTATTCACATTCATTGATGACTTCTCCAGACACACATGGTTGTACTTTCTTAAGTACAAGTCTGATGTCTTTGATTCCTTTCGTGTCTTCAAGATATTTGTAGAGAAACAGTCTGGTCTTTCTATCCGGCGGATACGTACAGATAATGGGGGGAGTATGTGAATTAGGCTTTCAGAGATTTTTGCACTGAGCATGGTTTGCAACATCAGTTTTCTGTTCCCTACACCCCTCAGCAGAATGGTATCACTGAGCAAAAGAACAAGAATTTACCGGAGATGGCTAATTGCATGATTCAGTCCAGGTCTATGGATTCATCCTTTTGGGCTCAGGTAGAAAAATTGTGCCAACTATATTTAGATTCGGATGCCTCACAAGATGATTTGACATATAAATCTTGAGGAGGCTTGGTCTCATGACAAGCCTGATATTTCATCATTTCGAGTATTTGGTAGTGAGGCATGGGCTTTTATTCCTGATGCTCAGAGGAGAGTTATGGAGTGGAAGAGTCGACCCCTCATTTTTGTCAGCTACTGTGAGGATGTTAAGGTGTATAGGTTGTTTGATCCTGATTCCAGAGAGGTCATGTTTCGATGGGATGTTTAGTTTGATGAGTGCCTTCCTCCAGTTGATACCCTGTCTCCAGTGTCCACTTCACTACCTACTCCACCCACTACAGCTCTTCAAGATTATTTTGAGGATGATTCTGATGAGGATATTGATGATCAGCCATCTCCACCTCCACTTGCTCCACCTCAGAGGCCCAAATGGGATCAGTTTACTATTGAGGCAGCAGGATCTATGGCCGGTGATCCTTCAGACACTCGTCACACACATTCTCATACTACGGGTTCTAGTCTTTTGACTCATGCTCTTTCAGAGGATCCTCAGAGATTTTCAGAGGTGATAGGTCACCCTGAGTGGGATAGTGCCATGGAGGAGGAGTATTCTTCTTTGATGAGGAATAGTACATGGGATCTTTGTCCTCTTCCTAAGGGAAGAAAGATGGTTCAGTGCCGATGGTTGTATCACACCAAGTATGCTGCTATGGTTCTATTGATAAGTACAAAGCACGTCTTGTTGCAAAGGGTTTCTCACAGGTTGAGGGTATTGATTACTCTGAGACATTTTCCTTTGTCGCCAAGATGAATTCTATTCATTTTGTACTATCACTTGCAGCTTCTAGAGGATGACTCATTTTTTAGATGGATGTGAAGTGTGCCTTCTTACATGGTGACCTATAGGAGGAGATCTATATGAGTAGCCTCATGGATTTTTTCATGATGCTTCTTTGGTTTGCAAACTTCAGCGTTCATTATATGGTCTCAAACAGGCCCCTCGAGCTTGGTCTGAGAAGATGGACTCTTTTTTGCTCTCCACTGGTTTCACTCACTGTCATTCTGATCACATGGTCTATACTTAGCATCTTGAGGGTGAGATCCTAATTCTTGTGCTATATGTTGATGATCTTCTCATCACAGGTAGCTCATCCTCTATGATTCAGAATTCTTAGGTAGCCTTGATGGAGCAGATTGAGATGACAGATCTTGGCCTTCTGCACTATTTTCTTTGTCTTCAGGTGATTCAGTCTTCAGAGGGGATCTCCATTTACCAGCAGAAGCATTCTCTTGATATGCTTCAGCACTTTGGCATGCTTGATTGCAAGCCTGCCCCAAACCTTTTCAGTCAGGGTTTGTTTTGACTACTACTTGCCCCACTCCTTCAGTATATTCTACACTTTATAGGCATTTAGTTGGCAGTTTGTTGTACCTAACTCACACTCATCTTGATCTTTCATTTGTGGTTGGTCTTGTCTCTCGATTCTCACATGATCCTCATGAGAGTCATTGGCAAGCTTCCAAGTGTATTTTAAGGTACATTCAGGGCACCACTTCATATGACATTCACTACACATCAGGGGATCCTCACATTGTTGGCTACACTAACTCAGATTGGGCTAGTGATGTCAATGATCGGAAGTCTACTTCTGGATTTGTTTTTTGTCTTGGCTCTAGTCCTATCACATGGTCATGCAAGAAGCAGACTTCTCATGCATTATCATCTACAGAGGCTGAGTACCAAGCTGTTGTGCTTGCTAGTCAGGAGATTTTATGGCTTCGTCAGTTGATGACTGAGTTTGGCTTTCCTCTTGATAGTCCCACTATTCTTTGGTGTGACAATTAGAGTGCTATACACATTTCGTGCAACCTGGTGGAGCATCAGCAGATGAAGCACATTGAGCTTCATATGCATTTCATCAGACAGTTGATTTAGGATGGTTCTCTCATCTTGGAGTATATTCCCACTACCGAGTAGGTTGCAGACATCTTCACGAAACCTTTTGCATCTCCGTGCTATCTTCAGTTGCGCTCTATGCTTGGGGTGAAGGAAGTTGTCCTTGGGGGGTCTTTATGTGGCCTTCCTTCCTTCATGTTTCTTTCAACATGTTCTGCTATCTCTTTTTGGAGAGGATTTTTTTCCACTGGGTTTTCTCCTTTCTTCCGTTTCATAGAGATTTCTTTGTACTTGGGTACCTGATCTGGCCATGTTGTCGGGACCCATTGCTTTTGCTTTAAGTAGCTTCTTCTAGGTTTTAGCTTCTCTCTATGTCTATCTTAAGGGGGGGTGTTAGAGTAATTAGATATTTACTTTATTAATTAAACAATATTTGTTTAATTACGTAAATTTCCCTTTTACCTCTTTTTCACTTAAGCCAACATTAGGTGCATAATAATTAACTACTTTATTAATTATTATTGTGCAAGCCTAGGGTTTTCCTTTTTAGGGTTTTCATCTATATGTAGTTGAAAACTATCTTTTGTATCATTATTCATTTTACATTTTGAGGTGAACACATTGCTCCACATTCTTGAGCATTTCCTTTGTTGCTTCTCTTTGCTTCTCCTTGTAATAGGTTATTTGCTTGCAAAAATCTTTTGGGATTCTATGGTGTTGTATCTTCTCAACTCCAACAAAATGTAGTTCAAGACTCATATTATCCCATGATACACCATTCTCCATGGATCTTGGGGTTTCTAACTCTCTTTCTAATAGTGTTGATAATCAACCCCCTATGGATCATAGCATGCATAACTCACTTCCCATGAATTCCATTCTTATAACCAATGTTTATGATGTTAACAACACTATCCCTACCATGACTAGTTACACTCAAGCTTTTGGGTATACCCAAATCCAAGGTGGAACTTCACTTCCTCATTCTACAATACCCATTTCCATTCCTATATACACTAGTACTCAAGTTACCACAACCATTCAACCTACTACTAACGTTAGTACTTCCTTAGTAATTTCCATGGGAAATCCTTCTAGCTTTGTGCATTCACATACCATATCTCCTCAACCATCCTCCCTCACAAATTTATAATTTAATTTCCCTCCACATACATACTACATTCCACCTTATAATAACAACAATTATGTCCTCCTTAAAACACTTTTGCAAACCATGGCATCCCTTCAAGAAAAAGTCACAACCCTAACTCAAAACAACAATGGTCAACCTTCACAATACATCAAAATAAATCCATTATCCCTGAAGATATTGAGAACACCAATGCCACAAGGTATAGAGGTTCCTAGATTTGAGAAATATGATGGGAAAAGAGATCTTGTTAGACATATTTTCGCTTACATAGCCCTATGTAGCGATTTCATCTTTCAAGGTAATCTATTGGCTAAACTCTTCCCTAGATCCTTGAAGGATACTACTTTAGAGTGGTTTTCTTCTTTATCAAATAATTCAATTGGTTCATTCAATGAGCTTATTGATTCCTTTTAAAAACACTTCCACATTCACATGGGTCCCAAGATGACCCTAGTTGATTTATTGGCATGCAAGCAAAAGGATGATGATAAAGTGATTGATTTCATAGTGAGATATCAAACACTTTATTCACAAATAAGCATTAAGATTCCTAATTCTGACCTTTAGTGAATGTTTATTACCAATTTACAAAGAAAAATATAAACCAAACTTGAGATGTTGAAATTCCCATCCTTCACAAAGTTATGTACAACCCTTCGTGATTATCAAAAATCCACTTATTGTCATGATGTGAAAAATCCTCCTAGCTATCCTAAAATTTTTGAATATGCACCTCAAAATAGTTACCAACCTTTCAAGAAACAGAATAGGGGCTTTTTGCAACTTAATTCCCCTCAACCAAGACAAAAAGTTGATAACCAAGTGGTTGCTATAAATATGACAAATTTATTTGCCTTTGTGGATAGGAATAGAAAATTTACCCCTCTACCAAATACCCTTCATAATATCATGTTGCAGCTTGTGCACAAGAATATGCATTCCTTACCTCATGTGAGAGCTCCCAATCTTAATAAACCATTACCCACAAACAATAGACAAAATTCATATTTCCATTACCACTAACAAAATAGAAATGATACAGAATATTGTAAGTGTCTTAAACATCTTGTACAAGATCTAATTTGTCGGAGTAAATTAATCATCAATAATTTACTCTAGTGCTTAATGAAAACTTAGGAAGAGATCATCTAGTTCTAACTTTGAGTGTTATTACATTAATCATGCATTTCAATCAATTAAGTGACTTAACTGATTCATGCATTTTTTTATCTCACTTATCTCTTAGTCAGAACTACATCACATGTTGAGTTCAACTCCACCATTCAAGGATCTGATATTGAGTTCATTTATGTCTAGATAAGGATATTCAATCCTTAATTGTATTCATTAAGTAATCAATTATCATTGTTGTTTCACATATTATGCTGTGCAATTTCTCATTTGTTCATGTGCTTGTTTCTAATCTCCTAGATCTTCCTAGTTTCTAAGATCATTTATTCTAACCATCTACAGATTATAGGTGTGAACGATCAAGGTAATAAGTTTGTAGCTCCTCCTAACCAAAATTTATAAATCTTTACAAAACCCACGCTGAAACATACTATTTCATTTGTTAGAGCTAGTGAAACAAAGAATGATGTCATGAATGTTGACATGAATAATGAAAACATAATAGATGAAATGAAAATGAAGCAATTAAAGTGGTGTTATTTATTGAAGCTAAACCTCGTAAGGACTCAACCAAAATACCCCTTGATATTGCTTTCTCACAAAAAGACATAATCAAACATGCACCTGATCGTCCTATTTACATAGTTGAAAGAATCAATGGCAAGCCTATCAATGGAATATTAATTGATCTTGTCTGTGTACAGAATGTGATCACTAAAGAATTCTTATTTTTCCATGAACTTTATCAAGATAGATATGACAAACTAAAAGCATGGATCAAAACGCATAATGGTTTTTCTTGTCTTGCGATGGGCTCAATAAATCTCTCTCTAAAATTTAGACTAAAACATTGTCTAATTGACCATCATCCAGTCATCAAACCAATTTCATGTGAAGTTAGGCTATCCATGGCTTCACTCAATGAATTTCATCCCGTCAATTGTGCATAAATGTTTAAAGTTTCCCTTTGACAATGAAATATTTACTATGCACCATAGTGGCTTTCATCCTATGTCTTCCCATGGGAACTTTTCATATGATTTCTTTTGGCTTGAGCCTATTGAACCTATTAGAATTTTGAGGACTAATTTTTCAAAGCATATCAAAAGTTTAAGGCAAAGTGCATAGCATAATTATCCCTTAGAAACATGCCTCGACCCATGGTTGAGATACCTATCCTTGATGAAACAATGATTGAACAAAAATCCCTTCCAAATATCCAAGAACAACCTATGACAAATCCTCCTACCATTTTCTATAAGAGACAAAAAGAGAACAAAAAAAATCATGGTGTGCCTCTTGGTAGAGCTTCTACAATCTAGGTTAATTTTAAGCTAATTTCATGATTAAAATGCTCTCTATATTTTATGCTCAATAGGTTTGATCTAGGGTTCTAGGGTCTAATGTCCTAGTTTCAATTTTCTCAATGCCTTAAACCCTTATGTTATATTCTTGTGTTGACCTTATTTATTAGGTTGTCTATTTCTTTAGTAAAAACTTGAGTTATTGTGTCGATTTCCACTACCGGCCCCTTCGCATAGACCTCTCTGTTATAACCTATTTGTTATTATTTTAATTTTTCCTATGGTCAGGCCAAAATATTTTGTAACAATGAATTATGTCATAGGTCCTAAGTGTGCTCAATAAGGGTCCTAGTCTATCAGCCTAGTTATGGCCCCCTTTCTATGACTAACATTAATCGCATGTGCATAAACTAGGTTCGTTAGATTCAATGATTAAATCCTAGACGTGAGCAAACACTGTGTAAGATTGAAATGATCCATCTTTACAAAGTGTGCGGCTTGTGTGCTTGTGACATGTGTCCCTCTATAGGATGTGGGACCCAATTTCCACCATAGTTCCTGAAACACTTAAGCTGGAGAATCAATGGTGATAATAAAGTGATACGATCGAATCTGAGCCAATGATCACACACTGTGCAATCCTTAAAATGATACTTTAAAGCCTATTGTACAATGTGCATGATTCTAACGTGTGTATTCTTTTTCCAATGGGGAAAGGACTATGGCGACCTCCAAGGAATGACTTGGCATCTGAATGGTGAACTCTTCATCAGTCGATAGAGTGGTGAATGACGATGATGTGTTTTCAAATGGTTTTGGTTTGGTTGGAGTTGTATGATGTGCCACATCAAGATCAGATCTACGAACATGATTTAAAATCAGAATTGCAAATGTAAGAGTCATTGCATTTCACATGATCGAATAGAAATTATAGTAAATACACCTATAGCCATCAAACATTGATATAAGTGCATTTAAGGCTAGTTTTTCTGCATACCTAATGATTGTCAGTGATTCATAGGTACCCTGGAGATTGAGAAAATACATTTTAGAGTCTGTCATGACTAGAATTGGGGTTCCCTACAAGTAGAAAGCGGTAAGTAGAATGAACACTTTCTTTGTGTTGTTCTTCTTAAAAAAAGAGAAAAATCTTGAATTAGGGTAGACATTTATTATTAGAATTCGTCTGTATGATGTAATTTATTTATTAGGGTTTGGGTATGCATTAATAAGTGGTAGGTCTTGTCGAATTCTATGAAATTGCATCCCATAGGTGATTTCCTAATATATGAATTGAGGTGCTAGGTTTTTCATATCTTTCTAGTGAAACCTCAAATTGTTTTAGTATATTCTTTTCACCTATAGCACCCAAAACTCAAGCATCCGATTTAGGAACCCCAAATAAGACTCTCTCCCAGGATATAATCGGCTAATTGAAACCCTCCACAAGTAAAAAGGTTGAGGGAGCTGTCCTATTCTATGGACATCAGGTTCAGGAAGGGTTAAAAGATAAGATGTGTGGTATCAAGGATTCCAATTTTCCCCTTCCTGGGTGGCGATTATTTCAAAATTTGTTTGGGAATAGAAATTTGGGTGTCCCTGTTTGAAATCCTTGGAGGTTAGATTTTGGAAAACTAGTGGTACAAAATTTTTACATGGTTGTTGATCTATTGAAGGACATTTCCTCAAGGTACAACCCTATTTCAAGAGTAATTAGGTCATACAAAGGTAAAGAGTTAGTCAAAATAACTAGAGAGGAGATTGCAAATATTGTTAATCTCCATGAGTGGAATGAGGGTATGATCCCAATTGACCTCAATATCTTTAGGGAGGAGTATAGTAATACAAAGGCTCTTTTCAGAACAACAGTTATACCTATTCATACTTCCTCTATCGGGAAAGGAAAAAAAAAGAAGCAAATTAAGATTGGTGAAGATGAAAAGAGCATTTCCCCATGAGATACTTTTCTAGTTATTTCAAGAAGATGGTTTATTCTCTCTACCAAATCCTTGACATGGATGAACCATCCACAATGCCTACAGACCTCATGTATATGGTTGCACACCTACAAAATTCAGCCGTGGTTTATGATTATATCACATATTTTTCAGTCCTCGGATAGGATGCACATAGGTTTAAGTGTACACAAGGAGGGAAAAGAACCAATGGGCTTTTGGTGGTATTCTCTATTGATGCATACATTCCTATTCAGGGGTGAGAAGGTTTTTGGAAAAGATATGAAATTGAAAAAGAGGGAGAATGATATTGATTTTCTTGTCTAGTGTTGGACCCAAATTTTGGATAAGGATGATCCCAAGTTTGACTATGTGGTGTTCAACAATGTTTTTGCCTCAAGGCTAAGGAGATTTCTGGCCCATAACCCACCAAGGATTCCTAAGGAAATCAATGAATTTTTGAGTCCCATGGAGAAGAGGCCCTTATGTTTTCCTAAGGGATGCTCCTTTAATATTATGATTTATTTAAATCGTAAGGCAGTTGGGAGCAAGATAGATGAAACATCTACCAAAATCACAAAATAAAGGTTCATTCTTCCCTGAATGGACAATATTTTCTAACTTTGTGATGGTAAAAGCGGGTTGGAAGGATTTGAGTAAGTTCTTGGCACCTTATTAGCTAAAAATAGTACACCCAAGAAATCATGATCCAAAGAGTTTTATTACTGGTTTGAAGGAATTGCACAGGAGTGGTTAGTTTATACACAATTTTTATTACCCTGAGGATGTCATTAGAATTGTCATAGATTTCTCTGAACAAGAAGAGAGAAAGGAAAAATATTTGGATTTCCAAAAGAAGATGGAACAAGCTACAAGGAGAGATCCTAAGTATGATCCTATACCCAATATTACAAGAGATTTCAATAGAATTGTGTATGTTCTCCAGAACTTTGAGGACATAGTGGGTATTCTAAGGTTCAAGCGTGCAGTAGCAGATAAAGGAAAATCAGTGGCAGTAGAGAAGGATCCCATAGTAATACTTGATAAGAGACCTTCTTATCAGCCATAACCAAAATTGAGAATCTATTCTAGAAGGAAGGAGAGGGTAAAGAAGTAGAAAACATTGCCAACTTGTACTGCATCAGAGGGATTAAGATTGGCTTCCCCTCATAGCTCAATGCCATCACCTCCTAGGTGGTTTTCTCCTATTATTGTTGATGTTGATTCACCTCCTAGGGAATCTCTTCCATCAGAGCAACCCCCAGCCAAGAAGCAGAAAGGTGAGGTATGTAAGGTTGTTGATTATTCTGACTCAGATGAGGGTGATATTTTGGTGACCCCTAAAGATATGCAGCAAGGTATGCCTTCTCCACTAGGATAAGTGGAATCAAGCTATGGAATGGGTGACCTTAGGCTAAGTAAAGAATATTTGAGTGGTCTAAACAATGTTGATGATTTGAGACAAGACGCTTACATGGAATTCATGGAAGATGATTCATTTATTGAGACTAACACATTTAAAATTTTTGTGTGGAGAGAAAGTATTCAAGAGTACACTGAGAGGGTGGCCAAGTAAAGAATTCTACACCATAATTTTTTTAGAGGAGGTTATACAAGCCAATGTAAGGAGTGAGATGAAGAAGAAATTTTAAGATATCAAAACGGATGAGGCAAGGGAACTTGTACAAAAAAGTGTGTTTTGTTACTTCTTGAGTGGGATATAGCTAATGATGTTGTCCTGGATACAATAAAGAGAGTTGAGAGACCTTTAAAACAAATTGATGAGGAGGCTAGATTGGCACTTCAAGGGTCATCTTTTAGTGAAGAATGGGATGCTCTATCTATATGGTCATTATCTCTTGGTTCTAAGAAGCCCATTGTAGCATAATTGACTAATTTCAATGGATAATTGATTATAAAGAGAGTTGTTAATACCCTTGCATTAGAGGTAACTGACATGACCATCAATATTGCTAAGTTCACAAAGGAAAGAGTGGAAAGCCTTGCCAAAGAAACAGATACATATAGGAGTAAGTATAATGAGTTGATTGGTGAGTATAACATGAGTCGACAAAGGGTTGTTGAGCTTGAAGGAGAAGTAACATTGTTAAAACAACAAGTAGAGGCTCTTAAGTCTCAATGGCCAATTAATCTAGGTCATGCAGTACCCACATCTCCTATGACTCATTCCCCTCCTCCCCCACCTAAGTAGACATTGTCAATTGTGCCTTATAATATGGTCCAAGAGCCATTAGTAGTTGAACAACCAGACATATCAGGAGCAGCCCCATCAACTGAACCTACCAAGGAGGAATTACTACTCCAAATTAAGGAATACAAGGAATTGCCTCAACAAGCCCAAAATTTTGTGTATGAAACTAACTTTGAATTTTTTCACATGATTTTGAGGCATATGAATAAGAAAATTTAGAATACTTTAAATAGTATTCATTCAAGTTATGCTTCAATGATACAACCAATAATTTTTTCTAAAAGGGACAAAGAATTGGCTACCCCATTGTTGTATAAATGGATTCTTGGGGCTAAGAATCTAAAGCTTATGGAAATTGGACCTAGGTAGAATGAGGACAAATATCCAAATGTTATCCCAACTTATAAGTTGGTTGGTGAGATTAAGGAGCAGAATTTTTAGGGTTATGTAGCCCCTGTGGATGCAAGAATAAAGGAACTGAAGGATGAGTTTGATGGGGCATATACTTCATTGCTGCCTAATATCTAGGGTACACATGATGGGATCAAACCTCTACAAGCATGGAGGGATCAGATTGAAGCAACTATTACTTCTCAAGCGTCACACATTTGTAAAAGAATTTAATTTGACATGTTGAAGAATAATCTTGAGAAGTTATCATTCATCATTGGCTTCTTCAAGGATTTTGACAAGGAGGCTACTTCTATGATGATAAAATATGCCCCATACAAAAATAAGATCAATCAATTGAGTTTAGTTGGCCTTCAGACACAAAATATGAGTTGTGGAAGAAGATTTGCATTGGTCATATGGAGTTGTGAATATAACAGGAGAATACATATACTTGGTCGAGTATAGTAGAGGTCTGGCCTTAGAAGTTACACTATATAAAGACATGTTTTCTCCCCAGCTCAGGATGTGACAAACCAATGATGACTAGTGCCGACCTAGATTATTGTTGATGTTGATCGAGATGATGACTCACTCTCCCTCCTTCAGATGCTTTGAAAGACAAAAGAGGTTATAATAGTATGAAGGTTATCATCATACTTCAAGATTCATTTAGGAAGGTGGTTATATTTGTTTCTACGAGTGAATATTTTTTCTCACATTTTTCACTCCAATTGAGAATGTAAACATAACTACAAAAGGGAATATATGTTATAGTGGTCCAATAGAAATAAGGCATGTGTACATGTTAGCCTGAGGCTTTTTTTTCTCACTTGTGTTCTATAAAAGGGAATTCATGGCCATATTGAAGGGTCTTTTGTTAAATTCTAGATCAAGTTATGTAAATACAAAGCACAAACATATCATGTTTTGAGTCAAGATCTTAGTTTATGCGTTAAGATAGTAAACTTTGTTAATTATATGGTTTCAAGGCATGTTTAAAGAAAATATGCTAATCTTTGGATTCCATTATCTCTCCATTGTTGCATATTATGTGAATTATTAATGAGAATATGATCAAGGATCATTTCATTAATTTTTTGTGTCTCTCACAGTGGAATATGTTTTGATTATGGGTCTGTTTTAATGAACTAGTTAGAATACCTTAATTAGAACATGGATTTGCGTATATGCTAAGTGGATTTTATAAGTAGTTGTGGGTCTCGAGTCTTAATTTGTGAATTGTAATGCAATTTAACTAAGATCATGGATGTCTCGAATTAAATTTACCTTACAATTCAGTTTTCCTTGTTCTGACTCCCTACCCTAAGATAAGACACTAGTCTAGAAGTGTTGAGCACATTTCTTGTGGTTCTAGTCTTTGATTTGAGAACATCTTTTATAAATACCTTTAAAATTGACTTACCTATGTCACGTTCTAATATTTTATCATATTCTCGGCCTTTAGAAATTAATTCTTCTAAGGAACTACCAATTTCTTGAAGGATTTCATCTTTTAGCCTTTGATGGGAATACATCTACTTTGTCATACAATGTATGATATAATTTGATAAATAGGACATAAGATATATGTTGTGGGATCACCCTCCTAGGTTTTGTAGAGCCTGAAGTGTAGGATAATAAGAGGCATGGCTTCATCTCATTCGTTGGCCAACTATCTCTCAAGTATTCAAGAATTGAGTGTGGCAGTCTCATAGGTATTTGGCGAGATCTGAATAATTCTTAAAAAAACACCAAAAAATTGGTGAATCTACTAGCGACTTATACATTGGATAAATATTTTTTCACCAGTATTCTTTGTCAAAGTTCACTATAATATGTGGTGATATTTTTTATAGTCGGTCTAGTCGTTTCTGTGAAATTTTACTCAAGTCCTTGTCAAGTGTTTTCGCTAAATTTCGTGTTGAGTATCTCTTTTCTTTTGAGTGTTGAAAGGCTTGTGTTAAAAGGTTCAAACCAAAATATGTCACATTCATTAATAGTTTGTGTGAGTTAGTAAATATCTTGTGCACTTTGCATGAATTATAACATAATTGACATCAATTTATCCAAATCGATTTTGGTGGCGACTCTTACATCTCTACACCAATGTGTACCAGCTTTTGAAGATATTAAGGAAGTGAAAAAGGATAAAAAAAGAAGAATCAAGAAGGTGACTAAAATAAAGAAGTCTCATGAACAAATACAAGGAACCTGAACCCAGATGAAGAAAAAGTTAGAATAGAAGTTGCAGCCCGAGCTGGTCAAAGACAAGCAACCACAATGTGTGAAGAAAACTAAAAAATTGGGTAAGTTTTTTGTTTCCTTAGCTGAAGTATCCCCTACTTTTAATAACGAGATAAAAATTAAAACCTCACATGGAGAATCTCATGAGGCTGCAATGACTGGTGATGATCAGGGAAGCTTCTCTATTGAACAAGTGTTTGATAATGAGTTGGATGTATCAAGAGAAGAGGCTAGGTGGGAATTTTGGAATACAAGTAAACTATTCCCAGAACCACCAACTCTTGGTGCTGGGTATGTTTTCCATGGAGGAAATTTTAACCCCAGAGGAGAGGCTCCTGAGATGGAGACACATTTTACCCCTCAGGAAGACCTATTTGATCAAAACTTTCATACTCCTATACCAAGCGATTATGAATTCTTAGAAAATGAGGAAGATATAGATAAGGATATGCAAGCTTTGGAAGATGAAGAAAAATGGCTTGTCGAGCAAGAAGAAAAGAATATACTACAAGAATTAAAGGAAAAGTCTGATAGGATTAAAGCCAAGCAACATGAAAGAGATGCTAGGAGATAGAAGATTGAAAAAATGAGAGAAGATGTTGCTAGGCATAAAGCTACTAAAGAGAATGCTCCTAAAGGAGCAACCCGAATCACCCAAGAGATTCCCAAGGAAACGAATCAGATGGGGACCTTTGCTACTAGTACATTTGCAATAAGTATTGTAACTACCAAATATCCTGACCCTCTATCCATGGCTAAGAAGACATCCTTTGTAGATCATGATAAAAGGCTCGTTGATCAAAACAAGAAAAATACCTCCAATACTTTCACTCCCAACACTAATACAAATACCCACACTTCCTCTACTAAAACACTTGTCAATAATCCTGAAATTGACCCCACTCCATCTATTGCACCCCCAAATACTGAGCTATTGAAACTAGAATTAGTTAATGAGAAATTGCAGGAGGACTTGAAGAAGGCTAAAATTGAAGCTGCTAATGCAGAAATGGCTAGAAATATTATTTTTATTAAGATGTCCATACCAACTCTCGAACCCTCAAGCTCTAGAGAAAATAGTTGTGAGATCCATAAGAATTCTAGAGGATACACTCCTAACCGAGGTGGAGGCGGTGGAGGAAGTGGTAAGAATAGCAATTTGTACTCTGAAGATGATGAAGGAAGCAAGAAAAAGGTTTATGGTAATGGTGAAAGTGGAAGAGGTAAGATTGGGAATAAATCTAATAGCAAAGGGGAGAGGATGAGCAAAATAATGCCTATAGAGATAGAAATGTCAGGAGGCCACCTCAAATGGATAGGTACAGGAAATTATGCTTTGAAAATATTACAGGGTACCCAAACCTTGTACCTGATAATGCTAGGAAGCATCTTCCTAAGTTTACTAGTAATAATGCCTTCAGTGGTGAATATCACTTGAAGGCTTTCCAAAGTTTTGTAGAATATTTTAAGTTATGGGATGACGATGTGTCCATGAAGTATTTGATGCAATCCTTGATAGAAGATGTTAGGGATTGGTACAAAGGATTACCTGACGTGATTATTGATTCTAAAGAGGCCTTCTACAGACTTTTCAGAGAGCAGTATGGGGACCAAACAAATCCCAGGTTCAGGTTGAATTATTTCAACAACATTACTAAAGGGCATAATGAGACGGCAACCAAGTACAATGTAAGGTTTCAAAAGGACATGCTCATAGTTCTTGCTTACCTAAGGCCCAATGAAAATGCTTGTCAGGTAGTATATTGCAATTCTTATGACTCTAAGATGTGTTATCTTCTCAGAGACAAGAACCCCCAGTTCCTGAGAGAGGCCTACAAAATAGTCATCTTTGAAAATAATAGAAGAGCATCAAGAAAAGTAGGATGTAGGGATGATTCTAAGGTTTCAAAAAACCCAAGGGTCCAAAATGAAAAAACTTTTAAAAAATCAGCCCCTGATGAGAAGCTAGATCAGGTCCTCAGTCTATTGCAGAAGGAAACAAAGAATGACAAGACTTAATTCCAAAGGAACGACAGGCCACCAAGGAGAATTAGATTCTCCTCAGGGACTTGATTAGATGGAAAATATGTTCATGATTAAATTAGACCTTGATTATGGTGAGTACTCTTAAGGTGATGATATTGATATGAGTGATGTATATGTGCAAAGACAAGAAGCCAGTGTACATCATCAACAACTCTTCTCATACGGAGATGGAGAAAATTATTTCACTGTGTACACTTTGGAGTCAAGTAATGTTTCCTTGCGAAGACCTTCAAATCAAGAAACTGAGAGATATACTATTGCATTGGCTCCTAAGGAAAGGAGTGACTTTTATTTAAGAAATAGAATTGTAAGTGGTAATCAAGGCAGCTCAGGTAGCATATTTGTTAAAAAGGATAAAGGAGGAAATGACATAAAAATAGAAGATAAGAAGGAGGAAGAAAAACCCAAGGAGGTAAAGAGATGAGAATTTGGGCCAAGAAAGTAACTAAGGCTAAAATTGAAGCGCAAGTTGTTCCTCAAGATGGTAAAGCCAAACATGACAAACCTAGTGCTGAGAAGGTTTTAGGACATGTTGAACAAGTGGTTCCTAAACAACCTATGTTCCCTGAGTTACCAAGTTATTCCCCTGTAGATATGTTCCAGGTATTGTCACAAGTCAAGGTCACTGTCCCATTCCTAGAAATGATGAGAATAGACAAGAATAAAGATAAGACTATTGCATTTATCAACATTATTGCTACAGGTGGGAAGGACAAGATGATTATGGAGCAATCTGGATCAAGCAACAGTCAAGAGAAGGATGTTGAGGTCAAAGCCATGATCAATGAAAATCCTAAAATATATTTGGGAACCACCATTATTGCCAATTCGAGCCAAGTTAACCCATTTTTTCTGAGCCTAATCATTGATGGTAAATTTCCTAGGAATTGCATTATAGATTCAGGGGCCTCCAACAATGTAATTCCAGTAAATATCATGGAAGAAATGGGCTTAAAGGTGGATAGTACATATCAAAAATTCTATGCTATGTATTAAAGGGAAGTGCCCGTTATAGGGGTGATCAATATAGTTCCTTACAAATTGGCAGCTTTCCCAAAACAATAATTACTTATGAGCATCACAGTGGTAGATATACCACCAACTTATGGGATGTTGTTGTCAAGACAATGGAGTGCTTCCATAGGTAGGAGTATGCAATGTGACCTATGTTTTTCCACCTTTTCCATTGATCAGAGAGACATTAAGATTGAAAGGGAGCCAAGGATCCATCACATGATCGAGTATGTGGAAGAACCAGAAGAACCAACAAGGATCCATTTTGTAGATATTGGTTTGGATACCTTCCAAGTTGAGGAAGAAGTGCTAGAGGAGAATGTGGAGCCTGCACTAATTCGTCATGATATTTTTGATCACCTAGAAAGAGATTCTCCTTGGACTATGTACTTTGATGGGGCTTGCTCTAAAGAAGGCTCTGGTGCAGGAGTTATTCTTATCTCTCCACAAGGTAAAACCTACAAATACTCTTTCTTGTTATAGTTTTCTTGTACAAATAATGTTGTTGAGTATGAGGCTCATTTTCTTAGGTTAAAACTAGCTTCCAAACATGGCATTAAGTTGTTAAGAGTATTGGGGGATTTTGAGTTGGTAGTTTCCCAAGTTAGGTCTCAATTTTTTGCTAAAGACAAAAGGCTTAGACAGTATAGAAATTAAATTTTGGATACTATTGAGGCTTTTGATGCCTTTGGCATAGAATGGATAGAAAGAGGACAAAATACCAGAGTAGACCTTTTAGTTAACATCACAGTCAAATTAGATGATATCACCTTTGATGGTGTCTCATGAATAGAAGTGCAAACCTAGCTTGTAGTGTCTAACAACATTTGAAATTGGCAAGTGTTTGATGATGATAATGACATTTTGAGATTTCTACACTGTGTTGACAAATACAAAAAACAAGAGATTGATTTTAGATTTTTTTTGGTTGAGATTGATGGGAAAGAGACATTGTTTGGGAATGAGATAATTCAATTAAAAAAAAAAAAAATTCTAGGGGATTAGTTGCACTAGAAAGGGTCTTTGATGGCCCTAGAAATTCAAGTATTAAGAAAACATCTTTTCATAAAGAGGACTTGGAGGAGACAAACTTGGGGATAGAGAAGTCTCCTAAAAAGGTGTACATAGGAAAAAGGATGAAACCCCATGTGAGAAATATGTTGATTGTCCTGTTGAGGAAGTACAGGCATGTCTTTGCTTGGTCATATGATGACCTCAAGGCATACATGGAAGATGTGTTCCAATATGAAATCCCTTTGAAGCCTAATGTGAAACCATTTAGACAAAAGAAAAGGCCTATCAATCCTAAATTGTAGCCAAAGATGCAGGAGGATCTTACCAAGCTAAGAGATACTAGGATCATCAAACCTATCAGGCATTCATCATGGGTCTCAAATTTGGTCCATGTTAGAAAAAATATTGGTGATATCAGACTATGTGTAGATTTTAGGAATGTTAATGTGGCTTCTCTGAAAGACAACTATTTTCTACCCAACATGGTGGCTATGCTCCAAAATGTCATAGGTTATGAATTACTTTCAATGATGGATGGGTTCTCAGGGTATAATTAGGTTATGGTGAGAGAATCTGAACAGTAAAAAATTGCATTTACTACACCCTAGGGAACATACATATATGTGAGGATTCCTTTTGGCCTGATGAATGTTGGAGCAACATTCTAAAGAGCTATGGATGTAGCATTTGCTAATTTCATTGACCTTTTCCTTGCCATATACCAAGATGACCTCACTGCTCATAGTAAAAGGGAGGAAGACCATTGTTAAGACTTGGAAAAGATATTTATCAAAGCTTTAGAGTATGGGATTTCTCTAAACCCCAAGAAATGTGAGTTTGGAGTAAAAGAAGGAAAATTTCTAGGCCACATTGTCTCAAAGGACGGGGTCAGGATTGACCCCGAACATGTGGCAACAATTGATAAGATTTAGTAGCCTAAGAATGTGAAGGGAATTCAGTCCTTCTTTGGACAAATTAATTTTGTATGAAGATTTGTCACCAATTTTGCTGACTGTAAGGCCCATATCAAAGATGTTGAAGAAAGGGGAGAAAGTAGCATGGACAGAAGAATCTATGAAATCCTTTCAGCCTATTAAGGATTCTGTCAAGGAAGCACCTATCCTTAAATCCCCAGATTACTCAAAGCCCTTTTAGTTATTCACATTTGCTTCGTTCCATACTGTAGTAGGGGTCCTACTTCAGAAGAATGATGAAGGTTTTGAACAACCTATTGATTTCTTTAGCAATTCATTGTAGTCATTCAAATTGAAATATGATGTTACAAAAAAGTAGGCATATTACTTGGTTAAGGTTGTTAAAAAATTTAGACCATATTTGACTCGAACTACCGTTATAGCATATGTTCCTACAATAGCAAATAAAGACATATTCAATCAACAAGAGACCACAGGCCATCAATGCAGGTGGATAAATAGAATTCAAGAGTTCAACATTGACATTTAAATCACAAAGCTGGTGAGAGGCCAAGGTCTGGCTAGATTGATGGCTGAGACAAACTTGGAAGCTAACCAGGTAAACCAGGTTGAGCAGAAAAATTTTGCATCTATATGTGATGCAAACCTATGGGTGGTTTAGAAGAATTGTTGAGTATTTGCAAACCATGTAGTGCCTTGAGGGTTTTCCTAACAATGAGAGAAGAACTTTAAAATTGAAAGCAATCAAATATTTTATCATTGATGGTGAACATTGGTGGAGAAGCCCTAAGGGTGTGTTGCTCAAATGTGTGGATGGGGACCAAGAAAAAGATCTCTTGATTGAGATGCATAAAGGAGCATGTGGAGGTCATTACATGGCCAAGATCACTGACCATAAGATATTGATGGTAGGCTTTTCGTGGCCCACGGTGTTTAAAGATGCACATAGGTTTGTAAAGAAATGTGATGCTTGTCAGAGATTCACTGGAAAGTTAAGATTCTCAAGAAATTTACCACTTAGGCTAGTGTCAGTGCAATCCCCCGTTCGATAGGGGGCATTAATTTTATTGGAGAAATTTATGAGAAGTCCAGTGGAGGACATGCCTAGATATTGGTTGCAACTAATTACTTTACAAAGTGGGTTGAGGCTATTCCTACTAGAAGGCTGCTAGTAAAGTTGTCACTAATTTTTTGATGAACAATATCTTGAGTAGGTTTGGTGTTCCTGAAAGAATTGTCTCTAATAATGCCATGTGCTTTAGGTCTAAAGGGTTTATTGATTTTTGTAACCAGTATGGCATAAGTGTTTCTTATTCATCCCCATATCACCCCTAGGAGAATGGAAAAGATGAATCAAGTAATAAAAGCTTGATGAAGATTATCAAGTGGATGATTGAAAAGAACAAGAAGGCCTGGGATTCAAAGTTTCAGCTAACATTGTGGGCTGATAGGATTACAGTGAATAAGGTCATTGGGAAATCTCCTTTCAATCTAGTTTATGGGGTTGAGGCTAAAATACTGCATAATAATTTGTTAAAGATGTAGTGATTTTTCCAAGAATATAATAGTGATATTTGTGATGAAATGCAAAAAAGGATGGATGGATTGATTGAACTTGATGAAACAAGGTGTGAAGCTCATAAGAGAAATGAGAAGTTGTAGTTGCAAGTTAAGCACCTATATGAAAAAAATGTCATTGAGATGATGTTTGAATTAGGAAGCATGGTTTTAATGTGGAATGCAAGGATGGAGGACAAGGGTAAACATGGGAAGTTTGATCCATTGTGGCTAGGTCCTTATCTAGTTGGTGATACATATGGAGAGGACTCTTATTTCTTGCAGTCCCTGATAGGTGAAATTCTTGAACTATTGATACATGGACAGTTCTTGAAATCCTATTTCTCTTGAAATGGGCTATCTTTCCATGTACATTCTATAGTCTTATAAAAAAATTATATAGGTTTGGTATGTTTTCTTTTTGTGGTGTCTTCTTGTCTTGTCTGGACAAGTTCTTGGTTTTTGTGTCTCTTTGTTGGTCTGCTTCAACCTGAGATATGAATTCTCGCCATACCCACCAGGGGTATGCATCCCCGAGTCAGAGCCACTAGTAGAGCTTCTAAAATCTGGGTTAATTTTTAGCCAATTCCATGCTTAAAATGCTCTTTTGATTTTGTGCTCAACAGGTTTGATCTAGGGTTCTAGGGTCTAATGTCCTAGTGTCAATTTTCTCAATGCCTTAAAACCTTATGTTATATTCTTGCATTGACCTTCTTTATTAGGTTGCATGTTTCTTTAGTAACAACTTGAGTTATTTTGCCCATTTCCACTACTAGCCCCTTCGCATAGACCTCTCAATTATAACCTATTCGTTATTATTTTAAGTTTTCCTATGGTCAGGCCAAAATATTTTGTAACTCAATGACTTATGTCATAGGTCCTAGTCTATCAGCCTAGTTATGGCCCCCTTTTTATGACTAACTTTAATCGCATGTGCAGAAACTAGGTCCGTTAGATTCAATGATTAAATCCTAAACGTGAGCACACACTGCGTAAGATTGAAATGATCCATCTTTAAAAAGTGTGCGGCTTGCACGCTTGTGACATGTGTCCCTCTATAGGATGTGGGACCCGGTTTCCACCATAGCCCCTGATACACTTAAGCTGGAGAATCAATGGTGATAATAAGTTGATACGATCGAATCTGAGCCATTGAGCGCACACCGTGCAAGCCTTAAAATGATACTTTAAAGCCTATTGTACAATGTGTGTGATTCTGATGCATGTATTATTTTGTTGGTGGGGAAAGGACTATGGGGCCCTCCAACGAATGACTTGGCATCTGAATGGAAAACTCTTCATCTATCGATAGAGTGGTGAATGACAGTGACGTGTTCTCAAATGGTTTTGGTTCGATTGGAGTCATCTAATATGCCACATAAAGATCAGATCTATGAACATGATTTAAAATCAGAATTGCAAATGTAAGAGTCGTTACCTTTTCCACAAGCGAATATTAATTGCATTAAATACACCCAGAGCCATCTAACGTCAACATAAGTGCATTTAAGGCTAGTTTTTCTGCATACTTGAAGACTGTCAACGATTTGTAGGTACCCTAGAGATCGAGAACACATATTTCAGAGTTCGTCATGACCAGAATTAGGGTTTCATACCAATAGAAATCTATATGTAGAGCAAACACTTTCTCTATGTCATTTTTCTTAAAAAAGGAGAAAAAGATTCAAATAGGGTAGACATCTATTGTTAGAATTCATTTGTTTGTTGTAATTGCTTTATTAGGGTTTGTGTATGCATTAATAATTGTGATGTAGACCAAGGTAGGAGGGTCTAGTGAGGGACTTTCAAACTTCACAGCTTAAACAACTAACACTTAGATCTTATAGATATGCAACGAAAGCTAACAGATAATCAACAAAAAGATAACAGATATACAAAAACGCATGACAAAAGAATTACCCTAGGAAAACCCTCAAAGGGAAAAACCCTGCCTTCAAAATTCACTCCTTATTATATTATGATCTCAAAACACATTACATATTCCACATGAGCTTTATAGATGCTAGGCCGTAGCCTAGGAATTATAAACAATTCATATAATAACAATCTTTCATCAATTCTTCCTTTTGCTTCAAGATTTATTTTCTCTACTGATCTTACCAAATCATAACACCTCATCACCTTGCTTTATGACTAATATTCTTCACACTTCATCTCTGCCTTCAAAATATTAGAACATTGTTCATGAATAGAAATTCCCACATCTCGCACATATTCCTTCTTCCTTCCCCTTTTTCATTATCAATCTCCTCAAAAAAATTGGTCTTATATATCTACATCTAAGGATAACATCAACTACATGTCGGCCCAAATCCATAAGCAATTATCAATGTGCATCAACCAAGGTCAGCCCAAACATAGTAGGGGCCCAAGAAAACATGCCGCGAACATGAAACACCTTAAACAATTAGCCTCAAAGATCCACAACACGCTACAATCACCCTGTTGGCCAAGAATAGGAAAACATGAACTCTCAAAAGGAAAATCTCCAATCACGAGCACAAGTATCAATTTGAACCAACAACATAGATGGATCACTATCTAGAAACATCCATGAATCATCATTGAAACATCTACAACAACTCAAATTACTAGAATCACATCAACTTCCTTCAAGAACACCAACTAAAGGAACCAAACAACTGTTAGAACACAGAAAATCAAAACTTGATAAAATATTCATGGAAACCTCTAAAACTTTTGGTGCATAAACTAGACATTATTTTCAACAAACCCTTTAATATGTGACCTCTCATCATCAATGTATTGAGCTAGCCATCATACTGAACTTTGTTGCATTATCTACAACCTTTTTAACTCAATGTTCTTTGAATCTTCTGGATGCCCCTGCATTAGACTCTCAAGGTTATTTGAAAAGTGAGCCTCTTCACTTTGGGCAAGTTATGTCAAAATCAATGTTGTCTCTTTGAATTTTTTCGGCGATCTATTCACAAGTACTTGCAACTACCTGATGATCGGTGGTCTGTTCAAGTCCACCCTACAAAATTGCCTGAAGTGTAATTTGGATTTGGTGATCTACCTGCAGGCCTTGCACTACATCAATGGTCAACAATCTGAAGCAAGCCTTCTCCGCAAGTTGCCTCAAGATCAATGTCTACCTCAATCAATTAAAAGTTAGCAGGTACTTGCAACTACCTCAAGGTAGGTGGTATGTTCAAGCCCACCCTACAAAGATACCTCAAATGTAACCTAGATTCAACGATCTACCTATAAGCCTTGCACTACCTCAATGTTCTGTGGTTTCAACAAGCCTTCTCTAAACATTTTCTCAATATCAATGTCTCATTCAATCAAAAATTTAACAAGTACCTCACGGTTAGCGGTCTGTTCAGGTGCACCCTACAAAACTGCATCAAGTGTAATCTAGATTCAGCAATCTACTTGCAAGCCTTGCACTGCCTCAATGGTCGGTGGTCTGAAGAAATCCTTCTTCGCAAGTTGCCTCAAGATCAATGTTTTCTTCAATCAAAAAGTTAATAGGTACTTGTAACTACCTCATGGTTGGCAGTATGTTCAAGCCCACCCTACAAATCTACATCAAGTGTAATCTAGATTCGACGATCTACTTGCAGGCCTTGCATTGCCTCACTGGTCGGTGATCTGATCAAGCCTACCCTGCAAGTTGGCTTAGGTCCTTCATTATCTTCTTAAATAAAATTTAACACATACTTACATCCTCCGGAACAATAATGTGACTTCCTTGATCCATCAATACCATTTCTAAATTTCCTTTGTAACACTTTTTAATCTCTACATTTCCTTTGCACACCTCAAAATATATTATCTTCTCTACATATACTCTTCCTACATTATTCTCTACCTCTAAAATGTAGACTCCCCTTTTTTGGTTATGCTTCACACTGGTTCACTTCTTTTAGAAGTCTCCTTAAGATTGCTCCTTCTTCTTCGGGTTCCACTATCCAATCTGATTCCTCCAAAGGTTCTGCCTCCTCTAGATAAACTAATTTTGTATCAACAGGTTCTTCTTTATCTACAAAAACTATCTATGCACCCTTTACTATTGCTCTTTCATTAGCTTCTCTGGTATTAGGTTTTTGATGACATTCGGTGCTTCATTCTTTCTTCCTCCAAACTCGAAAATAGGTTTCTTCTCTAGCAGATCCTCTTTCACTCCTCTAGCACCCTTCATTATGATACGTATTATGAATCATGTCACTTCTCCCTCTATAGTTTGAATAATTTTCCTTGTTCTCATCTGCATAAGGTCTTCTTTCTCTCCATCCTGATCCTTCATTTAACTCAATATATGAATGCTTCAATCTGTAAAACTTTCTAAACTTATGAGAAACATAGTTCCATTTTGATCCATCAATCTATCCATAATTCAACTATATACAATCTTTCCTAGGCTTTCTCCCTCTCATTTTATTCAAACACATATTCTCAAAATTATTCCTTAATCCATAAAACTTAAAAGGATATAGATCCTAACACAATTCATTTTCATGTCCATGCCTATTACAATGTGAACAATACATACTTTTTCTTCTATGATCTAAATTGTTTGAACTTGTAACAACATTTGTACGTATGTCATATCCAAGGCCTTCATTTCTTACTCTCCTTACTGGTACAATAGGTTCTTTGTTATCTTCAACTTTTCCTTCTGCAACATCACACAAATCATTAGTACCAGAAGAAACATCACAAACTTTAGGCTTAGATCTCAGATTCTCATTCTCCTTTTTGCATGATATAAGTGATTGCTCCAACTGATTAACATGTTCCTTCAACCTAGATATTTCCTTCTTCTGCAAACTATTCTCCTTGTTGAACTCTTTCAAACTTTCCTCCAGATCTTTGCTCTTCTTATCCTACTCCTTAAACAACATGAATCCTTCTTCAAACTTATCTAGTTCTTCATTTCTCCTTCTTTCAATTTCTAGTTCTTCTTCAAGAGAATCATACTTGTTTTTTCCTACTTCTTTCATCCTCTCCATTAATTATAAATTACACTTCCTGAGTTCGCACAATCCTTCCTCCATGGTATCCCTTTCACATATCAAGTTCTCTTTTTCCTTCTTTGTTCTTTTCCCAATCTTCCCCATCTTGCAACCAGTTCGAAATCATCTCTTCAACCTACTCTATCACTAGTTCTCATAAACCAGCTCTTCAATCTGCTCTACAACCTACTCTGAAATAGATTTGCAACCAACCAATAGATTCACAACCTTTTCTGACAAATTCACAACTAGATCTTCAACCCACTGTGATACCAATTCATGTAGACCAAGGTAGGAGGGTTTGGTGAGGGACTGTCCAGCCTCATAGCTTAAACAAATAACACTCATATCTTATAGATATGCAATGGAAACTAATAGATAATCAACAAAAAATATAACAGATATGCAAGAACACATGGCATAGGAATTATCCTAGGAAAACCCTCAAAGGGAAAAACCTAGCCTTCAAAATTTACTCCTTATTATATTATGATCTCAAAACACATTACATATTCCACTCAAGCTTTATAGATGCTAGATTGTAGCCTAGGAATTACAAATAATTCATATAATAACAATCTTTCATCGATTCTTCCTTCTACTTCAAGATTTCTCTGCTCTGCTGATCTTACCGAATCAGAACACCTCATCACTATGCTTCATGATTACTGTTCTTCACACTTAATCTCTACCTTCAAAATATTAGAACATTTTTCGTACACAGAACTTTGCAAATCTTGCACATATTCCTTGTTTCTTCCTCTCTTTTTTTATCAATCTCCTCAAAACTATCGGTCTTATATATCTGCATCCAAGGATAACATCAACTACATGTTGTTCTAACAATATATAAAAAGGGTACAAATTTTCAGCCCAAATCCATAAGCAATTATCAATGTGCATCAACTAGGGTCAGCCCAAACATAGTAGGGACCCAGAAGGAAAATCACCAATCACGAGCACAACTATCAATGCAAACTAGCAACACAGATGGATCACAATCTAGAAACATCCATGAATCATCATTGAAACATCCACAACAACTCAGATTACTAGAATCACATCAACTTCCTTCATGAACACCAACTAAAGGAACTAAACAACTGTTAGAACACAAAAACTCAGAACTTGATCAAATCTTCATGCGAACCTCTAAAACTTCTGGTGCAAAAACTAGACATGCTTGTCAACAAACCCTTTAATCCACAACCTCTCATCCTCAATGTACTAAGCTAGCCATCATACTGAACTTTGTTGCATTATCTACAACCTTTGTAACTGAATGTTCTTTGAATCTTTTGGATGCCCCTACATTAAATTGGTAGGTCTTGTTGAATTCTATGAAATTACATCCCGTATGTGGTGTCCTAATATATGAATAGAGGTCCTAGTTTTTTCATATCTTTCTGGTAAAACCTCAGATTGTTTTAGTATCTGCTTTTCACCTATGGAACCCAAAACTCAAGCATCCAATTTAGGAACCCCAAATAGGACTCTCTCCAAAGATATAATCAACCAATTGAAACCCTCCACAAGAAAAAAGGATAAGGGAGTTGTCATGTTCTGTGGCTATCATGTTTAGGAAGGGTTGAAATATAAGATGTGTGGTATTAGGGATTCCAATTTGTTGCTTCCTAGGTGGCGATTATTTCAAAATTAGTTTGGGAATAGAAATTTGGGTGTCCCTATTTGCAATCCTTGGAGGTTAGATTTGGGAAAACTAGTTGTACTAAATGTGTACATGGATTTCGATCCACTAAAGGAAATTTCCTCAAGGTGAAACCCTGTTTCAAGAGTAATCGGGTTATATGAAGGTAAAGAGTTAGTCAAAATAACTAGAGACGAGATTGCAGATATTTTTAATCTGCATGAGTGGAATGAGGGTATGATCCCAATTGACCTCAATGTCTTCAAGGAGTATAGGAATACAAAGGCTCTTTTCAAAACAACAATGCTACCTATTCAGACTACCTCTACTGAGAAAGGAAAATATAGGAAGCAAATTGAGATTGGCAAAGATGAAAAAGAGCCTTTCCCCATGAGATACTTTGCTAGTTATTTCTAGAAGACAATTTACTCTTGTTGCCAAATCCTTGGCATGGATTAACCATCCACCATGCTTATAGACCTCATGTATATGGCTACACACCTCCAACACTCAACCTATAATGTGGTTTATGATTATGTCATATATCTGTCGGATATGATGCACAAAGGTTTGAGTGTACTCAAGGAGGGCAAAGAACCAATGGGATTTTGGTGGTATTCTCTATTAATGCATATGTTCCTATTTAGGGGTAAGATTTTTTTTGGAAAAGATATGAAATTGAAAAAGAGGGAGGATGATATTGACTTTCCTATCCAATGTTGGACCCAAATTGTGGATAAGGATGATTCCAAGTTTGAGTATGTGGTGTGAAATAATGTTTTTCCTCAAGGCTAAGGATATTTCTAGTCCATAACCTACCTAGGATTCCTAAGAAAATCCATGAATTTCTAAGGCCCATGGAGAAGAGGCCTAATTTGAATTTGAGTCATAATTGGGGTGATATAATTGTTGGTAGATGGTCAACACTTCCCTTGGGATTTGTGACATGGACTAATCACCTCCCGTGGATCCATTAATTTTGGTAGTTGTATCAGGCATTAACAGGTTGATCTGTTGGTGCAACGATAACCGTGAGGCCAACAATTGGTATCAGAGCTAAAGGAATTGAGTTCGAATCCCCTCAAGTAACGTTGAGGGGGAGTTTGTTGGTAGATGGTCAGCTCTCCCCTTGAGATTCGTGACATGGACTAATTGCCTCCCATGGATCTATTAATTTTAGCAGTTGTATTGGGCAATAACAGGTTCATCTTTTGGTGCAATGACAACTGTGGGCCAAAAATAATGCCTACCCTCATACTACTATTTTTAGATTACATGGCACTCTTGTGAACCCTCAAGTTTTCCCAAGGGATGTGCCTTTAAGATTAGGATTTATTGAAGTAATGAGGCATTTGGGAGCAACACAGATGGCACATCTACCAGAATCGCAAAAGAAAGGTTCATTCTTCCCCGAATGGACAATATTTGCTGAATTTGTAATGGTAAAAGGGAGTTGGAAGGATTTGAGTAAGTTCCTGGCACCTTATCAGTTTAAAATAGTATGCCCAAGAAATCACGATCCAAAGGGTTGTATTGTTGGTTTGAAGGCATTGCACATGAGTGATCAGTTTATACACAATTTTTATTACCCTAAGGATGTCATTACAAAAAATAGATTTCTTTGAACAAGAAGAGAGAAAGAAAAATATTTGGCTTTCCAAAATATGGTGGAACAAGCTACAAGGAGAGATCCTAACTATGATCCTATGCCCAATATTATGGGTGATTTCAAGAGAATTATGTAGGTTCTCCAAAATTTTGAGGACATAGTGGGTATTCTGAGGGTCAAGCATGTAGTAGCATGTAAAGGAAAATTAGTGGAAATAGAGAAGGATCCCATAGTAATACTTGAGGAGAGACCTTCTTATCAACCATAACCAAAATTGAGAATCTATTCTAGAAGGAAGGAGAGAGTAAGGAAGCAAAAAACATTGCCAACTCCTATTGCATCAGAGGGATCAAGAGAAGCTTCCCCTCATAGCTCAATGCCATCACCTCCTAGGCGGTATTCTCTTATTATTGTTGATGTTGATTCACCTCCTAGGGAATCTCTTCCATCAGAGAAAACCCCAGCCATGAAGCATAAAGTTAGGGTATGTAAGGTTGTTGATTATTTTGACTCATATGAGGATGATATTTTGGTGACCCCTGAATATATGCAGCAAGGGATGCCTTCTCCCCCAAGAGAAGTGGAATCAAGCTCTGGAATGGGTGACCTTTGGCTAAGTAAAGAAAATTTAAGAATCCTGAACAATGTTGATGATTTGCGACAAGACACCTATAAGGAATTCATAGAAGATGATTCATTTATTGAGACTAAGGAATTTAAAAGTTTTGTGTGGAGAGAAAGTGTTCAAGAATAAACTAAGAGGGTGGCTAGGGAAAGAATTCTATACCCTAATTTTTCAGAGGTTATACAAGCCAATGTAAGGAGTGAGATAAAGAAGAAATTTCAAGATATCAAACCCGATGAGGCCAGGGCACTTGTACAAAAGAGTGGTGTTTTGTTACTTCTTGAGTGGGATATAGTTGATATTGTTGTATACGATACAATAAGGAGAGTTGAGAGAACTTTATTCCAAGCTAATGATGAGGCTAGATTATAACTTCAAGGTCAGCTTTTAGTGAAGAGGGGATGTTCTAGCTATATGGTCATTATCTCTTGGTTCTAAGAAGCCCATTGTAGTGAAACTAGCTAATTTCAAGGGACAACTAATTATAAAGAGAGTTGTTGATACCCCTAAATTAGAGGCAATTGACATGACCATCAATATTGCTAACTTCACAAAGGTAACAGTGGAAATCCTCACCAAAGAAAGAGATACATATAGGACTAAGTATAATGAGTAAATTGGTGAGTATAACCTGAGTCAACAAAGGGTTGTTGAGCTTGAAGCAGAAGTAGCATTGTTAAAACAACAAGTAGATACTCTTAAGTATCAGGGGCTGGTTAATCCAAGTCATACAAAACCCACATCTCAGATGACTCATTCCCCTACTCCCCCACCTAAGCACACATTGTCAATTATTAATTATAATATGGGCCAAGAGCCATTGGCAATTGTGATGGAGCCTCAAATTGAATTTTTTGAGTTCCATTAATTTCCTACCACACTACTGGTCTTTCATGCTATTCTGGAGAAGCCTATGGTTGGGGTTTTATTTTTTCCTTCATGAAATCCTAACGTTCTATCTTAAACCCTAGGTTGGATCTATTTCATCGTTACCTTTTGAGGAAGGTTTTAAAACGACTTATGTCCCATTGACTCATCTAGGTTGGGCCCCTTTAATAAATTGTGTTAAATTTTTCACCTCGACTTTAATATTTCCTTAAGTCTAGGTTGGCCCGTGCCCTGTGCTTTAAGAACAACCTTATACCATCATTTTTCATTGGCCTAGGCAATGTCCCCTTTCACCCTTTTTAATAATTATCTTATTTTGTAGGGAATTTATTTTAAAGACCATCGATCATCCTATGGTTGATCCTGACCATTCCCTGCGATCCTACGATGACATCACCATTGGGTTTCAACTATTTGTGATATCACGAGTGAGCGCAACGTGTCTCAGTTGTCAATGGCGAAAAAGGATTAATAAATTGTTTAATATTTGTATCGGGTTTTAATATGTTAAAATGTGGGTTACTAAAAGAGCTATGAGATGCACATGTTCATGATAGATGGTGGTGTTTTAATCTTGATGAAAATTTGCTTGATGGTTATGTTTGGTGATGTTGACTATTGTGAGTGAACACAATAATTGATGGTGGGAAGCAGCAGTTGCCTGCCATCATGTGATCCAAAGATGCACGGTGTTTAGTGATTGCGATATCACAGGAGGGCACCACGTGTATCCCTTTGGAGTTGCGTATTATGGTGGGCCCTTGAGGCTGACATGATTACATCAGCCTTTTTGAAGGTGGTTGTTTGATGATTTGACCAAAAAAATGGATCAATGACTAAATTTTATATTTGCATCAAATGCAATTGGAGCCATTGGCGCGGCATGCAAATGGGCTCTAATGGCGGATGAGACATCTACTAGCTAAATTCAATCAACATAAAGTATTTTATTTCATTCTATCTTCACCATAAAATAATTCAAGTGTTTTCAAAGCGGTTCAGAGCTAGAGATAAAGTTTTTCAAGCAATCACAACGAAGCTTTGGTTTTCTGCAAGGCGTGAAATCCCGTGAGTTACTTTTTGTATCACTGGTTTAATTTGACTATGATTCTTGTGAAAGGTTGTAGTGTGCTGGTCAGGGGGTTGTTGATTATTGGTCTAGGGTTACTGGTTTGTTTGAACTATTGGAAATTGCACAGTTGTGTTGTAATTTCATTTTTTGGGTAGCCCTAGTTTGTTCAAGAATTTGAATTTTAAGAAAGCCCTAGTTGTTTGAGATGGAACCACCGAAGCAGAACTCTAGCCATGTTGATTACTTGCAGAGGAATTTATATGATGATTTTCTGGATCAACTCCCATTATCAACAAATGACAAAAGAAGGGGTTTGGTTTTAATGAATGGAAGAACCATGGGTGAGGGACTAGTGTGCAAAAATTATAATATTTTAGATGCTAGGGTTCTAATGATAGGTTTGGAAATGTTTAGGATATGGTATGGAGAAAGAAACCTACCCCACCCCTTTTCTAATGGCTAGAGATACAACATGGGGAAACTAGCAGTTCTAAATGTGTTTCCTGACGTGGACCTACTCAGAGCAATGGCAGCACATTATGACCCAATTACAAGGGTAATTAGGGATAATGATGGTGGGATTCTGCTAAGCATAAGTGTAGTTGAAATTCAATAGGTTTTTGATTTGAGTAAGTCTAGATCATTCTTGGTAAAAATTGATTTATAGGAGATGAAGTAGGAATATGAGAGGTCAAAGCCTCTTTTCAGATTAAATTTACTTCCTCCTCACTTGGCCAGGGCAGGCAGTTCAACGATTCACATCAGCCTAAATGACTAGGAGCCTTTTAGGCTAAGTTGTTTTGCCAATCACTTTTTGGAAAAATTTTATTCATTGTACCAGATTTTGGGATTCAGCCCAAATACAGTGATGCCCATTGCATATATGTTTATGGGGGCTCAAATTCAACATCCCAACTTCTCCATGGTGTATGACTATGCATCTTTTCTTGTAGAAAAGATACATGATGGTTTACTGAAGTTGCTTGTGGGGAATGTTAGCACTCCTTTCTTTTGGTACTCCCTGTTAATGCATATGTTCCTGTATAGGAATGTCGACTTCTTCTCAGAGAAGATGGAGTTGACGCAAGAGGTGAATGGAGAAAGGTTACCAGTATAGGTGTGGAGTGCATATTTGTCTTACAATAGGGGAGGTGCCAGCTTTGTGCAGTTTGATAACTGCTTTGCCTCTAGACTCAGAGCTAGGTTGGTGGTAAATTTTCTAAGAGATCCTGAAGATTTGCATGACTTCCTTCGACCAAAAGTGAGGAAGCCTAACTAGAAGGTCTGCCACAATAGGGGTGGCATTATCTTGTACCCCGTGAGCACTGTCCTGAGTGTGTTTGTTTTCTAGGGAGCCCCTCACATTCTCCCATATAATGTACCATCAAGGATGGGATTTTCTGAGGTCATGTGGCAGCTAGGTTGTATTCATGAAGACAACCTGGTAGGGAGAGGAAAAGGGACTTTGTTCCCTGATTATACTATTGTTTCAGATTTTGTCTTTTCCGGGGAGATGGGTCCACTTTGAAAAAAAATTTAATGCTTATCATTTGAAGAATGGATCTAGGAGGCATCATGACCCTGAGGGATGATTTTTCATGTTCAAGCAATGAAGTAAAGGTGGTAGATTTGTACATGAACTCAACTTTCCTAAGGACCTAATCATAAATGAGTTTGATTTGAATAGGAAA
Source organism: Sequoiadendron giganteum (assembly GCA_007115665.2). Lineage (NCBI taxonomy): Eukaryota > Viridiplantae > Streptophyta > Pinopsida > Cupressales > Cupressaceae > Sequoiadendron > Sequoiadendron giganteum. The sequence continues at coordinate 63,756,391 of CM021109.1, read as the reverse complement.
GAATTGAATAAAGAAAAATGGATAGCCTGTGAGAAGCTACTAGCCATGGTGCGTAAAATGGATCCAAAATATGATCCATTAATGGAGTTTACTCTATTCCACAAGAGAATAGTTTTCTTGTTGGATAATTTTAAAGAGATCATGGGCACCTTGATGACCAAGAAGGTTAATTTGGAAATGGATTTTGGAATTCAAAGACCAAAGGTGAGGCCTGAGGAAACAAGTCCAACTTATCAGCCCCCAGTTGAAAGGCCTTTGTACAAGAGAAAGAGGAATGATAGTAGTGAAGAGGATGAGGGAGATAAGAAGGGAAACCAAATAATGAAAGCATCATCACAACCATCCCCAAGGATCAGAGTACCTGGAGGGATAAGGATTGTGGATTTAGATTCACCACCAAGAAGTGATCCTTTAGTGCTACCATCAGAGCCAAGCCCTAAGAGGAAAAGGATTGAGGAAACACAAGAGGCTCTAATGGATGAAATAATTGTGATTGATCAAGACATGCAGGTTGGTATCCCTTCCCCTCCTAGATCAACACAATTGGTGTTGTCTTATATGGATATAAGGGGGCATTATCTACAAGATGCCAGGATTGAGGCCTGTGAGGCATTCTTAGATGATGATGCCTTTGTGAAGACTCTTGTATTATTGCAACTAATTTGGAGGATGAAACTGGAGGAATACCAGGATAAGTGCAAGAGAAGGAGAGAATCAAGACTTGATAGGTCTGAGCAAGAGAATGATGATGAGCTCAAGGCCGAACTAATGGAAGAATTCAAGATCACTCTTGAGGAAGGAAGGAGACTTGTGACTCAGGCTGGTGTCCTAATTTTTCCTGAGTGGGACATAGCCGATGCTCTAACATTCAATGCTATCCTATAGTCTAAGCATCCTATACAAAATAGTGAAGAAGAGGTTAAGGCAACTTTGCAAGACTCTTCCTTCAGTGAGGAGTATGAAACTCTAGCCATATAGGCATTGGCACCCCAAGGAAGAAAACAAAATATACTTGATATTAGTCAAAACCTAAGGGGAGGGATAATTGTCAAGAGAGCTTCTAAAACTTCAACAACAGAAGCTACAAGCCTGATAGTAAACGTGGCTAAATTGGCCCAAAAGACTGCTAAGAGGGAAGAGGCTAAAAAGAAGAGTTTGATGGAGAATATAGTAGGATGCAAGAAAGGAATGTTGAGTTGTAATCTGAAGTATATAGGCTGAAATATGGGCAGGTAGGAGAATCCTCCAATGCTCTTGTTATGAGAGCATTACCTCCTAATTCAGGATCAGTTCCCCCTACTACTCCAATTGTTTCTACTCCAGGACCCCCCATCTAGACACTTGTTCTCAGTCCTACACTAGGGCCAGTTCAAGAAGAAGTTGAGTATTCTGTGGATCCCACCAAGAAGCAAATGTTAAATGAGATCACAAAATTATAGGTTGCCTTAAAGGAAAGTGAGGATGGTGCAACTACCAAACAAAATGAGGTGGTGGACATAGTTTTGAGGCATCTAAATGAGAAGGTGAATGGTAGATTACCATCTATACATTCTTTGTATTATTTATTTTTGGATGGAATAAAAAACATAAATAGGGATCGGGAAATAGTTTTTCCTTTGGTTGAGAAGTTGATCCCTAGGGCCAACGATCTAGATGTTATGTATAAGGCTTCTAGGTTTCATGCAGACAATATGCCCCAGTCATTGAAGCCTACACAAATCTTTGTGAAATCATTGAAGTGATTTTGGGCCCTACCTGATGATTTGAGTAGAAGAATTAGGGAGCTAGTAAAGAGCTTTGATGACTAGAATGATATATTTTTGCCAGACATCACTGATGCACAAGGAAATGTTAAAACATTGCAGCAATGGTAGGAAAGGGAAAAATAAGTTATTAATGCACAAATCAAATTGATTTGTGAGATTATGGTTATGATTTGTTGGTAAGTACTATGGAAAAAATAATTAATACCAGCACATTCTTAGAGTCTTTTGAAAGAGAAGCCAATCAAGTTGCAGTGAAATATACATCTTACAATATTAAGGTGAATGAGGTGGTGAATTTTGATTGGCCAACGGATGAAGAGTATCAGAAATGGGTGGACAAGTACTTAATCGAAGAGGAGTAAAACTGATCCGGTGGACATTTTTTAGTGAAAATTGAAGTGTTCCATTTCTCTCCAAAATCAGCACCATCAGAAAGAGCTCAATGTCTTGGTTCCAACGCAACTCGAACGGAGCGAAAAGGAGTCTGTTTGCACGAGTTATAGTCAGTCAAAACTTTGGTCAAACTGGAATCAGAGGGCGTCCAGGAAGCGAAAAAAATGGTGTCATCAAAATTTTTTGAAGTTGGCATCATCGCAAAGAGCTCATCGCAAGCTTTCCAACGCAACTCATTTCGTCGAAATCCGACATCGTATGCTCAAGATATAGCTGGTCAAAGTTTCAGGTTGACTTGGTGGACTTGAAGGTACAGTGATGATGTCATCATCCGTACAGCTGACGTCTGCACATAGCACGAAATTCAAAATGTACCAATCAAAAGTTGACACGTGTTTGTCCGTACTGGTGACATGGCTCTCCGTACCCCGACGTGGCATGACGTGGCAGCAAGTTAGCATACACATCATCAGAGTCGACGAATTGCAGGTCGACACGTGTCTCCATAGCAGCGGTCTGGTTGGTTGGACGGAATGCCAAAAGTATCTTGGACGGGTTTGAACCCGCGATTTCGGCGAAAATAGCGGGCCGTTTCACCGTTGTGTCAAACATTGCCGTCACATATATGTATGGAGCAGATTTGTTTTATTGTGGAGAGTTCGGCGGATTTGTTTTAAAATGTGGCCAGCGGGGTTTGAACCCCCGACCACACAGCTTAGCAAAATTAAGGCCGACCGTTAGGCCACCGAAGCTTGTATAATTTATAAACGGGTTTGTTTATTTTTGATGTATGATATGGCTCGAGGCCAAAACAAATGGGCTATTTGTTGTATAACCCCCTAACCACTAAAACAAAATGTGTCTAAAAGACAAATGAGCCAATGTGCGAATTTTTATTAGGGGGTTATGTTGTTATGGTGGTTAAGCCTTTTTAGGCTAATTTCATGTATAAAAGAAGGAGGAATGTAGCTCTTAGGAGTTCAGTGAATGCAGGTGACATAGTGAAGTCCAGGTGGAGAACGAGAGAATGCTCGGGAGATGATTGTAATTGTTCCTGTACGTCGAAGTTATGGTATGCTATCGATGTGCTTGAAGGGGATGATGTTGTCTCAATTGTAACTGTTTTGGAGTATAATCGGATCGGTCACTCCGTTAGAGAGGGGCCCGGAAATGTAGTCACGTTTGTGGTGAACTCCGTTATCAATTGTGGTTTCGTCTCTCTATTTCTTCTCTCTTTCTGTTGTTATCACCTTGTCATTTTGTTATTTCCATAAGTTAATTTTGATTTAATTAACTTGGAATAATCATTGTAAAAGCATTGTAAAAGTTCAGCATTTAAATACTGCAATCTAGTCTAGATCCTATGCAGATCAAGTGGTATCAGAGCTCAGTTGACTATTATTGCAGTTATTTATTTTCTTGAATGGTAACGAGATCCAGGATTCAGAAGGGTGAAGGGAAGCTTGAAGAATTTGATCCTGAGATCGGGAAGCGTAGAACATTTCCGAAGATGTCTGTTTCTGGAATGGAGGTTCCTGATGAGATCAGTGAGCAGGAATTCTGAAGAGCATTCCTTGAGATGAAGGCTAAGGTGGACATTCTTTTTCAAGAGAGACAAGAGCGGAAAGGACATAAAGGAGGTTCGTCAAAGCAAGAAGATCGCAAAGACAAGAAAGGGAAACATCATGGAGATGGTGACAAGCAACCAGATCCACCCTCTTCTTCTTCTCCTCCCTCTTCTGCTTGTCCTTCTTCTCCATCTTCTCCTCATCCTATTTCTTCTAATCCTTTCAAGAGTGGGTATAAGCCTAAAATTAAATTGGATGTAAAATTTGATTTACCAAAGTATTGTGGTGAACTTAATGTTGAAAAATTGGATGATTGGATTCAGCAAGTAGAAGTCTACTGTAGAGTCCAAAACCTATTAGATGATGTTGATAGGATCCAATTAGCTACTCTTCGGTTAGGAGGTATAGCTTTAACCTGGTGGGAGAGTAAGACTAAGGCAGAAATTTCAAAACATGGTAGAGTCAGTTTAACTTGGGCATAATTTATTAATGCTCTTAAAAAGCAATTCTATCCCTTAGGCCATATGCAACAATTAATGATGGACTGGCAAATGTTTAGGCAAGGGAAAGGTCAAACTGTCAAAGAGTACACCCATGAATTTAGGAAAAGGGCTATTGCATTAAATGTTCCTTTGTACACCCAGGACACTTTGTTGAAGTACATAGGAGGTCTGCATTCCTACCTTAGGCATTCTATTTTGGTATTGAACCCTTGTAATTTGGATGAAGTGTCTGTTCAAGCTACACACTTAGAGACAAGGGGTAAAGGATCTTTTATTGATAAGTTTGATAATGATGTAAAGAAATCTTCTAAAGTTGCAGAGACAGGGAAAGGAAAGAAGGCAGCTACAGTTAAGAAGGATGACAAGCTTTCTTGCTCTCATTGTGATAGGAAGGGTCATGATGAAGATCATTGTTGGAAGTTGCATCCAGAACTGAAGCCTAAGTGGGCTCAAAGACAGAATTAGAAACAGAAAGGTAAGGAGAAATCCACAAATGTTGTTATGGATCTTGGTTCTGATTCAGATGATGAAACTAAGATAATAGCTATGGGTATGAAAGGTAAAGCTCCTACTTTCAGTGTTTCCTTTGATAGTTGTGCTTCTACTTCTAAAGTTAATGATTTCTCTGAAGATAAGAAAAGGAATGAGCTATTTCATTTAAGGGTTGTTGCTAAGAACAGTAAAATTGATGCACTCATAGATAGTGGTTCTCAAGTTAATCTTATTTCAAAAAGTGTTGTAAAGAACTTGGGATTAAAAACTACATTGCATAAGAAACCTTCTCCACTAGGCTGGATTTGTGAAAATGATAAGTTGCAAGTAATAAGACAATGCACTTTGAGATTCACAATCACTAGTAAGTTTGTGGATGAAGTACAGTTTGATGTGGTTCCACTGGATATCTGTGGGATAGTGCTTGGTAGCCCTTATTTATATGACAGGAAAGCTATTTTCTACAGGGAAAAGAATCATTATCACTTGTTTAAAGATGGCATTCAGTATATTGTACATTCTCATAGGATTAAGACTGATCGTTCTTTTGCAAACACAGGGCAGTTAAAGAGGGTAATTAATGCAAGTAAAGAGTTAACTCTTATGTCTGTCAGTACAGGTGGTTCTACACTTGAACTTGGAGTAGCTAACCAGGGTCAGATGTTGCAGGATGCACTTGCAGTACAGCATGAGGAAAGGATGCTTGAAAGCATTGATGAATCCTTGGGTAAAAATGTTACTGTTGTGAAGGATCGAAGTGTTGTTGACTTATTCTCTTTCATTTCTGCATTATTGTTCAGCTTGATGCTAGTCAATATTTGTTGGTTAGTGGCTACGACAGTTGATGTAGAAGCTTATGGAAGCGATAGAATAATGTTTATGTTCAACAATATGTTTGCAGTCTTCATTGTGCTTGTGAGCCAGGTATGCAAATGTACAGAAGATACAGGACAAGTGGGGAGGCCAAGTCCTCACTTAATGTCAGATTAAATGCCACTTTTGGAGGTCCAAAAGGTCTGTAGTGGGGAGGCCTGATCCGGTGGACATTTTTCAGTGAAAATTGAAGTGTTCCATTTCTCTCCAAAATCAGCACCATCAGAAAGAGCTCGACGTCTTGGTTCCAACGCAACTCGAACGGAGCGAAAAGGAGTCCGTTTGCACGAGTTATAGCCAGTCAAACCTTTGGTCAAACTGGAATCAGAGGGCGTCGAGGAAGCGAAAAAAATGGTGTCGTCAAAATTTTTCGAAGTTGGCATCATCGCGAAGAGCTCATCGCAAGCTTTCCAACGCAACTCGTTTCATCGAAATCCGACATCGTATGCTCAAGATACAGCTGGTCAAAGTTTCAGGTTGACTTGGTGGACTTGAAGGTACAGTGATGATGTCATCATCCGTACAGCTGACATCTGCACATAGCATGAAATTTGAAATCTACCAATCAAAAGTTGACACGTGTCCATCCGTACTGGTGACATGGCTCTCCGTACCCCGACGTGGCATGACGTGGCAGCAAGTTAGCATACACATCATCAGAGTCGACGAATTGCAGGCCGACACGTGTCTCCATAGCAGCGGTCTGGTTGGTTGGACGGAATGCCAAAAGTATCTTAGACGGGTTTGAACCCGCGATTTCGGCGAAAATAGCGGGCCGTTTCACCGTTGTGTCAAACATTGCCGTCACATATATGTATGGAGCAGATTTGTTTTATTGTGGAGAGTTCGGCGGATTTGTTTTAAAACGTGGCCAGCGGGGTTTGAACCCCCGACCACACAGCTTAGCAAAATTAAGGCCGACCGTTAGGCCACCGAAACTTGTATAATTTATGAACGGGTTTGTTTATTTTTGATGTATGATATGGCTCGAGGCCAAAACAAATGGGCTATTTGTTGTATAACCCCCTAACCACTAAAACAAAATGTGTCTAAAAGACAAATGAGCCAATGTACGAATTTTTATTAGGGGGTTATGTTGTTATGGTGGTTAAGCCTTTTTAGGCTGATTTCATGTATAAAAGAAGGAGGAATGTAGCTCTTAGGAGTTCAGTGAATGCAGGTGACATAGTGAAGTCCAGGTGGAGAACGAGAGAATGCTCGGGAGATGATTGTAATTGTTCCTGTACGTCGAAGTTATGCTATGCTATCGATGTGCTTGAAGGGGATGATGCTGTCTCAATTGTAACTGTTTTGGAGTATAATCGGATCGGTCACTCCGTTGGAGAGGGGCCCGGAGACGTAGTCACGTTTGTGGCGAACTCCGTTATCAATTGTGGTTTCGTCTCTCTATTTCTTCTCTCTTTTTGTTGTTATCACCTTGTCATTTTGTTATTTCCATAAGTTAATTTTGATTTAATTAACTTGGAATAATCATTGTAAAAGCATTGTAAAAGTTAAGCATTTAAATACTGCAATCTAGTCTAGATCCTATACAGATCAAAAACAGTGTTTACTACCAACAACTAACAACTCAACAGTTATAGTTACAACTGATTATGGTTTTGTTTCCATGGCGGATTTTTGGTGCAGATTTTGAGGTTTGGCAAACACAGCAGTTATTCCCTAATGAGTGGAATTAACAAGAAGATTCTCTAGGACTTGGCGATTGTAATCATATTTTTGAAATGTCACAAGCCGGTCCAATTGACCGGTGACATGTATTTTCTGGCCCGATGGTGGTTTGCTCCTTCATTCTCTATAAGAAGGATTTCAAGGCCAAAAATAGGTGTTGGCAAGTTAGATATGTTGAGGTCGAGTCTAGGCATAGTTGCAGAGCAAGTTGTAAATCCTGATTGTTTCAGTGTAAATGCAGTTTAGTTTTTTGTGGTATTCTTTAGTTGGGTTTTGGGTTTACGAAGGTTTGATGTTTCATAACAGTACTAGCATTTGAGTTATAACGATTCATTTCAAGCTCATGTCTCTCCTTTGTATAAGCATATCATAATTTTGAATAAAATAATCAAGGGTTATTGCATTCATCTCACTGTTGTGGTGTGTATGACTTCTATTTTGGCTTTAATTCAAATAATTAATTAAAATGTTTGATTGGAGTTATAGATGAATATGTTTATAAAGGGATTTGGTAAGAAGTATTGGGTTAGGATATAAATTGATGATGTTGTAAGGAAATTGTTGTCAGAGATCTTATATGTTATGTGTTTGAACTTGTCATGGAATTTTAAATGTTTGTGAACTTGACTCCCCAATGGTATATGGCACTGGTCTAAATCGTATGTGTGTGTGAGATTCTTTGTCTGTTTGTCTTTGCTTAGAGATTTCTACCAAATTGCAAATTAAATGACTATCTTCAGTTGTGAAATATTTTTGTAATCATCTCATGCTCCAAGTAGTTGGTATTACTAATGAAAAGCCAATTCAACTCAGTATTATCCTATTTTGTTGACCTATTAAATGGGATTATTTGTTAATTGTTAATGATTGGTCATAAGTTCAGTGCAGAGATTATAAACACATTATAGGGACCACCCTCCTAGGTTTTGCAGAGCCTAAAGTGTAGGAGGTTTATTGTTAAAATCCTTGGCAGTTGGTCCAGGTCCTTCAAGCTACCCTCGATTAGAATTGGAGAAACTATAGGTAGAATAGAAGATAAACCTAGTTACAGTAAAAAACAACCAACAAAGTGGTGACTCCGCTGGGGACTTAGTTTGAATATTTATTGTTAGTGGGTCAGTTATCCATTTTCTATAGATTTATTATAGTATTTATGTGATTTGAAGGTCGAGCTTATGGCTTTGCTTTTCTTTTATCTAGTTCATTTGTTGTCCAAAAGTTGTGAATATCTCATGAAGAGAATTCATACATTGTCAGTACGTGAAAATTCTAAAGGTCTTTTAATTTCCACGAAGTGTTCCTGAACAGTTGGTTTTCCCAACATAATTGGGTGGAGACTCTAAAGTCTCTACACCAATTTGCATTTCATTTGAAGATTTAATACGAATTAAAATATTTTCAAACAAGCACGGAGATATGAAGAATACCAGGTCATTCGTAAAGAATTACTCGGAACAAAAATTGGAAGGTGAACTTCCTAAGATGAAGAAGAAGGAATAGATAATGAAGAAACCAAAAATTAGCAATGTTGCTCCCGCATCACAGAATCATGTACACCAAGGTACAAGTAAATCTTTACATCCTATCCTGAGATTTTTGAGCATGTATCTAGACATTCTAAGTCAGATAGCTATGGATTTTTTGATGCATTATTTAATACACATGTCTAAGAGGATGTAGCCTATCATAATAAAGGGCTTGTTAGCATCCAATATACTAAGAGAAGAAGTAGGAGCCGAAGTCAAAGCCATCACAGAGAATGCACTAGAGATGTTCCTCCTCCTCCTACTAAATATGATGGAACCCCTTTACTATTTAGGCAAGAAGAAGCAAACCTGATAAACTTTACTGAAACATCAAGTTCTTACATGACTTTGCCTAACCCTAAAGATGTTTTTGTTGATATTATTTCTTTAAGATGAGAGATCCAAAAGAAAGCTGAGCTTAGGATAAAAAAGGACAAAGAAAATGAAACAAAACTTATGCATGTTGTCATTGAGAGGGATAGATTAATTAGACAACTAGCAACCATGAAACTCCTGAACCAAAGTAGACCAGACCCAAAAGAGGAGGGTCCTGTTGTACAACAAATATTTGATAAGGAGGTGAGTTCAGTGTCTAAAGTGAGTCATGTAGGTCAATTTGAGGTCAAATCCAAGCCTACAAACCCAAAACCCTTGAACCCTGTTAAGCCACAATAAAGTAATCCAGATCCTAAACCTATTTTGGACAAGGGAAAATAGAAGGCTGAAGGGATGAAGATAAATGAGAGGGTGGTTTCTCACCATCCTAAATAAGATCCCCTTTCACATGTTTCATCACAAATAGAGATTTCCTTGGAAAAGGTTAGGAGGGAAGGGGAAGCTCTAGAAGAGGAACTAGAGAGGACTGAAATTGAGGCTGCAAATGCAGAAAAAAGAAGGAAAATAAGTTTCCTAAGAATGTCAAGTGTGGATGAGGTTGCACAAGATACAACTTCATTAGGTCACCAGGATGTTTTGAAAAATGATCCTAAACCTAGTCTGGAGAATACCACAAATAAATCCGGCCCAAAAATTCAAGCAACCAAGTTTGTAAATCTACATCAAGATGGTCCTGAAACTCACAATACAAGGTCTAGTGATGACTCTCAAAAAATTGATGCACTATTTTAGAGGAGACCTATACAAATGGAAAGATATAGGCAATTGTTCTTTGATGGTATTCTGGGTTACCTAAATCCCATCCCAGATGAGTTAAGAGAAAGGATGAACAAGTTCACTAGGAATAATGATTTTTAAGTTGACGAACATTTGAAAGCCTTCATGGATATGTTGAATGATTATGAAGTAGAACATGAGGATGTAGTAATGAAATTGTTTTTCCAATCTTTGACTGAAGATGCAAGGGATTGGTATAGGGGTCTACCAAATACTAGTATTGGTTCATGGGAAGAGTTTGAAAAGTGCTTCAAAGAACAATATGGTGATAAGACTAATGCTAGTTTCATGTTAAATGAATTCAACACCATCAAGAAATTAGTTAATGAGCCTGCAATAGGGTTTAGCCTGAGATTTCAAAATGCAATGTATAAGTTGTTTCAAGTGATGAGACTTGATTAAATTTTTGTTTAACTACTTATTTCAATGCTTTTGATGCTAAAATGGCATATCTCCTCAATGATAAAGACCCTCAAACCATGGGGGATGTTTTTAGATCAGCTATCAATATTAAAAGCAATAGGAAAGCTTCTGGAAAATATGTTAGGAGAGAAGAGCCTACTCTCTTGAAGAATCCTAGGGATGAAAATGAGAAAGTCTCTACTGTAGGCCCTAAGGATGATGAGAAATGGGATAAGGTCCTTAACACTTTCAAGGATATAAAATATACTATTTCTAAGCAAGAGAAGGGTCTTGGGAATGATAAGAAGTAGTATAATAAAACTGACAGACCTCCTAGACTACAAAATTATCCCTACAATACAAATTGGAAGAATGGAAAACCAATACTACCAACCCAGATGCCTAAAACTGATCACCAGAGCCTAGATCCTTTGCAAAATCATTCTATAAATATGGTACAAGATAGACCATGGTGTGAGGTGTGTAAACATCCACATGATCAAAATTATTGTGGTGTTTCCCAGCTGCTCAAAGCTGAAAGAACAAAAAAGAGGATACTCATGAGCAGACTCCTGATTTTGAACAGAATGATATTGATTGTTGTATGGCTTGGTCAGAGATTAATGAAGTTGAGTGTTCTTCTGATGAAGAATTGCAAGAATTTTATGTGAATAATCAATGGTAGAGAAGTTAAATCTACCATCAACAAGTTTTTTCTAATGAGGAAGGTGAGTTTGACAATCATGCCTGCAATATGGAGTAGGCCGAAGATCGAGTGTCTCCAAGGAGACCATTAGAAGATGAGATTGCCCAGGTGACTGAATAGATGGCTACTCAAATGAGAAGTACATTACAACTAAGAAATAGAACTATGGGTGGTGAGTAGGGCAAGCCTGCTGGCCTTTTCATTAAGGGACAAAAAGATCAAAACAAAGGTGTTAAAGAAGATAGCAAAAATGATGTTAAAATCAAGGAGGTTAAGAATGACAAGATATGGGCAAAAAGGACTAAGATCCAAAAGCCTGGTGAAGATGTTACTCCTCTGTTGGTAAAGACCAAAATTATTACCAAATCTGTTGAGTCTACTCTAGAAGAAAAGAAAAAAAAACTTGAAGGAAAGTAGCAATTGGAAAATAAAGAAACCGGTGAAGGTATCATTCCTAACCTGCTTAAGTACATACCCTTAGACATTTTTCAAGTATTGTCCCAAGTTAAAGTTATTGTACATTGGCTGGAGATGATGAGAATAGATGAGCATAAAGAAAAAATAATAGTCTTGATTACTGGAATTCCTAGTAATAAAATTGAACAAGTAGATTGTAAAGAAGCCAAGGAAAAGGAAGCAATAAAAGAGAAAGAAGTGGAGCGAATTGTAACACAAATTCCCCCTATCTATCTGGGGAATTCCATCAATATGTGCCTTGAGAACATAACTCCCTTTTCCTAAGTGTTGATATAAATGGGAAGACTCTGAGAAATTGTATGATAGACTCAGGCGCATCAAATAATGTTATGCTAGTCAAGAATATGGAAGCAATGGGCGTAACAGTAGATACTACTCAAGGTAAATTCTATGCATTAGATTCAAGATAAGTTCCAGTTATTGGGACTATTAAAGCATTGCATTATAAACTAACCCAATACCCTGATAAAGTTTTGGCCATGACTGTTCTAGTTGTAGACATCCCTCCTCATTTTGGGATGCTCTTGTTTAGGAAATGGAGTGGATCAATGGGAGGTAACATGCTATGTGATTTGTCATTCGCTAATTTTTACATTGATGGAAAATATTTCAAGATTGAAAGAGAGTCCAAAGTGCCTCATATGATTGAGCATGATCCGATTAAGAATTTGACATGTTTTATTGACTGTGGCATACATGAGTTCAGGGTTGAGGAACCCCCTAGTGATTGTGATAAACCTGTTGCACCAATTGATACATAAATTGAACATTTTTCATATTCTAATGATTTGTGGACTATGTATTTCGATGGTGCAAGTTCAAAGGAAGGATCTGGTGCAAGTGTGTTGCTAAGGTCTCCGAGTCGAAATACATTTAGGTTCTCTTTCACTCTTATATTTGAGTGCACCAACAATGTGGCCAATGATGAAGCCTTGTTATTGGGGCTTTGATTGGCTCAAAAACATGGGATCAAGACCCTCAAGGTAATTGGAGATTCTGAGCTTGTGATTTCCCAAGTCAGGTCCATATATGTGTTAAAGAATAAAAGGATGAAATAGTATAGAAATGTTGTTTGGGATGAATTAGAGAACTTTGATGCTTTTGGCATAAATGGGATGGAGAGAGGCCATAATAAGGTGGTAGACTTGCTAGAAAATATTGCATTGAGACCGAACGACATGACTTATGTTCGGATTTCAAAGGTCGAAGTGCAAACCAGACCATCTGTTCCTGATAATATCAAGAACTGGCAAGTTTTTGGTAGTGATGATGATATATTGAGATTCTTAAGTTGTGTGGATGAGTATGAAAGTCAAGAAATTGATTTTGGAGCTTTTGTTGAAAAAATTGGTGCTAAGGATACTATGTTTGGGAATGAAGTTATTTAGTTAAAAACTAACACAATTCCTAAAGGTTTAGTTGTTCTTGAAAGAGTGGTCGCCAACCAGGATAGGACGAAGACTAATTGTGTTGCTTCCCATCCTGATGACCTGGAGGAAATAAACCTTTGAACAGATGCATCACCACAAAAGGTGTATATTGGAAATAAATTATCACCAAAGGTGAGAAAGATGTTGATTGATCTGTTAAGTAAATTCATACATGTGTTTGCTTGGTCTTATGATGATCTTAAGGCTTATAGGCAAGATTTGTTTCAACATGAAATTCCTTTATGTAGTGATGCTAATCCTTTTAGGCAAAAGCAAAGACCTATTAATCCTACCTTGGCCCAAAAAATGCAAGAAGAACTAATGAAATTAAGAGATGTAGGATTATCAAACCAATTGGACATTCATCTTGGATCTCAAATTTGGTGCCTGTGAGGAAGAAAAATGGAGACATCAGGTTATGTGTGGATTTTAGACATTTGAATGTGTCTTCATTAAAAGATATTTACCCATTACCAAATATGGAAGCCATGTTGCAGAGAGTGATAGGGTGTGAGTTAATGTCTATGGTGGATGGGTTTTCTAGCTATAACCAAGTCATGGTTAAGGAGTCTGAACAATTTAAGATGGCTTTCACTACACCTTGGGAAACTTATGTATATGTGAGAATGCCTTTTGGTTTAACAAATGCAGGGGCTACTTTATAAAGAGCCATGGATGTGGCATTCTCATATTTTACTAACTTGTTTTTGGTGGTTTACCAGGATGATCTGACAGTATATTCCAAGAAAGAAGATGACCATTGTGAACATTTAGAGAAAGTGTTATTTGGAATATGGTATTTCCTTAAATCCAAAAAAATGTACTTGGAGTAAAGGAACGGAAGTTGTTGGGAAATATTATTTCTAAGGATGGGGTCAAGATTGATCCAGAGAGGGTAATTGCAATAGATATGGTCCCACAACCCTAAAATGTCAAAGGAATACAATCTTTCTTTGGACAGATCAATTTTTTAAGGAGGTTCATTACAAATTTTGTTGAGATAGTTCACCCTATTTCTAAGATGCTTAAGAAAGGGGCCAAGGTTGAATGGGAAGAAGAGTCGTTACAAGCTTTCCAAGCCATTAAGCAAGCTATAAAGGAAGCTCTTGTGTTAAAAACCCCTGATTTTTCCAAACCCTTACAAATTTTATCATTTGCTTCATTCCACACAATTGCAGCTTTGTTACTACAAAAGAATGTTGAGGGTTTTGAACAACCTATAGCCTTTTTCAGTAATTCCTTGTAGGCTACAGAACTTAAATATGACATAAATGAAAAATAGGCATATGCACTAGTAAAATTAGTAAAAGCTTTCAGGACATGCCTAATGGGAGCTACCGTAATTGCCTATGTACCTAGTGCTGCTGTGAAGGAATTTTTTACACAATAGGAAGTGTCAGGAAGAAGATGTCGATGGATCAACATGATCCAAGAATTCAACATTGAAATCTGGATTACCAAGCTGGTGAGAGGACAAGGATTGGACAAGCTTATGGCTCAAAGTAATCTGGAAGCAAATCAGATAAATTTGCTTGAAGAAGAGGATAGATCACACATATGTGACATGGAACATTTTGATTGGTACAAAGGTATGATCTATTACTTACAAAAGATGAAATTTCTTGATGATTTGAATTAAAATGAAAAGAGGACATTGAAGTTACATGCTATCAAGTATGTTATCATAATAGGAAAGCTCTGGTGGAGAAATGGAGGTGTTATGTTAAAGTGTGTAGACCAAGATCAAGAAAAATAACTCTTGAATGACATGCATAGTGGAAGTTTGGAGGGCATTATATGGCCAAAACTACTACACACAAAGTAATGAGGGTTGGGTTTTGGTGGCCTACTATTTTTAAGGATGCACACCAATTAGTGAAGACATGTGATGATTTTCAGCATTTCTCTAGTAAGTTGAAATTCTCTAGTAACCTACCTTTAAAACTAATTGCAATACAATCTCCATTCCAGCGATGGGGTATTTATTTTGTAGGAGAGATAGCATGCAAATCAAGTGGGGGCCATTCATGGATATTGGTGGCCACTGATTACTTTACCAAGTGGGTGCAAGCGATTCCAACAAAGAAAGCAACTATTAAGGTGGTGATTGACTTCTTAATGAATAATATAGTACTAGATTTAGATGTCTAGAGAAGATTGTGTCAGACAATGCAATGTGTTTCAGGTCTGAAGAATATATGGAGTTCTATGAGAAGCATGGAATCCAAGTCTCTTACTCATCACCTTACCACCCACAGGGAAATGGACAAGCAGAATCAAGCAATAAAATCTTGATGAAGATTATCAAGAGAATCCTAGATGAAAATAAGAAGGCATGGGATTCTAAATTGAAATTAGCAGTCTGGGCAGATATGGTAACTATGAAGAAGGCAATAGGTTGTGCCCCATTTGATTTAGTCTATGGGATAAGTGCAAGGTTGCCCCAGAATAACCTGATGCAAATGTATAAATTTTTCCAAATGTATGATAATGAAATAGACGATGAAATGTAGTTGAGAGTGGAAGCTCTCATAGAATTAGATGAGACCAGGAGGGAAGCTCAAATGAAAAATTCCAGTTGCAGGTGAATAATTTGTATGACAAGAAGACAACTACAAGGAGTTTCCAAAATGGAGATATGGTTTTGATGTGGAATGCCAGGTTGGAAGACAAAGGAAAACATGGTAAATTTGATGCAATCTGGTTGGGTCCATTCCTGGTGAATAATAAGTGGGGGGAAGATTCATATTTCCTCCAAGAAATGACAAGTGATATTCTTGAATTGCCAGTTCATGGACAATTCTTGAAGTTATAATTCAGCTGAAGTATTATTGTCCATGAACAGTAGTTTAGGTTTGTATATATGTTAGTTGTAGGTTTCCTTTTGGTTGGATTGTCTTGTCTGGATAATCCTCTTTTTTGGTTGTCTCTGCAACTGGTCTGCTCTACCTAAGATTCTATTATTCTCGCTTCATTCCAGTGGAATGAATGTCCCCAACTGGAGCCGATGATGGAGCCTCAAATTTCATTCTTTGAGTTCCATTAATTTCCTGCCACACTACTAGTCTGTCATGCTATTCTGGAGAAGCCTAGGGTTGGGGTTTTATTTTTCCCTTCATGAAATCCTAAAATTCTATCTTAAACCCTAGGTTGGATCTATTCCATCGTTACCTTTTGAGGGAGGTTTTAAAATGACTTATGTCCCATTGACTCATCTAGGCTAGGCCCCATTAATAAATTGTGTTAAATTTTTCACCTCACCTTTATTATTTCCTAAGTCTAGGTCTGCCCGTGCTCTGTGCTTTAAGAACAACCTTATGCCATCATTTGTCGTCGGCTTAGGCAATGTCCCCTTTCCCCCTTTTTAATAATTATCTTATTTTTATGGAATGTATTTTAATGACAGTCGATCATCTTATGGTTGATCCTGACTATTCTGCACGATCCTGTGATAAGTGTAGTTGAAATTCAGCAGGTTTTTGATTTTAGTGAGTCTAGCTCATTCTTGGTCCAAATTGATTTAGATGAGATAAAGTAGGAATATGCGAGGTCAAAGCCTCTTTTTAGATTAAAGTTACTTCCTCCTCACTTGGCGAGGGCAGGCAGTTCAACGATTCACATCAGCCCAAATGACCAGGAGCCTTTTAGGCTAAGTTGTTTAGGCAATCACTTTTTGGCAACATTTTATTCATTGTGCCAGATTTTGGGATTCAACCCAAATATAGTGATGCCCATTGCATATATGTTTTTGGGGGCTCAAATTCAGCATCCCAACTTCTCCATGGTGTATGACTATGCATCGTTTCTTGCAAAAAAGATACATGATGGTTTGCTGAAGTTGCTTATGGGGGATGTTAGCACTCCTATCTTTTGGTACTCCCTATTAATGCATATGTTCCTATACAGGAATGTCGACTTCTTCTCAGAGAAGATGGAGTTGAGGCAAGAGGTGAATGGAAAAAGGTTACCAGTACAAGTATGGAGTACAAATTTGCCTTACAATAGGGGAGGTGCCAGCTTTATGTAGTTTGATAACTGCTTTTCCTCTAGACTCAGAGCTAGGTTGGTGGTAAATGTGCCAAGAGTTCCTAAATATTTGCATGACTTCCTCTGACCAAAAGTGAGGAAGCCTGATTTGAAGGTCTGCCACAATTGGGGTGACATTATCTTATACCTCGTGAGCATTGTCCTAAGGGTGTTTGGTTTCCAGGGAGTCCCTCACATTCTCACATATAATGTACCATCAAGGATGGGATTTGATGAGGTCATGTGGCAGCTAGGTTGTATTCATGAAGATAACCTGACAGGGAGAGGAAAAGGGACTTTGTTCCCTGATTATGCTATTGTTTTAGATTTTGTCTTCCCCAAGGGAGGATGGGTCCACTTTGGAAGGTTTTTTGATGATTATCATTTCAAGAGTGGATCTAGGAGGCATCATGAGCCTTAGGGATTATTTTCTTTGTTCAGGCAATGAATTAAAGGTGGCAGATTTGTACATGAATTCAACTTTCCTAGGGACCTAATCAAAAATGAGTTTGATTTGAATAGGCAGGAATTTAATAAAGAAAAATGGATTGCCTATGAGAAGTTGTTGCCCATGGTGCATAAAATGGATCCAAAATATGATCCATTAATGGAGTTTACTCCATTCCACAAGAGAATTGTTTTCTTGTTGGATAATTATAAAGAGATCATGGGCACCTTGATGACCAAGAAGGTCAATTTGGAAAAGGTTTTTGGAATTCAAAGACTAGAGGTGAAACCTGAGGAAACAAGGCCAACTTATCAACCCCCAGTTGAAAAGCCTTTGTACAAGAGAAAGAGGAATGATAGATGTGAAAGAGGATAAGGGGGATAAAAAGGGAAAACAAATAATGAAAGCATCATCACAGCCAACCCCAAGGATTAGCGCACCTAGAGGAATAAGGATTGTGTATTTAGATTCACCACCAAGAAGTGATCCTACAGTGCTACCATTAGAGCCAAGCCCTAAGAGGCAAAAGATTGAGGAAACACAAGAGGCTTTGATGGATGAAATAATTATGACTGATCAAGACATGTAGGTTGGTATCCCTTCCCCTCCTAGATCAACACAATTGGTGTTGTCTGATACGGATATAAGGGGGCATTATCTACAAGATGCCAAGATTGAGGCCTGTGAGGCATTCTTAGATGATGATGGCTTTGTGAAGACTCTTCTATTATTGCAAATAATTTGGAGGATGAAACTAGAGGAATACCAGGATAAGTGAAAGAGAAGGAGAGAATCAAGACTTGATAGGTCTGAGCAAGAGAATGATGATGAGCTCAAGGCCGAACTAATGGGAGAATTCAAGATCACTCTTGAGGAAGGAAGGAGACTTGTGACTCAGGCTAGTGTCCTAATTTTTCCTGAGTGGGACATAGCCGATGCTCTAGCATTCAATGCTATCCTACAGTCCAAGCATCCTATGCAAAATAGTGAAGAAGAGGCTAAGGCAACTTTGCAAGACTCTACCTTTAGTGAGGAGTATGAAAATCTAGCCATATGGGCATTGGCACCCCAAGGAAGAAAACCAAATATAACTGATATTAGTCCAAACCTAAGAGGAGGGTTAATTATCAAGAGAGATTTTGAAACTTCAACAACAAAAGCTACAAGCCTGATAGTAAACGTGGCCAAATTGGCCCAAAAGATAGCTGAGAGAGAAGAGGCTGAAAAGAAGAGTTTGATGGAGAAGTACAACATAATAATTAGAGAATATAGTAGGATGTAGCAAAGGAATGTTGAGATGCAATCTGAAGTAGATAGGCTAAAATATGGGCAGGTAGGAGAATCCGCCAATGCTCTTGGTATTAGAGAATTACCTCCTACTTCAGGATTAGTTCCCCCTATTACTCCAATTTTTTCTACTCCAGGATCCCCCATCTAGACACCTGTTCTCAGTCCTACACCAGGGCCAATTGAAGAAGAAGTTGAGTATTATGTGGATCCCACCAAGAAGCAAATGTTAAATAAGATCACATAATTATAGGTTGCCTTAAAGGTAAGTGAGGATGGTGCAACTGACAAACAAAATGAGGTGGTGGACACAGTTTTGAGGCATCTAAACAAGAAGGTGGATGGTAGATTACTATCTATACGTTCTTTTTATTCTTTATTTTTTGATGGAATAAAAAACATAAATAGGGATCGGGAAATAGTTTTGCCTTTGGCTGAGAAGTGGATCCCTAGGTTCAACGATCTAGATGTTATGTATAAGGCTTCTAGATTTGATGTAGACAATAGGTCCCAGTCATTGAAGCCTACTCAAATCTTTGTGAAATCATTGAAGGGATTCTAGGCCCTACCTGATGATTTGAGTAGAAGAATTAGGGAGCTAGTAAAGAGATTTGATGATTGGAATGATACATTTTTTCTAGACATCACTGATGCACAAGGAAATGTTAAAACATTGCAGCAGTGGTAGGAAAGGGAAAAATAAGTTATTAATGCACAAATCAAATTGATTTGTGATGATTCTAATTATGATTTGTTGGTATGTAGTATGGACAAAATAATTAATACCAGCACATTCTTAGAGTCTTTTGAAAGAGAAGCCAATCAAGTTGTGGTGAAATATACACCTGACAATATTAAGGTGAATGATGTGGTGAATTTTGATTGGCTAACGGATGAAGAGTATTAGAAATGTTTGTACAAGTACTTAATCGAAGAGGAGTAAAATGGTGTCTACTACCGGCAACTAACAACTCAGCAGTTATAGTTACAACTGATTATGGTTTTGTTTCCATGGCAGCTTTTTGGCGCAGGTTTTGAGGTTTGGCAAATGCAACAACTATTCCCTAATGAGTGGAATTAACAAGAAGATGCTCTAGGACTTGGTGATTGTAATCATATTTTTGAAATGTCACAAGGCAGTCCAGTTGACCGGTGACATGTGTATTTTCTGGCTCGATGCTTGTTTGCTGCTTCATTCTCTATGATAATTATTTCAGGGCCAGAAATAGGGGTTGGAAAGTTAGATATTTTGAGGTCGAGTCTAGGCATAGTTGCAGAGCAAGTTGTAAATCCTGATTGTTTCAATGTAAATGCAGTTTAGTTTTTTGTGTCATTCTGTAGTCGGGTTTTGGGTTTATGAAGGTTTTATGTTTCATAATAGTACTAGCGTTTGATTTATAATGATTCATTTCAAGCTCATGTCTCTCCTTTGTATAAGCATATAATAATTTTGAATAATATAATCAAGGGTTATTGCGTTCATCTCACTGTTGTGGTGTGTATGACTTCCATTTTGGCTTTAATTCAAATAATTAATTAAAATGCTTGATTGGAGTTATAGATGGATGTCTTTATAAAGGGATTTGGTAAGAATTATTGGGTTAGGATATAAATTGATGATGTTGTAAGGCAATTGTTGTCAGAGATCTTATATGCTATGTGTTTGAACCTATCATGGAATTTTAAATGTTTGTGAACTTGACTCCCCAATGGTATATGGCACTGGTCTAAATCATATGTGTGTGTGAGATTTTGTGTCTATTTGTCTTTGCTTAGAGCTTGCTACCAAAGTGAAAATTAAATGACTATCTTAGGTTGTGAAATATTGTTGTAATCATCTCATGCTCCAAGTAGTTGGTATTACTGATGAAAATCCAATTCAATTCAGTATTATCCTATTTTGTTGACATATTAAATGGGATTATCTATTAATTGTTAATGGTTGTTTATAAGTTCGGTGTAGAGATTATAAACACATTATAGGGACCACCCTCCTAGGTTTTGCAGAGCTTGAAGTGTAAGAGGTTTATTATTAAAATCCTCATCAGTTGGTCCAGGTCCTTTGAGCTGCCCTCGATTAGAATTGGCAATTCTATAGGTAGAATAGGAGATAATCCTGGTTATAGTAAAAAACAACCAACAAGTTGAACAATCAGACATATCTAGAGCAACGTCGTCAACTGAACCTACCAAGGAGGAATTACTGCTCTAAATTAAGGAATATAAGGAATTTCTTCAACAAGCCCAAAATGTCATGTATGAAACTAACTCTGAAGTTGTTCAAACATTTTTGAAGCATCTGAATAAGAAAATCCAAAATACTTTAAATAGTATTCATTCAAGTTATGCTTCAATGATATAGGCAATAAAGTTGTCTGAAAGGGAAAAATAATTAGCTACCCCATTGTTGGATAAATGGATTCCTAGGGCTGAGAATCTGAAGCTTTTGGCAATTGGAGCTAGGAAGAAAGAGGAAAAATATCTAAATGTTATCCCAACTTATAGGTTTGTTGGTGAGATTAAGGAGCATAATTTTAAAGGTTATGCAGCCCCTGTGGATGCAAAAATAAAAGAACTAAAGGCCAAGTTTGATGATGCAGATACTTCATTGTTGCCTGATATCTAGGGTACACATGATGGGATCAAACCTCTATAAGTATGGAGGGATCATATTGAGGCAACTTTTGCTTCTCAAGCATCATACATTTGTGAAAGAATTGATATTGACATGTTGAAGAATACTCTTGAGAATTTATCCTTCATCATTGGCTTCTTCCTGGATTTTGACAAGGAGGCTACTTTTGTGTTGATAAAATATGCCCATATAGAAAGAAGATAGATCAAATTATTGAGTTCAATTGGCCTTTAGACACAAAATATGAGTTGTGGAAGAAGATTTTCATTGGTGATTTGGAGCTATGAATATAACAGGAGAATGCATATACTTGGTCGAGTATAGTACAAGTTTGGCCTTAGAATTTACACTGTATAAAGACATTTTTTCTCCCCAACTCAGGATGTGGCAAACCAATGATGACTGTCACTGACCTAGATTACTGTTGATGTTGATCGAGATGATGACTCACTCTCCCTCCTTTGGATGCTTTGAAATACAAAAGAGGTTATAATAGTATGAATATTATCATCATACTTCAAGATGCCTTTAGGAAGGTGGTTACATTTTTTGCTATGAGTGAATATTTTGTCTTAATTTTTCCCTCCAATTGAGAATGTAAATGTAACTGCAAAAAGGAATATATGGTATAGTGGTCCAATAGAAATAAGGCATGTGTACATGTTGGCCCAAGGCTTGTTTTTCTCCCTTTTTTCTATAAAAGGGAATTGACAGCCATATGTAAGGGTCTTTTGTTAAAATATAGATCGAAGTTATGCAAATACAGAGCATAGAGATATCATGTTTTGAGTCAAGGTCTTAGGTTATGGTTTAAGATAGTTAACTTTGTTAATTATATGGTTTCAAGGCATGTCTGAAGCAAATATGCTAATATTTTGATTCCATTTTCTCTCCATTATTGAATTTTACGTGAATTATTAATGAGAATATGATCAAGAATCATTTCATTGATTCTCATTGTCTCTCGCAGTGGAATATGTTTTGATTATGGCTCTAGTTTAATGATCCAATTAGAGTACCTTAATCAAAACATGGATTTATGTATATGTTGAGTAGATTTTATAAGTAGTTGTGGGTCTCGAGTATTAATTTGTGAATTGTAATATACTTTCACTAAGATCATGGATGTCCCTAATTAAATTTACCTTACAATTCAATTTTCTTTGTTCTAACTCACTACCCTAAGATAAGACACTACTTTGGAAGTGTTGAGTGCATATCTTGTGGTTCTAGTCTTTGATTTGAAAACATCTTTTATAAATACCTTTAAAATTGACTTACTTGTGTCGTGTTGTAATATTTTATTGTATTCTCTTCCTTTAGCTTTTAATTCTTCTAAGGAACTATCAATTTCCTGAAGGATTTCATCTTTTAGCCTCTAATGGGAATACATCTACTTTGTCATGCAACGTATGATATAATTTGATAAATAGGACATACGATATACATTGTGGGATCACCCTCTTGGGTTTTGTAGAGCCCAAAGTGTAGGAGAAGAAGTGTCAAGGCTTCATCTTGTTCATTGGCCAACTATCTCTCAAGTATTCAAGAATTGAATGTGGCAATCTCATAGGTATTTGGTGAGATCTGAGTGGTTCTTAAAAAATTACCAACACCTCTTAAAGTCAAACAAGTTTACAAAGCTAAAGAGAAAGTGGTTGAACAACCTACTATGGCTCCTTTTGTTCCTCCGCTAAGGGAAGAAAAGAAGCCTATGATTGACAAACCCGCTCCTAACCAATCACAAATTGATAATAGATTGAAATGAAACAAAAATTATAGAGAGACTAGGCGTAAATGTCATGCTATTGCTTGTATGTTACAAACTAAAGGAGAAAAGAACAACATCGAAAATCAAAATCCAAACTTGCTTGAAGCAATACATGATGACTCTATACCCTCACCACAATGTAAACATGAACCTTCCAAAGAAATTATCATTCGACCTCCTATTGTGATTAAATTAGGTGATGACGTTGAAATTGTAAAGATTGATGGACAAGTGTCTAATGAGTTGAATTCATTGTTTTCCT
The DNA here is from genome assembly GCA_007115665.2 of Sequoiadendron giganteum. NCBI lineage: Eukaryota > Viridiplantae > Streptophyta > Pinopsida > Cupressales > Cupressaceae > Sequoiadendron > Sequoiadendron giganteum. Next base: position 63,732,961 of record CM021109.1, on the reverse strand, counting down.
CTTCTATGAGCTTAAATGACAAATCTCCTAAAAAAAAGTGTTGAGCTTGGTATGTGCCCTAGTTTGACCCTTGATGTTGCTCCTTTGACTAGTAATCAGTCTTTTGTATTTATTGACCAAGATTAGGATGTGGACGACCTACTAATAGGTTGACTCACATGTGCCTTACTAGTATTTTTCATTATTATTATTTTCATGTTTCTTTATATGATTACATGTGCGTAATATGATCCCCTGTGCTATTTCATTTGATGTATCTCTCTATATTTTTATGAATTCATCTATATGTATCTATATTTGATATACTTCAAATGAAACAACATAGGGGATCACATTATGCACATGTGTCCCTCTATATTGTTTTGATTGATGTTTATTTATTTGAATTTTTGGTGTAATTAAATGTGTTGTACCTTGTCCTGGGTCATGATTACACCTTAGTTAAGTTTACTTAGGGACCACATAGGAGGTAGTTGGATATTTTCCGCCTTTGGTGGACTTATCATGTTATTACTTTATCACTTCCACCTTTTATGGACATATCATGTGATTACCTCTCCACCTTTTGTAAGTGATCCACCATTTGTGGTGTTTATCACATTATCACTTTTCCACTTTAGGTGGAGTGATAGCTTTTCATAGTTGTCTCATGTCATAAGATTACGACACTTATCATAATATTATGCCCTTCTATGTTCTCACCTTGGCTATATAACCAAGAGGTCTCCTATGTACAAATAATCATCTTATATATCATTGAATCATATTGATGAGAATATAGCTTATTCTTGTCATATTCATCTCTCTCTTTTATGCTTTCCATTTGGTCCAAAGATCTTGGCATCCATAGCCAATTCTAACATGGTATCAGAGCAGGTTGGGTGCCATTGGAGAGTCTTTTTCTGAAGAGAGATACCAGATTTGGGGAGGTTCCATTTTTGGCTCTTTATTGCAAGTTGATATCAGAGCTTGTTGGTGCAAATCTGAGATCACTATTGCATCTACAAGGCTTGAGAAAGTCGATTTTTCCATTTGTTTTGTCCAAATCAGAACTATGAGGCCAGATCTATGACAGTTTGAAGCTGAGGAGTGGTTGCCAGATCCAGAAGGTAGTTGCATTTTTGGAGCATTTTGGGTCAAATCTGACCGTGCCATTGCATCTAGAAGGGCCAAAAACCTTAAGATCAACTGTCAATTCATCCATATTGGAACAGTTTTCTGGTGAGGCAAAAAACATTTGCCGAGTGAGCCATACGGCCCCCTAAATCACGTCATTATGATAGTGTTACGAAAATTTCAAAAAAAAAATTATTTTATTTTTCGGCTGAAATATTTTGAATTTTTTTTTGAAAAAATTAATTGTGTCGATTAAAATCTTTTGAAAATATTGTATTAAAAAATCAAATTAAAAGAAAAAGAAAAAATCATTTTTCTATTGTCTGCGGATTGTATAGTCCGCAAATGTACGTTGGTATGATGGTCGTCACTACCCGCCACGTGGCACAAGTAGCTCGGCCCCTTCATACTTCTGTGGGACCCTCATTCAAAACTGGCGGTCAAAGAAAATCCATCGGCATTTAAAAACCGCAATCGTTGTTTTAACAAAAACCGTCGGTAATAAAATACTGGCCAGTCAAAAAGCACCAGCAGCATTATGAATTCGGCGTTCAAAATTTGAAAACCGGCACTGTAATTCTCAATTCGGTGCTACCAGGAGAATATTTCAGTGACCCCCACGTATATTCCAATCGGAGTTGACCCAGACGGCCATATAGCCATCAATCTTATGCACGTAATGTGATCCCCTATGTTGTTTCATCAAGAGGACAACTTTGATATGGTATGGGAGCCTAACATAATTCTCTCATTTCCCGCCCCTTTGTTTTGTTTCATTTTGTGGCACCTTATTGAAGTTATAAAAGGGATATATTTGGTATGGTTAGTACAATGATAGCCAACACATATGCACAACTTTCTCATTGCATGGTGAGAGTCGACACATAGGCATGAATTTCTAACTAAGCCACTTTATTGGAAGACTCACCTAGTGGATAGCCTAGAGTTTTGCTACCTCAGAGTGAGTGCAAATTGATAGCTTAGATGTGTTCCACATCATGTTGGACAATCTAGGATTGATCTTCTTGGTCTTTGATGTTGTATGATTGTGTATCTTTTTCATTGTTGCATACAAAAGTGTCTTGAATTTCTACATTAGTGTGAGTTTGACATGAGGTCATACTCTCACTAAAGTGGGGGAAAATTTTAATAAAAAAAGAAGTATCATTTTTCCTTAATTTGGAAATAATTAATAATAAAATGAGCTTAATGTTTCCTTGATTTAGTGTTGTAATGTGTTTTACACATTCACATTAAGTTTAGGGACCTTCCAGAACTAAATGGACTTAATTGTGCCTTATTTAGGGTGTTGTAAAGTGTATCTTGACACTTCCACACTAATATGTGGCTTTATTAATTAATTAGGGTTAATCTACCTTAGTTGGCCCCTTTAATTAAAATCCAATCCTAATTAATTGCAAATTTCAAGGGATAAAACTTGAAATTCATAAATTCCATTACACAACACTTAATTTTAGAATATGTGTGTCCTAGGTAGGTGAACTAGAACCCATTCACCACATGGAGAATGGGTCCTCACTAGGTACTATGACCCTATTTTCACATAACATTTCACATTGTCCAAAGTGTGTCCTAGGTGAGTGACCTAGGACCCATTCATCACATGGCGAATGGGTCCTCACTTAGACCTAGGACCCCTCCTTAAAATATATTTTTGGTGGTATTTTAATGATTTCAAATCCATGATTTGATGTTGGCTTGTAATATTTTAATTTCAATAATTAATCTTAAGATATGTATAAATACAAGGATATTTCACATAGTTTCACCTATCAAATTTCAAGTCTTCAAGCATCCTAGCAAGTTTATGAGATCAAGAGAAATTCTAAGGCTTTCAAGGATTGATTATTGAATATTATTGTAGCAATCAAGATTCATGTCATCATGTCAAATTCATAAAGTACAATGCATGTTGTTGAGCTAATGTGTTGATGTAGCATTCAAAATCTATCAAGCATACTCAAGGCATTGTTTCACATCAAAGCTTTATGATCAACATCTACATTTATTGAGGATACTTCATGCTAGATTATAGATCTACATTCCAAGGTTTCAATTAAGGTGTGGTGAGTTGGTACATTTCATTTGTTCATTCATCATTCCTTTCATGCATTGTTTCATTTCAAGGTTTAATTACCAAAATGGAGTTTGACCAAGGAAAACCCCTATTCCCTAACAAAACAACATTTTTCTCATCTTTGATGTGTGATTGCGGGTTTTAGGTTGAAGATCAATTGGAGAGAGAAAACTGGAGAAAGTTGCAAAGTTGTCAAAGCTGCATGAAAATTTGTCAAATCCTGGAAACTAAGCTATAGGTTTTATTTTTTGCTTTATTATAGTGTCTGACTAGAATTTGGGAGTGCGGAAATTAAAGAATAGAACCCAAAACCATATTTTTTGGAGCCTTGGCTAGGACCCATTTGCCATAGGGCGAATGAGTCCTTAGTGAGATCCAAAAAATCACTTTTTGCAACATGTACACAACATTTGACCCTCTTAAAACTTTCCTTTTGACTTTTATATCAGTTAAACTTAATTTTTGTTACACATGTATACATCATAGAATACATATTGAATGAAATCATTTAAAAAATGGATTCACCATCCTTTTCATTTTGGTGAACCCCATTTTCTTTGTTTCAATCCTAAATTGGTGCAAAGGTTAAGTTAGACAATTGTGTCGTACTGCTAAAGTACATGTGTTTCACATAACAAATATGTCACGCATTTGGAATATGTTTCTCATTATCACACTTGCATCACACGCCTCAGCATATGCATCACTTGAGTCAATTATGGTCAATCCCTATCATTTGTATTGACTATTTGCACGTGTGTCATTTAAATTTGTACATGTGGGTCATATTTGTGATTGCATCATTCTCGACCATGGGTGCGATGTAGGAAGCTAATGTGGCAAACTTTCATAATTGTGTCACACCACAATAGCCAAAACCCTAATCTACAGTTGTGTTCCACCATGTAGATGCAGCGAACCACCCCACATGCAGTTAACATGATTACAGATGTAGAGAATGGTATGCATTGCATCTGATTGCTCATGTTTAGAGTCTTAAAACTACTCAAAATGGAAAAATTACAAAGTGGGTAAAGTGTACATACTAGATCCCTAGAGACCTCTAGCCATCTCAAAGTCCTAACTCTTAATCCATGGTGTGAAAAGTGTGGAATGGGAGACATATTTGCAATAGGTCACTCTTAGAGTTCGCTATTCACAAAGGGTTAAAATGTGAAAATGAGAAAAAATACCACTAAATTTCTATTTATACCCCCCTAGGGTTAGGGTTTTTTATTGTATGCACTTGATGGTTGGTCCCAAACTCTAATTTAATCATCTTGAAGTCTCAAATTTTGAAATTCTTTCCATAAATGTATTATCTGCTGTCTAAATTGCTAAATCCTTTCACCTTAATTTTACACTATTATACACTTGTGTTTGATTGTGCTTCATTGATAGATTAGACTTGGATTACTTAAATTTAATAGTTAGTGGTTGTTGTTTATGATTCATGCTATTTAATCTTGATATTTGGTCCTACACCTATATCAAGGAGACCATATGAAACAACCTAGTGTGGGAATGGAAATGGAGAAAATACATTCAAAATTGAAATTAAAAATTAAATATAGAAGGGTAAATTACCTTCTAATACACACATAAATAACAAAGATGAATCTTCATGGAAGAAGACACATCAAATACACTTCCTTTCCCAATATAATTCCAAGGATTATATTCTCACTTCCCTTCCATCCTTTATAAATCTTTATTTCATTGATGGAGAAAATAAGGGTTTGAAAGAAAATTTTCCAAAAATAAAAAGAGTAAATGAAATAAGAAGTCTATTTTGATTTAAGTATTTCACAAGTCTTTTTCCTTTTCTTCTATTATTTAGTTTTCAATTAATTCTATTTTTCTAATTTCATTTTACATTTACTCTAATAAAATTGTAATAGAAATTAGTAATTGCTAACACATTTAATAAAATAAACAAGATAATTTAATCTAATTGATATTTTTCAACTAATTAGGAGTTAAAAACATTTATATTAAATTAATCTATAGCAAAAATTAAACCATATAACTAAATTTTTTTACTTCAAGGGAGTTAAATTCATTAAATCTATTCTACTAGAGATTCATAAAGGTCATAAGCCTTTTCGACCCTAATCATTTAATATTTTGAAAACACAATAAATACATATTTGAATTAAACATTTAAATATAATAAAATTGGATATTGAACTACATTCAAAGGACTCATATCCACATTATAAGTTTACACAATATGGACTCCAGAACCATGACTGATTCAAATTTGGGTTCACCTGGTGATTTAAAAGATTCATCTCACACTCAAACTAATTGAGATAGAGGTTGAATCACACATTTAACCATAATATGACCATCTCTAATATATAACCACCACTATAGAATAACCTTGTACCTATACACTGACTTCAAATATTAGGAATACCTACTCCACATAATAATAGTTGAAATAACTCAATCCACCCTAATGTGACATACATAACATCATGATATTGAATCATCACATATATTGCAAATCATCTACAGCTAACATGTTATAGGAATAAAATACATTATCAACAAAAATATAATGCTCAACAAACTTAACCATCACACTCTATCTATCAATAAAAATAGTGAAGCTATAATACTAATAAACACCTAGTCCAACATTTACAAGAATGACCTATGCATCCCATAATGCATAGTTGAAGAACTAATGCCAATAAAAAATATTAAGGTATATAAATTTATGGGCATTACAACCTATAAATATTTAAATCCACCTAGGAAGATTCCTAATGATGAGGACTCCTCTTCTTCCACTTCAAATATTTAATGATGATGAGGATTCACCTCTTCCCTCTCCTAGTCACCATTTATAGGTTGATGAATTTCCTCTTTATTCTCTAAATTTCAAGTTCACTTTGGGCTTAATATATACTACAATCTATAGGTGATTAGGTTTGGGATCCATTAGACACTAAGTTGACATGTTCATAGTTTTATGAACTTCCATATTTCTAAAATTCTTTTCCTTCCAATCCATAGTCTTTTTTGGAGGTATACAGACTTCCTAAGTGGGATGTAGTCACATAGGAAGGGTTTAGTTCCTTAGATAAGAACCACACTTGGGATCTAGCCCCCTTTTCTAATATAAAGAAACTTGTTTGATGAATGTGGATCTATCTGATATTTGTTTTAGAAAATGTGTTGGTGGATAAGTTTAAGGAATAATAAGTAGCAAAGGGGTTTTCCTAAGTTCCTAGAATTGTTTAATTTGAGAAATTTGCACCCATTACAAAGATGTAATCCATTTGAACAACTCATGTTATAACTATTTAACATCTCTATGAGGTTCACTAAATGGACATGAAGTGTTAATTTCTTTATTAAGACCTTGAGGAGGAAATGGAAATGGAGTAGCCAAAAGATTTCTATACAAATTTTCCCTAGTTTGTAGATAGGAAATTTTCTATAGCTTGAAAGAGACCTCTTAGGCTTGGAATGCCAAGATGGATTTCTTCCTTCTCACAAAACTAATTTTTTTTTTTCATTCAAACTAGAATGTATATGTATTATATATTAGGATGATTCTCTATGCAGTCTAAGATATATATGTTGATAACCTATTGATTACAATAATTTCTTCATCATCCATTACAATAGTTAAAACTACTCCCATGACAAGTTTATAATAACTAAATTGGGGTTGTTGCATTATTTTATTATTATTAAGATATCTTAGTCTACTTCATAGATTACCATTACATATTCTAAGTATTCTCTTGAATTACTCTCATAATCTCACATTGTTAACTACAAGCCTACTCTAACTCCATTTCTTTCTAGATTCAAGCTTGAGGCTTAATCCTCTTCACCTTTGGTTGTGTTGAATACCCAGGATATTGAGAGGGGGGTGAATCATTATCTTATTGAACTTATTGAATAAACACCATCCAATTATTCCAATGCATATAGCAGTAAAGCATTAACAGAACATGAATCCACACAACACATGAAGACCAAATTTTTTATGTGGAAAACCTAGAATGGGAAAAACCACGATGAGGATTAGCTCACAATATAGTATAATGTAGTTCCAAAACCATATATAAAATGAGGCTCACTACCAGATACAAAAACTCACTACTTACAAAGAGGACTAACTATCCAAAAACAGAGGCTCACTGTCTACAAAAGGGTTACAATAACAAAATGGCTTACAACCAAAACATGAACTGGTAAGAGTGCACCTAACAAGAGTTGATTTAGTTCCTTTGATTCTCAATATATATACTTAACACACTTCATCATTTTTGCACACTTCGCTTCACATTCACACCATACTTTGCATTTGAATCACACTTCACTTTTTGTTCATCTTCTTCAATCTCAATACTATCCAGTATATATATCTAACTCATCCACAAGCATCAACTAGGTTAGTCTAATTAGATGCAATATTTATTCACCAAAAAGACTGACTCTCAACTTCAAGTTAGTGCAAAACTTCTCCAAAAATAATTCAATTGTGTAACATGCTATATCATGTTGGCATGGACCAAAGATAGATCTCTCATATATCTGCAATACAAAAATTAATCCACCAACTATTTATTGGGTCGGCCAAGGATAGAAATAATAACAAAATACAAAAATAGAGTAATGCCAACTCACCATACAGGCACCTGTACACATGAGATCCTAAACATGAAGGCTTCCAACATCTAAAAACCATTTCCCAAAACTGTGAGAAACGATGAACACCAGAGGGGGATTGCAAACCAAAATACCAGAGGATGTAAACTGGTTCTTCATATCACTTCAGAGTAAGAAATCAAACTGACAACTCAATCAACATGGTGACATCAATGACAACACAAAGTTTGATCTTCTTCATTCTTCCAATAGGTTGATGGTACCTTGTATTAATAACTTATTGGGAGAAAAATTTATCTAACTCACACAAGGCATGATATTTCATATACTATGGACATGGTCTCCTAATTTATGATACAACCTCATGAGATACATTGGAAGGTATTCAAATGGATTATCTATTGCATATAGGCTACTCATACTTTTGGAATTCACTATCTAGGAAGCAGTGATATTGTATTTGGTGTAGTATGTGAAGTCATATTAGGTAGGTAATTCTTACAATCTTATCTTCTTCAATGTGTAATGCCTCTCTTGGTTTAAGTCCTATTTGTTACTAGGGCAATATATATTTTTATATTTCTCATCTTCCATTATGGTCAAGTATTGAGGGGATATTAATGTTTCCATTAATTATATTTAGCTTCAATTCAACAAATTCTCTAAGATTCGTATTTAATTAGACAACCATCAATCATATTTTATCACAATAAAGAATACCATGCAAATTTTCTAAAACCTAGTCTATCATCAACAAATCAAAAACATATATATTTACATGCACCAAATTTGAGAGCTTATTCATTAATGGTCATTGTAGATCAAATTTCCTATAGCTCATTTCCAAATCATTTCATTCATTGATCTTTTGATTTATAGTTTATGTCATGCTTTGTGCTACCTCGCAGCCTTTTCCTTGTGTTATGAATTATTTCTAAGTGAGCCAATGGATATCATGTATCATTTTCATATCACCTCATTAGAATGTTCCATGTGTTAGCATGGTAAAGGTTCAAGCAATATCATGGCCTCTTTCTCTTTTGGAGGTGCACAAAGCTGCCACATGGTGGTCCTCACACGGTCTTAATAAAGCTTTTATTCTTTGAAATGGTTGATGGTGGAGAGTGCCACATGTTGGCACCATGGGATTTCCTGAAGGAAGCCCAAAGGAAAGCCTCAAAAAATCCTGCCCACATGCCACATATCTTGGGAGTGTGTTTATTGAAAGGGAAAAGTGAAAGGAATTAGAGGAGTGTCAAACAATGCCATTTGTTGGTCATGGGGAAGCCTGAACATGTTTTAAGCCTAGGGGGATTAAAAGTGCGAAATTGGTTATTATGAATGTGGATGGGAATCAGATGGTGTCTCGTGTCAAAAACTTGGAATGTGAATTCCATTGCTACCATAAGACTCACTCATCCTAGTAGTCGCAGTGATCACCATAGTTTTCCATGTCTGGTATATTAAATTATGGTTTTCAGAAGGATCTTCATTAGGCATGGTGCCTAATAATTCTTGAGGTTTTTTAGAGGACATTCATTCCAAAATCAATTGGTATCCACCACAGTAGGTCGACATAGAGAAAGAATGATTTAGGATATTTTGAGTTTCGTTTCAATAGAATCTCACTAATTCAAACATTATTGCAATATGGGCCTATCAAAGGAATAAATTGATCTTCGCCAGCTTTATACAAATATCCTTGAAATTTCTTTGTCTTATAGTTTAATGTTGCTAAATATTTATCAGTGGGAGAGGTTTTTTTCTTGTTTCTTCCCTTGTGCTATAAAAGGGAATTATGAGCCTCTCCCTGGGAGAGGATCTTTTCTAGTAATTGCTCACCGTTTTGTAATATTTATAAGATTAGTTTTTAGAAAATGTTCATTTCATCTAACCTTAGCACTTTGTATATTTGAATTAATCAATATGTTGAATAAGAAAAATGAGAGGGGAGAGTGAATCAGTTGTAACAAATTTAAACCTTTAAATCATCCACCAGAAAAAATCCTTAATACTACTCAAAATGATAAAACATTAAGTGCAAGTGTAGAAACTAAAAACAATCACATAAACACAACACCAATTTTACGTTAAAAACCAATAAGGGAGAAAACATGGTGAGGATTAAGTCACACTATAGAGTATATCAAAACCAATTACAAAGGCTCACTGACTAAGGAACAAGGCTCACTGACAAAACAAGGACTCCCTATTTGAATCAAGACTCATTTTCCAACAAGGCTAACCACCCAGAGGGCTCACTGCTATAGAGATGCAAAGAAGATAGAAGAGATATGTTATGAAGAGAAGAAAATCTCAATACAATAGAGATTTCCAACGTAATTTTAACAACCACTTGTAGACATGCATGAATGATAGAGTACACCTTCAACTTACTACATCTGAAAACTCAGCATTTAGACTTTGCACTGATCTACCACACTCGCATCACACACCCATCGATTCACATCTATTTCGCATCTACCTATTCTATTTATTTGCACTTATCTCTCTTGTCCTTCCTTCACCACTAACTCATCCTATATTTATAAAATCTTCAACTTTGAAACATATCCAAAGTCAGCCATCATCAATAAATTCAAATTAGGTCGGTGCCAAAAAATACTATGGTGGAATTAGAATGAGGGAGACCCAAAAACAAGGTTTATGAAGACCCAAATAGGTCCAACATGATTCATCAACTTTGAAGATAGTGTTCAACACAAGGTCAGTCAAAGCAGTGTAAAACACATAGAAAAATTAAGCACGATCCTTCCAGATTCTAAAATTATCTTCAACACGATCATAACAACTTAACTCTAGAACCACAAGTCATAAGACTTTACCAAAAATAAATCTGGACCAACAACATTTCTCTTGGACCTTAGCTAGAAACACAAAAAACAACAGTTCACAACTAGTAAACACAAATCACACTGTATAATGAATCAAAAGATAAAAATATGGATACAACAGCTTCCAACAAACATGATCAACATATCTGAACCAAACAAATATAGGATCAAATCTCAGAGTAAAAACTAGAGCAACCATTGAACACATGCATCCATTCTTCAATACAACTTTCTCAATATCCTCGACATGAACAACCAATAAGCTGCATCCATGACATCAATGACAACACCTTCATTCTTGCAACAATCTCCCCCTTTTTCATTGATGGCAACACATGATGTGAAAAACCATCAAAGACAGCATACTAGCTCTGAATGCACTTCTCGAGATTTTGCTTTCTATTTCCCCCCCTTAGTAGATAATATTTTTTGCATTCTTCTTCTTCTCTTTTTCACATTCTTCCTCTCCCCCTTTGACATCAATGGAAAAGGAAGAAGATATTTTACATTGATTTCCCCTTTGAAATTAAAAATAAAATACTCATATAATGACAACACATGACACTACTTACTCCCCCTAAGAGGAAGCCACCAAAACATCAAACCAAAATAAATATAGATCAATATATACACTAGACTAATGCATCTCCATATTCATCTAGTTCAAGAAAGGAGGGGAAATCACCCCTAACTTCTCCTCGAAATACTCAAAAGTATCTTTAGGAAAAGCCTTCATAGATATATCAGCAATCTGATCCTTTGTTAGAACATTCTCAATCTTTACTTCATTCTCCACAACCTTCTCTCTCAAGAAATGATACCTCATAGGTATATGCTTTTTCCTCAAGTGCATCATTGGATTCTTCAAAAATTTAATTGCACATGTTATGACAAAAAATAGAAATAGGATCATCATACACCACTGTGATATCTTTCAATGTTTGTTTCATCTATAGAACTTGTGTACAACAAGATGTATTATAAATATACTCAGCTTCAATTGTAGACAAGAAAACTAAATCTTTCCTCTTACTCAACCATGCCACCAATCTGCAACCAAGAAATAATGCACCACCACTTGTACTCTTTTTGTCATATACACATCCAACCTAATCTGCATTTGTATAAGCACTTAGTGTAAATTCAGTATCCCTTGGATACCATAAGCCATAATCTTTAGTGCCATTCAAATATCTAAATATTCTTTTAATAACAGCAACATGTGTTTTCTTAGGATCTTCTTGAAATCTAGCCACAAGATAGACAACATGTATAATATATGATCTAGTAGTAGTCAAATACAATAGTCCACCAATCATAGATCTATATTTTCTCTAATCACCCTTAGGTGAATCATCATCTTTACCTAATTTTTAACCAGTCACCATAGGAGTGCATAACAGTTTGGAACCATCCATCCCAAACTTCTTTAACATCTCTTTCACATACTTAGACTGTGAAATAACAATTCCTTTCTTTGTTTGATTAATTTGTAGCCCAAGAAATAAATTCATCTCTCTAGACATAGACATTTCAAATTCCTTTTGCATCTCTTCCACAAATATCGTACACATAGTTTCATTTTCTCCAAAAATAATTTCATCATATACAACCACAATCAATATTTTATCATTTTCAATTTTAAAATATAGATTACTATCTACTATACCTTCATTGAAACCTTGTTGAATCAAATACCTATCTAACCTTCCATACCAAGCTTTAGGAGCTTGCTTCAATCCATATAAATCTTTCTTCAATCTCCACACCATATCTAGTTGATCTGACAACTGAAATCCTTTTGGTCATTCCATGTAGACTTCTTCTAGCTCACCATTCAAAAATGTAAACTTGACATCCATCTGATAGACCTTGAAATATTTATGAGAAGAAAATTCTAAGAACACCCTTATAGCTTCCATTCTTTCTACTAGAGAGAAAGTCTCCTAAAAATCTATGCCTTCTACTTGTGAGTAACCTTTACACACAATCCTTTCTTTTTTTCTAACTACTTCTCCTTTCTCATTCTCATTCAACCTATTTCTAAATACCCACTTGGATCCAATAATTTTTTTGTTTGTCGGTCTTGGGACCAATTCCCAAGTTTGATTCTTTTCAATCTACATAATTTATTCCTTCATAGCTTCCATCGATTGCTCATCTTTAAATGCTTCACTTACAATCTTTGGTTCAATTTCGGAAAGTAAACAAAAATTTACCTCACCAACAACAATTTTTCTTCTTGTCAATACTCCTTTTGTCTTGTCTCCAATGATCTATATTTTTGAATGATTCTTCTGCACATATCTAGGTGTCTTAGGGGACGCCACCGAAGCTTATTCTTCTTTTTCATTTTCTTCATTCTGGTTCTCTTTGTCATCCTTTTCCTGTTCTTCCACAATTTCTTCAATTCTTACACAATCAAGTTCATCATATACATATCCATCAACATCAATTGAATTCTACATTGCTTCATCAACCTTGACATTTACACTTTCTACAATCTTTGTTAGTCTTTTATTGAAACATCTATAAGCTTTTGTTTTAGTATAATATATAAGAAAAATGTTTTCATCTCTTCTAATATAACATTTTCTTCCAAATACCTTGAAATACTTAATAGTAGGAATTCTTCCACAACATAGCTCATAGGGGGTCTTTGTACTATTTTCTCTTGCTTGAACTTGATTGAATATATAAACAGTAGTATGAATAGCTTCTCTCTAGTAAACTTCTAGTAAACTAGACTCAATAATCATTGATCTAGCGGCCTCTTGAATTGTTTTGTTCTTTCTTTCAACAACTTCGTTTTGTTGAGGAGTTCTTGGAGCAGATAGCTGTATTTTTATTCCATGCACTTCACAAAACATATTAAACTCATAGGAGGTAAATTCTCCACCTCTATCAGACCTTAAGAATTTTATCCTCAAATTCACTTCATTTTCAACCATAGCTTTGAACTTCTTGAATCTATCTAATGCATCAAACTCTCTCTAATAAATGTAACCCATGTATATCTAGAATAATCATGAATCAAAAGCATAAAGTACATTTCACCTTGTAGACTTCTCACTCTCTTAGGACCACATAGATCTATATGAATTAAATCTAGTAGTCCAGTAGCAGGTTGTTCCTTTGATCTATAATGGCTTCTTGCTTGCTTTCCAAATTGGAAATTCCTTCAAATAGTATTAACAGGCTTTATAATCCTTGGTAAATATCTCATGGCTTGAACTTCACTAATCAATTTCAAGTTATCGAAATTCCTATGACACATTCTTTAATGCCACAACCAACTGTCATTGATCTAGTTCATAAAGCATCATCCACCAGCAACCTTAAGTTGATAGATATTTCCTTCAAATTTCTTTCCTAGAGTAATAATTGTTTCAGATCCTTTCCTGATCTCACATCTCTCATCCTCAAATACAAGATTATATCCTTTACTAATTTTTTTTCCAACACTCAAGATATTATTCCTTAAACCATTAATATAGTAGACATCATCAGTATTATGCTTGCCATCAAAACTTATTGAAAATATACCACAAATTTTAGCACCGGTATCATCTCCAAACATAACCAAGCCTCCATCATATTTTTCAAGTTTAAAAAACTTACTCTTATCACCAGTCATGTGATGTGAAAAACCACTATCAACAACCTAATAGTTCTTTTTCCTATTTAGCATGTAGGATAGAGATTATAGTACCTTTATTTTTCTTCTTCTTTGGAGGGCATTCCTTCACCTATTTTTCAGAATTAGAAGAACTAGGTTCATCTTTAATAGCTAAGAACAAGCATTCATTGTCACCTAGATCTCCATAATTAGATTCCTTGTTAGATATACTAGAATCCTCATTCACATAATATGCTCTATTGATCTTCTTACCTTTCTTTTCTTTCTCATATTTGTTTATTCCTCTTAGATCTTTTTGAACACTTTGCAGCATAATGACCTATTCCTCCACAACTAAAGCATTTAAAAGGTAACTTACCTTCATACTTTATAAAGCCTTTCCTCATCCTTCTCACAAATTTAGCTTCTACTTCATCAAGATTTTCTTCATCCGGATCTTTAGCTTTTGTAGGCTTAAAAGCGGTCTCTGATTTGAATGCATTTCTCAAATTCAATTTTCTTATCTCATTAGATGTCAGAGATCCCAACAAATAATCTTTAGTGTAAGTATTATAATCCATATTATCTTCAATAGCACATACCTTTTCATTGTAAGCATCAAGGAGAGTTCTAAGAATCTTCTTTATAATCCTAATTTCATCTATAGTAGCACCAAGTCCTCGCATTCCAGCTACTACCTCATCCAATCTTTGTACATAAGATTTAACATTCTCATCTTTTGATATATGTAGGAGCTTAAACTATGTCTCTAAATTTTACAATTTTGCCTCTTTGACCCTTTCATCACCTTCATGTGCCTTTTCCAAAGCATCCCAGACTTCCTTATGTTGAAATGCACAAGACAACTGAGAGGGGGGGTGAATCACTTGTATCTAATTACATTCACTTCTAATCTTAATCAATTCCACATTCACTTTAATCTGTTATTAAGTATAAACATGAAATGTAGATAACAAAAAAAAAAAACCAAAGACACCATACTTACATGGAAAACCCAATGAGGGAAAAAACATAGTGAGGATTAACTCACAATAGAATAATAATGCAAAATAGGATACAAAGACTCATTGCCAAAGGGCTCACTACCTAGAAAGGACTCACTACCTACATATAGGACTCACTATCCAAAAGGAGGCTTACTGCCTACAAATAAAGAAATATAATAGAAAATCCACCACAACAAGTTCCACACATTCGTAGCCTTGATCAGAGAATTGAAAACACCATCAACTCACTACTTTCAGGAGTCAAACACATTAAAGTACTACTGCATTGATTCACTTTCTACTTCTTGCTTGTAATTTACAACTTGTCTTGTATTTATACCATCTTCAACCTTAGAAACCTTTCTCCAAGGTCAGCTACACAATATTCATTTTACAAACTCAAACTAGGTTGGTGACTCAACATTCTCGCAGTGGTTAAGAATGAGAGTGGACCAAATACATACTTAACTAGGACCCAAACAACATCTTGGATCAATCACACACTTCCTTAATTGATGCTTATTCTTCATGTAACGTGTAGACACTAGGTCAGCCAAACCTAATGAAAACACCAATGAACTTTGAAGTACATGCATCCACAACAAGATAATCACATATGGATCACATAACATGCTTCACAAGATACTGGAACACCTCTTAGATACCTTCAAATACATCCACAACAACTACAACAATATTCATACACATAACACATTCCAACAGTCCAACTTGACCGTGCATAGACATATAGTAACTCTGGAACAAGTATTCCAGAGCACCAAACCACAAACACTTTTGCCAGAACATAGATAAAATCATTATCAGCCTTCTTCCAGATCTAAAAGGTCTGAGACAAAGCATCATATCACTGTAGAGAAGAAACATCTCTCCCAATCCACAGACAAACAACTCTGCCAGAATAGTTCACATACCGGTGAACACAACTTTCACTCTTCATCAACCCAAAAGCTATAACTCAGGATATACCAACCAAATATGCACATAAACAACACTACAGATCCACACAAGCATAGGATCAACACAAAGGAAATGCAAATAAAATTAGTGGAGCACATTCAGAACACACAGACAACTTTGTCTTCACTGTTTGTTATTTTTCTCAAAAGCACTTGATATCAGCGCACCTACAACACTATAAAGATAGCTCCATGTATTCATAGTGTATACATGGAAAATTGACCAACATGCTTGAACCTGATTACTAACATCATTTCATCCTGAATCATACTCTTAGCTTATCATCACCTTTCATCCCTTAATTAAATAAATCATTATTTATTTAATTAGGTTTTTCTCCTCAATTGATTAAATTATTCAATTTAATTTAATTAATCATCTATCTCTGTTCATTTAAATAATTCATTTTGTTTAAATTAAGTCTCTAAAATCATTCCCTTAAATTAAATAAATTAATCTTTATTTGATCTAATCTAACATCATGCTCCTTATTTAAATAAATCAATTCTTATTTAATTAAGTCTAAATCATTATTCCTCTCAACTTTTATTTAAATAAATCATAAAATGTGAATCAAATTTTTCACATCATCTAATTTCCTATTAAATTGATCAAACCTTGATTAATTTAATCCAAATCACTTCAATCCTCTAGATTTTGCAACATAATTCATCAATTTCCATTCAAAAGAGCATCTTTTGTGAAATATTCTTCCAATTCAAAAATCTCTCCAAAAGGGGATGGGTACTTCCAACAAGGCATTAAAATCCTCTTACATGTCCTTGGCCTTGAGCCAAGTGACATTAAATCCATTCTTCTCTCCCTCCAACATGTCACATTCAAATTTCAAATTTGAATCTAATGGCATTTATCATGCACATTGACCAAAATGTGCTCATCCCTCCTCCAATCATATGCGGAGAAGTGGCCTTCTCTCATTGGTTGGTCTTTTGTCCCACATTCACCCAAATCCTTCAATCTTCCATTCTTCAAATCTATAAATAGAGGCCTCCTCTATTGCAATATCATCCACACTTAGAGCAAAGTTACTATCTTCATATTTAGAGCAATGTCAGAATTTCTTGAGCATTTGTCATCACCATAGCTAGGTTATTTGTAGGTTTTCTCAAGGAACCACATTGTTCTTCACCATCAAATGGATCAAATCATCAAAGCTTACAAAGGAGTTGGGGAAGGGCCAATTTCTACACATAATTGGCACCAATTCCCCCATGGGATTGATAGTTTGTTCATTAAAATAGAATTCATTTACTTTCATTTGTATTGTTCTTCATTTTCTTCCTATGTTAATGTTTCAATCTAGTTTCATGGAGAATCCTTGTCTTATCTTTTATTTCAATCTAGTAATGTTCTTGTTTGTCATGTTTGTGCAGGTCTAGGATTCGGGTTCACATTTTGGTACTAGAAGGAGGGAAAATCTCAAGATCTAATCTCGTTTTTAAAGAAAATTTTGTGTTTTTTTGTGTTTTTTTGCAGGTTCCAGAAAACTCAATCGTTGACTATAAAGTGGCGCCAAATTGCAGCACTACCAGTCCAACGACACTATATTGCACCGCTTAAATTTTCAAACTCTTCCGCTAGAGTCTTCTTTCCTGAAAAATTCAAATTTCAAACTGACCTGCAGACTTTCTTAAATTCCAAACTGCGTCGCTAGGTCAAATAGCGCCGCATTCGCGCTCTCTGTCCTATTACAGAGCGTCGCTCTCAGTCATCAGCGACGCTATATTGCATCGCTCTTAGTCATCAGTGGCACACTATATTGCGCTGCTAACCTTTCTAAAATGCACCACACCCACAAATTGAGTCGCTAGAGTTGGGTAAAAGGCAAATTTCTGATTATTTTTAACATTTTTTGTGATTCCGGAACTTTCTGAGGTCATAACTTTTGCCTCAGATGTGGGTTTTGCTTGAAATTTTACAGGCGATTTCATTATAAGGTGGCATGTGGATTTCCAATCAATCTTAGATGGGTTGGTGGCCATTTTGGCACATTTCTGGGGCTTGAAACTTTCATCTTAGCCCTCAAAATGGCAATTTAGTGTTTTTTTTCTAATTTTTTAAAAGTCATTTTTGTTAATAACTCAAAGTTCGTGTTTCGAATTTAGGATGTTAGTTGGAAATTCATCATTTATTAGTTTTAGAAAGTTTTTTGGAAAAAACAGGACTCTCAAATTGATGCATGCAAAATTACCAAAAATGGAAAAATATAACAATTATTGAAATCTGCCAAAAAAGGAAATTTCTTGATCAAAAGTGAAGGAAGGAAAATGAAGGCCAAGGGTTTTTTATGATGTTATCATCTCATTGTATTAAGTGTTTTTAAAAACTTTTGGGATAAATTATAATCCCTTTCTAATGATTTGATTACTTTCATGCTCTTAGGAAACACTAAATTTCATTTGGCTCCTAAAAAGAACATTACAAATCTTCAATTTTTTTGCAAACAAAGGGTTAAAATGGACTTTAGGACAAATTGATTAGATTTGGTTTAAGGATTAGCAATTGAACAAGGAAAATCTCACACTTCCTTTCGTGCTTAAAAATAATTCATTATTGCTTTGAGGAATTTAAAATGAACATGTGTTTTTGTGTCTTGTAATTTTTTTTGCAAAGTAATTTCATTTAAAAAGGCATATGTGCTTCTCTCGCGCTTCACGGAAATCTTGAGAATCAAAAGTATTTTTGGTGACATTAAGTTGCATAAAATATTGCCTCCATATTTCAATTTGGGTACCTAACAATTGAACAAATCTTGCGAGTGTGAGCGTGGCATATTGCGAGTGTTCTCCAATTGTTTTTCAACGAAGGTCAATTGAACTATGGGATATGTTTGCCTGCATTTATTTATCTGAGCGGGCCTACCTTGTGTGAAAATTAATCACCCAAGGGAACGACCCAACTGGGAACATGCTAAAGCCAGGCGACTTCCAACCGGTATACAATTGTGGATTCTAGATAAAAGTTTGAGAATCATGAGGATTATTTTGACGACAAGGGCAGCAATGGTCTCTCACCACATGGATAGTTCCCCATGAAAAAAATTCCCACATTAAAACCCCTTGTTTAGCAAAAGCCAAAATCCTAATCTATTTGTTAGTGCAAAAGATCATGTCCTTTGAAGCAGCCCCACATATGCATGTGATTTTGTTGTAGAGATGAGAAGTATGCCATGGGAGATTCATGGGTATTGATGCTTGGCTGACCTGAGAAGCGAGTGCACTGTAAGGGGGAGCCTATGTGGTCAAGCATCTAATCATCCACATGGAATATGCGCAGCTAGATTCATCCAAGTGGGAACCCAACAAATATTGTCTTTTCATACTAGGATTGTGCATGTTCTTGGAATTAAAAACACATTGCTTTGATCGAAAACATTTGAAAACAAACATTCACAATGATCATCAAATTTCAAAACCTTTAGGGGAAGCAAATACCTTTGATAAATTCAAGTGCTCTTTCTTTCCCTAGGGATTTCATCCTTAGAGGTTTCTAAGTATTTGGGTTTAATCATCATTTGTTTTCACTAAAGTCAACATTAGGGAACTATTGCCTTGATTTTCTTGATTTCCACATAATGCACTTTGTGGGATGAAAGAAAATTAGGACATTGGACATTCAGTTTGAAACATAATCAAGTGTTTGTGGTAAAAATAACCAAATCTAAGCAAGATAACAAACAATTGAACCACACATGTGCTTGGTCCCTTTTGAGTCATTTAGTTTTCATGCAAACATTGGTCTTTTGGTTTGAACCACTTTTAGGGAAAAGCATGTTCTTCAATATCTTGGTCTAGTAAACAAGTCCTGTTAGGTTCATCTAGGATCAAGTCAGGTTCATCTAGGATCAAGTCAAACACTTCATCCATCCAAACATTTATCAAAATCTCATTTCATCAACAACTTTTAGAACCTTGGAAAAATCACTTATGCTAGACTTTTAGGAAAAATCAACATCACCTTGTTTGGCTTAACACACTAATCCAAATTATCCTTTTATGTACAAGTTTACCTCTAGGATAACACAACTTCCTAGGATTTACAAGTTCAACATCACCTTGTTTGGCTTAACACACCTAGCAAAATTATCCTCTTGTGTATGAGTTTATTTTAGGATAACACAACTTCCTAGAATTTACAAGTTCATTATCCAAAATCATCTTGTTTGACTTAACACACTTAGTCAAACTATCCTCTCGTGTGTGAGTTTACCCTAGGATAACACAACTTCCTAGATTCTACAAGTTCATTATCAATCAGTCAAAATCAAAATCAAAACAAGTCCTAAAATCTAGCATTGATCAAAAATTCCTAAAAGTTTAAACACCCATATCACTCACCCTTTCATCCTTCATCTCATCATTGGTCCTAAAACCCTCAGAGGTCAGCAAAGTCAAAACACAAGAGGAGCATGGAATATAAACTTGATTTATACATCATAATTAATCCAAGACAACCAAACTATCAGGGCCTTATAATACCAATTGATTTTCAAAATTCACATTTGTACAATCCATACATGTGATCATTATCTCCTACAAACTTCAATGGTACAAAAAATGTGAGTTTTCCAAATTTTGGAACACCTTTCCCTTTGTTATATTTAAATCAAAGTCAAAACTTACAAATCTATCAATCAAAAAATCAAGGCATGAGCCTTCCCCCTTTACCAACCATCAATCAACCGAATCTGAGCAACACCCCCTTCATAAGTCAAAGCATCATACCAAATTCTCTTGTCTTGCCATCAATATGGAAACAATAGATGGAACCCATCCAAGCAACCCCAATGGTTAACACAACCACCATCCCTCAAGTATCTCAAGGACCAAGCATCTCAATCACATCATTCACCACTCAAACCCTGGCAATCAATGCAATTGTTCCCCTCATCACAATGGTCAACACCATTCCCAATCCACCACCACCACCGCCAAAACACAACATGGAAAATTCATTCTCCATCATGTTTCAAGCCGCTCGATAAGCCTCCCACCAAAAGGCACTCCAAAACCAACAAGTTGCATAGCTAGTTACTCAGCAAGAGCAAGCGCAATTAGTCGTTGCACAAGCTTCATAAGTTGCACAAGTTGTGCAAGCAGCACAAGCAGCCCAACAAGCATAGGCTCAAGCTCAAGCCCAGCACCAGGCTCGGTAGGTGAAAGCACAATACTGGGCACAATTGCAAGCAATCCATCAACAAGTGTATCAACAAGTCCTGCAAGGTTTTCAGGAAAAACAATAAGTAGCTCAACAACAAGCATTGTTGGCACAACAACAACATGACCAACAACAAGCATTGTTGGCTCAGCAACAAACACATGCATTACTCCCTCAACAAATCTTGCAACAAATTCCCACCATAATCGTTGAAAATGATGATCAAGATCCTTCGACCAATGATCATGTTGAAAATGTCTCTACATCACCTAATGAGTTAGAGGACATATCTCAAGAATTTATTCCAAACAATGATCAACATCTTTCACCAAGGTTTAGCAATGATCCTTTCCAAAACATATGGACATCCTTTGACCTCATGACATTTGATAAACTTCCTATGCCTAATGAAGATATCCAAGAACCCTTTATAATCAATCCATTCTTTGAAATTGACCCATGTCAAGAACTTGATCCAAAGCATGTCGAAAAAAATTCCAAAATTAATCAAGATCAAGAATTTGCATCTCCAGGCTACTACAATGATGTGATGGAAACTCTTCTATGTATAAATGATAATCATATCCACATAGCACATACTCCTTCATCTACCCATGAGATCCTTTCTTTGAATTGACACGTAGATGATCTTCATTCAAAATAGGATTCCTTTACTCCTGATATTATTACACAAAAAGAGCAGGATATTGATTCCTACAATCAAACTTAGTTGTCAACATCAGGATCAGATATATCCCAAATTCAGACTAAGGACATCATGTATGGAGATATCTAGTATTATCCACTCAAGAGAATAGGTCAGAAAGAACAAGATATTCCAGAGTCAATAGAGTGAAAAATTGAAATGACATCATCTACAGTGGTAATTTATCAAAGAATGCATTCTGAACAAGGCATACCAAAACAAGGAGAATTAAATAACAAAGGTGCTACTATCACCATACTAGGGGAAACTTCATCTCAAGAAAACTTCAAAATAAGGGAGCACGAAGAATCCTTATGGTGAAACCAATGCCAATACTACAACCAGCTATGTCATGAATCTTCATCCACCCATCATCCCATCTACAAATTGGGGCCAACATCAAAATGGATTTTTGAATCAAAGCATGAAGAACTTTATCAAAAAAAAAGAAGCTAAGAAGCACGAAAGACAAATCAAATACATATGGATACTAATAAATACAAAGAAAGATTATCCCTATCAAACTCCATTAGTCAAAGAAACTATGGGACAAAATAAAAAAGGGAAAAGTATCCATCAAAGATGTCCACAAAGGAAAAAGTAGACTTCTCAAGCAATGTACAAAGTATATCAAGTTGTTGGTCCTAATTCCATGCACACTTCCATATCCACTCATCATTGCTCATCTTCCCAAGTTTGGAGAGTCAGAGTTTCCAAATTTTCAACCAATCCATCTTTTATTCCTAAACACACTCTATCATCCACGCCTCCACACATGATATCCAATTCTCACATTGACCATGTATTGGCAGTGACCCTTCATCATAAGGATTCAGAAGACACTCTATCACGATGTGCACATAGAGACAAAGTTATCCTTGGTATCGACAAATCAGATCAGGAATCTCAAACGTTGCATTCAAGTGCACATATCTTGGCAAAGCAGCTTATTCAAGAAGGATATCGATGGCACATTATGACAAAAGCATCTATATCGACAAAAAAAATTGGCTTAACATGAGCTTAAAATCTTTCAGGAAAAAATCTATAAAAAAATAAAAATACAAAAATCCAAAAAAAATAGAAAAATGATTGAAAACGGTAAAGAAAAAAATAATCCTCTAGTGAAAACCACTTCGGTGGCACTTTGGACAAGTACCATGATGAAAACCTAGCAAAGAGGCATCATGTGTAGAATTGAGCATCTGTGTGCACATGTTCAAGAGAAAGCATCTTATCACATCCAAAATGAAGCCAACATTCCATCCATATCATCTAGTCATCCATGAACCATTTTCCATCTATCCACCTTATCTTGATCTTGATAAAAATTTGGTGCACACTTTACACTTGTTTATTGTAAACATCTTGACATGGTTTATTTTCATTGATCCCATCCTACCCAACGTTATCTGAGCCAGGAAGCACTATCTAAATGAGCATCCTCTGTTTGAACAACTTATCTTATCGCAAGATAATCCTTGGCATCCTTTGCATGCTTACCATATCCATTCACCTATCCAAGAATCCACCCATGGCCTTTCAAACATTGCTAGACATTGGGAGCAGATATTTACATCTTGGTTCAGGAATAAATCTTCATCTATATCCTCCAACTTATGAAGTGATCCAAACATTTAGCGAACATAAAATCGAATTGGTCAAAGCACTTGTGAGAAAAAAATCCAAATCACTAGCCTATGGCATATTTTGTCAAGAAGATGTTCCTTATCAATCTTTATCTTTCATCAAACATCAATCCAAACAATCAATATCAATTGCATCTAATGCGTACATCAACATGACATCAAATCATCAAAATAATTTTGTTCCAAATCAAGCTTCAAAATCATGACCAATCAAATCCAACCAATCCATCATCTTGAGATATCCTTCCCAATCCTTGTGTTTCTTAACACTATCCTTGCATTGTTGTGTACCCTCAACAATGTTATCATCATCAATTTTGAAATCCTTGTGTTGCTTAACACTATCCTTGCATTGTTGTGTATCCTCAACAATTTAATCATCATCAATCCATTGATCTAATCAATCAACCTTAGCTTGGTTTTCAACAAAATCCCAAAATAGAGCATTGATATCATCACATATCCATATCCAAATCATCAAAATCATGCGAAAAACCCAAAAAAATCCAAAAAACCAAAAATCCAAAAAACATCCAAATCATATCAAAATCTAAAACATGTTGAAAATTTGAAAAAATAAAAAAGCAGCATCATCTTGACAGAACTATGTCATCTCTAAGCTTGACCGTAGGAAAGGTTGATCTTTGATCATCCCCTGAGACATTTTAGGTCAGTCCTTTAGGCGCCCGTTGCAATGGCAATCCGTTTACCATCTATTTCACATTTTAGGTCAATCCTTTAGGCGTTCATCCCAATGGAAATCCGTTTGCCCATATATCTCATCAATAGTCAAGTCAATTATCATCTGAACTACGTTGTCTCTGAACTTAAATGTAGGCAAGGCCATCCTTGATCGCCCCCTGAGACACGAAATCCAAAAACATTCACAAATCTTGAAAATACCAAAAACATTGAAAAATCTGAAAATCAAAATAGCCTCAAAACATTTCGAAAATTCCAAAAAATCCAAATATCTGGAAAAAACAAAAATGTTACATTTTCCTCATCTCGCTTTCACCTATGATAATCATTATTCTTAATAAATCAATCGTCGCCTTCATCCTTTGGTGAGTTAGTCAGAAACAAGTCTAGCAGGTTCAAAAGTGAACACCTAATTGTCAAAGTCTCAAGTCTAGGTCAGTAAGCAAGCAAGTTGATCAACTCGGAGTATCAATAGCTTATCATCCAATCAATCTCATCAAAACCCTAATCACAACATGTCCTAGGATGCATCCTTCCCACAATGGACATCAGCATTAGGTATCACCTTGGTTTAGCCTTGGCTAGTAGTACGAAGAAAATTAGCTTGTTTGGTTACTTTTTCTTGGTCTTTTTTAACTTATCTTATTTTGTGCTCATTCCAAGGACCTCTCAACGATGCCTAATCAAAATAGGTTTAGAGAGAAAGAAATGCGGCAGCTATCATTATCCTTTTTATCTGTTGTGCTTGTTGGATGTTCTTGTAATATAACTAGGCGAATACTTGCTTTGTTAGGTTCGTCCTAGCAAGGTTTTTGTATGTCAAGTGTGAACAATAGCACTCCTATCTTATTGTTGAGTCAAATTTCATCACACTAGGTACAACACCATCCTAGTTCTTTATACCTTGATGCATCGTACCTACGTTTGTTATCAAACATAAAGTAATTGGCCATTTGAAAATCCCAACTCCTAGTAAGAAAATCATCATCATCATCAACATTAATAAGGTAGACTTTTTGGACCCTCTTGTAATCATTATTTTCTTCTTATTCTTCTATCTTTACTAACATTTCTATCTAAAGTAGGTGTGAGATCTCAAAAAATATACATGAGGCTACCCATGGCCGATGACTATCTATACATCATCAAAATTGTCTACATCAAAGAATTATATTTCATCCTTTGATCAATAGAACCACTCCTCTCACATTTTATCGTGATCTCAATCAAAATATCAAACATTTTCGCCCAATCTCTCGAGGGAGAAATATACTAGCATAATCCTTCTCGCTGGGGGCAGTAGTGGAACATCCAAAAAAATTGGATTTTTTTTAACTTTGATCACATCAGTTTATTCTTTGAACCAATGCAACAAGTGCATTGCTTCAAAGAGGGGAAAAATGTAGACATGGAAAATTGACCGACACACTTGACCCTGATTACTAACATCGTTTCATCCTAAATCATACTCTCAGCTTATCATCACCTTTCATCCCTTAATTAAATAAATCATTATTTATTTAATTAGATCTTTCTCCTCTATTGATTAAATTAATCAATTTAATTTAATTAATCATCTGTCTCTGTTCATTTAAATAATTCATTTTATTTAAATTAAGTCTCTAAATTCATCCCCTTAAATTAAATAAATTAATATTTATTTTATTTTATCTAACATCATGCTCCTTAGTTAAATAAATCAATTCTTATTTAATTAAGTCTAAATCATTATTCCTCTCAACTTTGATTTAAATAAATCATAAAATGTGAATCAAATTTGTCACATCATCTAATTTCCTATTAAATTGATTAAACCTTGATTAATTTAATCCAAATCACTCCAATTCTCTAGATTTTGCAACTTGCACAATAAATCAATTTATTTGATTTATTAATTCATCCATTTCCATTCAAAAGAGCATCTTTTATGGAATATTCTTCCAATTCAAAAATCCCTCCAAAATGGGATGGGTACTTCCAACAAGGCATTAAAAGCCTATTACATATCCTTGGCCTTAAGCCAAGTGAAATTAACTCCATTCTTCTCTCCCTCCAACATGTCACATTCAAATTTCAAATTTGAATCTAATGGCATTTATCATGCACATTGACCAAAATGTGCCCATTATTCCTCCAATCATATGTGGACAAGTGGTCTTCTCTCAATGGTTGGTATTTGGTCCCACATTCACCCAAATCCTTCACTCTTCCATTCTTCAAATCTATAAATAGAGGCCTCCTCTATTGCAATATCAGCCACACTTAGAGAAAAGTTACTATCTTCATATTTAGAGCAATGTCATAGCATTTCTTGAGCATTTGTCATCACCATAGCTAGGTTATTTGCAGGTTTTCTCAAGGAATCACATTGTTCTTCACCATCAAGTGGATCAAATCATCAAAGCTTACAAAGGAGTTGGGAAAGCGCTAATTTCTACACATAATTGGCACCAATTCCCCCATGGGATTGATAGTTTGTTCATTAAAATAGGATTCATTTACTTTCATTTTTAGTGTTCTTCATTTTCTTCCTATGTTAATGTTTCAATCTAATTTCATGGGGAATCCTTGTCTTATCTTTTATTTCAATCTAATAATGTGCTTGTTTTCCATGTTTGTGCAGGTCTAGGATTGGGGTTCACACACAACATCTTTACAGTATCTAAACCATACCTGTACCACCTACAATCACTTGATTTCTTTCACTGCAATAACCTGAGTTGTGTTGACATCAATGACAACATTAATGACAACACTACCATACTTGTAACAATCTCCCCCTTTGTCATTGATGGCAACACACAATGTGAAAAAACACCAAAGACAACATACACACTCTCATGCTTCTTCTTCCCTATCTTTTTCAGATTAGACAACCTACACAACATTTATGCACTCACTTATCCTTACAATATTTTCTCTCCCCCTTTCAAATATTTCACATGAATATCTCTCCCCCTTTGACATCAATGGAAAAAAAATAAAATTGCAAGAATCTTTAGCCATAAAATTCTGATCACTCCCCTTTAGGAGTGCACCCACATCTCATACTACAACAATGATACTCTCTACTCCCCCTAAGGAGTAGACCCTAATCATCAGTCTAGATAGATAAAGAATCTATAGATCCAATGGACTGATGCACCTCCATGTGTGCCTAGTTTGAAGAAGGAGAGGCAGTAACCCCCAACCTCTCCTTGAGATACTCAAAAGTATCTTTTGGAAGAGCCTTAGTAAATATATATGCAATTTGATCCTTTGTAGACACATATCCAAGTCTAACTTCATTCTCCAACACCTTATCCCTTAAGAAATTATATTTGATACATATATTCCTTGTCCTAGAATGAATTACTGGATTCTTTGAAACATTTATTGCACTTGTATTATTGCAAAAGTTAGGGATAGGCTCATCACACATCACACCTATATACTTCAATTTTTGCTTCATCTAAAGTACCTATGTACAGCAAGACATTGTTGCAATATACTCATCCTCTATAGTGGACATAGAAACTGAATCATGTTTCTTGCTGAACCATGAAACCAATCTTTCTCCAAGAAAGCATGCACCACCACTTGTACTTTTTTGATCATCTAAACAACTAGCTCAATCTACATCAGTGTAGGCATTGAAAGTAAAATTACTATCCTTGGGATATCAAAATCCATAATCTGGAGTGCCTTTTAGATGTTTGAATATCCTCTTCATAGTTGTAACATGTGTTTCTTTACGTTTTGCTTGAAATCTTGCAACCAAACATATTGGATGCATGATATTTGGTCTAGAACTAGTAAGATATAATAGTACACAAATCATAGATTTGTACATTCTCTGATCAATTTTAGGAGAATCATCATCCTTACTCAGTTTGCATCCAGTCACCATAGTGGTACGGACCGGTTTGGAATCATCCATTCCAAACTTCTTTAGTAATTCTTTAACATATTTTGATTGTGAAATGAATATTCCCTTATTAGTTTGATTTACTTGGAGTCCAAGGATCAAATTCAACTCACCAATCACAGACATCTCAAACTCTTTTTTCATCTCCTCTGCAAATTTCTTGCACATACTCTCATTTCCTCCAAATATAATATCATCAACATACACAACCACTATCAACATTTTGTTTCCTTCAAATTTGAAATAGATATTTCTATCTATGGAGCCTTTGTTTAACCCTTGTTGTGTCAAATATATGTCCAATCTTGCATACCATGCTCTGAGAGCCTGTTTAAGTCTATATAGTGTCTTTTTCAACTTGCAAACCATATCCAGTTTATCTGATAACTGAAATCCTTTTGGTTGCTCCATGTACACATCTTCTTCCAATTCTTCATTTAGGAAAGCAGACTTAATATCCATCTGGTATACTTTGAGATCTTTGTGATTAGAAAAATCCAAAAACATTTGAATGGCCTTCATTCTTGCCACTGGAGCAAATGTCTCCTCAAAGTCTTTTCCTTCAACCTATGAATAACCTTTGCATACAAGCCTTTCTTTGTTTCTTACTACTTCACCATATTCATTTAGCTTATTCCTGAATACCCTTATTGTACCAATTACATTCTTGTTTAAAGGTCTAGAAACCAGTTCCCATGTTTGATTCTTTTCTCTCTGCTGCAACTCTTCTTTCATTGCTCTAACCCAACTCTCATCTTTGCATGCTTCACACACTATTTTAGGTTCTATCTTAGAGAGTAGACATAGATTTACCTTGGTTTCTATCACTTTGCTTCTTGTCTTTATACCTTCACTTTTATCTCCAATTATTTGTTCTTCCAGATGATTCTTCTATACATACTTTGGAGTCTTAGGAGTAGGTTCTGGAGTCTCTTCTTCTTCAATCTATTTTTTCTCTTCCGTATCCTCTTCTTGTACTTTTCTATAGATAGGATCATCTGGTTCAATTTCACTTATTTCAACTGGTTTGTTATATCTTCATCAACTTTTACATTTCCACTTTCAACTATCTTCCTCAGTATTTTATTGAAGCATATATATGCTTTGTTGTTAGTTGAATATCCAAGGAAAATTCCTTCATCACATCTTGCATCAAACTTTCCAAGGTTCTCATCATCTCTTTTGATATAACATCTACTTCTAAACACCTTAAAGTACTTAACAATAGGAATTTTGCTAGTCCATAGTTCATAAGGGGTCTTTGTGCTATTGCCTCTGATCTGAACTCTATTAAGAATATAAAAAGTAGTGTGGATTGATTCTCTCTAATATACATCAAGAACATTTTCCTCTTTCATCATAGTCCTTGTAGCTTCTTGAACAGTTTGGTTCTTCCTTTCTATAACTCCATTATGCTGAAAAGTCTTAGGAGCAAAAAAATGTCTCTTTATACCATTCTCTTCACAAAATGCATTAAACTCACCAGAAGTGAATTCTCCACCTTTGTCAAACCTTAAACATTTGATTCTCAGATTCACTTCATTCTCCACCCTTTCCTTGAACACTTTGAATCCATCTAGAGCTTGAGCTTTCTCCCTAAGAAAAGTAACCCATGTCATTCTGGAATAATCATCAATCAAAAGCATAAAATACTTATCACTATTAATACTTCTTGTTCTTGTCAGACCAAAGAGGTATGTATGAATCAATTCCAATATTCTAGTAGATGATTGCTCTTTTCCTTTAAAACTACATCTTGTTTGTTTTCCCAATTGACAACTTTTGTAAACAGTATTAATAGGCTTTGTGATTTTAGGCAGATGCTTAACAATTTATCTTGAACTAATCTTGATCAGATTGTCAAATTTTACATGTCCCATCCTCTAGTTCCATAGCCAACTTTCATTAACTTGAGACACAAAACATTGACCGTCACCACTCCTGAGCTGATAGATGTTTCCATATGTTCTTCTTCCTGCAGCTACCACTATTCCAGACCCTTTTCTAATCGCATAGGTATTATCCTGGAGCACAATCTTAAATCCTTTGCTACACATTTTTCCAACACTCAAAAGATTATGCCTTAATCCCTTAACATAATAGAAATCATCAATATTGTGTTTTCCATCAAAACTAATTGTTCCTTTTCCAACAATTTTTGCACCAGAATCATCTCCAAACATGACTAATCCTCCATCATACTTTTCAAGTTTAGTGAACTTTCTTTTGTCTCTAGTCATATGATTTGAACATCCACTGTCAATTACCCAGTAATCTTTGTCTTTTATAGCATGAAAGGTAGTGACCAAAGTACCTTCCATCTCATCCTTCTTGTTATTTGGACCACATTCCATTGAGCATCTTACATGGTTAGTAGACACATATTTATATTCCAAGGCTAGAAACAAGAATTCATCTTTATCATCCTCAAAATCAGATTCATCATCAAAAATTCTAGCACCTTCTCTAACATAATACAATTTCTTGAACTTTCTGTCCTTTTTGTCTTTATTATCTCTATTTTATTTGTGTATGGATCTATTTGGACATCTTGAAGCGTAGTGACCAATATTTCCACAACTAAAACATTTAAAGGGTAACATACCTTTGTACTTACCGGTGCCTTTCTTCAGCTTCCTTATAAATGTTTCTTCCAACTCTTCTGAACCATCACTATGTGGAACATCTTCTTTCTTAGTTGCTTTGAAGGATATTTCTATTTTCTCCTTTTATTTTCCAAACTTCCTCGTCTCAAACGCAATCAAGGTGCCAAATGGTTGTTCTTTAGTGAATTTATTTGGATCATATATTTCCTCAATAGCAGAGACCTTGTCACTATAATTCTCTTATAGAGTCATCAAGATCTTCTCTATTAGATCTTCAATTGTTAGATTACCACCTTGATTTTTGACTTCATTTGTTGCAATATCAATCCTTTGAAAGTAGCTTTCAATGTCTTCACCTTCTTCCATTTTCAAGTTCTCATATTTATTTATTTTTATTAGCTTCTTTGATAATTTGACTCTATCATTTCCTTCATAGATATCTTTTAGCTTTTCCCATACTTCATAAGTAGTGCCTAATGAAATACATTTTGTCTGCTCAGTATTAGATAAAGAACTATAGATTGCATACCTTGCTTTTCCATTTTCCTCATAGGTAGAAATCTCATCTATAGAAGAAGGACCACTTGCCAGCTCAACATATTTTGTCTCAACAACTTTCTAAGTCTTGAAACCAAGAGAGATTAGGTAACCTCTCATCTACACTGGTGCGGGAGCACCTCAACTTTTCAATCGTAATGTCTTGGGCACTTAGAATTTTGTGGGACCATGTTAAAGAAATGGTTAAGTGTTTAAAATTGCAGTGATATATTCCTAAAAATGATTAAATAACAGTTGTAACCGAATATGGGGATAGTGAACAGTTTGTTTAACTACCCTAGAATCTCTATAAAGAGATGAGATGTAACTGAATACAGGAGATAGAGAGAATAGAGAGTGTGAATAGGAAAGAAGAGTAACGAGAGAGTAACGAGAGGAGAAGAAATCGGAGGCCAGAGAGCCATTTAATGTACAAATGTTTTGAAAGTAATTATTATATGAATTTCGTTGTTGTTCTTCATGTCTTGGAAGTCTTGTTATCGGTTTGTTAGTGTCCACTGTTTAAAGGTAATCCTGAATTGTTCATGGGTCGGTTCTTTATGGCAGTCCCATGTGTTCGGCCTTTGAACAGTAGTACGGTGGAAAGAAAGTTGGTATATGTAAAATGAAGGAAGCTTTCAAAGATGGCAGTCGTTGCCTTTGTTGGTGAGAGTAGAGACAATGTGTCGATGTTGCAGGAGTCTGTGGGAACTTGATAGTGAGTAGCGGTTGTCTTGATAAGGAGCAATCAGTAAGAAGTGGTGTGTTTCCTCCGCAAGATCCAGAATCTTGAATTTGTTATTTTTTTTTCAGTCTTGATCTGTAGCAATAAGCAGCAACTAGGTGTTGTTTAGCTTTATCATTTTTCTATGCATCAGAATGGTATCAGAGCATAGAAGGTTCTGAGTGTGTAGAAAGCAATCTACACTAGGCAGTAGCGTGGGTTCTTGGTTGCCAGTTGATCTGTCCAAGCTGCAACAGTTGTTCTTGCGTGTGTGAAGATCTCAAGTTGGGGTCTTCATATTGTCTCCACCATGATGCAACTGGGTAGAAGGTGCAATGAGAGCAACCACTCAGAGAAGGGTGGGAAGCATCTTCCAGAATCATGTGTGGGTGAGATGGCAATATGGTGATGGTGTGAAGCAGCAGTATGAAGAGTGGTGGATAGCAACCAACGTAAACTCCATTGATGGGAGTCATGTAACAAGAACAGAGGAAGCAACAGACGCCTTGATTCAGTGATGATGACACAGAGGCGAATGATTTGAATTGTAGTGGTCTCACCTCGACATTTCCATGGGACTTGGAAATCTGTTAAGTCTGGGAATATGGTGTGGGAGCGCCTCGACTTTTCAATTGTAATGCCTTGGGCACTTAGAATTTTGTGGGACCATGTTAAAGAAATGGTTAAGTGTTTAAAATTGCAGTGATATATTCCTAAAAATGATTAAATAACAGTTGTAACCGAATACGGGGATAGTGAACAGTTTATTTAACTACCCTAGAATCTCTATAAAGAGATGAGATGTAATCAAATATAGGAGATAGAGAGAATAGAGAGTACAAATAGGAAAGAAGAGTAATGAGAGGAGAAGAAATCGGGCTCTCTGGCCAAATGTACAAATGTTTTGAAAGTAATTATTATATGAATTTTGTTGTTGTTCTTCATGTCTTGGAAGTCTTGTTATCGGTTTGTTAGTGCAATCCTGAATTGTTCATGGGTCGATTCTTTATGACAGTCCTATGTGTTCGACCTTTGAACAGTAGTACAGTGGAAAGAAAGTTGGTATATGCAGAATGAAGGAAGCTTTTGAAGATGGCAGTCGTTTCCTTTGTTGGTGAGAGTAGAGACAATGTGTCGATGCTGCAGGAGTCTGCAGGAACTTGACAGTGAGTAGCAGTTGTCTTGATCAAGAGCGATCAGTAGGAAGTGGTGTGTTTCCTCCGCAAGATCCAGAATCTTGAATTTGTTAGTTTTTTTTTCAGTCTTGATCTGTAGCAATAAGCAGCAACCAGGCATTATTTAGTTTTATCATTTTTCTCCGCATCATACACTTTCCAGCCAGTATAGTCAGCTCCATAAAACACAGGGATTGACAACTTGTGCACCATTAGATATACCTCAAGTGGTTAAGCTCTTCTCCAAGGAACCAAATCTCTGATACCAATTTTTTCAATGCACAAGACAACTAAGAGGGGGGGTGAATTAGTTGTATCTAATTACATTCACTTCTAATCTTAATCAGTTCCACATTCACTTTAATCTGTTATTAAGTATAAACATGAAATGAAGATAATAGAAAGAAAATACTAGAGACACCAAATTTACATGGAAATCCATGGTGAGGATTAACTCACAATATAATAGTAATGGGAAGCCATATACAAAGTCTCACTGCCTATAAATAGGACTCACTATCTAGAAGGAGGCTCACTACCTACAAATAAATAAAGATAACAAAAAATCCACCACAACAGGTTCCACACATTCGTAGCCTTGATCAGAGAATTATAGACACCATAAGCTCACTGCTTTCAGGAGTCAAACACATTAAATAATTGTTTCCTTGATGCACACTCTTCTTCTCAAACTTGTTTCACACTTTTCATACTTCTCACTTGTAATTCACAACAACTTGTCTTTTATTTATACCATCTTCATCCTTAGAAACTTTCTCCAAGGTCGGCTACATAATCTTCATTTTACAAATTCAAACTAGGTCAGTGACTCAAAATTCTCACAGTGGATAAGAATGAGAGTAGACCAGATACATACTTAACTAGGACCTAACAAATATCTTGGATCAATCACACACATCCTTAATTGATGCTTATTCTTTGTGTAATGTGTAGACATCAGGTTGGCCAAACCTAATGAAAACACCAATGAACTTTTAAGCAGGCACATCCACAACAAGATGATCACACATGGATCAAATAACATGCTTCACCAGGCATAGGAACACATCCTAGATACCTTCAGATACATCCCCAACAATTGAAAAAATCTTCATACACATAACACATTCCAACAGTCCAACCGAACTGTGCAGACACATATAGTAACTCTAGAATAAATCTTTCGGTGCACAAAACATGAACACTTCTTACAAAACATAGATAACATCATTATCAACCATCTTCCAGATCCATGAGATATAAGACAAACCATCAAAGGATTGCAAAGAAGAAACATTTCTCCCAATCCATAGATAAACAACTTTGCTAGACCAGTCCAGACACCGGTGAACACAACTTTCACTCTTCTTCAACCCAAAATCTATAACACAGGATATACCAACCAAAGATACCCATAAAGAACACTAAAAATATTCACAAGCATATGATCAACACAAAATAAATTCTGAGAACATTTAGAACACACACACAACTATGTCTTCACTATTTGTTAATTTTCTCAAAATCACTTGATATCAACACACCTACAACGCTATAAAGATAGCTCCATGTAATCACAACATATCTACAATATCTCAACCATACATGTACCACCTGCAATCACTTGATTTCTTTCACTGCAACAACTTGAGTTGTGTTGACATCAATGACAACACCACCATACTTGCAACACCTTAGCAATCTTTAAATTTTGAACTTTAATCAACTTGAAATGTACAAGACTATTCTTCAAAATGTACTTATCCTTATTTTTTGCTTCATGTTCCTTGATATCATCAGTCATACTCAAACCATTAGCAGGAGTGTAAGGATTCTTGTAATATTTCTCCACAATACTTCAAATACTCTTCCATGGGTATTTTCTAGATAGCATAATTAGTTCCATCAAACCTTAGATAATCATGAGTAACTTTTCCATCCATCTCGGACCTTCCTTAAGTGCTTAAGATCTTCTCCAAGGAACCAAGATCTGATAAAAATTGTTGAATAAGACAACTAAGAGGGGGGTGAATCACTTGTAACAAATTTAAACCTTTAAATCATCCACCGGAATAAATCCTTAACACTACTCAAAATGATAAAATATTAAGTGCAAGTCAAGAACCTGAAAACCATCACATAAACACAACACTAGATTTATGTGGAAATTCTAATAAGGGAAAAACCACGATGAGGATTAACTCACACTATAGAGAATATCAAAACCCATTACAAAGGCTCACTGCTTGAGAAATAAGGCTCACTACCAAAACAGGGACTCAATATTTGGATCAAGAATCACTTTCCAATAGGGCTAACCACCCAGAGGCCTCACTACCATAGAGATACATAGAAGATAGAAGAGATATGTTATAGAGAGAAGACAATCTCAATGCAACAAAGATTTCAACCATAATTTTCTCAACCATTTGCAGACATGCATGAATGATAGAGTACACCTTCAGCTCACTGCATCTAGAAACTCAGCATTTAGACTTCGCACTAATCTACCACACTCACATCACACACACCCACTGACTCACATCTATTTCACATCTATCTATTCAATTTATTTTCACTTATCTCTCTTTTCCTTCCTTCACCACTAACTCATCCTATATTTATACCATCTTCAACTTTGAAACATATCCAAAGTTGGCCATCATCAATAAATTCAAAATAGGTCAGCACCAAAACATCCTAGGATGGAACTAGAATGAGGGCAACCCAAACACACACTTGATGGGGACCCAAATAGGTCCAACATGTTTCATCAACTTTGAAGATAGTGTTCGACAAAAGGTTGACCAAACTAGTGTAAAACATGTAAAAAAATTAAGCACAATCCTTCCAGATACTGAAATTATCTTCAGCACAATCATAAAAAATTAACTTTGGAACCACAAGTCATAAGACTTTACCAAAGATAAATCCAGACCAACAAAATTTCTCCCAAAACTCAACCAAAAACACAAAAAACCATAGTTTACAACTAGTGAACATAACTCGCATTGTACAATGAATCAAAAGCCAAAAACTAGGATATAGAAGATTCCAACAAACATGATCAACATATCTGAACCATACAAATATAGGAGCAAATCCTAGAGAAAAACCCAGAGCAACCACTGAACACCTGAATCCATTCTTCAATACAATTTTCTCAATATCCACGACATGAACAACCAATAACTTGAATCCATGACCTCAATGACACCAACAACTAGTTGATAACCAATTGATCAGTTGACATCAATGACAATACCTTCATTCTTGCAACACAATAGAAATATGAACATATCAAATTGTGCCTAATTTTCCTTCACCATGTGTTCTATTTTCTATTTATGACTAACTTGATGCTCTATGTCATTTATGAATGGATATGATCTTGGCAACTAATGGTTATGAGTTTTATATTTTATGCTCTTTAGTATAAGATTGCAAATAATCAAACCATTCCTTGTACTTTTCTATTTATATAACGGTTTATGTTAGATATCATACTATGTTGGTTAGTTAGTAATCTCTATAGAATAGTTAAGAAGTTAGGAGAGTAACTTAGGGGTAGTACACTCTACCAGAACTTAGTGGGTGCTTCTCGTGATAAGATCTAAATGGTATGCTTTGTGCTTACCAAACCTTAAGAATTTTATTCTCTTTTCAACAATGAAGGGTCTGTAGCACTTTGTGTTCAATTCTTAAGAGTTTGTACTACTGAATATTCGAGGTAAGATTTGAAATGTTGTAAAATATTTGGTGTGTCACCCTAGTTTAGATATATTTATGTTTATTTCATCTTCCCTATTTCTCCCCTTAAACACAAATTAAGATCCAACTTCTAAAATCTCAGAGGTTGTCCAGTGGAGGAAGAAGTCCTTCAAAATCAATTCATGGAGAGTGATTTGTTTGTAAATTTCCATGCTACTACATTAGGGACTTATGTGCTGTATGATGAGAATCCAACCATTCTCCAGGTGAGTAGGATTTAAGAGGCCCAAGATAAAATCTCAAATGATGAACATATATGGATACTACACTTTGATGGTGCAAAATTTAAAGTTGGTTTAGGAGTGAGCATTTTCCTAGTTTCCATTGTCGAGGCGAAGAATCTTAGGGCTTTTTGGTTCAAATTTACCTATGTGAATAATGAAGTCAAGTACGAGGCCTTAGTCCATGATTTGAGTCTAAAAAAATGCATGGGGATCAAGAGGTTGAAGGTCTTCGGAGTTTCAAAATTGGTATTTAAGAAATTTAGAGAGCTACCGACTACAAAGAATGTGCAAATGTCATCCTATTGTCATAGAGTGGGATATAATCGAAGGATTTGAAGATTTCAACATCCAAGTGGTTCTAATATCTCAAAATATTGTAGTAGATAGAATGGCCATGGTAGGTTCTCAATTTGACCCAGTGTCATACATGCTATTAAACAAACATGCAATGTGCATGATTGTGTGACCCACTATCCCTGATAACAATCAAAATTGGTAGGTCTTCAAGAGCTATGCCTAGATCTCTATATTTATTCAACATTCTAGTAAATTCATAGAACAACTACAACCTATAATTGAAGAGGCTTATGGAGAGAAGATCATCCAACTTAGAAGCAACAAGCTTCCAAAGGGTTTAATCACTCTAGAAAATATTTTTTATTTGGATGATGCTAGAAATGACAAGAGGATGTTTGTCACAAACAAAGGTGATTACTCTGCTCTAGATGTTGGAGATGGCAAGAAGCTAAAGGTAGGAAAAGATTTTACTCAATGGGACAAGGAAAGACTCATATCCTTCTACATTGAGTATGACAGGGTCATGGCATGGACCTAAAATGACTTAAGGGGTTACGACCCTAGTGTGATCCAACACACCATTGACCTAGTTAAAGGAGCTAAACTGATCCACCTAAAGAAAAGATCAATCAATCTAAAGTTAGAATCCCTCATGGCCAAAGAGTTGAAGAGGCTTATTGAATCCAAGATTATATATCCAATTAAGAATTCTACCTGGGTATCCAACTTGGTCCATGTCCAAAAGAAGAATGGTGAAATTTTTCTTTACATGTAGATTTCGGAGATTTAAACAAAGCATCTCTAAAGAACCATTATTTGCTTCCTTCAATGGAATAGATTCTTCAAACTATGATGGGGTCAAAAAAAATTTCCTTTCTGGATGGTTTCTTTGTGTATAATAAAGTGAGTGTCAAAGAATAGGACCAACATAAAATTACATTCACCACTAAGTGGGGAACATTTAAACGTGTATGCCAAGATGGCTTTCATCTTATCAAATACTGGGCCACTTTTCAATGAAAAATGGATGTTACTTTTAAGAATTTGATCAACTTCATCATCCTTACCTATCTAGATGACCTGGTAGTATTCTCAAAGTCTAAAGATGATCATTTTGATCATTTCGAGAAGGTTTTCCAAAAGCTCCAAGAGTTTGAGATCTCTTTGAATCCCAAGAGATATTTTTTTGGAATTCCACAAGGCAATTTACTTGGGTATGTGGTCTCTAAGGAAGGAATTTTAGTTGACCCCAAAAGGGTAAAAGCTATCAAGGAGTTTCCCCTACTGGTAAACAAGAAAGAAGTCCAATTCTTCTTAGGTAATGTCAATTTTTTCAACATATTTATCTCTGACTTTTTCGGGTTTGTAAGGCCTATTACCCTTATGCTAAAGGACTTGGTTTTCAAATGGACCCCTAAAGGTAGATCCACTTTTGAAAAGATCAAGTAATCCATTTCCTCAGCTCTGATGTTAGTCAACCTAGAATTTTCTATAGATTTTAGTATGTATGTCTATGGTAGTGAGCACATTGTTGTGGTGTTGACACTAAAAGGTGAAGAAGGGAAGGGGGAGAATCTAATCACCTTCCACTCAAGAACCTTGAAAGGATATGAAACCAACATGTTTCATCAACTTTGAAGATAGTGTTCAGCACAAGGCCAGCCAAACTAGTATAAAACACATAAAAAAATTTAAGCACAATCCTTCCAGATACCAAAATTATCTTCACCATGATCATAAAAACTTAACTCTATAACCGTAAGTCATAAGACTTTACCAAAGATAAATCTGGACCAGCAACATTTATCCTAGACCTCAGCCAAAAACACAGAAAACCATAGTTCACAACTGGTGAACACAACTCCCATTGTACAATGAATCAAAAGAAAAAAATTAGGATATAGTAGCTTCCAACAAACATGATCAACATATCTGAACCACACAAATATAGGAGCAAATCTTGAAGAAAAACCCAAAGCAACCACTAAACAACTACATCCATTCTTCAATACAATTTTCTCAATATCCTCGACATGAACAACCAATAACCTAAATCCATGACCTCAATAACAACAACAACTAGTTGATAACCAATTGACCAATTGTCATCAATGACAATACCTTCATTCTTGAAAAATAATAAAAATATGAACATATCAAATTGTGCCCAGTTTTTGTTCGTCGTGTGTTCTATTTTCTATTTATGACTAACTTGATGCTCTATGTCATTTATGAATGGATATGATCTTGGCAGCTGATGGTTATGAGTTTTACATTTTATGCTCTTTAGCATAAGATTGCAGATAATCGAACCATGCCTTGTACTCTTTCATTTCTATAATGGTTTATGTTAGATATCATACTATGTTGGTTACTTAGTAATCTCTTTAGAATAGTTAAGAATTTAGGAGAATAACTTAGTTAGGAGAATAACTTAGGAGTAGTCTCTACCAAACCTTAATGGGTGCTTCTCGTGATAAGATCTAAATGATATGATTTGTTCTTACCAAACCTTAAGCATTTCATTCTCTTTTCAACTATGAAGGGTTTGTAGCACTTTGTGTTCAATTCTTAAGAGTTTGCACTACTGATTATTCGAGGTAAGATTTGAAATATTGTAAAATATTTGGTGCATCACCCTATTTTAGATATATTTATGTTTATTTCTTCTTCCCCTTTTCTCCCCTTAAACAAAAATTAAGATCCAGCTTCTAAAATCTTAGAGGTTGTCTAGTGGAGCATAGTTCATCCCCCATCCACTAAACTTCCCATAAGGTTGTTCTCATGAAGCGTAAGCTTTAAGGATCAACAGTTATTTTTCTACAATGCTTGATGGGATTATTTGTAATTATTTGACTTGAAGTTGGATGCATGAGCCATAGGCTAGTGACCATATCAAAAAAATCTCAAAATCCAAGCTTATTACCACCTTTTTTAGTAATTGTAATCATAGCTCGTACTAGAGATACCCAACTTATTGTACAACAAGCTCAACCACAAGTTCATATGGCCACTCAAGCACCTAGAAAATTTTCAGCCTAGAATAGCGGTAGTCCACTCATTCCCCACATTCCTCCTACGCTATGGGACCTTATTATTCAGAATGATTTGAAAATGCTCCCTAAGTTCACTAGGGAGAATTTCAAGACACTATTGAAGCATCTTCAAGATGTGGCCGAAGTGTGTACAGTTCACAATATCATAGAGAAAAATATGGCACTTTCATTATTTACAACCTCCTTCTATGACAAAGCTCAAGATTGGTAGAAATCTCTAGCTCATCACTGTATCGATACTTGGGATCAGCTTAGAGACCAATTTTCTAAGTGCTTCTCGAAGAAGGGAGATCGCTCATCCATGTTTCAATAGTTGATATCAATAAAGAGAGTTCCACAAGAGGTCATCTCAAAATTCACTATGAGATTTCACAAGACCTGGGAGAGGATCCCTGTTACATCCTAGCCCCCAACATATATGGCATTCATTTTCTATTTAAAGGATTTCAACTCTGACATAGTGGTCATGATCTAGTCACTTGGGGGTAGCACTTTTTTGGAAGCATATTATATGGTGGTAAGAGCTTAGAACAACTTAATTGATGCTAGAAAACACCCACCTAGATCACCTATACCCATGTTCCTAGAGATATTAGCATAGGCCCAAGAAGAAACTACTCCCAACACATATGCTACACCTATGCCCTATATGTATGTATATCTTAATGCACAAGTGGGCACCTCTTCTTCCCCTTTGTTAGTTGTAGAATTAAAAAACATGAAGAACTTGCTACAAAACTTCTCCAATGAGATTATCAACCTAAAGCATCGGCAAGAAATTCCCTCGAGACCCCCTTTCAAGGCTATCAAGGAGGAATACCACCATTTTAGCACAATTAGGATCAGGGAGGTGCACGAGGGAGTAACCAGTCATAACCCTTGAACTAAATTGTTTCGGTTACCACTCTATTACAAAATTCAAGGTCTAATCCCAATAGAGACTTGGTCATAGGCCAACAAAATTTGATCGATGACACAAATGCCTAGTGTTTCCCCTACAATTATGCACACATGCCTCAGAATTTTATGAGAGGTAATCTTTAGCAAAAGGTGGTAGATCAAAGGAAACAAGGTGTCTCACTAGATGAGGAGTGTATGCTTACTATTCCCCTAGAGTGGAGATCTCTATGCTTAATGGCCAAATGTAACTTATGTCACTAGAAAAAGAGGTAGAGATCACCCCGGATCATGCACTTTTCTATTGGATGGATGATGAGGATACAATGTTTGATAATGAAACTTTAATTTCAAAGACTTTATAGGTTTAGTTGAGCTATAACACCTACTCTAAGCAAAATTTCACTAGAGAATCCACACCCCCAAGTGCAACAACCTAAGGTAGTCATGGAGAAGATTGTAGGTTCACCCATGGTGGTTCAACCATTTCAAAAGCTATAAGAGGCATTCCCTTTCAATCCGAAGATACCACTACTTGTACCACTTAATGTGGTCAAAAATTTGAAGAAAGCTCCACCAATGTGTTTTTATGGGACATTTTAGCTATTCCTAAAAATAAATCCTTGTTAAAGGAGGCTTTGGGAGAGGATAGTTCAAACCCACTAACCAATCCGGCGCCAAAACATGATCAAGAGAAAGGGAAAGGGCCAGTTCAAGAGCTTTGAGCTTTAAGATTTATGGAATTCATGAACACAAGGGAAAAATTGACAAGGGACAAGTTAAGCAAGCCAAAACCTACCCCATTCTTCTTAACCCTCATTGTAGGGGATAAGCTGCTACACAATTCCATGATCGAATTTGGTGCTAGCACCATGGTTATTCCTAAGTTAGTTGCAATTTTTTTGAAATTAGAATATGAGTCCTTGGATAGAGGAATCATGTAGTTGGACGGAAAGAGATTCTAAGCTATAGGTCTAATCAAAGTCCTCCCTCCAACCCTATATTCATGTCCCAACATCATAGTCACCCAAGAGGTAGTCATGGATGATATTCATCCTATTTTTGGATTGTGTTTGTCTAGAAATTTTACTATGAATTGGAGGATACCTATATTTGTATTGTTCTCTTCTAATCTTGAGGACCAAGTACACTGCTAAAATGAAGATACTCTCAGAAAACCTACATCTAGAGCACATAGTGGATGACACTGTGATGAATTTGAGGTTGCACTACATCCTTTTTAAAGAATGAAATGTATTGTGTGGAGATTCTAGAAGATGAGGAGGCTATTGGAGATAGAAGTGATGAGGAAGAAGTCCTTCTAAATCAATTCATGGAGAGTGATTTTTTTGGAAATTTCCATGCTACTAGGTTAGGGACTTATGTGATGTACGATGAGAATCAAACTATTCTCCAAGTGACTAAGATTAAAGAGGCCCAGGATAAAATATCAAATGATGAACATCTATGGATAATACACTTTGATGGTGCAAAATGTAAAATTGGTTTAGGAGTGAGAATTTTCCTAGTTTCCATTGTCAAGGCGAAGACTCTTAAGGCCTTTTGGTTCCAATTTCCCTATGCGAATAATGAAGCCGAGTACAAGGGCTTAGTCCATGATTCAAGTCTACAAAAATGCATGGGGATCAAGAGGTTGAAGGTCTTCGGAGATTTAAAATTGGTATTTAAGTAATTTAGGGAGCTACCGACTACAAAGAATGTGAAAATGTGATCTTATTGCCATAGAGTGGGATATAATCAAAGGATTTGAAGATTTCAACATCCAAGTGGTTCTAATATCTCAAAATATTATAGTAGATAGAATGGCCATGGTTGGTTGTTAATTTGACCTAGTGCCAGACATGCTATTGAACACACATGCAGTGTGGATGATTGTGTGACCCAATATCCCTAATAACAATCAAAACTAGTAGGTCTTTGAGAGCTATGCCTATATCACTATGTTTATTCAACATTATGGTAAATTAATAGAACAACTACAACCTACGATTGAAGAGGCTTACAGAGAGAAGATCATCCAACTTAGAATCAACAAGCTTCCAAAGGGTTTAATCACTCTAGAAAACATTTTTTATTTTGATGATGCTACAAATGACAAGAGGAATTTTGTCACAAACAAAGGTGATTACTTTGATCTAGACGTTGGAGATGGAAATAAGCTAAAGGTAGGAAAAGGTTTTACTCAGTGAGACAAGGAAAGACTCATATCCTTCTACAGTGAGTATGGTAGGGTCATGGCATGGACCTAAAATGACTTAAGGGGTTACGACCCTAGTGTGATCCAACACACCATTGACCTGGTTAAAGGAGCTAAATCGATCCACTTGAAGAAAAGATCAATCAATCCAAAGTTAGAATTCCTCATGGCCAAAGAGTTGAAGAGGCTTATTGAATCCAAGATT
Source organism: Sequoiadendron giganteum (assembly GCA_007115665.2). Classification (NCBI taxonomy): domain Eukaryota; kingdom Viridiplantae; phylum Streptophyta; class Pinopsida; order Cupressales; family Cupressaceae; genus Sequoiadendron; species Sequoiadendron giganteum. The sequence goes on along the minus strand of CM021109.1, from coordinate 63,688,798 downwards.
ATATATCAAATTAAGCACTCTACCTAGGTATCCAGCTTGGTCCATGTCCAAAAGAAGAATGGTGAAATTTGTCTTTACATGTCGATTTTAGAGATTTAAACAAAGCATCTCTAAAGAACCATTATTTGCTTCCTTCAATGGAATAGATTATTCAAAATATGATGGGGTTAGAAATTTTTTCCGTTCTTGATGGTTTCTCTATGTATAATAAAGTGAGTGTCAAAGAATAGGACCAACATAAAACTGCATTCACCACTAAGTGGGGAATGTTTGTGTATGCCAAGATGGCTTTCATCATATCAAATACTGGGCCACTTTTCAATGAAAAATGGATGTTACTTTTAATAATTTGATCAACTTGATCATCCTTACCTATCGAGATGACCTGGTAGTATTCTCAAAGTCTAAAGATGATCATTTTTATCATTTCAAGAAGGTTTTCCAAAAGCTCCAAGAGTTTGAGATCTCTTTGAATCGCAAGAAATATTTTTTCAGAGTTCCACAAGGCAAGTTACTTGGGTATGTGGTCTCTAAGGAAGGAATTTTCATTGACCCCAAAAGGGTGAAAGCTATCAAGGAGTTTCCCCTACTGGTAAACAAGAAAGAAGTCCAATTCTTCTTGGGTAAGGTCAATTTTGTTAGCATATTTATCTCTGACTTTGTTGGGTTTGTAAGGCCTATTACCCTTATGCTAAAGAACTTGGTTTTCAAATGGACCCCTAAGGGTAGATCCACTTTTTAAAATATCAAGGAAGCCATTTCCTCAACTCCGATGTTTGTCAACCTAGAATTTTCTATAGATTTTATTATGTATGTATATGGTAGTGAGCACATTGTTGTGGTGTTGACACTAAAAGGTGAAGAAGGGAAGGGGGGGCATCTAATCACCTTCCAGTCAAGAACCTTGAAAGGATATGAAGCCAAGTATAATTTTGTTGAGAAACAAGCATTCACCATTGTGAAAGGCCTCAATAATTTCAAACACTTAGTGTCAGGGGGCAAGATCATGGTTTATGTGGCTCACTCCAACATGATAGCATATATCATGGAGGGGGAGATCACTAAAAAAAGAGTGAACTAGATCACAAAGATCCTTGAATATGATATTGTGATTTGAAAAATGAAAGTAATTAATGGAAGAGGACTTTGTGAGTATTTGGCTAATGTGCTTGAGCCACAAGCCAAAGAAGAACTTGTGGATGAAGTTTCGGTAAATTTTTTTGAGTTGAAGGAGTCTTGGTTGACTAGTAGAATCAATTTCATGCAAACCAAAAGGTATCTAGTTGGTTTCCCTTCACATAAAAAAAGATTTTATAGATTTCATGGCATCATATATGCCATAGTCGAAGGCATCCTCTCTAAAATAAAATTGTATGGCATATTCTTCTGCTACGCGGACAAAGAGTGAGCAGAAAGGATCTTGGACGAATTTCACAACAACCCCATAGGTGGAAATTTCTCACCAAAGACCACCACCCTAAAGATAATACACATGGGATTCTATTGGCATACCTTATTTATAGATTTTCATAACCTAAAAATGAAATTTTAGTAGTGTTAGTTCTTTGTTGGAAAATGGAAGAATTCCACTATGCCCCTAAGGCCAATTGTAGTTGAGGATCCATTTGCATAGTGGGGCCTAGACTTCATCAGGATGATCAACCCTATTTCTACTTCATGACATAAGTGGATTTTAATAACCATAGACTACTTCACTAGATGAATAGAGGTGATGCCCTTGAAGAATGCCACTGAAGGTGAAATTGTGAATTTCCTCAAGGAGTTAGTGGAAAGGTTTGGCTCTACCAAAACCTTAATTTTTGATAATGTGTGATCCTTTGTAGGAACCAGGAGGTCATAATTTTCATTAAATCATGGAGTCTTTCTCAAGACCTCATCAAACTACTATTCGTAGGGGAATAGAGTTGTCGAGTCCACAAACAAGAATTTGATCTAGTTGATCAAGCAGATAGGTGTAGATCACTAGAAAGAATGGCACAAGCACTTATGGGTAGCATTATGGACTGACCGAATTACTATGAAGAAAGCTTTAAAATCCTCATTGTATGAGTTGGTTTATGGAAAGGATGTAGTGCTACCAATCTCCATGGAGATCCTAGAGTTACAACTTCTTAAGTCCCTAGAAGTTGACAAGAATGGTGGCATGGAGGTGAGGTTGGTCAAATGGTTGAATGTCCAGGAAGCTCAGGAAAAGGCCTATGATGCTATGAAAAACCACTAGTAGGTGGTGAAAGGATGGTTTGATAGGAAGATGTCTGACCCTCAATTCAAAGAGGGTGATCTGGTCCTAAAATGTGATGAACGAGCTGCCAAACCAGTTCAGCATGCTAACTTGAAGATATGGAAGGAAATTCTCTCAGGATTCTTATAAATGGTATCCATTTGAAGATTTTTAATTAATTCCTCATCTCTTATGAGACTTTTCCTTTGTAATTTATGTAGATTTTGTAAATTTTGTACCAAATGTAAAAACTATAAAGTGTGAAATTTTGTTAGAAGGGAAACTATACACAAAATGCAAAAAGCTTATATTCATTTATATTTGAAAATAATTTTTAAAATATAGTATCAGGAACTTAGGCCTATGATTACACAATTAAAAGGAACTTTGGTAGGCTTTAAAAGGTATAGAACAAGGTACAAAAATAAAATTTCTTCAGCTAGGAGTATGCTCTTGAAAGCCCCCCATGAAAGAAGAGAGTAGTTCTGAAGAGTCTAATAGCATAGAATTTGAAGATGATATTGAGAAACACAGTTTCGACAACCCAAGTTACTACTAATCCAAACAAAAAATAGCAATCTTAGAAACTCAAAAGAACATGTCAATTGAAGCTCCTATCAAAAAGGAAGAGAACATCTTTGAATAATCCCATGGTGAATCATGCTCCACTAATATTCACACCCACCACAGGTAGAGGAGGGTACACGAGGTATCAAAAATTGGTGTACCATTTAACATCATGGGTAGGCTCCACATTCATCACCTTGAGAAAAAATGAATAGGTTGGGCTCAATTTCTCATGGTGTCACTTCACCGTAGTTGTCGAAATCCAGAGAGGAACGAAAGCCATGGCACCATCACACCAGTATCAATGAGTTGCCTCAAGTCCATCACCATATGGATTCTAGATCTTGAGATTGCTACATCAACAACCTCTTCAAGCACCACAAGATAATCCCTGTTAAAAAGTGATCTAGTGAGCTCTATGAGGTGTGGCTCCATCTCATTCAGGTCCAAAAGGGATGCTACAAATCTAGACACAATATCAGCATTTACTCTATATTGATTAGCATCAGAGAGGAAGTCCTCCCCTAGAACCCACTTGACAATAGTTATAATCAAGCAATTCTTCATCTTGATAATTCTCTTTAGCCTATTATCTAAAACTTCTCGTACAAAGGCCAATTGAAACTTATTGCTAACCAACCCATTGAGGAGCCCATGGCCACCTAGCTATAGATAAAGTAGCTTGCCTTGGGCTTTGAATGATTTTTGTAATTAAGGATGAGATCAATTTATAGAAATTTCGAGCAGGAGTTGCACAGGTAAAATCAAATGCTTGCCTATATGGTGATACAAAATAATATATCAAGTGGGGAGTCTAGCATGCAAAAAATAATACAAGGTTAGGTTTAGATGCTTGGAGAAATTAATTTAGGAGGTACGTGTGCATAAGTCATTCTTATTTTTTCCAAGTGTCTTTCCACCTTGGTGCATTTTTCTTATTGTAATCATGAGAAGTGACCCTTAATTCAACCACCTTCATGTTGCTTTTAATTCAAAACATTTTTTTGAGGCTGCATTTCCCAATCTCAATGTTGTACTCCCAGAAAAGTTTATGTAATGAGTTGTACCTTCTCCTCTTTCCTTCAAGGGGTTGGAAATTCCCAAAAGGAAGGTAGTTAATTTGCATGAGTGGTCTTGTTTGCAATAGTTCAAATGTTAATTATGTCATTCATTCACATTTATCCTAAGTGCAATTTGAAAGCAAAGCGTAGAGTGACAAAGAAGAAAGTTACAGCAAATTTTTATTTATAAATTTCAGGTGAAGTTAGGGTTTATAGTGCAGAGGTAGTGAAATCAAGCAAGAGGGTGACAGTTTTACAAAGATTTTAAAAAAATTGCAGCTGAAGGAGCATCTTTTGGCACTGGTGCTGAAGAAACATCAGCTTCATCTTTCTATGTCGATGTTTTTGGTGAAAAATCCTACTCTTTGGCCCCAATGTCACCTAAGATGACATTCATAAACACACGATTCCTGAAGCAGACCCGACACATAAACTCAACTCTAGTTGAGGATTTTGTTGATGATATCCATGACCCAATACTACAGACAAAACCAAAAAGCCTCTATGAAGATGCTTTCGCAAGAATGCAAAAGAAGATAGAGGATGGGAAGCCTTAATATTTACATGTTAAGCTATGTAAATGTAGCCTCCCACAATACATGGTACCGATGGTGCATTCATGCCTTGAATTGGTGGATGCTTGTGCATCGAGTTTTGATGCACATACCAAGATTATTCAAGGAAAAGGGTTGAAATTCATTATCAATGCAGATGCCATTAAGGATATGTTGTGTATACTAATCGATCTGATGACATACACCCTTTCAAGGAAGGGGCTAGAGCACTATTAGGAAATAAGGAAGGACAAACTTAGTTTCTACAATTATGAGATAAAAGGCAACAAAAAGAACATAGGGCTACCTATATTCCCCTTAGCTCTCAAAGACTTTCATTCAAACCTACAATACATCTCATCGATGCTCATGTTCAATTGTGGCTAGGAAAAAGATGAAAATGTGGAGGACTATAAAATGGGCTTACCTTTCATAATCCTCTAAAGATAACATTAATGTGAATGGATTGGAGTGAGGATACGATTGTCGATTTCTAGAAATATCAATAGGAGAATCATGATTTAAACTCCAACTATGGAACTATCCCTATGGATAACAAGCTTGATGATATATGGGACCATGAAAATATAGATTCTGAGGAGGAGGAACCCACCTCATCACCATGGAAAAAGGGAAAGGAGTAGGAGACTGGGGGATAAATGCCATTGTAGGCATTGTTTGTAGGTGTTTCAGCAAGGCAGATGCAAACCCAAAAGCCCAAGAGGAATCCCTCAACTTCACAATGAGCTCAAGGCTCATCAAGCTCTATAGGTGAAGGATTTATTTCAACCCATGTGCTCCCCATGAAGAAACCAAGAGGATAAATTTTAGACCTGAGGAATGTCCAAAAGGAAGGGGAAGATGAGGTGACCATTTTGCAGCCGCCAACAATCTCCATGATCTAGGTAAGTTTCTCTCCCTCCCCTCTCTCTTCTTCTCAATCATTGGTTCCTCCCATTTATTTTTCACTCCTGCTTCCATATGAGTCTATGTTTGCTACTATGGTCATTTTTGCATCAAACTCCCTTCCACACCTTCCTCTCTAGTTGCTACTATCACTTACACCATTCCACAACCTCCTTTCCCTGACCCTACAACAACATCTACCTTCATGATCAATACATTTATTTCTTTATTGGAAACACATATTCCCATTTCCAATCCACCTATCATGCAAGTATCCTCACCCCTATCTAGCACTATATCAATGGACCTTTCATTCATCACTACCCCTTCCACCTCTATGAGCACCCCATGCCCTACACGAACATTTCAAGGCATTTTTCCTTTCTCACTTATAAGCCTAAGCTTCCCGATGACCTCCCTTGTTCCTATTCCTTTTGGTCTCCCTATCAGTGTCCCAATTGTTAGAGAAAGAATTATGTCTTCCATGGAGTATCAAACTCAAATGGACTATTGGAGGAAGGCTTGGGAGGATAGGGAGAAGAAGAGGAGAGAAAAATAAGCACTTGATCTAATTGCCCTGAAGATGGAAACAAATTTTCTTGAAAAGTAGAAAACTCTAATGATTGTGGCCATGTGTCCCCTAGTCTCCAAGCCTAAGGGGTAAGATGTAGCACGAAGCTATGATAGGCCTCAATGTTAGTGGCACCTATCCATGCGACAAGATAGGTCTCATGAAAGAAACACAAAGGGTAGTAACAATTGGCTACCTAAAATAAAACCAAAAAATGAAGAAGAAGGAGGAGGAGCTAAAAAGTGTTAAGGCTATGGTGGACAGATTGAAGGTGGATATCAGGGCAAAGGATGTGGATAGCACCCATCTAGGGAAAGAGCAACAAGATAATACTTTAGTGACCATGTAAGTAGAACAAGCAGGGAAGGATAGACTCCAAGTCGAGCTGAGTGATCCCTTGGCCAAGATTGATGTAGAGTAGGAGGATTTAAACTCCAAGTTCCAAGCTAAGGAATACGAGATGTAGCAAGCGCAAAAGGATCTCTCTAATGCTAATAGTTAGTGGGAGAAACTGCATTAAAACATGGAAAAGGAGAAGGAAAGTTTCCAGAAAGAGTTGGTGAATGCCCAATCATAGGCCATAAATGAAAAGAATGCAAAGGAGTTGTCTAAGGAGTAGCTTCATGAGAAGATTGAAGAGTTGGCTAAGGTCCAGTAGGATCTCTTTAATTCTTCAGGGATACAAGTGCAAAACCAGTTGGAGCTACAAAAAAAGGAAACTCAATTCCAAGCTATGCTCGATGGAGCTCAGGGATTGATGGATTTGGAGAAGCAAGCCAAAGAAGCTACAGAGTCTACCTTGCAAGAACTGGCGTAATTGCACCATAAAAATTCAAATTCTTTAGAAATGATTTATAAATTGTAGGAGGAAATCAAAGGCAATGATTTGCAAATCCAGCAATTGCAAGATGCGGTCATGGATCCAATGCAACAAACAAACTTTATCCCTTTGTTGCAACAATTATATACATCTTATTGGGAGAAAATAAACGATGTAGTAGAATCCCTATGGCTAGCTCTAAAATTCATGGTGGACATGGAGTTGAGTGCAAAAGTCAACCCCACCATACATAAAATTTTGCAACCTATCACCCCCAGAGTGATAAAATAAGAGCTTTTAATAGTAAATTTGTACAAGGTACTAGATGATTCCTTAGCGGCTATAGGGATCAGAGATAGAAGAGTGGCCACAAAGAAGGCCAATGAATTCATCAATTGCAACAAAGCATCTTGAAGGGGAAAAGAGTGCTACTTGTTATGCCTTGCATAACCACCCCATCTTTTGCCTTGGTCAAAATGGGTCCCCCTTTCTTATTTTTATCTTTTATTGTTCTTTAAACAAAGTTTGGAGTCTTTTGCTTCCAACACTTTGTTTTATTTTTGGTTTAGTCTGTCGGAATCGGAGCCAGAACCAAATCGGGTTCTGAAACTTCTTTCAAAACTTGATTTGATCCCCATCTCAACAGTCTTTCTTTTTGACCTTTTGTTTTGTCTTTATCGGAGCTAGAACCAGAGTGGATGTTAAGTTGGTGTTTATTGAAAATTGCAAAATCAAAATCCATCCCATCTCCGCCTCTGCTTTTTCAACTTTTAGTTTTAGTCTAAGTCCTTGTGTTAAGTTTTATTATGTCAGTCTTTTGTTTTACTTTTTGTGTTTGGTTTCATTTTGTGCTTTGTTGGCGGACACAGACCCAGAATGGGAATGAAGTTAGGAAATTTCTTAAGTTTTCGAATTAGTTTCCATTCCGATTCCGCCCCCACCATTTTCTTAGCCATTGATTATTAACTGAAGTTGCACTGCAGTGAAGTGTTTGTTCTTCTCTAGTTCCGACTTCACTTAGGTGCATTTAATGCATTAATGACAGCAGCTTGGCGTAGGTAAGAACTCTAATTTTTACCTTCATTAAGGATTAAACATATCATTATTATCATTGTTAAAAACTTGAAGAGTGAAATAGAGCTGTTGTGGAGTCCATCTGAGTGAATCATGAAGGAGAAGGATATAATTGTTGCAAATCAATTCAGAAGGTTTGTCAAGTCTTGCATTCGAGGTAGGGTTTCTTTTTCTCATTTTTCTTTTATTTGCTTTTCTATTTTCGTTCGTATTATTTGATTGATCATTTCTGATCTTTGAACAGGATCGCTTTCTTGAAGTTTGCATGTTTGTTTTCTTTGTGTTCTTTCTTTTTGTTTGTTGTTCTTGATTTTGTGTTGCATTTTTGGTTTTATAATGAGTTAGAGCATGATCGCTTTCACATTTTGTCATGATCACGTCGTGTTGGGTTAAGGTTTTTAATGCATAGATTTAGTTAGGGTTTTTCACAGTGAGGTAGATTAAACTCATGTTTTATAGTAGTTTAGGGTTTATAAGATCTGGTTTTTACTTAGGTTTCATTGTGCATTCGTTAGGTTAAATTAGTAGGGGTTGAATCTGTGCCCTAATTTTATATCGCATGTTCTAGATTAGGGTTTTGTGTGTTTTTGTGATCACATTTAAAATATTTAAAAATGGTGCCCTAAATACAGTTGACCCAATGGTCATATGGGCATTGTTGATTTTATGCTATATTTTAAGCCTTATTTCATTTAATATGACCTTGGTCTCCAATCATGAAGTTATGCATTAAGTTGTTAAAATATTTGATGACATCATGGTCAATATAGCAAGAAGCGGGAGCGGAATTGATTTAGAGTTTTGGATGTGTTTTATGTTTAATGTCAATTCCATCTTCCATCCCGTCTCTGACTCCACTTATAATGAGAAGCTTTTAATTCATAAAAATGTTTACCTAGTGGAAGCGGAAGCGAAACCGAACTTGAATATGAAAACAAAAAATCTGAAACTTTCCAAATCAGTTTCCATTTTGGTTCTGGTTCCAATCACTATTTCACCTCTAACTTGGAGCCCACTTCTTATTAGTAGAGTGTCCATTCCAATTTTGACTCCAAGCTCGACAGTGTTTTGAAAGGAGATTATTTAAGATTTTTGCTACTTGGTTTTGCCTTCGATATATGTTTGAAAGGTATGAGTTTAAAGACACATTTTCAAGTGTTTGATCAAGGATTTAACTAGACATTTTGGTTGTAGGAAAGCTAATAGGATGTCGGGAACATCAGGAGAGGCTTCTCAAAGAAACTGGCCTATAGGGACATCAAAGGCAGCACCTAAACCAAAGAAGATCAAGCTAAAACAATTGCCTTATACATTGAGGTATAATCACTAGAGTCCTGTTGTGAAAGTGAGCAAAGTAGAATTAGATTGGTCGGACATCACCGATACCAATTAGGGCTAGTACAATTTTGAAGAGCTATATGCAGAAACCTTTGTGGAAAGGGAAGATGTAACACGAAGGACACAAAGAATTGTTGATTCTAGCTTGGCCCATATCATTGTGTTTCCTTTATTAATCTAGTGCCCGAAGTTGATCTTGACAATAGCCAGTGCCTACAATCCTACTACCAGACAATGCATGGATTCACAAAGCAATGTGATTATTGATCTTACTCCTCAAGCATTTCAAAATATATTTCATCTCCCAGATCCTAAGAACTTGGTGCAGTTGGATGAGGCAGAAGCTTTGGAGATATACGGTCAATATAAGGAATCCAATAAATCCCATTTGAACAAAAAGTGGTTGAAGACAGAGAAGAAATCTCTAAGCAAGCTTGTAGACCAGCCAAAGAGGGAAAATTTCTATAAGGCAATATCGGATTTAATAATGATGTTGTCTAGAGTTTTTGGGAAGAGAGAGACATTTCGGTTCAAGGAGTGGATGTTTCCTTTCATCTTGACAATTTTACATGATAAAATCTATTTGATTGGCCTATGATTGTGTCAATGCTATTCATGATCAACAGACCAGCATCAAGTAGAGTAAATGCTTCTTTATGACTTCTTACATTATGTATGCAGCAGCAAGGTTGGGTATCTTCCCAAGTTTAAATAGAGTAGGGATAATAGGAGTGTTGGATGGACAGAAGAAAGTATGGGAGTATTATAACCAGTTGTCTCTTAAAGTTTCTAAGAATGAAATTAGAAGAGTAAATGATGCATTCATATATGTAGTCATTAACCAATTAAATGGAGATGTAGGGTACAGGCTAAGTCAAGAGGCCATGGTGTTTATTGCTGAATGGGGATGTTGGTACATTCAATACCCCATGTTTACATATTTCAGGTTAGCTGGTTTTGAAGGCCATCCACATTTACTTCCAAGGTGTTGTAATAACAGGATAGTGTTGATGGAGTTTTTATATCAGGCTCTTGGAGTTAATACTCAATTTGGTTTAAAGCATAAGACAAGATGTCACAAGTTCCCCATCAAGTTGGGTGATTATAGTTGTCATCATTTGGTAGGAGCAAAGGTGGTTTGTAGTGAGCTGATATAATTAAAGTTAGGCTTATACACAGCTCATAAGTATTTTGATCCAAAGGGGGAGATGTATGCTTTGTTTCCTTTTGTGTTTGACAATAATTTTAATTTATTAGAAGACTTCTAGAGTGACTGACAAGATGAGTATGATTTAAGGAAAAAGAATTATGAAAGATTACCTGTTGCACTCATGTCAGAATTTGGAGTTAAAAATGATATTCCTAACACATTGGTGGATGATGGAATTGTATTAGATCCATCTTATGAGGCTTTAAATATAGGAACCAAGAACCTAGATCCAATTGACTAGGATAGTGAGGAAACTATTGATATTAAACAGATAGGAAGAACAGTCTTGGATCGAAGTGTTAACTAGTTGGTGTTAAGAACCAAACCACCTCAAGGACCAGCTCCTAAAAAGGGGAAAGGGTATAAAACAATCAAAAGAAAGAATCCTCCCAAAGAGCCTTTGGAGTTCTTTCCCCCAGACATCAAAGAGATAGAACTTGAAGCAATAGATGATGAATCATAAATACAAGAAGGAGATGCTCAGAAAGGATTTGTTGTCTCAACACCTGCATTAGGTGAATCTTCCACACAAGTCCTACTTGCAAAGAAGCAGAGTGGAGAAGTTCAAAAGGGGGCTCTTCATCGTATGGCTGAAGCTGGAAAGGGAAAAGAAGTGGAGAGGGAAATTCATGATGTTGGGACAGATTCAGATGAGACTATGTCAGAGAAGGATGTGCAAGAGAATATGCCTCTAGAGGAGGATTCTGAACAGGTAATAACGTAAGAGGAGCAATGGGATTTGTTTGAGGAAGTTAGAAAGAATGCTGAGGTAAATGCTAAAAAAATAGAAAAGAAAAATTTAATGGGTGCCAAGACACAAACTGATTCCACACTATAGTAGCAACAAATTGAAGCTAAGGTAGCAGCTTATGAAGTAGAGAGATAGAAAAGGCAACAAGAAAAAGAGAAGGCAATAAATCGGAGGGAGAAAGAAATCTTGGTTGCCAAGTTAAAACTTGCTGAGGAAGTTTGCCAAAAGGAAGGAGAAGCAGAACAATTACAAAAGAAAAGAGAGGCCGAAGAGCTGGTTACAAAGTAGCAAGAAGAAGAAGCAAAGGCAGAGAAACTTAAGGCTTTAGAGGTGGAAATACTAGAGAAAGAAAGACTAGAGGCTTCAGCAAAAGAGAAGCTGGAAAGAGAAGCTCTAGAGAAAGAAAAATTGGATAAGGAAAGAATACAAAACAAAAGATTGGAGGAAGAGAGGTTGAAGAAAGAAGAGGAAGATAAGAAGATATAGGAACAAAAAGATAGGGAAGAGGTTGAAAGGCTTGTGCGAATGCATGTGGTGCAAGAACAACAAGAGGAACCAAGGGTTAATTCTCAACCCCAAGTAAATGTACATCCACCTTCTACTACTACTATTGCTTCCTCTTCCTCTATGATGACTACTGCTCCATGTGCTCCCACTTGGTTAAAATTGGACCTACAGAAAAAGGCAGTAACACCTTCACAACCTCTCAATTGGGAGGATATGATGAAGGAGATTGAACAAGAGAGGCCTAAAAAGAAGGCCAAGATTCTACACTCTACCAGACTCACGGATAAGGGAGAGATTATTGCTGAGTGTGCCATACCAATGACAGAAAAGGAGGTAGGGGACATGCAGTTAACAGATTATCAATTGAGTACTGTCAACTTGGAAAGGCCTACTAGGAATCAATAGATGAATCTAATTGATGTGGTGGCTTCAATAACCAAGTCAAGAATGTTAAAAGATAAATAGAAGAAAGATGAGCTTAAGGCTCAGTTGGATCAATTGCATTCATTTTTGAAAAGTGTCTCCTCTCTGAGATCACAACAGGTAACGGCTATTGAGACTCCAATTTTGTTAAGCAAAAAGGAGGTAGATGATTTAGTACAGGTAAGAGGCAAAGTGGAGATGCTAGACAAGTGGGTGGACAAGTTGAATCAGGAAGTAGGTGAAGTTTTGGTTGAGGGTTTTTAAGTTTACGAAGGCACAGAAGAATTGATAAAATAAATGCAGCAATATATTGAAGTATCGGAGAAACAAGAAGGGGAGTATAAAGAATATAGTCGGAAATTGGAAAAGGTTAGTACATTGCCTTTAACTACTCTTCTTGAACAGGTAATACTTGAGGAGAATAAAAAAGATTTTGTGGGAAACACCTCTCGTATACTCCGATTCAGGATATATTTCTTGTGTAAACATAGGAATGAGGTCCAAGATGCTATTAATAATCTGACTGAACAGTTTGAGGAGTTGGAGGCGGTTATTGCTATCATAGTAGATGTAAATGTATTAAAAAAGGAAGGCATGCCTTTGAGTCAGATAAAGTGGGATGAAATATTTAGAGGACTCATTCAGAAAGGAGATGATGGAGAATATCTGATGATAGATCGACTAATGGATGTCAAAGAAGAGATAAAAGCTACTAGAAGAGAGTTGACAAAGATAAAAGATATGAGAGGGTTTGATGCAATAGAATTGGAGTGAATTAAATTTGAAGACAGTTGGGTTGATGGACCAGAAATAGATGTATTACAACAAGTCTTCGCTAGTTATGACGAGTTTATTGCAGACCCGGCTTCACATGCGTAAATTTCTTGCATGCATGACTTTCTTCTTCTTTGCATGTTGCATGCAGCACTGACAGTTTCAAAGTGCATGACACTTTTTCTCTTCTATTTTTCTATTCTCCAATTTAACTAAATGTCTAATGTAAGAACTCAAGATCAAATTGATCTGAGTTTCCAAGAGAGTTTTTAGATCCTAAAAGGGTGGATGACTTAAAATAGAAGTGGAGTTCAAATTTTTGTATATCTATAAATACCCTTTGGGTATCATATTGTAAGGGTCAGCTAATAGAGAATGGAATTGACCTGCCTGATATTAGGAGATAGGATTTTATAGTGATTACAGAGATACATTGTACTTGATTTTTTTTTTACAGTTAGTAGAATTATAGGTTTACACAATATGGTGTTATAATTGAGTTGTTTTTATTTGAGAAGGCTGATAAGTTATAATCTATCTGAATGCCAGTGATTGTGTTGAAGCATGAAAGTTTCTTATGTGATGAAAGTCATTAGAAGAAACCAAATTTAAGGATTATCTTGTTAGATTATCATTGAATTAAATTTATTGAAGTCTGTTTATCTATAATCTTGATGATGAATGAATGTGTGTTGTTTTGAAATCTTTGAAGTATTTGTGATGTGTAACTGTGAAGTTAATTAAGCACCTAAAATGTATGCAATGGTATAGATTATTCTATAGATTGTGTCATCTTATGGTTTTCTTGGTCTGATTGGAAAAACATTCATTGTTGAAGATATATGTCCGGATGCTAGATAAGTTTTGTTCATTTTTACTAGTTTACCCTATGATCCATCTTTTTATTTTGTTTGAAACCCCTTAAATTTACTAAAACAGTTCAGTAAGATGAGTCATTGCTTGCATTATTTTGTTACCAGCATAGGCCCCTTGAACATTACAGTTACATGAACCGATTGAGTGACACCAGACAGTTGAGAACCAACTACCAGGACCTTGGGAGTTAGGCTACTATATGTTGTCTTTCTTTTTCAGGAGAAATAGAGTAGAAATATTTTGTTTTAACGTTGTTTGTGTCATTTTCACCATCAACACTACTGTGCCTTGGAACTCAAGGTCACTGATATGAGAAGGAATTTTGAGGGATTAGTCCAGTTGGGACTTCCATCCCCATTCTTGTCTAATAGAATAGTTTTCATTGAGGATCAGATTAAGTAGTTATTGAAAGAAAACAATGGGATCAATCAATTTTTTGGGCCTTGAGTCCATCACCCAGCATCAAGGAGATTGAGATGATTTTACATCCTCTCACACAACTCATATTTTATATGGGGACTGCACAGACAACGTTGAGCAATATCTCTTTCAAAGAGATAAGCAACATGGACCAAACATTTGAGGACTTGCACGTGCTAGTACAACCTTCATAGGTGGATTAGGAACCCCTGCAATCCACGTTCCCTAAGCTCTAAGTCTGTGCATTTATCTTTCACCATACATTTTTTGATGTGGAACCAAAATTTTTGGGTTCATGCCTTCATAGGAAAAGACCCCCTAGAAGTCATCGAGGCTATAGAGAAAATCTCCTATAGCTCATTACCAAATTATTTCATTGATCTTATGCTTTGAAATTTATGTCATGCTTTTTCTTGCCCATTGACCTTTTCTATTTGTTCTAAATTATTTCTAAAGAAGCCCATGGATCTCATGAATTCTTTACATAGCACCTCATCATAACTTACCATGTGTCAGCATGGCATAGGTTCAAGCAAGACTGTGACCTCTTTCTTTTTTAGAGGCACACAAATTCGCCACATGGTGGCCCCTACGCAATCTTAATACATATTTTATTCTTTGAAGTAGCTGATGAGGAGAGTGCCACATGTCAACACCTCAGTGAATCCCACCGTATGCCATGTGTCTTGGGAGCAGGTTTCTTGAAATGGAAAATCAAAAGGAATCAGAGGAGTGTCGAAGAGTACCAATTGTCAACCACGTAGAAGCCTGGGCATATTTGGAGCCTAGGAGATTAAAAGTGTGACATTGGTTATAATGAATGTGGAAGGTCATTTGAGGGTGTCACATGTCAAAGACTTGGAATGTAAATGCCATTACTTCCATAAGACTCACTCATCCAAATGATCGCAATGATTGTCATAGCTTTCCATGTTTGGTATATTAGATTTTGGCTATTAGAAGGGTCTTAATTAGGCATGGTACCTAATAATTCTTGAGGTTTTATCAAAGGACATTCATTATAGAATCATTTACTATCAACCACGATAGGTTTGCATAGAGGAAGTAGTTGAAAGGAATGAGTTTGGAGATTTTCAGTTTCATTTCAATTGAATCTCACCAACTCAAACATTATTGCAATATGGATCTATTAGAGGAAGAGATCGATCTCCATCATCTTTATGCAAATATCCCTATAGTTTCTCTAGCCAGTAGTTTAATATCGTCATTTTTATTTTTGTCTTTTGTGTGCCCAGGCAGTGGGAGAGGGTTTTTGCTTGTTGCTTCCCTTGTGTTATTAAAGCGAATTCTAAGCTTCTCCTTGAGAGAGGATTTTTGGCAATAGTTGCTCACCATTTTGTAATAATTAAAAGATCAATTTTTAGAAAATGTTCATTTCATCCAACCTTAGCATTTTGTATCTTTGAATCAATCAATAGAAAGCTTAACATATCAAATTGTTCCCAACTTTCCTCTGTCGTGTGTTCTATTTTTTGTTTATGGTCCTAACTTGATGCTTTATGTCATTTATGAATGGATATGATCTTGGCAACTGAAGGTTATGAGTTTTAGATTTTATGGTCTTTAGTATAAGATTGCGGATAATAAAACCATGTCCTCTACTCTTTCATTTATGTAATGATTTATGTTAGATGTCATACTATGTTGGTTAGTGATTAATTTTTGCAGAAGAGTTAAGCAGTTAGGAGAATAACTCAGGAGTAGTATACTCTATTGAGCCTTAGTGGGTGCTTCTCGTGAAAAGATCTAAATGCTATGCTATGTGCTTATGAAGCCTTAAGAATTCCATTCTCTTTTTGACAATGAAGTGTTTGTGGCACTTTGTGTTCAATTCTTAAGAGTTTGTACCGCTAATTATTCAAGGTAATATTTGAAATTTTGTAAAAGATTTGGCGCATCACCCTAGTTTAGATCTATTTATGTTTATTTCTTCTTCCCCTTTTCTCCCCTTAAACACAAATGAAGATTCGTCAAGTCTAAAATCTCAGAGGTTGTTCAATGGTGTGTAGTTCATCCCCCATCCATTGAACTTCCCATAAGGTTGTTCCCGTGAAGTGTAATCTTTAAGTATCAACAGTCATTGATTTCTAACACTACCCAACTTCTAAGAAAAGTGTTTGCATCTTTACCAAAACCTTCATAGAAAGAATTTTTCTTTATTTACAATCTATGTTGGGGATTTGAGTAGATACTTAGTCCTTCATTTGTCTCTCTGCCTTGGGGGATTTTTCTATCTATTTTTTGGGCTTCTATCCTTTTCCTTGGGGGGGATGGAGGTTCTTCTCTTATGGGGCTCTATTTTTACATGGGTACCTCATTAAGCTTCATTTTCCAAGACCCATTTTTTCACCCACCTTAGTTGCACTTAAGGGGAAGGTTGCATAGGTTTTTTATTTTCCTTAGTTTGATATTATATCTTTTCCTACACATTTAGTTTAGTTTGATTAGTTGCAGTAATTAGGTCATAATAAGAGTAGATGACATCTTGTATGAGTGTAGGTCCTACCTATTTTTGGGTAGATGAAATTATTTTTCTATTGTTTAGTTTAGTCTCCTCTCTTTACTATATGTATCGACTCTTCTAGCTTGTTATCCATTAATAATTTTGTACACTCTTGTAATGCTATTTTTCTTTGTGATTATTTATATATTTCTTGTGGTAACTAACTCTGTTATATTATTTCAATTTGGTGTCATCTACTAAAATAGTTTTATTTATTCTATTTCTCGTGTTAAGTTTTTGGTAGCTTTAATTTTATTTCTAAAAGTAACATTTGTACATTTAAAAGTTTTATCTTCAAATGACATTGATTTTTTTAAACATGAGGTAAATAGGCATTTTTTGTTAACATGTGGGTAGGAGTGGAAGTTGTGTAAGAAACTACAAATGAAGGGATTCAATCTAAAGTTGGTTTGATCTGAGGCTTAAATCAAACCTCCTTGCTTAGTTTGGACCCCCGTTGCATTTTTTAATCCTCACATGGTTCTAAGAAAAAACTAGGGTTGGTTCACTAGTGGGACACATATTTTTAGCCACTTATTATCACTACGCATCTAAACATAAATACAAATCAATAATTATGGAGATAGAAACAATCATCTAAGTAGTATGTTGAACATAATACCTCATACAACCTTGGAAATCCTTTTTGAAAAGCCAACATTGAATCAATATCACTCGCTATATTATGATTGAAATATGATTACAATACAATGAGCAAGTTGAATTTAGTGTTTCTACTCTATGCATTAAATCTAGAAAAATACTAACAATATTATAGCATTGCCTCCTTACTCCAAAAGAAAATTTCTCTTACATGTTTATCAAGGGCACTATTTCAAAAGTTTCTGTGTAAACAAGAGAGCAACAAGATAACATACTAAGATTCCTAAATCAATGCACTGACATTTAATCTTCACCAAAGAGTTATTCCAACTTCCAAGGCAAACCCTCACATTAAATGTATTTATCTCCAATGTTACATACAATATTACAAAGTGGTCCCAAAATAGTCTACCCTAGAGTACCATCTACATCCCAAGATGTACCACATCCAAGTCAGAATAGCATTAGCATACTTCTATGCAAAGTATACAACACCTAACCCAACACTAAATTCAAATTTATTTGTGTGCTTCTCTTGGGTTGTTTTATTTCAAATGACCTAGGTGATATCTTTAAATATATGACAATAGCCATCAACTTGAATGATTTAGAATGTCCCTAATGAGGTAATGGCGACTTTTCACAAAAATGTTATATTTTAGAAACAAAATGGTGAATTTGAATTTGACAACTAATTTACATTGTTCAAACTAAATTTGAATCATGCCACGTGATCAAATTCAAAAATAATTAAATGTCATATGATAATAAAATAATAATAAAGTAACAAACAACCAATGTATTGAATAATAATTAGTTTATACACCAAATAAATCAAATAAAACACTACAACTATACATTAACAACATCCATACAAAATCTCATTTAAAAAATGAACTTTCATCGCTTACACAAAGATACTTTGCACAAAAACGAAATCTGGTATAACATCATTTGATTTTAAGCCCTACTTTCCCAAAGATCCCCCACTACCTTCGTGGAGGAGAAAAAAAAACAAACTAGTAGAAGTTTTTCTAAAAAAAATAAGTTTAGAGATCTCCGACCCCAATAGTCTTTGGACTCTGAATCCAAAAACTAAATTTACGGATCCCCAACCCCAATAGTCTTTGTGTTGAACAATGCAAAATAAGTTTTCTTAGAAAAAAACTAAGTTTATAGATCCCAACCCGAATAGCTCTTGTGTTGAACAATGCAAAATAAATTTTCTTAGAAAAAACTAAGTTTAGAGATTCCAACCCCAATAGTCTTTGTGTTAGAACAATGCAAAAGCTTTCTTAGAAAAAAACTAAGTTTAGAGACCCCAATCTGAATAGATTTTGTGTTGAACAATACGAAAGAATTGAAAAAAAAAACATTAAGTTTAAAGATCCCAGCCCCAATAGGTTTTGTGTTGAACAATAAAAAAAGAAGAAGAGAGAATACAATGGAAAGGTGATTCCAACCCCAATAGTCTTTGTGTTAGAACAATGCAAAAGCTTTCTTAGAAAAAAACTAAGTTTAGAGACCCCAATCTGAATAGATTTTGTGTTGAACAATACGAAAGAATTAAAAAAAAAAACATTAAGTTTAAAGATCCCAGCCACAATAGATTTTGTGTTGAACAATAAAAAAAGAAGAAGAGAGAATACAATGAAAAGGGTGTTTGGTATTTGAAAGCTTTACCTGCTAATTTCTTGGGGGAATGTTCCTTAATAAAATTGGAGGTACAGTGTAGGAAACAGTCCTTTTTCATTTCGTGGATAAAAATCTTTCCGATTTTGAAACCGGGTTTTGTTGTAGATATTTTTTTACGTGGCGTTCTATTCTTGTTCCCACTGTAGACTTTTTTAAATTTAAACTCCATTAATGGCAGCAAGCTTGGTCTCCGTTTGGCGAGAACAAAGGACCACTTACTTTATAAAGCGGTCCCGTACAATGTTTTGTAGATGGTCCCCTGCTTTCAAGGACGCCTTTAATGTTTATTTGTCAAACAACTTTTCACGCGATTCATTCACCTGACAGAGACAAAGCTGTCTTTTTTGAGGGGATATCAGTTTATATAAAGTGCGGTTTTGGCACAGCTAAAACTCTAAATAGTTAGATGAATAAAGGCTGGCCTACTTACTATAGAGGTTCGTAGTTAATGGCAATAATCCATCATTATGTTGTTTGATTTTGGAAAATGTATGGAAGGGGCTCTTCACTGAGATTGCGGTGGGACACACCTCTCTTAGGGATTTTTGGCTTTAGTTATGTCTATGTCCTACTGTTTCAAAAAGTAAGATATGACTCTCTTTTTACATTTATTACAGTATATATTTTTTTTATTAATACAAAAGAGGTAATACAATGAATATGGACAGTCAAATGATTGTCAAGAAAATAATCATAATGAGCTGTCAAACAGTAAAATAAAGAGTTGAGACAATACATGTAAATAACAATAGTTAAAATCAGCTGCCAAACAGTAAAACAAGACTACAAAGAGATGAGACAATACATGTCAATAACAACACAACTAAAACATCTAAGATTACAATATGAATTTGAACAACCTTTGAAGTTGTTTGGAGCAAAACATCTCTTTCTTGTGATTCTGGAGAATGTGAAGCTTAACCCTGTCCAAATGATTTTTGATCTTGACATGTTCTTTAGAGGCACTTTATAGCTAAAAACAAAGAGAGGCGATTTGAAAAAACACATCCGAGTAAAACTTAAGAAATTATGTCTTTTATAAACAGATTGATTTGAAAACATTGATAAGCATCTTTCTTTCCATATATTAAACAAAAGAAACTCTCTAATAGAATCAACCACAATATTATTATGTAGGCCAACACCTAAAACAACCTCTTTCCAATTCAATGAATAGTCAAATATGACAAGGAAATGATTAAAAATAACATTCTATACTTTTTTTTACCACAGAACAATCGCAAAAAATATGTTTTAAACTTTCAAACTACTGACAAGCAAGGTTCTTAATAGGTTGAGTCACCAAAAAATCTAATCTATCGCCAACTTATAACTTATAATGTAAAACTTTCCAAGCTAAAATCTGTGCATTTGCCTCAACTCTAGACCTCCATATTTGCCCACTCAATCTTCTCCACGTTCTTTCATGAAACTTGCATTTCCATTTGTGATTTAGTCTTGGATTAAAAGACAAACCTGGAAGAAGTTTAAGATAAATATTTTTTAACAGAAATCTAGAAAAATGATACTTGGACAACCATAGCCAATCTCTTGTGAAATTACACTGGAGAGAGGTGCAAAATTTCATAACTAGCTTGCCTGGGGAAAGCAACAACAAGAGGTTGACAATGATATTGAACCAACTTGTTCCACCAAATAGAAGAATGGCCAAAGCTAAACCCATGTTGAAGAGACATATCCTTCCAGCTCAAGAATTTACTTTGTTGCCAAGCCTTCCATATGGGTTGGATAGGAGATGAAGCTTTTAAATGATATAATGGAGCGAGAAGGATTTTATCAATCCATCCAACAACCTTATGTTTCCCCTTGATAGTAGCAAGAATAATGTGGTTACAAACCAACTTTTACCATGGTTCATCTCTAGACAAAATTTGAACAATCCATTTGGCAGCTAAACAAATCCCTTGTGTCTTAAGGTCTAAGAGGCCAAGACCACCATTAGCTTTGGGTTGAATACATTGAAGCCAAGAAGTAGGTTTATAAAGTTAGCTTTTCCTTCCCAATTTTCCCACAAGAATTGGCAAATGATTCTATTAAGATCTTCATAACCTTTCTTTGAAGGCATCCAACAAGAAAAATAGTAGACATGAGATGCAAAAAAATTGAATTCACCACTTGAATCTTATCAACAAGAGATAGAAATTTATTTTCCCAAGTCCAAAGTTTGTTTTTTAACTTGCTCAAGAACTAGTTACACATATCAGAAAGGGTGACTCCCAACCCAAAAGGAATACCTAAATATCTAGTGATTTATCCATGTTTGATATGTTTCCATTCCTTAGGAATCCAAGGTTACACTAGATCAGGCTGAACCATAAGAAATATAGTCTTATGGTAAGCTAATTTTGAACCAAAAGTAGCACAATATAAGTTCAAATACCCTAAAACATTATTAATTTATATTTCTAAGTTTTGAATAAAAAGCAAACTATCATCAGTAAAATGTTAATTAATTACAATTGCATTGAAGGTTCGAATGGAGATACCATTTATCAAGTTCATTTGAATATATTTTTGCAAGAGATACCTAAGATCATCAATAGTGAGAACATAAAGGAATGGTGCAAGCAGACACCCTTGTCGAATAAAACATTGCAAGGGAAAGCATCATCCAAGGAGTTGTTAATAACCAACTATGTATTGGCATCTTTGAATAGTATTTGAACGTGTTTACAAATATTGGGTCCAAAACCCAACCATCGAAGCATCTTCAAAATAAAGCTCCAACACATTCTATTGTAAGCTTTATCATAGTCCAGATTTATGAACAATGCATTTTATCCTAATTGTTGGACCCATTCACTAGTTTTCCAGGCCAAAATTAAGTTATCAAGTATAAATTTATCCACTCTAAATCTAGTTTGTTCAAGTCTGGCAATCCCTTTAACCACTAGTTTTATCCTTATAGCTAAGGCTTTGGCAATAATTTTGGTAAGAAGTACTAATCAGAGTAATAGGATGCCAACCTGAAATAGAATCTTCATTGTTTCCCTTTGAAAGAAGATTAATCATTCCTTTGTTAATAGTAGGCCCTAAAGAACCATGTTCCAAAGCTTCCAAATATAATAGGTAGAAACCCTCCTTAATGTGTGGCCACATTAATTGGTAAAATTTAGTTGAGAGCCCATCAAACCCAAGACTTTTGTTAGGAGCCATTGACAACACATGTTCAAGATCTTCAATTGATAGCTCTCAATCTAAGAATTGACTATGAATTTAGAATCCACCTTAATGGGAATGTTCTCTTTAATCATCTCTTCCAAAGTACTTTTGATATCTTGCCACTGATCATCTTCTCTGAAAAGATCCACATAGAAATTTTGAAACAAAGATTTCACCTCTTCAAACTTCATATGAAGGTGTCCATTTTCACTTTGAATAGCTTCAATATACTTCTTCTTATGTTTATAGTTTAAAAATTTAGAGAAATATTTGGAGCCTCTATTACCTTCTTTAATCCAATGTAATCTAGCTCTAATTTTAGCTCCTTGACCTTTATAAATATCGAGTTTATGGAGTTAGGCCTCAATAGAAGTTATAGAAGTTTGTACACTAATATTATTAGGATTGGAAGTAAACAATTCTTTGTTGTGTTCTAGCTCCCCCTGTAGATATTTTTCTCTATGTTTCCTTTGTCAAGCAAGTCTTTTTACCAAAGGAGCATAAGAACTCTTGAAACACATTGTAAAATTAAAAGTTCCACCATTCCCTATAAGATTCTTCTTCTTTCAGTTTAGGTATAGAGTTCCAAACATCCATCAAAGAAACAACACAAGAGGGACTTTTTAGGAGAGACATATTAAGCTTATAGGGTAAATTGTGTACTCTATATGACTAGCTTTAGACCCAACAATAGAGAAAAGGATGGGAAAATGGTTTGAAAGGGTAGTAGAGTAATCAAGTTTAACCTAATGTTGTAAGATTCATGCACTAACTGTAGATTAGGAGACACATGATAGAACTTTTCAATCTTGCTAAATTTTTTATCATCTCCAGATATATAGTTAGACTAGGTATACCAATTATGAACATGGCATGCGTACTTACTGTTAGACACACATGACAACTAAGAGGGGGGTGAATTAGTTGTACATTAAAACATTAAAACCCTCATTAACCTTTACACCCTTATTATGCATCAACATGAATGCAAATAATGAAACATAAACACATTCACAACCATACACCATAGAACACCAGATTTATGTGGAAAAACCTAATCAGTGGAAACCATGGTAAGGATTAACTCACATATATATGAATAACAACACTGATTACAAAAGGCTCACTATAGGAAGGGCTCACTACCTAGAAGAAAAGAATGGATCATTGCCCAAAGGATGTTGGAACACAACAATCTACTAAGAGGATGGGGTGAATCAATATATCACTTAAAAATAATTCCTTTTAGCCCTAAATACTTTGTGCAGATTGAAACCTATTATGCAAAACCATAAGAATACACGCATATAACATCACATAACACCAAAAATATGTGGAAAACCCAAGATGGGAGAAACTATGGTGACAAAGGCTACTTGAGACTACTGCTCAAATCCAACATCACAAAGAAATCACTGATTACAAAGTTTAAGGGTACCAACCCTAAGGAGACATTGATCCCTTGATTTAGGAGCACCAACTCCAAGGAAGGACAAACTCCTTGATTTAGGATCACCAACTCCAAGGAGACATAAATCCCTTGCACTGAGCACCAACTCAGTTATTTGATGACACCAACCAATCAAATTTACTATGACAAATACAAATCAAATGAATCTAGTTCTCTATTGCAAGTTTGATCTGTAACTACTCAATCTTTGTTCTACAACTATGCATACATTCTCTTTGTTGTTGATGTTGCAATCTCAACAACACATCCTCTCAGCTCTGCACCTCTCTATTTGCTCTATTCTGCACTCTCCCCTTTTTATGTTTTGGACTTAGAACATTTTATGTTCTACCTTGTTGCACCTTGAATGTAAACCCTAAATGATGTTTTGCTTTTTGTTTGGGTTTCAAGCTATCTTAGTATGCGCATTCTTTGTCTACTACACTACACTCTCTCTACACACTCTACTCTTGCAAATGCAACACTTAGACAATTATTTGATTGTATCTCATTTTGTTTACTCAAATCCATTGATTTGTAATCAATACCTTGAGCTATGCACCACCATCCAACTCATCTAGAAAATTTTGTTAGGGTTTAGCAAAAATATTCTTCATTACTCAATCTCTCTATCGAGCCTCACACTCATTAAATTCTGATGCAGAGAGTTTTCTAAGGAAAGTAACCCTAGAATCATATATGCAATAAATTATGTTATTCTTTGTTTATTCGATCTGATTTTGATCTCTCAACATGGCGATTTGTGTCATTAACCTACAAATCAAATCCTCATTCATATTGGTCACTGGTGTAGTTGGACCAATTAAATATGTCCTTTGTGTCATTTACAAGTCGAAACCCTTGTTCACACAGACCTATACATTGTGTATACCTTTGAATCTAGGTTGTCGATCTGCAGACTTCATGCCATGATCCTCTGACTTTGCTTTGATCTTGAAACTTTAAAACATTTCCATTAGATCAACCTTTTTTAAACGTGCATCATTGATCTTCATCTCATGCCTATCTCTTTACTCAAGCTTATCACATTCTCACTTATGGCACCAAGATCAAATTCACGATGTGAAGAGATATTGAGATCACCATTAGATCTTTGCCTTTGAATTTGCATCGTTCCCTACTGAACTGTTGGAAAATGAGGGGCCCATTAAATCATAGTGGGTTGGTGGGAAAATGCCATTTGTCCACATACTTGCATCATGCTCCATTATCACTTAATACTCATCACTCATCGCAAGATGAATCTCATCACTTCACTTCACAAAAACAATGTGAAGTGACTAAGCGAGATATCACCACGTGTCTACTTGTAGAACCAAGACCCACATAATACCTCGTGGACCATTTGATCATCCATGGCATGATCTCCACCACTATCACTATATCACAGGGTGAAGCTAGGGACCCATTGAATCCTCAGTGAGGCAGTAGGTAGCTTCCAACTGTTCATGGTATATGTCATCTTCCACTATCTGCATTTGTTGCCATGCACATTATCTAGTCCCGCCATACACACTGCGAGCATCGTCTAATCATCGTCATTCAATCTCCACCGTTGATTAATCTGTCATCACCATCAGTTGTCTCTTTGAAATATTGTTGTCATATCAATAAGGCGGGGAGGTACCTCCATTGCGTCGAAGGAACAAACATTTTGTTCCATTGATATTTTTCTTTCTCCTCGATGAATTCCTTAATTTAATTGTACGTCATTTCTATTTTTTGCTACATTGAAGTGACTCTAAAGCATCTCCTCCTAATATGTTGTAGTTTCTTCGATGATGTTTTATGTATTTTTCATGCAAATTGTTTTATCGAAGGGAATTTAAAGTAACTCCTATTGATATGGTGTAGTATCCTTGACATAGGTTATTTCACCATATTCTCTGTGGGCTGGTAGGGAAGCCGTCGATCTCCAACCTTTGAACATGCACATCAGATCTTCATCATGGGCATGCAAACACCAACAACCAGGAAGCTAGGTAAAGGGGCCAATCACCGAATGAGTTCAAAGGCATAAGTTATAACTTATACGACCTACTAATGTTGATATACAATCAACACAAAAATATTAGTTCGGTTAAATACCATAATCGCAAACCTAGGGTTTAACTAGTAAACCATAAATCTTGTCCGAGAGCACAAAAAAATAATTTTAGAACACATTTGACACCTTCTGATCCTACAAAGGACATCTTTGGAATGCTCTCGAAAAACCCATATCAAATCTGCACTTTGTTTTCACCTCTTTCATCTAGAATAACCCTTTACAACATCATGTTAGCATTCCATGAAACTTTTGCAGTATTCTAAGCAACTTATGCAACTTGCACAACATCTTCCAAAACTAGATCCGCATCATACCTTATCTCTCCTCAAATATCAATGACATCTTTTGACATCAATGCCAACAACATCCTTTACCAGATCAATTCCATCTCACCTTTGATCCTCTTTTGACATTAATGACAATAATATGCCAACAATCTACCCCTTTGTCATATATGACAAAACTAAATTCTCAACTTGTATCCAATGGTTTGATACTAGTTGTGGATAATATCTGAGCTCAATTTTCCTTTTCTCACCTTTCTCCTCCTTTGAAATCAATGGAAAAGGGTCACACTCCTAAAACATCTTGTCTCAGATCACAATGCTTCTGTAGCCTTTACTTCTCCTTAGTAATGGAAAAAGGGACTTTTTCTCCCCCTTTGACTGATACCAACTGATACCAATTTTTTCTCTCCTTCTTTGAACACAATGGCAAAACCAAATGCTCTAACCGCTTTGTACCAATTAACACTGTCTAATTCTATTTGAAGTTCCCACAAGTAGAATTTGGCAAATAAATGACTATGTGACTAAAAATTTTAGTCACGACAACTAAAAATGACTAAATTCTAGTCATTTTTGGCAACACGGCTATAGATGACTAAATAAATGACTTATTTGATCATCAGGTAAATAGTTAGTCATTTATTTAGTCATGCATAAAAATGGCTAAATAATTATTCATTATTTAGTCACACAAATAATTTGGTCCTACAATCATGTTAGATAACATATTATTCTACCAATGATTCAATAAGAGTTATGGTACATATAATACATATATTATCAATTATTTCAATCCATTTGAATAGATAATTTAAGGAATCGAGAATCAATAGTGCTATTCCCATAGTCCACCATGATGGGGTCAAAGAGGAAGCATGTTAGAGAGCCCTAACTTCAACACATACTCTAACATATTAACATGCATATAATTTTCTATCGACACAATCCTTGAACCTCCTTTAGGTGCAAGTGTTAGTATATATTCCACTCTTTATATAGATTTGTATCCCCTTCTATCTCTCTTTCTTTTTCCTAATCTCTCTAAAGATCAATCAAACTATCATATTTTTTATATATTAATTTAATTTGTTCTATATAAGAATGTATTAATTATTAATTATTAATTATAATAATTTTATATGTATTTTTAATAATTTTTATTATAGAATACAATATATAATAATATAACCTATATATACTATTAAATATAATAATAAATATAGTTATATTATATATAATTTAATTTGTATTACTATTATATTAAATATATATAATATATTGATTATATTTATGTATTAACTTTTTGTATTATATAAAAAAATATTTGGAAAATAAATGATATGTTATGGTAAAATATTATAAAAAGGTATTTTTATCCTTTAATGACCTTGTCATCAAATCCACGTGAAGTTGAGCAAGTGATAAAGTTAATTTTTTTATTTTTACAAGAAAGGAGGGAAACTTGCATGGGAAATCGAATAATATTACCAATTTATTGTAGGTTAGGGCTTCAAATTTACAGGAGTTGGTGTACAAGCAAGTGAAGGCTAGAGTGACAAAGGCGATTGTTTCTACTATTTTTGATAATTCTGCTCACAGACGCGGTCCCATTGGATATGAAGAAAACACTAAGATCACTATAACTTGACAGGTATTTAGCCATTTCTTTTTTCTTAGCTCCTTTAGTTTCAAAATAATCCTCAAATAGTTTGTGATATAATATTCAAGTTTTCTTTCAGTGGGTTTGGTCAAAAAATTGTTTCCTTAGCTAGGGGTATCTGTTTCCTTCAAATGGTTAGAAGGTTCATTTCTTTCAAGAAAAACCTTTATGCCAACACTCCAAAACTTGGTGATTGTCAAGGTTTCTAGTAAATGTGGATTTTTTTTTGAATGATGATTCCTTCATCATTTACAATCTTGCTAAAACCCTAAGTGATTCTAGGGTTTAAGTTCTGTGAAGAATATGAATATCAAAAACATAGTTTTTTGCAGAGACATAATCCCATTGCCACATCTTCAATGGTGCAAAAATCTCCTCATCATAGTCACATTCTTTCACTCCAGCTTTCAAACTCAATCTACTATAGTTTCAATATCAATGAAACCTTAATATCATTATGGGTGTCCCTGAAGTTTCCCTCCTTTGTAAAGTTGTAGTTTCCCTCCTGAACCCAAAATTTTCTCCTTTCTTTTGCTCAAAAATCAATTGATACATCTTGCCAATATGGAAACTCGCATGAATTTTCCCTCTTATCTTCAAAAATAAAAGTTGAACTTTATCATTGCCATTTGCACATGGACTTCATGAAAAAGGGCCATTAAAGGATTAAAATGTCCTTTTGTAAAGATATGTGTATGAAATAAAATCCCTTTTTGACTTGAATCTTTGACCTTTAATATTATCATTAACAAAACTGATAATATTTAAAAGGGGATCTTCTTTAAAATATGCTTTCAAACCTAGCAACTATTTTTGTTTGTTTTAGTTTTATTTTACTATATTGGAGATCCACTAGACACTCTTAATGTTACATAATTTTTGGATTATGCACTTTCTTCAGTTGCATTGGCCATTCTTGGCCTCTAGTTAACATTGATATCTATGTTATTTTAATTAAAATTGGGGTCTAGAACTCAGATATTTGCTATGGAATTCAACTAGGAGTTGGGTGAATCAAAAAGGTTTTGGACTTTTGATTTTATTGGAGGGTTAATGTCTTCATTTCCAGGGGTCATGGGAGGAAGTGAATTGGAAATTTTATATGGTCGATTAGGGGATGACCTTCCAACTCTTGACAAAGTAGCCCAGTTGGTGTAGTCAGTGTTTATCAAGAAGATAAGTATTTATGACTCTAATGTGCAAGTTGTTACTTAAAACACATCAAACATTTTCCATAGTAGTTTGATATAAATCAAAAGACCATTTCTTGGAAATTTCTAGTTCTGAATCCCAGTTTCCTTATGTGTAGGTCCTTCAATCATTTTACAACACTAGCATTGAGCTCATGATTGGGATACCCAATTCAGATTTGCTGGGTTTTTCACAGTACCAGAGCATAGCAGATACATGGGTGACCAACAATGTATTACCATACTACCCTGACACAATGATCACTTATGTAACTGTAGGGGCAAAGGTGGATGAGAGCACCATTAATGTTTCATCCCTCGTTGTCCCAACAAGAAGACCTATTGGGTGTGTAAACTAGGTTTCCCTATTTTTAAGCATGATAAATTATTCAATTTTAGTTCCTATATTCTCTCCCATACTTGGGATGAGATATAGGACCCTCAAGCTTCATTTTTCAAGTAGTTCTTTCATGTTTTGGAGTTGTATAAGCAAAAAATAGAGCATTATAATTTAGTTTTCTCAGTCATAGCACTGAGAAACACACTTTCTAACACATTTTTCAAAGCAAAGACACATATTTAAGTCTTGTATCTGCTATAAGAACACCTTTTCTCAATAAAATTTTAGTATTTTTCCTTCTTAATAGTTGCTTCATTATGTGAAAATAAATGATTGATTATGGTTTTCTGTGTTTTATTTTTAAACCTCAAAAGCAGTCTCATTTCCAACACTTTTACGTAGAAATCAGTGAACAAAAATAATTAAATAAACTACCAATTGACTAAATATAATACCAATTGAAAAAAATTAGTGAATAAATATGACTAAACATATGACTAAATATACTTCAAGTTGACATAAATTAGTGAATAAATATACTACTAATTGACAAAAATCAATGAATAAATATGACTAAATAAATGACTAAAGATATACTACCAAATTGATCAATAAAAAACAACCAATAAGTGACTAAAAATTGTTTAGTCATAAAATTGGTCTTGTTATATAGCTTATCAACAATAAACTACGAATGATCACATGATCAAGGTTAGTGAATAAATATGACTTAATTAATGACTAAATATACTACCAAATTGATCAATCAAAATGACCAAATAAATGACTAAAAATGGTTTAGTCATAAATTTGTCTGCATTATAAATGACCAGCAATAAACTACTAATGGTCAGGTGACCAAGTTTAGTCATTTATATACAATTTTTAGTAGTTTTTTAAGTCATTTATTGTTGATTTTCTACTAGTGGCCATTTCATGCTCTGAACCAATCGGGTTTGATACCAATTGCATATGTTTTCACTTTATTCTTTGTACCATTTAATTGTCTGAACTAAACTATACCAAGTAAGACACTGATTTGATACAAATAGTAGCTCCCCCTTAGACCTTGCTCCATTCTCTCCCCACATACTCGAGCATTTACTTCACTTTGGGCTTTGTATCAACTGAGTTGCTCTATACAAGTTCATAATGGTCCGACCCCAATTGCAACCACTCAATACCACTTATAACAAAAG
Organism: Sequoiadendron giganteum; assembly: GCA_007115665.2. Lineage (NCBI taxonomy): Eukaryota > Viridiplantae > Streptophyta > Pinopsida > Cupressales > Cupressaceae > Sequoiadendron > Sequoiadendron giganteum. The sequence continues at coordinate 63,658,502 of CM021109.1, read as the reverse complement.
AAGTTTTGAGTGTATTTACATAATAAATTCCCCTCAAATATATCTCTACTTATTGTAAACAAGGAACATTTCTCTCATCAGAGCACTTACACAAATTCTCTCTCTCAACTACTTATATTCTTCCCCTTTTCACAAGTTGTACAAAGAGAAAGAATGTAACCATAAATCTACAACCATCAAGTCATTAGAAATTTGTAAAACTTATTTTACTTGACTTGATCTCTCTTTTTATTTCCGGGGATGAATAAGATACCAATTAAGCTCCCCCTGGACTCATGCTCCATCACTACATATTATTGATGTGAGGCAGAAGTAGCCTCATTGAGTGTTTTTTGTTGACGTTTCACTCTATAGACCTTCTTGGGCTTCTTTTATGTCTTGTCAGCCTTCTTCTCAATAACATGCGAACCATTGTTCACTCTAGGGGATGTATTCTTTCTTTCATAATGTGATATTGGTATTACATAATTTAATCTACAATTCTTAGCTATGTGACCAAATTTATTACAATTATGACACATTACATTCATATTCATTAAGGAGCAAATGAATTCCTATTCACATATTTTGTGCTCCTTCATAGGAAAATGAGGAATACCTAGTCATATCGTTCCTTTGTGCAGGATGAGGTGGTCTTCTTTGATTTGACATCTTGGCATGTCTCATCCTTGTGAATCTTTCTACATCATCTCCCTTTGTATGTTTCTTTTTCTTCGAATCTTCAGGGACCGACTTCTTCATCTTCTTATTTGTTGCAAGTTTCTTTTCTTCATCCGACTTCTTCATCTTAGCAGTGCCTTTATCTGATTTTCCATTTTTTGAAGAATTATTTGTGCAAATACTTTCACCCTTTATGCAACATCTTTATTTTTATTTAAATCTATCATACAATTTTGTAGAAGCACTGATAGAATGTCTCTTCCCTTTCTCAAAACCAAGGGAAAAATTTTCATTTTGTTTTGATGGATTTTTTGAACTAACTAGTTCATCAAGTATTTTTAAGAACCCTTCAGCTTCAGTCCCTTTTCAATCTGCTCTTTAGCCTTTTCCAAATCTCTTCTCAAAGCAACTATTTTCACCTCTTCATCCACTCATTAGATCTAGACTGTAGTTTAGAATTAACTACATATTTTGTTCTCTTTGCTTCTTCCACTTGAGTCTTCAAGTTGACTATAATTTGATCAGAATATTCAAGCCTCTTATTTAGTCTTTCTATCTCATTTTTTGCATGATTTTGCATCCTTTTGTTCTCCTTCCTCAAACTTTTAATATCATCTAGAGAATAGATGATTTCACCTTCGAAGTCAACCTCTCCTACATCTTCACCAGAGGTTTCAACTTCTTCTTATTTTTTATCAGATCTTTCAACTTCTTCATCAAAAGTTGTTCCAAAATCCATGAATAGGGATTTATTTCCCTCAATATTATAGGTACTTTCATGTTCATCATCTGAGCTACCACTAACATTAGATGACCCATATTATTTTCTTGTGTGCAAATTCTTCTTCTTCTTCTTTTTATTGACATTTTCTTGCCCAGTGTTGTGCTTTTCACCATAAGTGCATTTAGAAATAAGATGACTAATTCAACTAGGATTAATACCGTTAAGGGGTAGCTTACCTCTATATTTTCTAGAGCCTTTCCTTAGTCTTCTGATGAAATCATCTTCCTCCTTGTTAGTCTCCTCAGATCCAAAAGTAGATGCTTCTACCATCTCTCTTCTAGTTGAATCTTCTCATAGATGTATCTGCACTCTTCTCATATTCACTCAACTTCAGACTTTCAGACTCACCTTCATATTTCTAAATGAAGGCTTGCACCTCATTTTCATCCTCTTCATAGATTCTCTTTAACTTGTTCCAAACTTCATGTGCAATTTTACAATGCATGACTTTGACAAACACAGAGCTTGACAACTTACCAAAAATTGTGTCTATTGCCTTAGCATTGTCCTCATATGCCTTCTTTGCAGCCTTAGTAGTTGGAGGTGTAGCAAGAACAGTATATCCATTTACTACAAATGTCCACACATCAAACCCTAAGGATCCCAAATATGCTTCCTCTCGAATTCTCCAAAAAATATATTATGATCTGTCAAAGAGAGATCCACCATACGTTGATAAGCCTTCTTGACTATCCATTTTGTGTTCACTTATCTAAGATCTATCTAAGCTCATTAAGCTTCTCATAGGGAACCTAGGGCTCTTATACTAATTGTTGGAACACAACAATCTATTGAGATGGGGTGAATCATTAGATCACTTAAAACTAATTCCTTTTAGCCCTAAATACTTTGTGCAAATTAATTCCTTAAGCCCTTAATGTGCAGATTAAAACCTATTATGTAGAACCATAAACATGCACACACATAACACCAAATATACATGGAAAACACAAGATGGGAAAAACCACGGTGACAAAGTTTAAGGGAACCAAGCCTAAGGAGACATAAATCCTCTGATTTAGGAGCACCAAATCCAAGGAGACACCAATCCCCTGCACTAAGAACCAACTTAGTTATCTGATGGCACTAACCAATCAAATTTACAATGACAAATACAAATGATTCAAATGAATCCAAAACTCTACATTACAAGTCTGATCTGTAACTGCTCAATATTTGTTCTATAACTATGTAGACATTCTCTATGTTGTTGATGTTGCAATCTCAACAAAACATCCTCTCAGCTCTGTACCTCTCTATCTGCTTTGTTCTGCACTCTTGCCTTTTTCTATTCTATACTTAGAAAACTCTCTATTCTACCTTGCTACACCTTGAATGTAAACCTTGATTGATGTTCTTCTTTTTGTTTGGGTTTCACTCTATCTCAACATGTGCATTCTTTGTTCACTGCACTACACTCTTTCTACAAACTCTAGGGTAAAAGTACAAAGTTGTGTCACACTTTTGGCCACCTATCAGCACAACTGAATTTTAGTATATCTAACTAAAAATTAATTTTGGTCAAACATATGACCCAGTAAGATTAATTGTAGCTAAGTTAGATATTTCCACAACTTTTCCAACTAAAATTATAGGCTAAATGCATATGTAACACTACTTTGAGGCCAATTTACCAAAAAATACGATTATTTAAAAAACTTGATGTTTCAACAACTCCTACTCATGTAAGTAATATTTTTTAAAAATATAAAAAAATATCTTTTTCTAGATCCATAATTGTAGTTTTCAAAAATATATATTTGAATAGTTTAATTATTATTTATTATTTATTTTTTAATTTTACTAAAAGTAGGTTATCAACAAAAGATATTAGGTTGATTACCATGTCAAGAAAAAATACTAGAACTTATTAAAAAATTTGAAAAAAGTATGTTGCACTAGATAACATAATCTATATCAAGATGGTATAATTTTTTTTCTATTTTAGATAAATATTTAATATAAAATTTGATGTCAAATGGAAACAACTATGTTTTAATACGCACATATTTTAATATTTATTTAAAAATATATGTTTATCAAAATTGGAAAAATGTATATCCATGCACTAAATATTCAAGTTATAAACACACACAAAATTTGAAGGAAAAAATAAAATTAACTATATAAAGTTTGACGTCTCATGTAACTTCATTTTTCAACATTTTATCAACAACTAAATTATATTGTTAATTTATAAAAATATATTCTAAAATATATTTTTTATTTTTTAAAAAATACATTTACATAAAACATACTAACAAATACACATTTAACTAGTTTACATCATTTGAAAATTCAAAACATATATGCCACTTTTTAGTGATTCAAGTTTAAAAGTTGGATTAGTGTTGGTTGTTTCTTTATAAAAGTGTGACACAACTTTGTACTTTTACGCTCTAATCCTACAGACACAACACTTAGCCAATTACCTTATTGTCTCTCATTTTTATTACTCAACTACACCGATCTGTAATCAATATCTCGAGCTACGCACCACCATCCAGCTCATCTGGAAACTTCTATTAGGGTTTACCAGAAATATTCTTCATTACTCAACCTTTACATCAGGCCTCACACTCATTAAATTTTGATGCAGATAATTTGCTAAGGATAAGAACCCTGGAATCAGATATGCATTAAATGTTATTCTCTCTTTATTTGATCTGATTTTGATCTCTCTCAACATGGAGATCTGTGCTACCAACCTACAAATAAAATCCTCATTCATATTGGTCGCTGGTGCAATTGGACCAATTAAATTTGTCATTTGTGTCGACTACTAGTCGAAACCCTTGTTCACACAAACCTAGTCATTGTGTATCTTTACCTTTGAATCTAGGTCGTCGATCTGTAGTCTTCATGACATGATCCTCCAAATCTGCTTTGATCTTGACACTTTAAAACACGTCCATTATATCAACCTTATTTAAAAGTGCACCATTGATCTTCATCTCATTGCTATCACTTTACTCAAGATTATCACATTGTCACTTCGGGCACCAAGATCAAATTCATGATGTGAAGATCTATCACGATCATCGTCAGATCTTTGCCTCTGAATATGCACCATTTTTTATTGAACCACAAGCAAAAGAAACAAGCCCACAAAATATTAGCGAGCTAGTGGGAAAATTCTATCTATTACTTGCATCATGCTCCATTATCACTCAATACTCATCGCTCATCACATAATGAATCTCATCGCTTCAATTCACAACAACAATGTGAAGTGACCAAGCGAGATATCACCATGTGTTTGCTTGCATAACTAGAACCCACATAATACCTTGTGCACCATTTGATCATCCATCGCATGAACTCCACCATTACTGCTATACCATAGGGTGAAGCTAGGGACCCACTGAATCCTCAGTGGGGCAGCGGGTGGCTACCAATTATTCATGGCATATGTCATCTTCCACTATCTTCATCTATCACCATGAAAATTATCTAGCCCCACCATACATACCACAAGCACCATCTGATGATCTTCATTCAACCTCCATTGTTGATTAATTTTTCATCGTCATCAATTGTCTCTTCAAAATATTGTTATCATATCAATAAGGTAGGAAGGTGCCTTCATTGTGTCAAAGGGTCCAACATTTTTTTCTGTCAATATTTGTCTTTCTCCCTGATGAATTCCTTAAGTTAATTGTATGCCCTTTCTATTTTTGTTACATTCAAGGGACTCTAAAGCATCTCCTCTCGATATGTTGTAGTTTCTTTGATGATGTTTTCTATTTTTTTCATGCAAATTGTTTTATCGGGGGGACTTTAAAGTAACTCCTACCAATATGGTGTAGTCTCCCTGACATAGTTTATTTCACCATATTTTCTACAGGTTGGAAGGGAAGCTGGCGATATCCAACCTTTGAATGTGCATCGCCAGAGCTTCATCACAGGCATGTAGACACCAAAACTAGGAAGCGTGGTAAAGGGGCCAGTCATTGAATGCATTCAAAGGAATAAGTTATAACTTATGTGACCTACTACTACTAATATACAATCAACACAAAAATATAAGCTCAATTAAATACAATGATTGCAAATGTATGGTTTAACCAATAAACCCTAAATATTTGCTGAAAGCACAAATAATTGATTCCATAACACATTTGACACCTTCTGATCCTACAAAGCATATTTTTGGAATTCCCTCAAAAAACCCATATCGTACTCTATTTTCACTTCTATCATTTGGAAGAACCCTCTAAAACATCATGTCAACATTCCATGACACTTTTGCAGTATTTTGAGTAACTTATGAAACTTGCACATCTTCCAGAACTAGATCTACATCATACCTTATCTCTCCTCAGACATCAATGACACCTTTTGACATCAATGCCAACAACCCACTTTACCAAATTAGTTCCATCTCACCTATGATCCTCTTTTGATATCAATGGAAAAAATATGCCAACAAAGGACTCATTTTCTAGAATAGAAGATAATAGAAGAAAACTATTATAAGGAGGTTCACTATCTCAAAGAAAAAAGAAGATCGATCACAACAACTCTACACCATCCACAACCTTTGGTTCACTACCTCTAGAAACCTCAGGTACACTAAAACTGTAGAAACCTTCTACTCATGGTTTCTGGTTTAAGATCACACTGCTCGGTCTCAATGCTTGATCACATTCACATCATTTCACATCACACACATCTCCAATAATTAACCTTATATATCCTTCATGACCTCTAATAACTTATCTAGGTTGTCCTAAATGAAATGTATGATGGAAAGAAGTGAATGGAGACCACACCATAGGCTAACCAAGACCTAAATCTACATTGACACACTACACCATGCTTCCATAAACAATAAACCATCTCTGTAATCAACACTAACATGCCAAGTTGGCCAAACCTACATTAATGCTACCAAGTAATCAATTCACTCTTAACTTGATATGGAAACATCCTATAGACCATGAAGATAGATCACACAACATCCACACAACATCCTAAAATATTCTAGCACCATCAAAATATTCAGCAACATTGTCATAACCACCTAAAACTGAGAATATGATCATCTTGTGCAACCAACCACACTACCACAGACATACAATTCACTAACCAACCTTGTTGAATAACTAGATGCTCAACACTCCAAGAGAAGTTATATATAGACAATATTAGCATGTTCCCAAATCTATAAGAAAAGAAACCTCAATGCAAAGAAATGTGGATCAATTCCATTTATCCTAGACAACCTTCTTCACAGGCAACACATTGTGAAACACATCTTCCACTACCACACGATCCAAAACCTGAAACTCTAGATATGACACCTCTAGAAACTTATGATAAACTCATCCAATTTGCACAAGCACATCTTCAACCATGAAGAAATATAGAGCATAATAAAAACACAACTCTGTCACCTTGTACACTCTTTATTCATTTTTTTTGAAAAGTACTTGGAAACCAAATGAACCAGCTGCATCAACAACACTTTCTCAACATCACAAGTACTATCTCATCATAGTCACACTAGAGGATGACATAGGTTGACATCAATAACAACACTAAATACAAAATAGTCCAACAATATCCTTATTGGCATAAATGACAACACTAAAGGCGACATAGTCCAATAATCTTTGTTGACATCAATGACAACACTAAAGAAAAAATAGTCCAACAATCTCCCCATTGACATCAATGAAAATACTAATCTCCAACAATCTCCCAACTTGTCATTGATGGAAACACCAGCTCTAAAAAATCATCAACAACAAAAATAACCCTGCATCAAGCAAAACTCCCCTTACTTGGACATATCTTACATTTCAAATATATTCATTTTCTCCCCTTTCTTCTTCAAGCTTCATTCCCCCCCTGGTTTTTTTAGACATCACTTTCTCCTTAGTTTTTTAGACTTTTCTCTCCCCTTTTGCCATCAATGGAAAAGGGAAACACCTGCATACTCCACTTCAGGAAAAACTTGCTAGAAACTCTCTCACCTACTTTATCTCCAAGTCTCTCTCTCCATTTCTCTCTCCACTTAGTGGAACAATATATGCTCCCCCTAACTACACCAACCAAAGACACCACTACCTAGTCCCCTTGAGAGGTAGCCTTCATCAATCCAAGACAAAGAATAAACCTTGAATTGCTCACTTAGATAGATGCACCAACTCATGCATCTATTTGAAAGGAGTAATAATCCCTAGCTTCTTCTTGAGATACTCAAATATATCTTTTGGAAGAGACTGTGAAAATGTCTGCTATTTGATCCTTTGTAGGCACATACTCTAACTTCACTTCATTCTCAACAACTTTCTCTCTTAGAAAGTGATACTAGATAGAGATATGTTGTCCTTGAATACATTACTAGATTTTTTGAAATGTTGATAGAACTTGTACTATCACACAAGATAGGAAAAGGTTCATCATATGATACTCTGATATCCTTCAATGTTTTCTTCATCCATAACACTTGTATGTATAAAGATGTTGTTGCAATATATTCTACCTCTATAGTAGATAGACACTAAATCTTGCTTCTTACTCAGCCAAGAAACTAATATTCTTCTAAGAAAGAAAGAAACTTGTACTTATTTTTCCATTTGTACAACCTGCCCAATCTACATCTGTATAAGCACTCAAAGAGAAATCGGTATCCCTAGGATACCATAGACCAAAGTTCAGAGTCCCTTTCGAATATCTAAATATCCATTTTACTATTGCCAGATGTGATTCTCTAGGATTTCCTTGAAATATTTCCACAAGACATACTACATGTCTGATATCCAGTCTAGTAGTAGTTAGATATAGTAATCCACCAATCATGGATCTATACTTGCTCTGATCTATCTTAGGAGATTCATCATTTTTTTCTCAAATTACAATCAGTAACCATGGTAGTACATATTGGTTTAGAGTCCTCCAATCCAAACTTTTCTAACATTTCCTTGGCATACTTTGATTGTGAGATGTGTAATGTCAAAAATAGGGTCCTGTTATGCATTGCATAACCACCCCATCTTTTTGCCTTGGTCAAAATGGGTCCCCCTTTGTGTTTTTTGTACTTAGTTGTTTTTGGAACAAAGTTTGGAGTCTAGTTTTGCCAATACTTTGTTTTTCTTTGATTTCTCTGTCAGAGTCGGAACCGGAGATGAATCGGGTTCTAAAAGTTCTTTCGAGGCTTGTTTTTTTGGTTCTATCTCAATAGTCTTTTCTTTGCCTTTGTTTTTTCTCTTTGGTGGAAGCGGAGCCAGAGTGGGAATTGGGATGGTTGTTATCAAAATTTGCAAAATCAAATTCAATTCTGATCCCGCCTCCGCTCCCTGTTTAGTATTTGTTTGTCTTGGTTTTTGTGTTTTATTTTATTAGGTTGGTCTTTTACTTAACTTTTTGTTTTGTTTTTAGTTGTTGGATGCGGAGTTGGAATGGGGATAAGGTTTGGAAATTTTATGATTTTAAGATCCTATTTCCATTTTAGTTCTGACCCTGCCATTTTTTTTTTGTCGTTGACTTTTTAACTGAAGTTGCACTGCAGACCAGTGTTCGTTCTCTTATAGTTCTGAATCCGCCTTTACTGCATTTTAATGCATTAATGGTGGTTGCCAATGTAGGTAGAAATTCACATATTTTTCTTTATTAAGGGTTAAAGCTGATCATTATTGTTATTATCACAAGTCTAAGAGCGCGAAGAGCAATAGCAGAGTTTGTTTGAGCAAATTGATTGAGATAGAGAAGGGATATTGTGTGCAAATCGATTCACAAAGTTAGCGTGGCTTTGTTTGTGTTTGAGGTAGGTCTTTTATCATTGTTGTTCGTTGTTTATTTCCTTGTTGTGTTTTGCTTTGTATCTATTCGCGTGTTCAATCATTGTGTTTTAAAGCAATTTTATGATTATCGATGTGATTGAATGAGCAGGTTCTTGTTTTGGCTTGTTTTGTTTTGCTTTAATCTTTGTTGTCTTGTTTTATCGTGTCGTTTCTTTCTATTTTTGGGCATTGTCGCTTTCACGTCTTAATCGTGATCGCGTCGTGTCGTTTTTGATTTGCAGTAGATTAGATTAGATTAAAGGTTTTTATTATGGCGTGAGTTAGATTAAGAATTTACAATGAGGTAGATTAGAGATTTTACAGTGAGTTAAGGTAGATTAGATTTATTGTTTAAATTAGGGTTTCGTTGTTTGGGAGAATGACAGGGTTTTAAACCCGTGCTCTGGTTTTATTAAGTTTGTTAGATTAGGGTTTCGTCGGTCTCTGCAATTACTTTAAATAAGATTTAAATAAATGGCTCTAAAATACAATTGTTCCCCACGGTCATATGAGGGTAGATTTTTTAAGCTCCTTTTCCATTTTATGGCGACCTAGGTTTAATCATGAGGTTATGATGAAAATGAATAAATTTGATGATGTCATGATTAGCATAGGTGGAGGTGGGATTGGAATGGATATGGGCATAAGAGTTTTGTTTTTACCAAAGTTATCAATTCCATTAGTATCTCGTTTTCGATTCTGAGTTCTAAAAGGTGTTCTTGAAGTATGTGATAATTAGCGGAGGCGGGATCGGAACTGATCTTAAGCTTAAGAATTTTATTTGTAAAGGTTATCAGTTCCGTTTTCATCCCGTGTACGGCTCCACATATAGTAGGGAGTCTTTTGTCGAAGTAACGATAACTAATTCAGAGGCGGAGGCGGAATGGAGATATAATATGAAAATAAGAGAATTCGAAGAAAAACCAAATTCCTTTTTCATTTTGATCCCAGTTCCGATAAATTCCCCAACTTCGACTTCGAGCCCGTTTGTTACTAGGTGAAGTTCCTATATCGGTTTTTGCTTCGAGTCCACCAGTTTTGTAAAAGTGCTTATTTTGAGCTTCTGTCTGGTTCCGACTCCGATGTATATGTAACAGGTATGTTTTTCAAATATGTTTTATAATGATTTATTTGAAGGTCTAATTAGAGGTTTGCTTGCAGGAGATTTGAAAGATGTCAGGAACGTCAAGAGAGGCTGCTCGAAGGAATCAACTGGCTGGAAAGTCAAAGACAGCACCGAAAATCAAGAAGGTGAAACCAGAATAGTTACCTTATGCATTAAGGTATGATCATAGGAATCTGGTGGTGAAGGCGAGCAAGGTGGAATCAGACTAGTCAGATATCACAGATACTAATCTGGGCCAATATAGTTTTGAAGAATTACATGAAGAGACCTTTGCAGAAAGGGAAAACTTGACAGGGAGAACTCAAAGGATTGTTGACTCCGGTCTTGCACATATCACTGTGTTTCCTTTGTCAGTTCAGTGTCCGGAGTTGATATGTACAGTGGCCAGTACTTATAATCCAGCTACAAGATTATGCATGGATTCATAGAATAATGTGATTATAGATCTTACTCTGCAGATGTTCCAAAGTATATTTAATGTTCCTGATCCCAAGAATTTAGTGTAGTTAACTGAGGCTGAGGCATTGGAGAAATGCAGTAAGCATAAAGACTCCAATAAGTCTCATTTAAACAAAAGATGGTTAAGCACTGAGAAGAAGTCTTTAAGCAAATTGGCAGACCAACCAAAGAGGGCAGACTTCAAGAAGGAGATATCTGATTTGATATTGATGTTGTCCAGAGTGTTTGGGAAGAGGGATGCCTTCCATTTCAAGGAATGGATGTTTCATTTTATTCAAGTGATCTTTCAGGGTGATTATCAATTTGATTGGTCAATGATTTTTTCTGATGCCATACATGATCAGCTCACAAGGGTCAAACAAACCAAATCTTTCTTCATGACTTCATATGTGGTCTATGCTACGACAAGAATGGGGATTTTCTTAGGATTAAACAGACTAGGTATAATGGGAGTCTTGGATGGACAAAGGAAGGTGTGGGAACACTATGATCAATTATCCCTTCAGGTTGCTGAGACTCACTTCAAGAGAGTCAATGATGCCTTTTTATATGTGGTTATCAACCAGTTGAGTGGAGATGCAGGATACAGGTTAAGCCAAGAATCTATGGCATTCATTTCTGAATGGGGAAGTTGGTACATACAATACCCCAAATTTACATCCTTCAGATTGTTTGGGTTTGAAGGTCATCCCCATTTACTTCCAAGATGCTGCAGCAATAGAATAGTGCTTATGGAATTTGTATATCAAGCCATTGGAGTTAATGCTAGATTTGGGATGAAGCACAAGACAGGATGCCATAAGTTTCCTATGACACTGGGCAAATATGGTTGTCAACACTTGAAGGCAGCTAAGGTGGTTTGTAATGAGTTGATACAATTAAAATTGGTATTGTATATAGCTAGTAAGTATTTTGATCCAAAGAAGAAGATGTATGCTTTATTACCTTCAGTGTTTACTAGACATTTTAATTTGTTGGAGGATTTTTGGTGTGATAGGCAGGATGAATATGACTTAAGGAAGAAGAATTATGAGAGATTACCAGTCTCACTTATGGTAGACCTAGGTATTAAAGATAATATTCCTGACACTTTGGTGGATGATGGAATTTTATTAGATCAAGCTTTGAAGATTGGCACCAAAAACTTAGATCCAATAGACTGGAATGAGGAAGAAACTATTGATATGAAGAAACTGGGAAGAACAGTCTTGGATAGAAGTGTGCAATGGTTGATGATGAGAACTCAAGCTCCTCAGGGACCAATCCTCAAGAAAGGTAAAGGGTATAAGAGGATTAAAGGAAAGGCACCTTCCAAGCAACCATTAGAATTCTTTCCTCCTGATGTTGAAGAAACAGAGTTGGAGGTAGTTGATGAAGAAGAAGAGACACCCGAGGGAGATGTTCCAATTGAATCTGTTGTTCCTACGCCCGCATTGGGTGAGTCATCTGCACAAGACCCACTCACAAGAAAGAAAAGTAAAGAAGTTCAAGGAGTACTTTATGCCATGGGTGAAGCTACTAAAGGAAAAGAAGTGGAGGAAGAATTGGTAGAAATTGAGACAGACTCGGATGAAACTCTATTAGAGAAGAACTTGCAAGAAAATGTACCTCTAGATTATACTGTTGAGCATATTCTTACACAGGAGGAACAATGGAAACAATTTGAAGATGCTACCAGAGAATTTGATGCAAGGGCTGCTGCGGAGAAACAAAAGGAAATGGAGGCAAAGTTACAAGCTGATGCTCTACTTCAACAGCAGCAATCAAAGGTAAAAGAAGTTGAAACAAGGAAAACGACTGATACAATGGAGGAGCAAATGAGGCAACGAGAGCATGAGATCAAGGTCAAGGCAAAAAATGATGAGCTGGAACTGATACAAAAGATCCATGATCTCGAGGAGGAGAAAGCAAGAAATCGAAGGGAAAAGGAAGCCCTGGTTGCTAGATTGAAGCTTGCAGAGGAGGCTCGACAGAAAGAACAAGAAGCTGAAGCTCTAAGAAAAGAAAAAGAGGCTGAAGAGCTAGTAAAGAAACAACAAGCTGAGGAAGAAAGGGAAAAGGCAGAGAAACTCATAGCCTTGGAAATGGAAAGGATAGAAAAGGAAGAAACTGAAAGGAAGCAAAAAGAAGAAGAGGTCAAAGCTGCAAAACTTAAAGCTTTAGAGGAAAAACGGTTGGAAAAAGAGGCCTTAGAGAAAGAAAAGTTAGAGAAAGATCAGATGGAAGAGGAGAGATTGAGAAAGGAAGAAGAAGGCAGGAAAATACAGGAACAAATAGATAGAGAAGAGGCTGAGAAGTTGGTGTAGATGCATGTGCTGCAGGAGCAACAAGAAAAGGCAAAGGTTGATTCTCAACCTGAGGTAGATATTCAGCCATCCTCTACCGTTGCTGCTTCCTCTTCCATAATGATGACTCCTAGTGCTCCTACATGGTTGAAATTAAATTTGCAGAAGAGAGCTAGAACACCTCCTCAACCTCTTAATTGGGAGGACATGATGAAGGAGATTGAACAGGAAAGGCCTAAGAAGAGGGATAAAGTTTTGCATTCTACTAGACTCACAGATAAAGGGGAGATAGTTGCTAAATGTGTCGTGCCTATGATTGAAAAGGAGGTAGGGGATATGCAGCTCACAAACTATCAATTGAGTATGGTTAACTTGGGAAGACCCACTAGAAATCAACAAATGAATCTTATTGATGTGGTGGCTTCAGCGACAAAATCAAGGATGATTAAGGACAAACAAAAGACAGATGAGCTTAAGGCTCAATTGGATTAGTTACATTCATTCTTGAAGAGTGTCTCCTCTCCAAGGTCACAACAGGTTGCAGCAATTGAGACTCCTATTTTGCTAAGCAAAAAGGAGGTTGACGATTTGGTGCAAGTTAGAGGTAAGGCGAAGATGGTTGACAAATGGATAGACAAAGTGAACTGGGAGGTAGGTGAGGTTTTGGAAAAAGGATTTGAAACTTATAAGGAGGCGGAAGGAGTAATAAAAGAGATGCATCAATATATTGAGGCATCCGAGAAGTTAGAAGAAGAGTACAAAGAGTAGAGTGAAAAGCTAGAGAAGATAAATACATTGCCTCTAACTACTCTTCTAGAAGAATCTATACTCGAAGATGATAATAAAGATTTTGTAGAAAAGACTTCTCGTATCCCTAAGTTTAGGACTGACTTTTTGAGCAAGCATAAGGATGAAATTCAGGAAGCAGTTAATAATTTAACTAAGCAGTTGGAGGAATTGGAAGCAGTTATGGCTATAATAGTAGATGTGAATGTAATGACTAAAGATGGCATGCCGTTAAGTCAGGTTAGAGAGAAATGGAATGAAAGATTCCAAGGACTCATGCAGGAGAAAGATGATGGAGAAGACTTAGTGATAGATCGGCTTGTAGAAGTCAAGGAAGAAATAAAAGCTGCAGGGAGAGAGTTGGTCAAGGTAAAAAGCATGAAAGAATTTGCTGCAGTTGAGTTGGATCGCATCAAATTTGAAGATGACTGGATTGATGGGCCAGATATGGATATGCTACAACAAGTCTTCACCAGTTATGATGAGTTCATAGTGGATCGAGCTTCACATGCATAAAATATTGCATGCATGATATTCTTCTTCCATGCATGACGCATGATGATTTTCTTCCTTGCATGTTGCATGCATGCGACACTGACAGTCTTAAGGATGCATGATCTTCTTTTATTCTATTTCTATCTTCTATTGTTAGATCAAACTAAATGTATAATGTAAGAACTCAAGATCAAAGTTGATCTGGGTTTCCAAGAAAGTTGATTGTTCCTAAAAAGGTGGAAAGCCTAAGATAGAAGTAAAGTTGGAACTTTTTGTATTTTATAAATACCAGATGGGTATTACATTGTAAGGGTCGGCTAATTGAGAATTGGATTGGCTTACCTAGTGCTAAGAGATAGGATTTTATAGAGCTTTTTGCAGAGATACATTGTACCAGATCTTGTTTATAGTTAATAGAATTGCAGGTCTACGAAATATTGAGTTTGCATTGTATTGTGTTGTTTGATAGGGTTAATGAGTTATAATCCACCTGAATGCCAGTGATTGTGCTGAAGCATGATAGTTTCTTATGTGGTGAGAGTCATTAGAAGAAACTAGGTTTTAAGATTATCTTGTTAAATTGTCATTGAATTAAAGTTATTGAAGTCTGTTGATCTATATATTGAATGATGAATGAGTATGTGTTGTTTTGAAATCTTGGAAATACTTGTGATAGGCGAATAGAGGAATTGAATTAAGCACCTAAGATGTATACGATGGTACAGTTATGCTGTGGGTTGTGTCATGCTATGGTTTTTGTGATTGGTTAAGAAAACATTCATTGTTAAAAGTATATGTCTAGGTATTAGATAAATTTAGTTCATACTTATTGATTTACCCCCTGGATCTATCTTTTTCTTTTATTTTAAACCCATTGGTTTACAGGAACTATGTTGATAAAGAGAGTCATAGCTTGAATCCTTTGTTACCAGCACAGGCCCCTTGAATATTACAGTTGCATGAACCAATTGAGTGACATCAGATAGTTGAGAACCAACTACCAGGACCTTGGGAGTTAGGCCACTAAATGTAGTCTTTCTCTTTCAGTAGAAATAGAGTAGAAATATTCTATTTTAATGTTGTTTGTGTCATTTTAATGATCAACAGAGATTGGCGCTAGAGGGAGGGCCTGAGAGGACAAGCTGGCTCACGGAAGATCTTTTTCGCCAGAGGGATATGAGAGGGTTCTTAGATCCTCTACTAATCGTGAACTATTCAAAGAAATTCAAACCCCGCTTAGATCAAGACCTCATGCTTGTAGGGTAGAAATACCTACATTACCACCACCACTTACTCCACCAGGATTTCCATGAATTCCATCCACACCACCACCAAGTAGGCCTTTGTCACCACCAATTCGGCCTTTATCACAACCACCTACCCAACCAACCCCACCAATGGCTTATTTTGTGGGTAATCCCTCCCCGTTAGGGACTATTCCAGGTGGATTCCATGATTTACTAAAGAACCTAAAGAAGTTTTGTCCAAAATACATGCATGGAGAATCAAGAAGTGTAGAGGAACATATACAAGCATTCAAAGATGCCTGCATACGAGCTCAAGTTGCTCATCAAGATGTGGTATGTAGACTATTTCCTTATTGTTTAGGAGATATGGCATATAATTGGTATCTAAATCTGCCCTAAGGATCCATTCTAGTTTGGAATGATTTAGAGAATGCTTTTATTAATCAGTTCAGGGTTTATGTAGACCCTGCAATACTATATCACCAATTTGCCACTATTAGAAAGGAGCATCATGAACCATTGCCCTTGTTTAACACTAGGTTCCATAGAATGTATTGTAGGCTACAAGAGCCTTACCTAGTATCGGAAGCCATGGCCATACAGGCATATCTGAGAGTTGTTGATCCTTTGATTGGTCTGTTCTTACAAAGAACTTATCAACCTGATGAGATTGACTCACTATCTAAGATTTATCATTTGGCTATCAAATTGCAACAGCAGACAAATCTACAACCTGGAGGGTTGGGAGTATCTTTTTCTCCAATGAATTATCAGATGCCTAATCCACCGTTATACAACACTATCCCAGGGATGTCTTATTCCCATTATGAACCTATATCTGAGTTGCAAGCTTCACCAACTATGCCCTTCTTTGGCAATAGCATGCAAGATTCCCACATCAGTTCCCACAACAGCAATCTCAACATCAACCTCAAAATCAACCGCAACAAGGGGGAGGACCAACCCATATCCATTCCCCAGCCATAGTTCAAAATGTGCAGAATGATCAAACTGTTCAACTTACAAGTGAAGTAGAGACTTTCAAAAAGACTCTCTCTTAGATGTCAAATGACATGGCACAACTCAAACAAAATCCTCCCAATAATCAAAACCAGAATTACAACAATCAGGGAGGTTACAACTATCAGGGCAATTACTCTAATTAGAACACCAATAGGAATTTCCAGAATCAAAATTCCTTGAACCAAAATTATCAAAATCAAAATAGAGGATACAATCAAAGATTCAATAACAACAACAACAACAATAGGCAGTGGAACACTGGACCTAACAATGGAGGAGTTCCCCATAATTATCAAGAAGGTGAAGAGAGATTAAATACTAATAATGTTGCTGATTTAAATTTTATGACAAATTGGTGTAGGTTGCATGATACAGCAGCCCATTTTGAGGTCAATTGCCCAGAAATGGAGAAGATGGTGAAAATTGCACAGGTTGATGCCCATCCTCAAGCAGGAAATTCTAATCAAGGCAATGGGCTGGCCAGCACCGCTATGACTTATGAAACCATTGAAGAAAAGTATTAATTCCCTATGCAAGGGGATAATGAGCTGGAAGAAGATGTCTATGATGCTCAAGCCTTCTAATCTAAGGGTGGTCACTTTCTAAGGAACCAGGATAAAGGGCCATTCACTACATTTGCACCCCCTAACAACATGGTTCCACCAAATCAGAATGCAGATAACAATCCACCCCCACCAAAGGGACCTTCTGATACTCAGAATAGAGGTAATCAACCTTCTTTTCCTAAATATCAATTTAGGAATGATTCAGAGTTTGATTTTGTTGCAGAATTGCAAAGGCAGAAGACATCACTGTCTTTCTTTGATATCATGAAGTGGTGCCCAGCTCAAAGGGAAGTGGTATTAAAAGCTTTGGAAGAAACAGATCACTTGAAAGGGAAAGGAAAAGTGACTCCTGCAAAGGAAATGAATGCTGCTATGTATAAAGGTAAGACCAGTACCCCACCTTTCTTGTTAAGTTTGAGGATCTTTGGAAAGAATCTATACAATTGCTTATTAGATTCTGGAGTATCAGTGAATGTCATGCCTTTTTCGATTTGTAAAAAGTTAGGATTGAGTCCTATTCCAACCAATAAAAATATGATTCAATTGGATAAAAATGAAGTTAATGTTGTAGGAGAGTTGAAGAACATGCATGTGCAGGTTGGATCAGACCCAAGGATCCAGACCTATATAGATATTCAAGTTGCTGACATCCCAGAAACATATGGGATGATTTTATGTTGAGAGCTAATGAAAAGCATAGGTGGATATTTGTCCCTGAACTTCTCGCACATGTGGTTACCATGGAAAGGGGTTGCCACTCAGATAAGAATTGAAAGTGAACCTAGGCTCAAACACATGATTACAGAGTATGATACTCCAAATGAAGTAGCATTCTTTGAAACTGAGATGGGTGTTTACAAGCAAGAGGAAGTCCTTACTTTCTCTGTAGTTAGTTCTGAGGATACACTATCCTTAGACACTGATTCGATGATTCACATCAACCAGCAAGTTTTAATAAGGAAATTGCAACAAGATAGGCAGGTTTTAGGAACAGAAACTGATTTGAGTAATCTATTGCTTCCTAATTGGTGTAGAATACACTATCATAACCATTCGGAGTTGACATGTCAGTCATGCATAGATATTCTAAGGCATGTAGATTTACCCAAGCAAGAATCTCAAGAGGTAACTGAGACTCCCATTAATGAGTTCTCTTTCCAAGCTAAGGATGCAACTATTCTTACATGGATTAGTCTTTCTCAAGAAGAGGTTCCTTTACCAGTAGAACAGACTCAGGTCTTAGGGTTTTTAGATCAAAAAGAAGTGGAAGTATCTCAGTTTCATTTTAATACCCCTATTCCAGATGCTTTGCCAATACCAAAGGAGTTAATAGAAGATGAGTTAGGTCCTGACTCAACCTAAGAAATCGCTCTGGAGGTAGTTGTTGAACAAATTAAGGAACTAGGAAAATCGTTAACTGAGCTTCTTCTCAACACAAAGTCTGATAAACAACAAAAGTTTGAGCTGCCACATGTCACAAGTGGCAAAACCCCTGTAGTTTCTAAAAAGAAAGAGCTCCCAGCTAAAGACCAGTTATGGACTCTTAAATTTGATGGTTCCAAATCTAAAGTAGGAAGTGGGGCTAGAATTGAACTTACTAACCCGAAAGGGAAAACTTATTTTGCTTCTTATAGATTGCAGTTTGGTTGCACTAACAATGTGGCTGAATATGAGGCACTTGCAAGAGGACTTATGTTTGCTCATAAGAAGAAAGTAACTGCTCTTACAGTGATGGGAGACTCTGAGGTAATTGTGAAATAGGTACGTAGCCAATACACTTGCCCTAATAAAAGATTGGCTGCTTATAGGAATAGGGTCTGGAATTTAGTAGAAGATTTTGACGCCTTTGGGATTACTCTTATTCCAAGAGAAGCAAATCAAATAGCAGATGCTCTCGCCATTGCAGCAAGTACATTAGAGCCCATGCAAGATTCAAATCAGAAAAGGTTTTTTGTGGAATTGATTTCAGTTCCTGCAATTCCTGACAATGTTAGACACTTTCAGGTGTTTAATGATGACCAACATATTTTGGCCTTTTTGGAGAGTTCTGATGTATTTCAAGGACAAATAATTGATGAGGTTGATAGGGATCAAGGAGATTGGAATCCAGGAAGTGACAATACAGAAAGTGACAATCTAGAAGGGATAATGGATTTAAAGAGCAATAACATTCCAAAAAGGATGATAGCATTGGAGAGGATATTTGATTCAGATCCACGAGTTTATCAGAGAATGCCTACAAAGAGTGAGGGAGGCAAGTATGAATCCATTAATTTGACTCACTCAGGGGTAGAAAGGAATGTTCTTATAGGAAAGACTTGTCCTCAGGAAATAAAGGATGAGATAATCAAAGTCTTAAAACAAAATATTGAAGTAATTGCTTGGAGCTACGATGATTTGAAGACTTTTGATACATCTGTCATCACACATACAATTCCTCTTAAGCCAGAAGCCAAGCCGTTTCACCAAAAGCAACGCCCAGTCAATGCATTAATCGAGCCTCTGATCCAAAGAGAAGTACAAAAGCTTTTGGCTGCAAGAATAATTTTTCCAGTTAGACACTCTACCTGGGTGGCTAATCTAGTTCCTGTGAGGAAGAAGAATGAGGAAATCAGGTTATGTGTGGATTTCAGAAATTTAAACAAAGCCTCTGAGAAGGACAATTATCCATTACCTTCTCTTGATGAAGTATTGCAAAAGGTTAATGGATCTCATATGATGTCTTTCTTGGATGGATATTCAGGATATAATCAAGTACTGGTAAGTCATGAGGATAGGATGAAGATTGCTTTCACTACAAAGTGGGGCACATTTGCCTACAGGAGGATGCCATTCGGTCTGATTAATGCTGGTGCTACTTTTCAAAGAGCGATGGATGTAGCATTTAAAGACCTAATAGGAAAGTGTATAATCATCTATGTTGATGATCTGACTATCTTTTCTAAGAGTAGAGAAGATCATGTTGCTGATTTAGAGAAAGTACTAAAGAAATGTATCAGTTATGGTGTTTCTCTCAATCCAAAGAAATGTGTATTTGGAGTTTTTAAAGGGAATCTTTTGGGTCACATTATATCAGAGGAGGGAATTTCCATAGATCCTGATCGAGTAGAAGCCATTTTGAAGTTGACAAGGCCAAGAAGTAAGAAGGAGATGAGATCTTTTTTTGGAAGGGTTAATTTTGTTAGGAACTTTATAACAGGGTTTGCAGAAATTGTTAAACCACTTAATGAAATGATGAAGAAGGATGCAGAGATTGAATGGAGTGAAGAGGCTAAATCTGCTTTCATGCAGATTAAACAAGGTATATCTGAGGCACCTATTTTAACAAGCCCAGATTATCTAAAACCCTTTTACATCTATTCTTTTGCTTCTGAACATTCATATGCAGTAGTCTTGACACAGAGAAGAGAAGAGAATGAAGAGAGGCCTATTGCTTTTATGAGCTCTCCCTTTAAGAATGCAGAGGTAAGATATTCATCAATAGAAAAACATGCTTTTGAATTGGTGCGAGCAGTGAAAAAATTTAGACACTACATAATCCAAAGTCAAGTGATGGCTATAGTCCTAGATCCAGCTGTAAAGTCCCTCCTGATGCAAACTGAACTAGGAGAAAGAAGAGGGAAATGGATGGCCATTTTACAAGAATTTGACTTGGAGATTCACCCAATGAAGCTTGTAAGAGGTCAAGGTTTGTCAAAGGCAATGGCTGAAGTGGACAGAAGTATAACTTGTCAACAATACACTATTTAGTCATTCACAAAAGATCCCTGGTATACAGACTTAGTCTTTTTCCTCCCCAACAACAAGTGTCCAGAAGGGATGAATGCAACTCAAAGAAGAGAACTAAGGATGAAAAGTGCCCATTATATGCTTAAAGGAGGATCAATCTATAGGAAGAATTTTCAAGGAATCTACTTGCGTTGTCTGGATCAGCAAGAAGCTAAACATGCTATAAGTGAATTTCATGGTAGGCATGGAACAGGACATGGATCTACTGATGCATTGGCTCATCAGATTTTAAGGTCAGGTTACTATTGGCCTTATGTGTTTAGGGATGCGCATCAACATTGCAGGACTTGTCATGTATGTCAAACTTCTGCATCAAGAGAAAGGAATCCTACGATGCCTCTATAGTCGGTTTATGAGGTAAGGCCATTTTCCCAATGGGCACTTGATTTTGTAGGGGTGATTAATCCAAATTCTTCTGCAGGTCACATATTCATCTTAACTGCGATGGATTATTGCACGTATTGGATGGAGGCTTTGCCTTGCAAAAATAGCACCATGGAGGTGGTTATTAAGTTTCTGACAGAGAACATCACAACCAGGTTTGGAGTTCCATTTGCTCTGGTATGTGATAATGGCCCTGCTTTTTCCTCTGCTGAATTTATTTCATGGGCTTATGAGCATAAGATTGTATTAAAATATTCTTCCAATTATTACCCTTAGGGGAATGGAGTGGCTGAGTCCACAAATAAGAATTTATTGGAAGTGATAAAAAGGTTGTTAGAAAGTAACCCTAGGGACTGGCATACCCAACTGAGATTTGCCTTATGGGCAGATCGAACCAGAATTAAAGCAGCCCTAGGTAATTCACCCTTTAAGCTAGTTTATGGCCAGGATCCAATCTTCCCCATACATTTACAAATACCTGTTCTAAAATTTATGTAGGAGTTTTATAATAGGGATGATAGGATTGATGTAAGACTGCTTAACTTATTGAACATGGAAGAACAAAGAGATGTTGCTTTGCAGCAATTCTCTAAACATCAGGCTATTGTCAAGCGCTGGTTTGACAAAAGAGCCAAAGTGAAAGCTTTTAGAATATCAAACCTTGTGCTATTATGGGATAAGGCCAAAGAAAGGAAGGGAGACCATCAGAAATTTGATAGACTTTGGTTAGGTCCTTACCAAATAGTTGGAATCTTAGGGGAGAATGCCTTTCGTTTGAGTACCCTAACAGGAGAGCCTGTTCCATTACCAGTTAATGGTCAGTTTCTCAAGCACTATTTTGGTGCATAGAAAGTCTGGTGTTTTGGAAAAGCAATGTACTATATTGTATCATATTTAATTAAGTTTAGTTTTTTTTTTTAGTTTTGAGGTTTTAGTTTTAGTTTTTTTTGTTGTTTGGTTTGTTTTGTTTTCTTGCTTTGTTTTGCTTGTTTTTAGGTTTTGGTTTTTGTTTTACTTGTTTTGTTTTTTCTGGTTTCGTTGGGGATTTTTATTTTGCTCATCTCAAGTTAGGGGGTTGTTATTCAAAGTATATTATTGGTATGGGAGAGAAATTGGTTTAGGTATTCTCATTATAATTATTGAAAAGGATTTCATTCTAAAACTTATGTTTTATGATCATTCTAGTTTGGGTTGGAAAATTTATTAAGGATAGAAGATGTAAATGTGAATATCTCATGAATTGTGATCAAAGATCTATCACCAAATTAGAAAGACATCTGCATGAGTAGTTACCTATTTGTTTTAGAATGACTCTTTCTATGTTTCAAGTGAAAAATCAGATTCCAAAACTATCATGAAATCCATTGTAGTACTCAACCCACATTTTAGATTCATTGAATCTGAGTATTGAGAGATGCATAAGAGAATTTCCATCCAAAAAAAAAAAGAGAAAGAAAAAAAAAAGAAAGAAAGGCAAGCTCAATATCAAGTGGGTAACCAAGTATCTCTATTGGGGCTATGGACGCCTGTCTAGCAGTAGAGCAATGCTTTGAGAGGACTAGAGGTATCTCCGTTGGGGCTATGGATGCCTGTCTGGCAGTGGAGCAATACCCAATATTTTACTGCACGATGGTTAAAGGACTCAACTTATGTAGCTTGAAACTTAGGTATAGTTGTTTACAAGCAGAGAAAGTACCTACAAAGAATGATGCACAACATAGGCACACACTCAAATTCAGAAATAACTCATGAGCACATAACATCTGAGATTCAAACTCAGCATTATCCTACAAATATTTGATCTCATTCAAGGTAAGGTGTTTATAAGCCAAGTAGTTTTTGGGTGACTAAAACTTTCTTTGGGTATTTTGAAAATAGGTAAACCATTTTCCCAGCCGAGTCGCTATTTGTTATGCCTTGCATAACCAACCCATCTTTTTGCCTTGGTCAAAATAGGTCCCCATTTGTGTTTTTTGTACTTAGTTGTTTTTGGAATAAAGTTTGGAGTCTAGTTTTTCCAATACTTTGTTTTTCTTTGATTTCTTTGTCGGATTCGGAACCGAAGATGAATCGGGTTCTGAAAGTTCTTTCGAGGCTTGTTTTTTTGGTTCTATCTCGACAGTCTTTTCTTTGCCTTTGTTTTTGCTCTTTGGCGAAAGTGGAGCCGGAGTGGGAATTGGGATGGTTGTTATCAAAATTTGCAAAATCAAATTCAATTCCGATCTCGCCTCCGCTCCCTTTTTAGTATTTGTTTGTCTTGGTTTTTGTGTTTTGTTTTATTAGGTTGGTCTTTTACTTAACTTTTTGTTTTTGTTTTTGTTTTTTTTTTAGTTGTTAGACACAAAGTCGGAATGGGGATAAGGTTTGGAAATTTTATGATTTTAAGATCCTGTTTCCATTTTAGTTCTGACCCCGCCATTTTTTTTTTGTCGTTGACTTTTTGACTGAAGTTGCAGTGCAGACCAGTGTTCGTTCTCTTACAGTTCCGACTCCACCTTTATTGTGTTTTAATGCATTAATGATGGTTTCCAATATAGGTAGAAATTCACATATTTTTCTTTATTAAGGGTTAAAGCCGATCATTCTTGTTATTATCACAAGTCTAAGAGTGCGAAGAGCAATAGTAGAGTTTGTTTGACCAAATTGATCGAGATAAAGAAGGGATATTGTGTGCGAATTGATTCAAAAAGTTAGCAAGGCTTTGTTTGCGTTTGAGGTAGGTCTTTTATCTTTGTTGTTCGTTGTTTATTTCCTTGTTGTGTTTTGCTTTGTATCTGTTCGTGTGTTCAATCATTGTGTTTTAAAGCAATTTTATGATTATCGATGTGATTGAATGAGCAGGTTCTTGTTTTGGCTTGTTTTGTTTTGCTTTAATCTTTGTTGTCTTGTTTTATCGTGTCGTTTCTTTCTATTTTTGGGCATTGTCGCTTTCACGTCTTAATCGTGATTGTGTCGTGTCATTTTTGATTTGCAGTAGATTATATTAGATTAAAGGTTTTTATTATGGCATGAGTTAGATTAAGAATTTACAGTGAGGTAGATTAGAGATTTTACAGTGAGTTAAGGTAGATTAGATTTATTGTTTAAATTAGGGTATTATCATTTGGGAGAATGGCAGGGTTTTAAACCCGTGCTCTAGTTTTATTAAGTTTGTTAGATTAGGGTTTCATCGGTCTATGCAATTACTTTAAATAATATTTAAATAAATGGCTCTAAAATACAATTGTTCCCCATGGTCATATGAGGGTAGAGTTTTTAAGATCCTTTGCCATTTTATGGCGACCTAGGTTTAATCATGAAGTTATGATGAAAATGAATAAATTTGATGATGTCATGATTAGCATAGGTAGAGGCAGGATTGGAATGGGTATGGGCATAAGAGTTTTGTTTTTACCAAAGTTATCAATTCCATTGGTATCTCCTTTTCGATTCCGAGTTCTAAAAGGTATTCTTGAAGTATGTGATAATTAGCGGAGGCGGGATCAAAATTGATCTTGAGCTTAAGAATTTTGTTTGTAAAGGTTATCAGTTCCATTTTCATCTCGTGTCCAGCTCCACATATACTGGGGAGTCTTTTGTCGAAGTAACGATAACTAAACCGGAGGCGGACGCGGAATGGAAATATAATATGAAAATAAGAGAACTCAAAGAAAAACCAAATTCCTTTTTCATTCCGATCCTGGTTCCAATAACTTCCCCAACTCTGACTCTGAGCCCGTTTGTTACTAGGTGAAGTTCCTATATCGATTTTTGCTCCGAGTCCACCAGTTTTGTAAAAGCGCTTGTTTAGAGCTTCTGTCTGGTTCCGACTCCGATGTATATGTAACAGGTATGTTTTTAAAATATATTTTATAATGATTTAGTTGAAGGTCTAATTAGAGGTTTGCTTGCAGGAAATTTGAGAGATGTCAGGAACGTCAAGAGAGGCTGCTCGAAGGAATCAACTGGCTGGAATGTCAAAGATAGCACCGAAAATCAAGAAGGTGAAACCAGAATAGTTACCTTATGCATTAAGGTATGATCATAGGAATCCAGTGGTGAAGGCGAGCAAGGTGGAATCAGACTAGTCAGATATCACAGATACTAATCTGGGCCAATATAGTTTTGAAGAATTACATGAAGAGACCTTTGCAGAAAGGGAAAACTTGACAGGGAGAACTCAAAGGATTGTTGACTCCGGTCTTGCACATATCACTGTGTTTCCTTTGTCAGTTCAGTGTCCGGAGTTGATATGTACAGTGGCCAGTACTTATAATCCAGCTACAAGATTATGCATGGATTCACAGAATAATGTGATTATAGATCTTACTCTGCAGATGTTCCAAAGTATATTTAATGTTCCTGATCCCAAGAATTTAGTGTAGTTAACTGAGGCTGAGGCATTGGAGAAATATAGTAAGCATAAAGACTCCAATGAGTCTCATTTAAACAAAAGATGGTTAAGCACCGAGAAGAATTCTTTAAGCAAACTGGTAGACCAGCCAAAGAGGGCAGACTTCAAGAAGGAGATATTTTATTTGATATTGATGTTGTCCAGAGTGTTTGGGAAGAGGGATGCCTTCCATTTCAAGGAATGTATGTTTGATTTTATTCAAGTGATCTTTCAGGGTGATTATCAATTTGATTGGTCAATGATTGTTTCTGATGCCATACATGATCATCTCACAAGGGTCAGACAGACCAAATCTTTCTTCATGACTTCATATGTGGTCTATGCTGCGGCAAGAATGGGGATTTTCCCAGGATTAAACAGCGTAGGTATAATGGGAGTCTTGGATGGAAAAAGGAAGGTTTGGGAACACTACGATCAATTATCCCTTCAGGTTGCTGAGACTCACTTCAAGAGAGTCAATGATGCCTTTTTATATGTGGTTATCAACTAGTTGAGTGGAGATGCAGGATACAGGTTAAGCCAAGAAGCTATGGCATTCATTTCTGAATGGGGAAGTTGGTACATCCAATACCCCAGATTTACATACTTCAAATTGTTTGGGTTTGAAGGTCATCCCCATTTACTTCCAAGATGCTGTAGCAATAGAATAGTGCTTATGGAATTTGTATATCAAGCCATTGGAGTTAATGCTAGATTTGGGATGAAGCACAAGACAGGATGCCATAAGTTTCCTATGACACTGGGGGAATATGGCTGTCAACACTTGAAGGTAGCTAAGGTGGTTTGTAATGAGTTGATACAATTAAAATTGGGATTGTATATAGCTCGTAAGTATTTTGATCCAAAGAAGAAGATGTATACTTTATTACCTTCAGTGTTTACTAGACATTTTAATTTGTTGGAGGATTTTTGGTGTGATAGGCAGGATGAATATGACTTAAGGAAGAAGAATTATGAGAGATTACTAGTCTCACTTATGGTAGAGCTGGGTATTAAAGATAATATTCCTGACACTTTAGTGGATGATGGAATTGTATTATATCCCTCATATGAAGCTTTGAAGATTGGCACCAAAAACTTAGATCCAATAGACTGGAATGAGGAAGAAACTATTGATATTAAGAAACTGGGAAGAACAGTCTTGGATAGAAGTGTGCAATGGTTGATGATGAGAACTCAAGCTCCTCAGGGTATAAGAGGAATAAAAGAAAGGAACCTTCCAAGGAACCATTAGAATTCTTTCCTCCTGATGTTGAAGAAACAGAGTTGGAGGTAGTTGATGAAGAAGAAGAGACACCCGAGGGAGATGTTCCAATTGAATCTGTTGTTCCTACGCCCGCATTGGGTGAGTCATCTGCACAAGACCCACTCACAAGAAAGAAAAGTAAAGAAGTTCAATCAGTACTTTATGCCATGGCTGAAGCTACTAAAGGAAAAGAAGTGGAGGAAGAATTGGTAGAAATTGAGATAGACTCAGATGAAACTCTGTCAGAGAAGAACTTGAAAGAAAATGTACCTCTAGATTACACTGTTGAACAGATTCTTACACAGGAAGAACAATGGAAACAATTTGAAGATGCTACCAGAGAATCTGACGCAAGGGATGCTGCGAGGAAATGAAAGGAAATGGAGGCAAAGTTACAAGCTGATGCTCTACTTCAATAGCAGCAATCAAAGGGAAAAGAAGTTGAAACAAGGACAACGACTGATACAATGGAGGAGCAAATGAGGCAATGAGAGCATGAGATCAAGGTCAAGGCAAAAAATGACAAGCTGGAACTGATACAGAAGATCCATGATCTCGAGGAGGAGAAAACAAGAAACCGAAGGGAATAGGAAGCCCTGGTTGCTAAATTGAAGCTTGCAGAGGAGGCTCAATAGAAAGAACAAGAAGCTGAAGCTCTAGGAAAAGAAAAAGAGGCTGAAGAGCTAGTAAAGAAACAACAAGCTGAGGAAGAAAGGGAAAAGGCAGAGAAACTCATAGCCTTGGAAATGGAAAGGATAGAAAAGGAAGAAACTAAAAGGAAGCAAAAAAAAGAAGAGGTCAAAGCTGCAAAACTTAAAGCTTTAGAGGCAGAACGGTTGGAAAGAGAGGCCTTAGAGAAAGAAAAGTTAGAGAAGGATTAGATGGAAGAGGAGAGATTGAGAAAGGAAGAAGAAGATAGGAAAATACAGGAATAAAGAGATAGACAAGAGGCTAAGAAGTTGGTGTAGATGAATGTGCTGTAGAAGCAACAAGAAAAGGCAAAGGTTGATTCTCAACCTGAGGTAGATATTCAGCCATCCTCTACCGTTGCTGCTTCCTCTTCCATAATGATGACTCCTAGTGCTCCTACATGGTTGAAATTAGATTTGCAGAAGACAGCTAGAACACCTCCTCAACCTCTTAATTGGGAGGACATGATGAAGGAGATTGAACAGGAAAGGCCTAAGAAGAGGGCTAACGTTTTGCATTCTACCAAACTCACAGATAAAGGGGAGATAGTTTTTGAATGTGTCGTGCCTATGATTGAAAAGGAGGTAGGGGATATGCAGCTCACAGACTATCAATTGAGTATGGTTAACTTGGGAAGACCCACTAGAAATCAACAAATGAATCTGATTGATGTGATGGCTTCAACGACAAAATCAAGGATGATTAAGGAAAAACAAAAGAAAGATGAGCTTAAGGCTCAATTGGATCAGTTACATTCATTCTTGAAGAGTGTCTCCTCTCCAAGGTCACAACAGGTTGCGACAATTGAGACTCTTGTTTTGCTAAGTAAAAAGGAGGTTGATGATTTGGTGTAGGTTAGAGGTAAGGCGGAGATGGTTGACAAATGGATAGACAAAGTGAACTGGGAGGTAGGTGAGGTTTTGGAAAAAGGATTTGAAACTTATAAGGAGGCGGAAGGAGTAATAAAAGAGATGCATCAATATATTGAGGCATCCGAGAAGTTAGAAGAAGAGTACAAAGAGTAGAGTGAAAAGTTAGAGAAGATAAACACATTGCCTCTAACTACTCTTCTAGAAGAATCTATACTCGAAGATGATAATAAAGATTTTGTAGAAAAGACTTCTCGTATCCCTAAGTTTAGGACTGACTTTTTGAGCAAGCATAAGGATGAAATTCAGGAAGCAGTTAATAATTTAACTAAGCAGTTGGAGGAATTGGAAGCAGTTATGGCTATAATAGTAGATGTGAATGTAATGACTAAAGATGGCATGCCGTTAAGTCAGGTTAGAGAGAAATGGAATGAAAGATTCCAAGGACTCATGCAGGAGAAAGATGATGGAGAAGACTTAGTGATAGATCGGCTTGTAGAAGTCAAGGAAGAAATAAAAGCTGCAGGGAGAGAGTTGGTCAAGGTAAAAAGCATGAAATAATTTGCTGCTGTTGAGTTGGATTGCATCAAATTTGAAGATAACTGGATTGATGGGCTAGATATGGATATGCTACAACAAGTCTTCGCCAGTTATGATGAGTTCATAGCGGATCAAGCTTCACATGCATAAAATCTTGCATGCATGATATTCTTCTTCCATGCATGACTCATGATGATCTTCTTCCTTGCATGTTGCATGCATGTGGCACTGACAGTCTTAAGGATGCATGATCTTCTTTTCTTCTATTTCTATCTTCTATTGTTAGATCAAACTGAATGTATAATGTAAGAACTCAAGATCAAAGTTGATCTGAGTTTCCATGAAAGTTGATTGTTCCTAAGAAGGTGGAAAGCCTAAGATAGAAGTAAAGTTTGAACTCCTTTTTATATTCTATAAATACCAGATGGGTATTACATTGTAAGGGTCGGCTATTTGAGAATTGGATTGGCTTACCTAGTGCTAAGGGATAGGATTTTATAGAGCTTTCTGTGGAGATACATTGTACTACTTCTTGTTTACAGTTAATAGAATTGCAGGTTTACGAAATATGGAGTTTGCATTGGATTGTGTTGTTTGATAAGGTTAATGAGTTATAATCCACCTGAATGCCAGTGATTGTGCTAAAGCATGATAGTTTCTTATGTGGTGAAAGTCATTAGAAGAAACCAGGTTGAAAGATTATCTTGTTAAATTGTCATTGAATTAAAGTTATTGAAGTTTGTTGATCTATAGTTTGAATGATGAATGAGTATGTGTTGTTTTGAAATCTTGGAAATACTTGTGATAGGCGAATAGAGGAATTGAATTAAGCACCTAAGATGTATATGATGGTACAGTTATACTGTGGGTTGTGTCATGCTATGGTTTTTGTGATCGGTTAAGAAAGCATTCATTGTTAAAAGTATATGTCTGGATATTAGATAAATTTAATTCGTACTTATTGATTTACCCCTTGGATCTATCTTTTTCTTTTATTTTAAACCCATTGATTTACAGGAACTATGTTGACAAAGAGAGTCATAGCTTGAATCCTTTGTTACCAACATAGGCCCCTTGAATATTACAGTTGCATGAACCAATTAAGTGACATCAGACAATTGAGAACCAACTACTAGGACCTTGGGAGTTAGGCCACTACATGTAGTCTTTGTTTTTCAGGAGAAATAGAGTAGAAATATTCTGTTTTAATGTTGTTTGTGTCATTTTAACCATCAACAGGTCCTTAGCCTTTTTTGCACTTTTTTAGCTCCCTCTTGCAGATTCTGGACTTAATGTCAGTGTGATCTAGTGTTGTGAGGTGTTTTACACATCCACATTAGGTCTTGGGCCTATTTTAAGCTAAATTCACTTAAATTTTCCCTAATTTAATGTTTTAAAATGTAGTTATTTACATCCTCATATTAAATTTGGAATGCTTGTAAATGAAGTGGACCTAATCTAGTGTTGTAATGTTTCTTTCACATTCACATGGGATTCATGACCCTTCTAAGATAAATGGAATCAATTTCGCCTTAATTTAGTGTTGTAAAGTGTATTTATTTATACTTTCACATTGGATTTTGGGACCTATTGCATTTATAACCTTTACACCATCATAAATAGGCCCCTATAACTCTATATTGTTCACCCCAAGGCTTGTTTTGGCCAAAAACCCGACAAAATCAACATATAAACTTAATTTATACATTCCCTAATAATTTAGCCCTTGAAATAGTCCATGTGGAACCCATTTACCAATTTGGGTGAATGAGTTCCATCCACATGGGACTCATTCACCGAAGATGGCGAATGAGTCCCATTTGAGCTATTTTTGAGGTTTTAGTGGGAAAAATTGGATTTTAAGTTTAAATTTCTTCAATTTCGATCTTGGGGATCAAATTAATGATCATGTGAGTGGTTTGCCTACATTAAAAAGCTTCCAAATAATTATTTCAACCTATCATCCTAAGCAATCTAAGCAACACCATGCATTCATGAGATCAAGTCAAGCATTCAAGAGTTAAGCATTCTAAGGTCATCAAGATAGCTTTCAAGATCATCAAGGGCAAGATTCTTCTTCAATTGTTACAATAATTCAAGATCCATCATCATTTCAATCATTTCAAGCATCTAGCATGTTAGTGAGCTAGTCTTGTTATGTATAATTGAAGATCCAATACCAAGCATTGTTTTATTCTTATTGTCAAAGATCAAGATCTACATCCTTCATGGCTATTTCACGTTAAGTTGGATATTTACAAGACATCATTCAAGGTATTATTTTCCATGATTCATGTTCTCTGTTTTATGTTTCATGCCTTCATTTCATTATT
The DNA here is from genome assembly GCA_007115665.2 of Sequoiadendron giganteum. Taxonomy (NCBI): domain Eukaryota; kingdom Viridiplantae; phylum Streptophyta; class Pinopsida; order Cupressales; family Cupressaceae; genus Sequoiadendron; species Sequoiadendron giganteum. The sequence continues at coordinate 63,627,037 of CM021109.1, read as the reverse complement.
TCATCATTTGGTTTAATTATCTAAACGGGGTTTGACCAAGGCAAACCCCCATTCCCTAATAATCAACAAGTTTTCCCCTCTTTGCTTGTGTGATTACAGACCTAGGTACTTGGAAGGCTTGGATATCATTGAAGAATAGGTTCCAAAATTTTTGGAGTCATCTCTCTAATTGCAAGGTCAAAATCTTCACAAAAAGTCACAACCCCAAAAATGAGGGTTTCAGATCCAAACACCTAGAAGAACAGAAAGAGCAGATCAAGAGGTGCAGATCAGAACTTTGAATTTTTAGAAAACCCAAATTGGACTCATTCGCCACAAGTGGCGAATGAGTCCCATTTTTGGTCAATTTTGGAATTTTGACATTTTCGGATACCCTTTTTCGAGAAACATATTCCTATGCAGAAACCCCGATCTAGGACCGATTTGCCCAGATTGGCGAATGAGTCCTAGTGTGCCAAAATTTTAGAATCAACAACATTTCTATTCTTCATTCAAGCCTCTACAAGTTTCTAGGTGCACACTTTCAGTTTTATAGCTTTTTGCTTTGTTTCTTTTGCATTTCTAAGTCATTTTTCATATCACATTGTGTTTTCCAAAATTTCCTTTTCCAAGTCCAAACTTGGTCATGAACCCCTCATTTACATCATTCCATCCCCAAGAACATACCCTTTGTTAGATTTCAATCACCTTTGAATTGGAACCTCAAGGATTTGTTCTTGAATGTACATATAGGAGATTGTTGCCCTAGGTCCAAAACCCTAGTAGAGCACCAAAATTATGTTACATTTTGGCGACCCTAGATTTAGAATATCTTCTTTTCTGATTTGTAGTCCATCTTCATCCTAGATTTAGCTTGCATTAACATTTCATTAGAGTTTGCATTAGTTAATTGGTATTCTAGGGTTTTAAATTTTTGCATTAGTGAAAGCTCATATAGCTTGTATTTTTGCATTTAATTTCATTGAAAATTATTCAAAATCTACATTTTCATTTAATCTTCAGGTCTTACAACATATAAAGCATCAAAAACAATTGAAAATTTCTATTTTTTTGAAAAAAACCCTAACTGGGACTCACTCGCCACCTTGGGCGAATCAGTCTCATTCCATATTTTAAACTGCTTGTTATAGCATCAAAAACCTCCTTTATGTTCTTCCTAAGCCTCAGGTTAACATATACTATAAGTCTGGAAAGTTTTGGGAACACTTTTTTTATGGATCTAAATCAAAAACATCAATTTAGGGCACTCATTTTTGAAATCATTTCAATTACAAGCATCATTAGATCTGAAAATGTTGAAATTTCTAAAACTTTGCATCATAGGTATAAAATCACTTTTCACTTTTGCATATACAATGTTTACAATCATAAAAATTTGCATAAATTTGGTAAGAGTGCTTTTCATTCTTTCATACACATTGTTTGCATTCTTAAAGTTTTGTATACATTGGATAAAAGTGTTTTGCATCTTTGGATATATATTGTTTATATTGTTGAAACATTTCATGAAATGGTTACAAGTGATTTTCATTTTTGTTCAAACAAATTTATTGTCTTACATATTTAGGTATGCTAAGAAACAATCCCCTCCCTATGAGAGTGTTTTGGTGAAAGAGAATACAACCGTGGACATTCCTAACAATCATATTTGTTCTTCTCCTAATATCTCTCTTACCGGTGAAGAAGATATTTTGGTGTTAGAAGAACCAAGCAATGAGATTTTTGAGAATCCTAGTTGTTTCTCTCCTCTTACTTCTCTTATTGGACAAGACACTGATGAACAAGACAACACAACCATTGGTAATCATGAAAATAACATTTGTTCTTCTCCTAGTATCTCTCCTAGTCATGAAGAAGATACTTTAGTATTACAAAACACAATTAATGAAGGTTGTGAGAATCCTAGTTGTCCCCCTTCACCTAGGGAAACCCTTATTGAGCTAGAAAATTCAACCATTGATCATTCCCCTGCTTGCGATGAAGTTATTTTAGAAGAACTAACCTTTGATTGTTAAAAAAATTTGGTTTGTGGTTCTCCTAAAAACTCTCCTAGGGAGGATAGCATGGTGCAAGAAAATATTAACATTGACACATGTAATGAAGCTTCCTTAGGTGAAGTAACATTAGACTCATCTTTATCAAGAGATCATGCAAATAAAGACAAGATTCCTGAGGTGATGACAACATAAATTGGATCTCTTTTAATTAGCGAGCTTCCTAAGTCACCTCCCATTAACGAATCACATAAAAAATTAAGAGATTTCTTGAAATATAGGATGCAACCTAACAATGTTTTACAACAACCAATATATAACATAGTTTCTGAATCATGTATGGGACTACAAATATCTCCCACAACATCACCATTGCCTCAACATATTATGCCTAGTGTTGAAGACCTTAAAAAGACACCTGCTAATATATCCATATGGAAACTCATTCAACTATCACCTACATACAAGTGCCTATTTCAAGAAATATTACAAATAAAGCACGAGGAGATCCAAGCTTCTATGAAATTGAATAATGAAAAATCCTCCTTTCATCCCACACATGTCACACTGTCAAAAATCACATTCTCTAAGCATGAATTTCCCTCACTTGAGACTCAGAACAAGAATGGAGCCTTGATGATAAAGGTGATCATCAATGACACTGCAGTTAGGTGCACTCTCATAGACAATGAAGGTGAAATCAATGTTTGTAGTGTTGACCTCCTAGATAAAATTGGAATGGACAAAAGGCTTATTCAACTTAATGATGTTCATATTCGTGGATTTGACAATGTTAATAGGCAACCACTAGGGATGATCACATTACCTATTGAGGCTGGACCTATAGTGTTTCCTACCCCTATCCATATCATGCCAAGACCCCTTCCATAACATCTTCTCCTAGGTATATCATCGATCCATGCTATGAAAGTAGTCCCATCTACTCTCCACCGCAGAATGAAATTTGAATACAACAATAGGATATACATGGTTGAAGCAGATGAATGAAACTATGAATCATATGATCACAATATTTCCAATACTTTAATTCCAAAATCAAAACTTGAACCTATACAAGATGATTCCAATTATTCACCTACAAAAAAACTCTTTAGTAATAATTGGGGGTCATTAGATTTTATGCCTCATTTCAATAAAGTTTCCAAAATCTCACCCTCTTGGTCTGAAGAGTCATATACAAATGATTCATTTTTAGATACAATTTCTAGTAATGATTGGGGTCTTACACATCCCTTTAAAGGAGAGTGTGAAATGTCACAACCTAAACCAAAACAACCTTGCATTTTATATGCTCAACTTGATTCTACATCAAAAACATTACCCCATGGTGGTGATGGGGGCTATATAAATCCTATCCCTCATGAAGGAATGACACATAACTTTAAAAAGCATTTGTGTTCTTGTGAAGAAGTTGATCATTCTTAGAAGCATAAGCCCCCTTCATCTAGCTTCAAAAATTGTTATGGTATTGGATACAATCTCCCTCCTACACATGGATACAATGAACACATGAAACACACAGACATATCATACTCTTTCAAGAAATATCTAGGGTTACCTCTCTTATCTCCATTTTCATCTAAGGCTTTAAACAACAAAAATAAACATCTCAAGGAGTGTGGTGCTCTTCCTTGTGTTGAAGAACCTAATTCCTCTAACTAATACTTATCTTCATCCTATTCGGCTCACCCTTGTCTTGAACTAAATGGGAGCAAGGGGTTAGTTATCCTTGTCCTCGTATGTCACTTGTCGTTGCCTCTTTCGGCTAAATCACCTTTCATGAAAATATAAGAGAAAGCTCGGGATGTGGACGACATGCCTTAAGTTGGCTCGCATGTAACATACTTATTTATGATATAGCTTATTGGAAACATATGACTTGGCATAGGACTTTCCATGTTAGCTCTCATGTCCTTTGTTTCTATTCACATTTTTTGTTTGCTACTTTAAAGTAATTGCTCACAGTTAGGTGTTTAGAAATTTCTTTAAAGTGGGGGCATACATTGGCATTATTCTTTTTATTTTTCCTTTTCTTGGTTCTTAGTGCAGCCTTCTTGCTTCATACGATGCATTTTTCACTTTGTGGATGACATTGGGTATAATGTCCTTCAGGAGTGTGATCTCTCTTAGCATATTACATTCCTCTTAGTGGCTTGATGCGACACACTGCATCCCATAAGTTGCAAATTTTCTATTCTTTGATTGGCCCTCTCTTGGAGACATTAGGCACAATGTTCCCTAAGTCAAAGAACTTGCATGAACTAAGCAAGAATCCTTTGACCATTTCCTATTTCTGCATTTTTCATTTGTTTATATGGCCACCTTCCATAACACAACTTCCATGCCTGTGGAGCCATCATGTTTGTTCATGAGCTCCAAGCATACAAAGTTTTTCTTGTCTCATGAAGCTCAAAAACCAAATCATTTCTCTTTGTGTGGTGTCTTATTAAAGTTATCAGTAGGTATAAATTTGGTATGGTTTGAGCAAGAAGACCAACCAACGACATGATTTTCCCCATAGCCACTTGTGTGTGTGTGTGATTACATACCAACCATGAGTGTATGTTTCTCACCCTTCTAGGACTTCTCACCCGATGGACAACCATGAGTTTTGTCACCTTAGAGTGATTATGATTTTTCGGACAAACAACCTAGATCTGATCCACATCATGTTGGACAAATGGTTGAAGCTTGATCCACCTTTTTATTTTTTCTCATTTGTACTTCTATTCCTTCTAGTTATTGACATTGCATGATCATGTATCTCATTTTTCTTCATATCATACACCTTGTGTGTGTCCTTTTGTGCTTATGTCGGTTTGACTTAGGATCTTGGATCTTGGGGGCTTGGCCACTCCCTTTGATCTTTGACATCCTTTGTCATCTACATTGGTATGATTGGATCCCTCTTGAATGTCTACTTTAGTGTGAGTTTGAAGAAAGTTCATCCTCTCACTAAAGTGGGGGCTAAATGTAACATCAAAAAAAGGGTCATTAGCCTTTTTTGCACTTATTTAGCTGCCTCTTATGGATTTTGGATTTAATTCCACCGTGATCTAGTGTTGTGAGGTGTTTTACACATCCACATTAGGTATTGGATCCATTTTAAGCTAAATTCAATTAACTCTGCCCTAATTTAATGTTGTAAAATTTAGTTATTTACATACTCACATTAAATTTGTGATTATTTTAAATCAAGTGGACCTAATCTAGTGTTGTAATGTGTCTTTCACATTCACATGGGATTTAGGACCCTTCTAAACTAAATGGACTCAATTTGGCCTTAATTTAGTTTTGTAAAGTGTATTTATTTACAATTTCACATTGGATTTTGGGCCCTATTGCACTTATAACCTTTACACTATCATAAATAGGCACCTATGACCCTATATTGTGCATCACAAGGTTTATTTTGGTCAAAAACTTGTCAAAATCAACATATAAACTTAATTTATGCATTCCCCAATAGTTTAGCCCCCGAAATAGCCCCTGTGGGACCCATTCACCACTTTGACTGAATGAGTCCCATCTAGGTGGGACTCATTCACTTGGGATGGTGAATGAGTCCCATTTAAGCTATTTTTGAGGTTCGAGTGAGAAAAAATGGGTTTTAAGTTCAAATTTCTTCAATGTCAACCTTGGAGATCAAATTAACAGTCATGTGAGTGGCTTGCCTATATAAAAAAGCTTCCAAATCATTATTTCACCCTAGAATCCTATTAACCAACATCATGCATTCATGAGATCAAGTCAAGCATTCAAGAGTTAAGCATTCTAAGGTCATCAAGATAACTTTCAAGATCATTCAAGGGAAATATTTTTCATCAATTTTTATAGCAATTCAGGATCCATCATCATGTCAAGCATATCAAGCATCAAGCATGTTAGTGAGCTAGTGTTGTGATGTAGCATTGAAGATCCAAGACCAAGCATTGTTCTATTTATTGTCAAAGATCAAGATCTACATCCTTCATGGCCATTTCATGTTGAGTTGTAGATTTACAAGACATCATTCAAGGTATTATTTTCCATGATTCATGTTCTTTGTTTCATGTTTCATGCCTTAATTTCATCATTTCATCATTTGGTTTAATTACCTAAATGGGGTTTGACCAAGGCAAACCCCCATTCCTTAATAATTAACAAGTTTTCCCCTCTTTGCATGTGTGAATTCAGATCTAGGTACTTGGAAGGCTTGGAGATCATTGAAGAATAGGTTCCAAACTTGTTAGATTCATCTCTCTACTTACAAGGTAAAAATCTTCACAAAAAGTCACTTATAGCCCTAAAAATCAAGGTTTCAGATCCAAACACATGGAGGAACAGGAATAATAGATCAAGAGGTGCAGATATGAGCTTTGATTTTCTAGAAAAGCCAAACTGGACTCATTTGCCACAAGTTGCAAATGAGTCCCATTTTTGGTCAATTTTGGGATTTAAAATTTCGGATACCCTTTTTCGAAAAACATGTTCCTATGCAAAAACCCCGATCTGGGACTGATTCACCGAGGTTGGTGAATGAGTCCTGGTGGGAATTTTTTTTAGAATCAACAACATTTCTAGTCTTCATTCAAGCCTCTACAAATTTCCAGGTGCACACTTTCTATTTTATAGTTTTATGTTTTGTTTCATTTGCATTTCTAAGTCATTTTGCATATCACATTGTGTTTTCCAACATTTCCTTTTCCATGTCCAAACTTGGTGGTGAACCCCTCATTTGCATCATTCCATCCCCTAGAACACACCCTTTGTCAGATTTCAATCACCTTTGCATTAGAATCTCAAGGATTTGTTCTTGAATGGACATATAGGAGATTGTTGCCCTAGGTCCAAAACCTTAGTAGAGCACCAAAATTCTATGTTACAAGATAAATATACATTTATCACATTGACTGATTTATAGCCCATGGAAGAAATTAATCTCCCAAAACATTGACATTTCAAACTCATTTTGCATCTCCTCTACAAATGTCTTGCGCATTTCCTTATTTCCTCTAAATATTATGTCATCAACATACACAACCATAATTATGATTTAATCTCTCTTAACCTTGAAGCAAATATTACTATTTGTGGTACCCTTTTTGAATCCCTACTATAATAAGTACTTTTCCAATCTTTCATACCAACCTGTAGGAGCCTGTTTAAGTCCATATAAAGTTTTCTTCAACCTATAGATCATATCAGAATCTTTTGATAACTAAAAAACTTCTAGTTGTTCAATGTATACCTCTTCTTCTAACTCGCCATTCAGGAAAACTTTATTTGGACTTAAAAAGGCTCCTAGAGGTTGGTATGAAAGATTGGAACTTCTAACTCGCCATTCAAAAATGCAAACTTGACATCTATTTAATACACATTGAAGTATTTATGAGCTACAAAAGCCTAAAACATCCTAATGGCTTCCATTCTTGCTACTAGAGAAAAATTATCTTCAAACTATATTTCTTCCACTTGTGATTAACCCTTACACACAATTCTAGCCTTGTTTCTAATAGCTTCTCCACTCTCATTCAACTTGCTCCCAAAAACCCATTTTCTTGTTTGCTAGTCTTAGGGCCAATTCCCATGTTTGATTCTTCTCAATTTAACTCAACTCTTCTTCCATAGATTTGATCCAATTCTCATCCTTGCTTGCTTCAATTACTATTTTAGGTTCTATCTCAGAGAGTAAAGAAAATTTCACCTATTCCTCTGCCATGTTGCATAGACGTCTGTCGTTGCACCAAAAGATCAAGCTTTTAATGCCTGATACAACTGCCAGATTTATACAAGATCCAATATCCACATGAGGTAGTTAATCCATGTCATAAACCCAAGCACCACACTACACAACACCAGGATACCAAGGGAGAAAATTTTGCAACAATCCCCCCAATACAAGAGAGGGGTTCAAACCTATGACCTCGACAGGTGATCCCACAAAGCTGGTTTACAACTTCTGAGGAACAGATTTTGCTAAAATCACATATTTTTAGAAAATATAATTATTTAATCCTTTAAAAGTTCCATTTTAAGGATTCCAATTGAAGAGGGTTTGATCAAACCACCTTAGATCAAACCCCGTTGGATAGAACCTCGCTAGTTTTAAACCATACCTATAAATGAGTCTCCTTTACACCTATTAAAATGCTGATAAAAAATCACTTTTGATTTACCTTTTGGGGTATCAAATGAATTCAATTAAAATTTATTTTAAATTATTATGTTATTCCTTGAAATGATCTATCCCACGAATATAATTTTAATACGTTTTGGTTTTATTATGCATGTGTTTTTTTAGTTTTATTAAACATAAGTTTTTCACTGAAAATCAAGCTCTTTGTTTTGCACATATGGAAAAATGGAAATTATCAAAATAAATTTTTTTAAAATATTTTTTTACTGGGTATTGATGTCCTTGATCCATTAAAAAAAATAAAATTGAATTTCGATACATACAGAAAAAGTTATGTTGTATACAGTTCGCTTATGTCTGAATTGCAAATGGTTTGACTTCGAAACTCTATTAAAGAAAAAATATTCAATAAAAAAATATGAGATCAAATGAAAGTGCTAGATATCATAGTTACAAATCTAAATTTGAAAAAATTAGAATTTTATCCTTCATACAAAAAAAGTTATGTTGTATATGGTGAGCGTCGCTTTTTATTAATGTTGTTTTTTGAAAAAAACTAGTTTTTGTGGGAGATGGAAAAAGAAGTGCAATATTATTCCTAAAATTTTGAAATTAATATTTTTAGAATCTACAAACAAAATGTGATGAGACTATAGTTTACATCATCTTCACATTCCTCATGGTCTAGCCACTATAGGTGCTCGAATGTGAAGATTTAGTCAAAAATAATAATTTCAGTGTCCAGTTTGGCCAAAAATTGTAAACCACTATTGTGGGATCACCCCGACTCTGATACCAATTGTTGCATAGCTAGTTGTTGTTGCACCAACAGATCAACCTTTTAATGCCTGATACAACTGCCACATTTATACAAAATCCAAGATCCATAGGAAGCAATTAAGCCATGTCACGAACCCAAGCACTGTGTTGCACAACACAAGGAGACCAAGGGAGAAACTCTTGCAACATGCCATAACAACTCTTCTTCTTTTAAACACACCTTTACTCTTATCTCCAATGATTTGATCTTTAGAATGATTCTCCTACACATACTTAAGAGTCTTAGGATTCCTTTCTATAGATTTTTCCTCTTCTACTATCATCTCTTTCTCTTCTTCTTCTCTACAAGGGATTCATCAAATTCATATCCATCTATCAACATTGAGCTCTATTGTGATTCTTCATCCACTTTGACATTTTCTCTTTGAACTATCTTCTTTAACCTTTTGTTGTAGCCTCTATATACCTTGCTCTTTATAGAGTATTTAAGGAATATTCCTTCATCTAATCTTGCATCAAACTCTCCTATACTTTCTTCATCTCTCCCAATATAACATTTCCTTCTAAACACTAAAATATTTCATAGTGGGAGATTTTCCATACCATAGTTCATAGGGGGTCTTTGAACTGTTCACTCTTTCCTGTCCTCTATTAAGAATGTACACTATAGTATGAATAGCTTCTTTCCAATATACTTCTAGTATATTTGCTTCCTTCATCATGGTTCTTGTTGCTTCTTGAGTTTTCCTATTCTTCCTTTCCACAAATCCATTGTGCTAAGGAGTCCTAAGAGCTGATAAATATCTTTTTATCCCATGATCTTCACAAAAACTATTAAACTCATTGGAGGTGAACTCACCACCTCTATCAAACCTCAAACATTTGATTTTTATCCATTTCATTCTCAACCATAGACTTAAATGATTTAAACTTATCTAAAGCTTCTAATTTTTCTTTGAGAAAGGTCACCTAAGACATTCTAGAGTAATCATCTATCAACAACCTAAAATAATTGTCACCTTGAGAGATTCTTGTTCTAGTAGGTCCACATAGGTCTATATGAACCAGCTCTAGAGGTCTCATGGTATAATATTACTTAGTTTTGAACCTCTTATTTGTCTACTTTCTAAACTGACACTCCTTGCAAATTGCATTGATAGGCTTTGTAATTCTTGGAAGATCTCTCATAGCTTCAATAGAGTTGATCTTCACTAGGCTATCAAAATTGATGTGACCCATTCTTTTATGTCATAACCAAATTTCATTGATTTGATACATAAAGAACTTAACACCACCCCCTTTGAGTTGATAAATATTTCCTTTTGTTCTTGTTCCAGAGATTCCTTTTATAATTTCACAACCATCATCCTAAAACACCAAATTGTATCCTTTGCTACACATTTTTCCTACATTGAGAAGATTATGTTAGAGACCCTTGACATAAAGAACATCATCTATCTTATGCTTGCCATCAAAACTAATTGAACCTTTTCCATAGATCTCAGCAGATGTATAATCACCAAACTTAACAAGACCACCATCATACTTTTGATGCTTTAAGAACTTACTATTATCACCTATCATATGTTTTGAGCATCAACTATCAATTATCTAGTAGTTTGTCTCCTCTCTTGTATGTAAAAAAGTCAACATAGTTCCTTTAATACTGTGACCTATTTTTGAAGTAATCTCCTCCACATCTTTCAAAATTAGTAGAATTAGTTCCAACATTTAAAGCCATGAACAAGTATTCATCACTTCCATCATTCGGATAGTTTGGTTCCTCATCATTAGATACACCACTATCTTCTTTAACATAATAATGCTTCTTGATACATTTACTTTTATGATATTTATGCTTTTTATTTGAAACTTTGATTGGACATTTAGAAGCATAATGACCTATCTTTCCACAATTGAAATATTTGAAGGGTAACTTGCCTATTTATTTGTTAGTGCCCTTTTTCAATCTCCTTACAAAATTTTCTTCCACCTCATCAAGATCATCTAGATCAAATTCATCATCTTTATTGTTGACTTTAAAATCAGTTTCTTTCCTTGGAGCATCTTGGTAATACTGTCTTAATTAAAAAGTAGTTAAAGCACCAACATTTGATCTCTAGAATATTGATCCAAATTCTGAGCTTCCTCAATAGTAGAAATGTTGTCACTATAATATTTAGGAAGAGTTCTCAATACCTTTTTCACAACTTCACTTTCCTCCAGTTTTCCACCAAGACCATTGATGGAATTGACAATTTCATCCACTTGGAGCATGTACAACCTGCAATATCTTCATCTTCTAACATCCTTAGGGTTTCAAATTTGGCTTTGAAATTATACATCTTTTCTTAATTGACCTTAGATCATCTCCTTCATAAATTCTCTACAACTTTGTCTAGATCTTTTTAGTAGTTTTGAGGCTTATCACCTTCACCAATTACGAATCAAAAATCCCACTCAAGATAGCATTCCTTTCTTTTCCATTATTCTAATAATCCCTGGTCTCATCATCACTTGATGGAGGATTAGTAGGCATATTGTATCTAGTTTTAACTAACTTCCAAACACCAAACCCTAATGAGACAAGAAAGGCTTCCATCCTAGCTTTCCAAAGAGCATAGTTTGTTCCATCGAACATAGGGATCTTGACACCATTCATTTATACCATCCCAATCTACCTCAAGTAGTTAAGCTTCTTCCAAGGAACCATATCTCTAATACCAATTTTTAGACAAACAAGACAACTGAGAGGGAGGTGAATCAATTGTACATTAAAACATTCCAACACTCATTAACCTTTAAATCCTTATTATGAATCAACATGAATGTAAAAAAAGAAACATTTAAAAATATTCTCAACCATACACCATAAAACACTAGATTTACATGGAAAAACCTAATTAGGTAAAACTATGATGAGTATTAACTCACATATATATGATAACAACACCGATTGCAAAAGGCTCACTACTAGAAGGTCTCACTGCCTAGAATAAAAGAATGGCTCACTGTCAAGGGCTCATTTCCCAAAGGATTCACTATTTGGAATAGAAGAGAATAGAAGAAGACTATTAAAAGGAGTTTCACTACCTGAAAGCAACAAGAAAAATCCACCATAACAACTATACACCATCTGCAACCTTTGGCTCACTACCTCCAACAACTTTAAGTACACTAAAAATGTAGACACCTTCTACTCATTTCTTCTAGTAGCCTTAAGCATTTAAGCTCACACTCAAGTATCAACACCTAATCACATTCACATCATTTCTCATCACACATCTCCAACAAATAACCTCTCTTATATATCCTTCATGATCTCAAGAAACTTCTCTAGATTGGATTTAATAAAATGTATGCACCTCAAACGTGCAACCAACAAATAGGTCAACATCAAAATAATTTCATGGTGGAAATAAGTGAAGGAAGACCACACCATGGGTTAACCAAGAACCAAATCCACACCAACACACTACACCATGCTTCCAAAAAAAACAAAGCATTTTTGTAATCAACGCTAGAATGCCAAGTTGGCCAAACCTACATTAATGCTACCAAACAATCAATTTACTCTTCACCAATTTTGGAAATATCCTACAAACCATGAAGAAAAATCACACAACATCCACACATCTTGGAATATTCAAACGCCATTAGAATATTCAGCAACACTCTTGAAACCACCTGAAACTAAGAATACTAGATCATCCTATGCAACTAGCCACACTGCCACAACCATACAACTCAACACTCCAGGGGAAGGTAGATACATACAATATTAGCATATTCCCAAATTTGTAAGACAAGAAACCTTAACTTGGAGAAATGTGGAGCAATTCCATTTCTCCCAAACAACCTTCTTCACAAGCAACACACTGTCAAACACATCTTCCATTGTTGCATGATCCAAAACTTGAAACTATATATATGACACCTTCAATTTTTTTTGATCATCTCATCCAAACCACACAAGCACATCTTCAACCATGAAGAAATACAGAGCATAATACAGAACACAACTCTATCACTTTGTATGCTCTCTATTCAAATCTTCTCAAAATCACTTGGAAACCAAATGAATTGAGTGCATCAACAACACCTGCTCAAAAACACAAGTACCTTCTCATCAAAACCACACAAGAGGTTGAAATAGGTTGAAATCAATGATAACACTAAAGACAACATAGTCCAAGAATCTCCCTATTGACATCAATGACAACACTAATCTCCAACACTTATTGAGAATATGATCTATTACCCCGATAGCATTACAATAATTCACCATTTATCAAATTATTCACTACTTAACTTAACATGACTACTCAAACTTTGATCTTTGGAGCATTCAACCATATTAAAGTCACGGGTCCAACAACCCAATCTACATTAAGAAAATAATTGGCCATCTAGTCCCAAAGTATGTTGAATATCCAAGATAATAAGAGGGGGGTTGAATTAGTATCTTCTTAAACTTATTAAACAAATACCTCTAATTAATCCAATGAATATATAATTAAGATAAGAAAAAGCATTAACTGAATATGAAACACTCAACACAAGAACACCAATATTTTTATGTGGAAAACCTAGAATGGGAAAAACCATGGTGAGGATTAACTCACAATATAGTATAATCAGTTATAAGATATTATAAAAGGGTGGTTCACTGCCAGGACTCACTGTCCAAAAGGGATGCTCACTACTTAAAAAATATACAGTAACAAAATGGCTTGTAACTAGAGAATGAATTGATGTAAGTACACCTTAGAGTCCAGGTTTAGTTCCTTTGAAGCTCAAGAAATTTGCATGCCAGCATATCATTGTTTGCTCTTTTCACATCCACACTTAATCCACCAACACTCACATACGCAAATTCTCCTCTTCTATCTCAAAAACTATCATGTATATATATCTGATTTTCCCATAAGTAACAATCAGGTCAGCTCCAAGTAAATACAAAAAACTTCTCAAAAGTAATTCAAGCGTGTGGCATGCTACTGCATGTCGGTATGGTTTGCACAAAAAAAATTAAATCTGTTGCACCTTCAACCACGTATTAGGTCGGCCAATGATAGACCTAATAAAAAAAATGTAAACAACAAAATGATGTCAGCAAAGAACATGAGCATTTATACACACGAGATCCTGTCCATGCATTCTTTCACTGACCAAAAACCATTTCCCAAGAATGTGAGTAACTACTATCACTGGAGGGGAAATGCGGACCAAAATACCAGAGGACATTTCTGCATAACCGGTTCAGAATACCGGATCAACATTGACTTTGAGTCTTACAATTACAACTCATATATTATGGTGACATCAATGACAACAAAAACTATATCAAGAGATGTGTTATTCTTCATTCATCCAACAATCTCCCCCTTTGTCATTGATGGCAACATGTGCCAAAAAAATTTACAGACTTCCTATGTACAAAGCATACTCCTTTTCTCTTTCCTCTCTCCCCCTTTGACATCAAGGACAAAGGGCGACCAAAAATATGAACATAAATATGTACACATGGTCTAGAATGTACAACACAAAGAATCAAAATATTGAACTCCCCCTTAGGAGTTTAACCCAAATAGTGTGAAAACCAAAAAAAACTTTACCCAAAGGAGGGAGCACTTTGAAGTTCCTGAAGAATGCCTTGCCAAGCTTCTTTACCATTCTCCCAACTATATTTAGCAAATATCAACATTTTTTTTAAAGAATCTAATGCAATAAAACTTTCTTCAGCCTCATCCAGAGTTTCTGGGGTTAGATTGATCTTATCCAATTTCTCAGCATTAGCCAAAGCATTGGCTACCAAAGTGTACTCCATCCTTACATTGTCACCAAGTAGACCAAAATTTCTAATAAACCATTCATTCTGCTTTTGTAACATATTTTTGTTTCTCTATGTGTAGAGATGGTATTCCAAGTTGACCTGTCTCTATCCATGGATACATTGTAATTATTGGAAACGATTGTCAACTGGGACTCGATGGATTCCATAAGATCTTTTATACTTTGTGTGGCATTAGGCCACCTTACATAATAGGAAAACACAAAATTTTCTTTAGATTCAAAGGCCTTTACAGATTCAAGGCTCTTTTCTACATTGGTATGTGCGAGAGAACACTTGTCATGGAGGATGAATAGTATTTTCTCAGTCAGTTTCTCTTCAACTTCTCATTTTTTTTCTCACCAAGTATGGTCGCATACTCCTTGAAGGATTCTAATAGAACTTTTAGGTTTTTAATTGGAGTGAGAGATGTGTCTATTGACGTATCAGTTGTGACATACTGCAAATCCTTAATGGCATCTTCGATAAGTTCAATTCCCTTCTGATGCATTTCCAGGATTTCTCTTCTACTGGATGCATGAAATACATCACCTAATACAATTTTATACATAGGAGAAATCTTCTCCAAATCCGCATAGCCTTGATTCATAGGAAGTTACAGGAGTTCTAGAGGAATTACCGGCTGGAATTTGATTTGCTTAGATAGCAGGCCCTTCAAGACATCATCACTAGAGGAGGATTTTCCAGTGGACTTTTTTGATTCTGCTACATGCTTAAATCCTTCTTCATTCTTCCTAGCAAGTTCACCTAACTCCTAATTTCTTTCTTCTTCCTCATCTTTCTCTTCTTCCATCTTATTTTCTTCTATCTTTTCCTCTTCTATCTTTTCTTCTTCTTTCTCTTCTTCTTCTCTCCTCTCTTCTTCCTTTCCTCCTTCTCTATTACTTTCATCCTTGTACTCTTTTTCTTAAGCATTATTTCTTTCCTCTATAGGGTGTATCGGAGGAGCAACATCATGTGTTTCAGTTTCAACATTTTCTTCAATCTATTTTTCACTCTTTGGAGCCTCATTAGCAGCATTAATTTATGGAAGAACATGAGTACTACTTGTTTCTGGAGGGATATTAGAGTCATTCATTTCCATAGATACGTTTTCATCTCCAGTATCGAAAGGAGGATCTTCCTTAACTTTTGTAGAAGCTTCTTTTCTTGATTCAAGTGTCGTACCGGATGCGCCAAGCATACCATAATTTTTAGTTGTACTTCTAATAGTATTTATTATTTCTTTCCTTATCCTCTTGATTTCCTTATTGTCTTTGGTCATCAAATTATTTTAACTCTCTTCTTCATTTGAAACATGTTAGCACAAACCTTCTTCAAGGTTTCTAGATCAAAAAAAGATAGAGAGGATACAATCTCCTTATATGCCTTAGCTCTTACTTTCTCTTCCAACTCAATCGCCTCTGCTCTTCTCTTCATCATAATTTCCCATAATTTTTCAGGTACATCATTCTTAACATTATCCCACTTAACTTCCAATAGAATAACATATTTAATGATAGCCATTGTTATTATTTCCTTATCTTCTTCACCTACTTGATTATAAACTTTTGTTGTGGGTTTCACCATATTTTCATGATGCACTAAATTATTCACCAAGCCATATAGTCTGAGAGGGGTACCGGATCTTACTAGAGAGACATTATGTTCTACGTGGTCCAATGAAACCTCTTCTGTAACTCTAGCCTTCTTTACATCTGTTTAATGATCACTAATGTCTTGTTCATCGACATCCTCTAAGGATGATACATAGTGAAATTTCTTCGATCCAACACTGGTTTCTTGAGATGTACCTTCATCGAAGGAAATTCTTACCCTTCTTTTCCTTATCAACTTAGAATTTGGGTCTTCCTCCTCTTCTTCTTGGTCCTCAGTAATTATGAGATTCTTCTCCCTTGTAGCTTTTTATTTTCTTCCTCGCTTAGCAGGCACTACCAGAGGAACACCCTTTCTCTTTCTTGATCTGGTAGTGGATCTGGAAGGGGCCAAGCATTTGCCTTTGTTAGAGGTGTTGGGCTCAATCTTTACTATTGTTGGGCCAAAAGCTGGTTTGGATGGAGGGATCCTACTAGATTTCCTTATGCGAGATGACTCTCTAGACTTCTGTTATCCAAAGGATCTTCCTTGTGCTATCTGTTCATCTATGTAACCAGATTTTCTGAGCATCTCATTTACATTTTTCTTCTTGCAGGTATGTTGTGTTCCAAATGAACTTCCATTGATTTTTTTGCATATGTACCAATCTGCTTGGTTCATTGGCATCTTTTGGACTTTTCAATAGAAGTTGCACATAACCTTCAGCTTCTTCTTCTATGATTTCATATCCCAAGGGTTGAAATCAAGATGGTCTTGGGTTCAATTGCTTCAACCATGCACTCATCAGAAGAAACATGAAATATGATGTCATTCTTATACTTTTCAACAATTTTCCTCAAAATTTTATCTCTCTCATTCATATTTTTATTGAATACATGTTGTCAAAGAATTTTTTATATTCTTCACATCACCCAACTTATGCATATGATCAAAAATTTGATGAGCAGCCAGTTTGGATGGGTCCCAAAACACTATTTCAACTTTTCCCGAAAGCCTTATGAGGAAATAGAATAACAGGAAAAAATTAGTGATCCAAACTTGGAAGGATACTTCTTGTCCTTCAACATCCTCAACTTCTCAAATAGTTGTTGTCTGAGAAGCTCACATAGATCATAATCTGCACCATTTGCATCCATTTCAAAACCAGTATAGATTATTGTGGCAAACACAAAGTTCTCTTTGTTGGTGAAGTATATTTTATGTCTGATCATTATTGATGCATACTTCACGACTAGATTAGTGATAGGATTTTTTGTGCGATCCCTCTTATCATATGTTGCACTGATGAGATCCATCACCATTTCATTTTCATTGCTTTCAACACTAGTATTGGTCCGGTGTCACAAAGTCCGGTGATAGCTTTGATCACTTCCTTCATTATCAAATGCAACTCGCTCATCCACAAGAACCGATCATACATTCTGCTAAGGACTGGTCTAACATATTGATCATCTGTAGTGGAACTGAAATTAGGGAATTTGTTCCAATAATCCAGTTTCTTTGCCACAAGATTCGAGTACTCATGTTTCACCATGAAGTTATCTCTAGTGAGTTCATTCAGCCATATGTCAATCAATTTGGTGTGATTGAATTCCTTAGTCTTAAACCTAATGTATATTTTGGTATCCTTTATAGGCATGACACCATGAGGAATCGACGAGAAGGCACCCATAGGGTCATCTTTGAAAACCTTCATTGAGCATTTCTTATAGGAGGTTCTAGGTCTTTTTTTGCATTTACGACTACAGGGGTTGTCATTTTCTATACAGCGAGCTCTAATAGATTTAGAAAGAGAATTTTCACAAGCTCACAATAGTATAAAATCAAAAAATATCTTTTACTTTTGTGAAGAGCCAAAACTAGGGTTTGCTCAAGTCTCACTTCAAATCACTCCAAATCACTCTAAATTACTCTTCACCTCCTTTGAATGCACAAGTGATTGAAATTCCTTTATGATTTCACTTTATAGATCAATGTGATGCCCTAATTCGCATTAAATGCAATGAAATTCAAAAAGCTGACAAAATCCCTTCAACTGCACTGAAAAACCCTAATATGCTTCACGAGCGAGAATTCATGCACTTTTTCTTCTAGTTTCTTTTTCAAAAACTTTGCCTATTCATCTCTTACAACATCTCCTTGTGCCAAAGAATGGCATGCCTGAAATCAGGGGGTTCAAAATATTTTCTATTAAAGCTCTCCTTAAGACCATGCTAGGTCTAATTCCTAGAGGAATTGTTTGCATCGGATGAGGGCACAGACGCATCAAAATATTTTGGCTCTTCTTTCTTTTTCCATATCTTGCTCATTTCTTGCTTAACCTCCTCTTTGTCAACCTTCTTCATAGGTTCATTCTTCTTTACCAGAGCATATTGTTTTCCATTTTTTACTTCTGCATACCCTTGAAAATTGTCTTGGTTTGTTGCAATTGTAATAGACAACATTTCTTTGATTTGTTTAACTTCCATTAATCCTTGATTTTCACTAATTCTATTTATTCCCAAACTTATTGAAAGTATAGCAGTAACCAACAAAGGATTGATTCATTCTTCCTCCATTAAGCTAGTTCATCATCCGAGTTATGCATTCACTAGCTCTATGTCCAATCTTATTACAAGAATAGCATTATCCGGAGAAGGAACCAGAGAACTGATGCATCCTATTTCTGAATTCAGTTGCCTTATTACCAAACTTATTTCATGAAAAACAAGTTCCATTGAAAGATGGATACCTTTGAGCATTTGGTTGTCTAATAGGTGGTCTTCTTTTTGGATTCCTTGTCTTTTTTCCCTTGCTTTGAGTCTTTTGATTGTTTACATCTTTTTGAGCTTTCTCCTAATTCTAACCCTAATCCACCTTTGTCCTTAGATGCTTCCTATCCTACAACCAATTCATCAAACCTGGTAGAGCTTGTCTTGAAACTATCTTCACAGACCTTTTCTTTTTCCAGTTCTTCTCTCAGGTTCACCACTTCTTGTTCAAGCCTAGAACACTCATTAGACTTGCTCTACACTACTTCTTTCAAACAATCTTCAATTCTCTTCTTTTCCTCCACTTGCACCTTTAGTCCGATAAAATATTCATTTGCTTGTTTCAATTTCTCACTAACTTCTTTGTGTCTCTCTTTGAATTTCTTTAATTACTCTTTCAACTTTCAGATGTAATCATTTCCTTCATCAAGATTTTCTTTTAGATCTCTATTTTCATTTTCAGCTTTTTCAAGGTCATCAAGGGCAATCCAGAGTTCTGCATTATCATCCATTTTTTCAATCTTCAAGATCTCCCTCAAGTTGTTAGGATTCTCCAGAGGAACTAAGCTCTAATACCAATTGTTGAATATCCAAGATACTGAGAGGGGGGTGAATCAGTATCTTCTTAAACTTATTGAACAAATATTGTCTAATTAATCCAAGGCATATGATAATTAAGATAAGTAGAAGCATTAACTGAACATGAAACACTCAACACAAGAACACCAAGATTTTTACGTGGAAAACCCACAATGGGAAAAACCACGCTGAGGATTAACTCACAATATAGTATAATCGGTTATAAGATATTACAAAAGGGTGGCTCACTGTGAGGACTCACTATACAAAAGGGAGGTTCATTGCCTATAAAATATATAGTAACAAAATGGCTTATATCCAAAGAATGAACTGATGTAAGTACACCTCAGAGTGCAGGTTCAAATCCTTTGAAACTCAAGAAATTTGCATGCCACCAGATCATTTTTCACTCTTTTCACATCCAAACTTAATTCACCAGCACTCTCATACACAACTTCTCCTTTTCTATCTCAAAAACTATCCCATATATATATCTGATTTTCCCATAAGTAACAATCAGGTCGGCTCCAAGTAAATACAAAAAATTCTCAAAAGAAATTCAAGTGTGTGGCATGCTACTACATGTCGGCATGGTTTGCACAAACAAAAATTAATCTATTGTGCCTTCAACTGCTTATTAGGTTGGCCAGTGATAGACCTAATAACAAAAATGTAAACAACAAAATAATGCCAGCAACAAACATGAGCATCTGTACACACGAGATTCTGTCCATGCATGCTTTCATTGACCAAAAACCATTTCCCAAGAATGTGAGTAACTATCACCGGAGGGGAAATGTGGACCAAAATATCAGAGGACATTTCTGTATTACTGATTTAGAATAGCGAATCATCATTGACTTTGAGTCTTGTAGTTACAACTCATTTATTATGGTGACATCAATGACAACAAAAACTATATCAAAATATGTGCTCTTCATTCTTCCAACACAGTAAACACCCCTCCTTTATATTGTTAGGAGCATAAACTGCATAAAAACCAATTGGGTGTCCATTGATAAAAACTAAGACCCACACAAAATTATGTGAGGGATCCTCCCCTTATCAATGAAAAATTTATAAATCCACAAAGAAACACCTACAACATCCCCCATTGACCCTCTCTATGGGATGTATGGAGAAAAAAATAATCTATCCATACATTACATAGAGAATAAATAAGACGTGGACCATTGATCTTGACCTCTTGGAGGAAACTAATATCAGGTTTCCACTTATTTATTATCTCCTTAATCCCATATTTGTGACATGGAGGAGAGACATCCCCTAACATTCCATGAAAACAATTTGTAATTCAAGGTTGAGACTTGTCAGAAAGTATTTCTTCTTGTTGCAGCACATTAACATGGTTAACAAGATTTGTGGAATGATTAGAATGATTGGAATATTTTGCAATAGCAGAAGGGTGTCTTGATATTTGCATCCCAATAGGAGGAGACAAAGAAATGTAGTGAAGAGTCATAAAAGAGGAATGTGAACCTACTAAGGGAGAGTTTTGAGAGGCTAAATGACTATTTTAAATTGCATCAAACTCAAAAGGATTTTTTCTCTTCCTACCAAGTCTCCAACCATCTAAAATCATAGTGTCTTTATAAGTAGAAGTGGTCATAGTGGCATTATTAAATGATAATTTGTCCAAACAAAGGTGGCTTAACCCGCTTTCAAGAAAAAGTAATTTTTGAAGGTATTTCAATTGTTGAGGAAAAGTTTCCAAATCTTGTGTGTTGACTATAGTAGGAACTTGTGGCTGAACAATTTTATTAAGTCTAATAGGTCAATCTCTTATCTTGAATGACCTTCTTTTCAATAATAAAAACAAGCATTAGGTTTGTTTAAATAGACTAGAGGTTAAGAAATCTCAAACCCTGAGACAATTAGCTTAATATTCTTAGGAATTTGATTATTTAAATCCATCTCAACACACACTCTAGGGTGAACCCTTAAGTTGGAAAATTTATCCGATTTGTTCTTACACCAAATAACTCTTCCTAGTTGTGAAACAATATCTCTCAGAAATGGTCTAAAAGAAAGATTTAAAAATTGTAACTCAACCCACATAGGATAGTAGGATTTTGAGGGTGCTTTAGTATGGAAATAAAGAGTCCAAGCCTACAAATAAAAAAACTTGGCCACAAATGACCCATGTCTAATTTTGCAACACAACCTAAGCATGTTTAATAATTTTGAACTTACAAGACACATAACCCTTGCCAAGTCCTCTCAAGGCCTCAATTTCCCAGCCCCTATTTTCCCAGTTAAATTTGGACCATTTGTAAAAATCTATTTTAGATGGTATGGGCCTCATAAAAAAAAATGACAGATACATGTTGATAGCCATCAGTGCAATCAATCACTTCATTAGGAAACATAAATTCTACAGTTTTACCTATATCCTCATTGTATTTCATTGAATGATCCACTTTGTTAGCCTTATATTCTTTGCTTGGGCTTGCGGGGTGATGAAGTGTTTCTTCATTTATTTCTCCATTATCAAGGATTCCATTAGATTTTTTCATTTCATTCTTAGAATTCTATGAAACATTTCTGTTCATTTTATTTGAATGAGAATTGTAGTGTAGTAAAATGAATCCCCTTGCATTTTCACACTTGTTTGGGCCCGCCTTATTTTATTTATCCTTCTTTGTGTATTAATTGGTCCTATTTTTTTTCCACAAGCCTTATGAATGGCATATTTTCTCCAATGCATAAATGATATCCCAATGATTTTGATATGTGTGTCCCTAATTTTTGGTCGGGACTAAAACGCCACCTAAAGTATCTTTGTCCCCCTAAGGTTTCGGGACCTTGATTTTGAGGTATCTTAATTGGGCCCCCTTTTTGGTTTTGTGCCCCAAGTTTCATCAATTGGGACTAAGATGCCATATAGGGTGTCTTAGTCCTCCTTGAGTCATTTTTGGGATTTAAAGTCAAATTCTGGCAGTATTTAGCCTCCTTTATTTAATGAATTCAGATGTCGGCTTGGTGTGATATAATTTATGGATATTAAGCATAGATAAGTATAAATATAAGGTTCATTCATTCATTTTCATCCTACAAACTTGAGTATTCATTCCTAAGGAAATTTTATGAGATCAAGTGCATTCAAGAGTAATTCATCAAGCATTTGGAGTCATCATCAAGATTCAAGCATTATATCAAAGACCTTCAAGATCCATATCCATTATAGTCATTTCACATAAGATTGTAGACTTTACAAGGGTTTGGTGAGTTGTAGCATTGCACGTTGTTCATTCACCATTTCCTTCATTATTTCTATTTTATTTCAAGGTTTAATTACCAACAAGGGGTTTGACCAAGGAAAACCCCAATTCACTAACAATCAACAAGTTTCCCTCTCTTTCATATTTGTGTTTGCAGATGTAGGTTGAAGACTTGCAGATCACTTGGAGTGCAAAGTTGTAAAAGTTGCAAGGTTGCATTGCAAAGTTGTCATCTTCACGGAAACTTGCCTATAGATCAGATCTGAAAGTTTCAAAACCTAAGATCTGAGAAGAAGCATGTGCAGACCTTGGAGCTCAAGACCACATTTAGACTTTTTTATAAATTTAGAGTGGGACTAATACACCACCTTGGGTGTCTTAGTCCTCCCAAGCATATCTTTCATAGATTCTTTCAGATCCAGTTCTAACATCCGAATATTTTTTATTTGCCTCGAAAATAGTAGCGGGACTAATACGCCATCTTGGGAATCTTAGTCCTTCAAGACATATTTTGGAATCTTCTTTACATTTCTAGAATCCTCACATCATCTCCAAACTTCCTAGGTACACATACCCTAACTTGGTGTTGCATAATTTCAGCATTTGCATCTCTCATTTAGCTTATTTTAGGTCATTTTTCATATCACATTGTGTTTTCCAACATTTCCTTTTCCAATCATTTGCTTGGTGGTGAACCCCTCAAAATCTAAAAGAACCCCCTTCCTAGGTCCTAATTGAGAATTAACTCACCTTATGAGGTTGATAGTCAATCCAATTAGGGTTTTTAAGACATAATTGAATGACCTAGATAGAATAGGAGGTAATAATCACCCTTCCCATTTTATCTACGACTCATTTTGGTGAACCTAACATCTTTAAAAATTCTCCTTTTTCTGATTTGCAGTCCTTTAAATTCCTAGATATAGATTGCATTCATTGCATTTTACATTAGTGAAAGTACATCTAGGTTTTCTTGCATCTTGCATTAGTGAAATTACATTTAGGGTTTCCTATTTTTTCATTAGTGAAAGTGCATATAGGTTGAATTTTTTCTTTCTTGCATCATTTCATTTTATTGAAAATCTGAAAAAGTGCATTGTTCATTCTCTTAATTGCATTTAGAAACATTGTTATTTCATTGAAAATTGAAAAATTGCATTCAAATCTTGCATTCAATTGCTTGTTAGTAGTTGTTTTTCTTTACATCCATTTGCATAGTTTCCTATTTCCAAACATTAGGTCCTTGGGTAGGAAACCTGAGGAAGTTGTTATCAAACTAGAATTTATTATTTTTCCAAGAAAAACCTCTACTAGGACTATAAGGCCCTTCCTGGCATCTTAGTCCCTCTTAGGTTTTTTTTTCTCAAAATACTTTATTGTTTGTTGTCTGTTTCACTCCTTGGAACTTCATAATCTCACTAGGAGGACCAGGACACCCTTACTGGCATCTTAGTCCCTGTTGGCTTTGATTCTCCAGCTTTTAGGGTCTGAAATTGCTTTTCTGTGTTTTTGTGGGTTGTTTTTGGGTATGTGCAGGATCATCATGGAAAAAATAGGGCCTTAAGTGGCGATGAAAATTTAGAAAATCAAAGCTAGGCAACTTGACGTAAAAAAATTAATAAGCTATCTATATTATTTCAAAAATATGTAAGAATAGAATCTATAGCAAATTGGATGTAGTTTCTAAACTACTAGGTTTATTTAAAAAAAGAAATCCATTTGGTGAAAATTTGAAATTTCAATGCAGTAGTATTTAAATTTCAGGGAAAAAATAAGAAGTAGGTGTCTGTCTGACCACCCTCACCACAATAAAATGATAATATTTTTTTATAATATTTTAGATATAAGTAAAGGACTCATGTCCCGATGTGATGCATATTTTTTGTTTTTTTTTTAAAAGTAAATAATTAATTATGATTTTTTTATTACAACTTTTAAAAAATATAAAAACTCATATGTCTAACCACCTTAGCCTGGTCAAAACTTCATGAAATTCATTTTGTTTAATCCTATAGCATGCGAAGCATAGAATGTTACACATGTTTTGCATTCAAAAAAAGTGATACCATTTGAAAGCTATAGATTTTTTTCAATCAGCCTATCAATCAGGACTTTAATCATAATTCAAATAGAAAATGAATAATAATTATTTATTAAATTCAAAGTAAAGCATAATTTATATTGGTGGAAAGATGAGAATCTCCTTTAAAAAACCTTTTCGTTTCATCAATTTTGGGTAAAAAAAAAGTCGTCAGCCACATGGGCCATCATATCACTTACATATCACCACTTTTTGACCCATCATGATCCTGCACATACCCTTTTAGTTTTCTATTTCAGTTTTCAGAATTGTTATTCCAATTTCTTTCATTTCAAGTGTAATTGCAAGCATAGGATATTATGTTCATTGCACTTTTTGTGGTTTATTCCTTATATGAGCTATAGTACTTGGTGTCCTACTACTAATATTGTGGTTGGATGAAGTGCGAGACTCATGACATCCCACGATCAGACACTCATTGTGGATCTTGAGTTATCAAGCTCTCTTACTTCTAGTGTTGGAACTAGTTCACTAGGTATGGACCATACCTTTGACACCTCTTTTGCCATGCCTACCTTACCTACAAGTGTTATGCCAAGTATTCAAACAATGGTTGATCATATTCCTCAAGAAAAAATAATGAAAATGTATGAAGACCTAGCCCATTTACAAGATAGTGTGAGTACTGAAAACATTTAAAACACTATTATACCTACTATAGATAGTATTCACCGCATGATGAAAAGTGATGAAGGAATGGAAGTTGTGCGTACCATAGCTCACATCTTTGGAAAACACCTTCCTCCGACCACTAATGGTGCTCAAAATTCAAACAATTTGCAAGGAGGAAATCAAACTCCTCCCTCTTCAACCATAACATCCATTCCCACCTATAGAACTTCTCAAGTGACAACAACAATGCAACCAACTAGCAATATCCTTCCTACCTCACACATTTCCACTAGTTCTCCTTATACCTATGTGGCATCTAATCTCATACCTCCTCCCACAAGAAATCCATTCATTTTTCCTTCCAACACATACACACCACCAGCATATTCACCTCCATCTCACACCACAAGAAATGATCCTATCATTAACCACCTTTGACAAATATTCTCATCCATTCAACATCAAGTCTCCACCATAAACCAAAATCAAAATGGTCGACCTTCATACTATGTCAAAAGTAACCCATTATCCTTTGAGATATTGAGAACTCCTGTGCCACAAGGTATATAGATCCCTAGATTTGAGAAATATGGAGGAAAGATAGATCCTACTAATCATGTTAATGCCTTCACTGCTTTGTGTAGTGACTTTATCCTTGAGGACAGACTTTTGGCTAAACTTTTTCCCCGATCCTTGAAAGACATTTCCTTAGACTAGTTTTTTGCATTACTGGACAACTCAATTCATTCATTTAATGAACTTGTTGAGGCCTTTATTAACCATTTCCAAGTGCACATGGTTCCTGAAATGACACTGGTTGATTTGATGAGATACAAGCAAAATGAGGGTGAAAATTTCACTGACTTTATTTCATGCTACCAGTCACTTTATTCCCAAATCAATGTGAAGATTCCTCATTCCCACCTTCAAAAGATGTTCATATAAAATTTACAAAACAAGATAAGGGATAAGATCATGATGAAATTTCCTTCCTTCATGCACCTATGCACTACCTTTCGAGATTATTGAAATGTTGTAAGTGCTAGTGAACCAAAAGCTACCCCTATCCATCTTGAAAAAAGTCCAAAACTTCAAACCAAAACACTTATCAACCTTTCTAAAGACAAACTAAGAGTTTCCTTCAACTAAATTCCACCTCTCAACCTACCCAACCAATCGATACCCAAGTAGTTTCTATAAAGAAGAGTAATCCTTATATATTTGGGGATCTTCAAAGGAAATTTACTCCATTACTCGACACACTCCACAACATCATGACCCAACTCTTAAACAAAACCATAATTAACCTACCTCCCATCTGGCCCCTTGACCCTAGCAAGCCATTAACTTTGAGCTTTAGACACAATTCCTATTGTGCTTATCATCGACAAAAAAGATATGATACGAAACATTGCAAGCATCTTAAACATCTTGTGCAAGACCTAATTGATTCCAATCATATCCTAATTGGAGGTGTGAATGACAAAGGTAATAAGTCTATGGCTCCTCCCAACTAAAACTTGCAAATATTTACCAAGCCCATGCTCAACCATAATATTTCATTTGTTAAGGCTAGCGAAACTAAGCCCGATGTAATGAATGTTGACATGGATGATGAAAATATGAGCAATCATGAAAAAAGTCCTATGGATGATGATGAACATAGTCCTATAGATACTAATGAACAAATTCCTATTGAAACAATGATAGGAGTGATTGACATCAATCCTTGTAAACAACAAACCATTGGCATTACTTTTTCTTTAGAAGAAATAATTAAACATGCACCTAATGGTCCTCTTTACATAGCCGATAGAATCAATAACAAGCCCACTCCTAGTATTTTAATTGAACCCATTTGTGGAGAGAATGTGATCATAGAAGAACTTTTATATGTGCATGAACTCACTCAAGATAGATATGATAAACCAAAAGCATCTAGATTAAAACGCATGATGGTTTTGCTCATGCTACGATGGGCTCGATCATACTCCCTTTATAAGTAGGACTAAAGAAATCAAATGTATCATTCTCTATTATATCTAATTCGAACCAATTTTGTGTGAACTTAGGCTAAAAATGGCTTCACTCCATGAATGTGTTCCCATCCATTTTCCATAAGTGCTTAAATTTTTCAGTCGACGATGAAATATTCACTATAAACCATAGTGGCTTTAGACCCCCGTCTTCCCGTGGAAATTTCTCCTTAGATTATTTTTGGCATGAGCCCATGGAACCTATAAGACAACATGAAGACTTCCTTTTCCTATCCTACCAAAAGTTCAAAGAAAAATGCATAACCAAACTATTCCTTGAAAACTTGCCTCTACCCATGATTGAACCTCCACCCATGCTTGAACCTCTAGCACCTAAACAAGACAATGCTAAGTCTAAATCCCTTCCAAAAATCCAAGACCCATCCATGAATAAACCCTTACCTATTTCCTAAAAGAGACCTAGAGAAAACCAAACAAGTCCTAATTTTCCACCTAAGAAAATTTATAAAGCCAAAGAGAAAGTGGTTAAACAACCTGCCATGGTTTCTTTCATTCTTCCCTCACAAGAAGAAAAGGAACCTATGGTTGATAAACCCGCTCTTACAAAAAAAACAATTTGAAAACTATAATTTAAAAGGAATCGCAATGCTAGAGAGCCTAGGTGTAGGTGTCGTGCTATTGATCGAAACATAAGTGATGAGAACAACATTAAAAATTAAAATATGAACTTGATAGAAGCAATAAACGATGAGCCTCCTCTCTTACCAGAGAATGTAAATTCAACACAACAAGGATCAGAACCTTCTATGGATATTATCATTCATCCTCTTGTTGTGGTTAACTTGGATGACGATGAGGAAACAACTAAAATCGATGAGGAAGTGCATAATGAATTAAATTTTTTATTTTCCTTATCCATGAGCTTAAACGATAACAACCATGATGTTCATCCTAAACTGAGAAATTCACCATGTGTTGAACTTGGTGATTCTACTAGTACAACACTTAATGTGATCCCTCTCACTAGTGATTTGCATTATGCATATACTGAACAAGACCTAGATACAGATGACCTGCTGGATGGTTGATCTGCATATGCCTTACTTGTCTTTTTCATTTTATTTTCGCTTTCACTTGCATGTACGTATTGTGATCCCTCGTGATGTTTTGTTTGATGTTTCTCTCTCTCTTTGTGTATTTCTCTATTTGTACCTTCATTCTTCTCTATGTTGTAAGCTCTTAGCCTTTTCATTTATCTTTTCATTTTTATCTTGTGTTTTCCTTTTTGGGATGATGCAAGACATCGAGACACCCTATGCCTCTTCCATGTTGACCCAAAAGGCTTTTCTTTATTTTTGCTCTCTTTGTGTCATTCTTCTAGTTTTGTGTGTATTTGGGGAATGATTACAGTTCTGAGCTCTCTAATATTATTGTAGCAAAGATTGATACTGACCTTGAATCCATAGATCCCTTATGTGTTTCTAGGGGGAAACCCTCTTTTCCTTTTCATCTTTTGGCTACTTTAAAGTAATTTCTCACAGTATGGTGCTAGCAATTTCTTTAAAGTGGGGGCATACATTGGCATTATTTTAGTATTTTTTTCATTTGCATTTTCTTTTCATGTTCCTTGATGTTATTTTCTTTCTTTATGTGATGTGTTTTCCCTCTTGGTGGTCTCTTTGGGTTTGACTTCCTCTAAGAGCGTGATATTTATTTTCCCTCTCTTGGAAACATTAGATACAATGTTCCCCAGGATGAGACCTTGCACTTGTCCTCTCTTGGAAACAAGATGAGACCTTTTGTGCATGTCCTCTCTTTGAAGCATTGGGTATGATGTTCCATAGGATGAGAACTTGTATCTATCCTCTCTTGGATATGTCAAGAACAACGTCCCATAAGAGTAATAATTTGCATGCACTAAGCAAAATCCCTTTGAACATATCTCTTTCTTTCTATGTTTTATTTTCTTTTGGTGCCTTATTAAATTCATGGAGGTATAGCTTTGATACGGTTTCCTGGGGCTTACCTAGTGAACAAATAGCTTCACTAGCCCGTGTGAGCATGTATTTTCCTTTTTGTCCTTATTAAATTCATGGAGGTATGGCTTTGATATGGACTTCCTGGGGCTCACCTAGTGAACAACTAGCTTCACTAGCCCGTGTGAGCATGCAATTTTGTACCTTATTAAAGTCATGGAGTTATGGCTTTGATATGGTCCCTTGGGGCTCACCTAGTGGACAACTAGCTCCCACTAGCCCTCATGAGTTTGTGTTTTTTTCGCATAGTGGGCAACACATTCCACTTGTAAACCTTCTTCAAGCCTAGACTCGATCAACCGCGTTGGACGACCAGTCCAAGCTTGATTTGTTGTAGTTCTTTTCCTTTTGCCTTTTACCTATCTTTGGTGGTGTATGTTTGCGATTTGATTTTGGCTTCATATATCATCCAAAGGCGTGTTCCTTTTTGCCTATGTTGGTTTTCCATAGGATCTTCATCCTGGGGACTTGATCATCCCTCTTGATCGTTGTCATCCTATCTTACTATCATTTGTACATTTGAACCCCTCTTGATTGTGTGGTTGGCTACTTAGTGTGATTTTGAAGCCAGTTCATCCTCTCACTAGAGTGGGGGCTAAATGTAGTGTAGTAAAATGCATACCCTTGCATTTTCACACTTGTTTGGACCCGTCATTCTTTATTTATCCTTCTTTATGGCTTAATTGGTCCTATTTTGTAACCACAAGCCCTATGAATGGCATCTTTTCTCCAATACATAAATGATATCCCAATGATTCTAATTTGTGTGTCCCTGATTTTTAGTTGGGCCTAAAACTCCACCTAGGGTATCTTTGTCCCCCTGAGGTTTTGGGCACTAATTTTGAGGTGTCTTAATTAGGCCCCTTTTTGGTGTTTGTGCCCCAAGTTTCATCACTTGGGACTAAGACACCACCTAGGGCGTCTTAGTCCTCCTTGAGTCATTTTTGGGATTTAAATTCAAATTCTGGCATGATTTAGCCTCCTTTATTTAATGAATTCATATGTTGGCTTGGTGTGATATAATTTTGGGATATTAAGCATAGATAAGTATAAATACAAGGTTCAATCATTCATTTTCATCCTAGCAACTTGAGTATTCATTGCTAAGGAAAATTTATGAGATCAAGTGCATTCAAGAGTAATTCATCAAGCATTTGGAGCCATCATCAAGATTCAAGCACCATATCAAAGAGCTTCTTGCATCATGCATGTTGTTGTGTTAACATTTGTGATGTAGGGTTTTGTTTCAAACAAGCAAGAAATTCAAGATATATCGAGTATTTCAAGATCCATATCCATTGCAACCATTTCACAGAAGATTGCAGACTTTACAAGGGTTTTGTGAGTTGTAGCATTGCATGTTGTTCGTTTACCGTTTCCTTCATTATTTCTATTTCATTTCAAGGTTTAATTACCAACAAGGGGTTTGACCAAGGCAAACCCCCATTCACTAACAATCAACAAGTTTTCCCTCTCTTGCATATTTGTGTTTGCAGATCTAGGTTGAAGCCTTGAAGATCACTTGGAGTGCAAAGTTGTAACAGTTGCAAAGTTGTCATCTTCACAAAAACTTACCTATGGGTCAAATCTGAAAGTTTCAGAACCTAAGATCCAAGAAGAAGCAAGTGCATACCTTGGAGCTCAGGACCACATTCAGATTTTTTAGAAATTCAAAATGGGAATAATATGCTACCTTGGGCATCTTAGTCCTCCCAAGAATATCTTTCAAAGATTATTTCAGATTCGGTTCTAACATCCGAAGATTTTTTATTTGCCCTGAAAAATAGCAGTGGGACTAATACACCATCTTAGGTGTCTTAGTCCTCCAAGGAATATTTTGGTAGTTATTTTACATTTCCAGAATCCTTACATCATCTCCAGACTTCCTAGGTACACATACCGTAACTTGGTGTTGCATAATTTCATCATTTGCATCTCTCATTTAGCTTATTTTAGGTCATTTTGCATATCACATTATGGAACTTCCAACATTTCCTTTTCCAAGAATTTTCTTGGTGGTGAGCCCATCAAATCTAAAAGAACCCTCTTCCTAGGTGTTCCTAATTGAGAATTGACTCACCTTGTGAGGTTGATAGTCAATCCAATTAGGGTTCTTAGGACATAGTTGAATGACCTAGATAGAATAGGAGGTAATAATCACCCTTCACATTTTATCTACAGTTCAAGAATCATCCAGCTCACTTTTATTTGAATCCCCACTAACATGCTGAGCCTCCACTTTCAATCTCATCTTTCCTGGTGTTTGCATCCTATGTCCAACTAACTAGTGTTTGATATCCAAGAGAAACCAAGCAGAAGAGGTTCCAACACAACAATCGCTAACCCCACTCACCTATTCATCTTCATGTTCGCTATGTTTAGCCACATCCCTCAACTTGGAAAAAATATTTGATTGAATAGAGTCCTCCTCTATAGCTATTGTGATTTTTGAAAAGCTATAAAAATTTAAGACCTAAAAATGGGGTGTAGCAGGATTGCCAACTATAAGATTTGAAGTTGGAAGCATTCCTTTTCCTCATGCACACACCATGATAGGGTTTTTTCCAAGCTCCAAAACTTTCCTTCACTTTTCCACTCTCCTAAATAATCGAAACTCTAGTAAAAAATTAATCTAAGCAAGGTTAAAATTGAAGCATTGTCAACTTCAAACATGAAATCATTCTCAACCACATTATATAAGGAAGAACAAATTCGTAAAATCATTTGGACACCATAGTAAAATGACATTAGATTTGAAAGGCCTCCAAAATATAAAAGATCTTAAGTCACCACATGTTTGTGAGCTTTATTATAGTATTTCATAGTTATCATGTTTGTAGGTATTTATTTCTCTTTTTAAATGGTCTTTATTTTTCATTCTTGTACAATTGTTGCTACTAGAGCTAAAAGTTTTTTGGCAATAAAAAATGGTACCCCAACTCAAGCAATATCAAAGGTTTTTTTCCAAGGTGTTTAAGAAGGAAAGTCTCTTAAAACACATTTAAATGTTGTTCTTTCAATTCTAGAGTTTGAGAATACTTGTCACTAACTAGAAACTTTTACTAAAATAGGATATTTGTGGGTAGAGCCCCTCTAAAAGCATGCTTAAAGAGTGGATCACTAAATATTGGGTCCCACATGGGATATTCCTAGATGTCATGTAAAACCTTATTAAGGGTTTTTTCACTTTCATTTTGTTAAATTCGGTCATGTTAAGGTTGGTCTCAACTATGGACCTTGGCTTGTCTGGTCCTCATTGTTGGTGTTCAAAAAATGTCCACTTGATACTTTGTTATCTCTAATGGAAAGTCCCTTGAGGTTCTTATTTGGGTTGAATTCTCTTGGTTACCTTTTTCATTCTAAAAATTTCTAAACCAAATTTCCCCTTCTTTAGGCACTATAGTGTTCATTACCTTGGCTTGTTTGGTCTCTTTGTTGGTGTTCAAACCATGGAATTGAGACTTTATCTTCTTTGATAGAAAGTACCTTAAGGTTCTTATTTGGGTTGAATTCTCTTCGTTACCTTTTTCATTCTAAAACTTTTTGAACCAAATTTCCCCTTCTTTAGGCACTATAGTTTGCATTAAACTTGAACAATTCTATCTAGTGTGTCCTCAATGGTGACTGTATGTTGAGATGTATATATCTAAAGACCTTACAATTTTTTTTAATATTCAGATTAGGTAAATGAGATATGCCCAACACATTCTTTACTTGAATTTACCAAATACTTGTTATCCATGTCAATCACAAGATTCAAGATTATCCTTTGGTTTTCAGGACTTATTAAAATCCTTCCACACAACTTGCCTCTAGGTTGACACCACTTTCAAAGAAGGACAAAGTTTGTTCTATAGTAATCTTGAAAATCTAAGAGCATTATAAATAGAAATTATACCCCCAATCCTTCCTCTAGCTATGGGGTTTAGGGTACTAAGTTGGTTTTAAATCTCATGAACCAAAGAATGTTGATCTTTCCAACCCTAGGGAGACTCTTGGTGAGTTGAAATATTTTTGAGATCTACTAGCAACTTCATTATTTTCTAAACCTATAGATCCATATGTTGGGTATGCTTCCCCTCCTCCAATTACATAGTGGAGTTCCCACAATTCGTTAGTACATATGAAAGAAGGAGAATTCATTTCAAAAAATGGTAGCCAAGTAACTTAGTTTCCATATAGGAAGTTTTCATTCAAGAGAGGTTATTCTTTAGAGAAACTAATCCACCCTTGGAGAGTTGGATAATGAGGAGATGCCTCTCGATAAACTTTTATGAACTATATATCCTAGAATGTCTGAGGTTTGGTGGACCTCCCAATGAAGTATTTTGTTAATGATGCTCACCTCCAACTTCAAGTTTGGAAATTATATGTTTACAATATAGGTTAAGGTTGCTCATTTCTTTCTTTTTGTAGCTTGCCATGTTATTTGGTCTTCTAGTCATTTTTTATAGCAACCATGAAGTGGGTTGGGGTGGCATCATCACCTTTCTCTCCCCTATGTGGTATCAACGCTTAGTTGCTAAGGATGTGACCCCACCAACTATACATTTTCAACATTAATAATCACTCACTTGGGATTATTAATGCTTTTTCATCGAATGATGTTATTGAAAGATCTATCCTTTGAAGATAGATTTCCAATTCATTGCTAGTTACCACTTGTGTTTTGAGTGGAAAATTTAAAGTGATAGAGATGGTATGTGATAAATGTGGGGCATTGCTAATATGTTGGATAGATGGAAAAAGAGAGGTGTCATATTTCATGTGTAATAAATTAGGTCTTTTAATCCCAATCTTGGTTGTTGTTGGAATCATACAACACATAATACACTTGGGTTAATTTAAGAACTAAGCCTAATAGAGATCTTAAATGTCTAGATCATTCTATGTTTTTGATAGAGGAAAAATGGGTTTTATAGGGACCTAAAACCATAGAGTTTACAAGCCAAAATAAAATAAACCATCAGAGTACCTAGAGACAGGAAGGCTGCAAAACAACAAAAAACAAGAAAGGACAACAACCACCATTAAAAAGCTAGCAAAAATTCAGCAAGAAGCCAGCAACAAAAAAAAAAACCTAGACTAACTAAGAGACTTTAAAGTCTCAGCAACTTCAGCTTCCAGGTTGCACATTTCCTGGGTCACCTTTTTTAGGTCCCGAGTATTCAGAGGTGAAGAATCCTCTTTTCTCTTCAGGTTGGCTCTTGTTCTCTTTGAAGGTCTAGAATTATCAGCTTCAAGATCCACTATCAACAACCCCTACTGGGTGTTTTCCATTTTCTCCACCAAAGCGCTCAAGATAGATCATTCTATGTTATTATCTCAATCTTTATTTCGTTTGCCAAATTGTTCTTCCTTTCTAGTGGAACCTCTATTTTACCACTTTCTAATATGATTTCATAGTAAGTGACAAGTTTCCAAGCCCAAAGCTATGAGGCTCATTTTTCTCAACACATAAACACTAAATCATAAAGCTAAATTAATGCACATTCAATGTGTCTAGAATTTAGAGCCATGCCACATGGGTAGAGCCTTCTAGATATCTTGGTGGAATGATGTCATAACCCATACTATTCATTTCTCCACACATATGGGAATCAATTGGCATGCTTTCATTGTCACTCTTACAAGGCCACCACCTTAGAGCTCCACCAAGCCATTGCTACTCTAGAAGCTTAACTAAATTTTTGCACTCAACTTTTCCATTAGAAATAGGTTGTAGATGCCCACATAACAATGGGAGGTCAAATAAAATCTTATATTTATTGGTTAAGATAGGAGACAATATCTCTAAATAATTTTTCTAGGCCTTATGTGCCTAACATTCCTCTCAAACCATTAAGAAAATCAAGGAAGGGTAGCAAGATCTCAAATAGCTTGCTACCATTATTAATGATTTTATCTAACACTATGAGTAATTCTTTACTACACTCAGGAGTACACTCCAATGTAGTTTGTTGCTTACAATAATGCCTTATTTTGGTTCCTTGTCAAGTTTTCAATTTCTAACATTATTCTTGAACTTCTCACCAAAGATGATCTTTAGGAGGCTGTGTTCTCTATGTCCAACAACAATGCCTCCAGTC
The DNA here is from genome assembly GCA_007115665.2 of Sequoiadendron giganteum. Taxonomy (NCBI): domain Eukaryota; kingdom Viridiplantae; phylum Streptophyta; class Pinopsida; order Cupressales; family Cupressaceae; genus Sequoiadendron; species Sequoiadendron giganteum. The sequence continues at coordinate 63,591,268 of CM021109.1, read as the reverse complement.
TTGATGGTTTTCCTTTTGAAATTTATAAATATTTTTGGGACACTATGGGTGATGACCTTCTTAAGGTTTTATCGTGAATCCTTTCATTCCAAGTCTCTAAGAAATCTAATTAACAAGGGATACATTAAATTTATACCTAAATTTAGAGATCTAGAAAGAATTTGCAAATGGATTTCTATCACCATTTTGAATGTCTCTTATAAAACTATTGTCAAAGAATTAGCTCTTAAGTGTTGACCTATACTTCCTCAATTGACTTGTCATGAACAAATTGGCTTCATTAAATTCAAATTTATTTTTGACAATATTATTAATGTGTGGTAAGGTATGGAGTGTTCTTGTCATTTGCAATAAGATACCATTGTTATTAAGATTACGTTTTTCAAACCCTATGACCATTTTGAGTGGCCATTTATCCTTTCTATGCTCTAGGCTCTTGGATATGAGCCTTAATTCATTCAATCTATGTGAATGGTTTTCATAGATACCTTAGCTTACATTACTATTAATGACCAACAATCTCAACAATTTGAGCTATTTTATTTTATTTGTTGCTTGGTTGTCATCTTACTTTATCTCTCTATGTGCTCATTATTAAAACTCTTAGATATATTCTAACGCATGTATCTTCTTATTATCTAGTCAAGGGGATTTATTTTCCAAACTCTCATAGCCAATTGGTCAATAACCATTTTTTCAATAATTTTTCTCTTATTGAGGATGAAAATAATATCAAGCAAGATTTTCATTGTTTCGATATTTTTATCTTGCTTCTAGTTTGAACATTCAGTGGTAAGTACCCAATGCTATAGATAGTATTTTATTCCTAAACCAAGTTGATTACAATTTTTTTGTTGCAAATGGAATGACCATGGAGAATTTTTTCCACTTTTCAAGAATACCCTTTTATTTTCAAAATTCTTCTTTTACTCTTTGGCAAGTTATTGTTACCATGATTGAAAAAATTTAACTGTTAGATAACCAAGCCTCTTTCCTTAACTGGGAAGTTCCAAATTTACTTCAAAATCTTGGTTTCCACTCATGTTTACTATTTTCTAGTTAGATTCCTTCAAAATATTTTAAATTAAGGATTGAAAAAGTGTGTCCATTCTTTTCTTTAGGCTTCCAATGCTGATCACCATAGTTTTTATCGAGTAGCTTGGATACATTGTTGTGTTCCTCAAGATTATTAGGGGTTAGGCCTTCTTTCCATTAGCTAACAAGGAATCACTTTGTGTCTCAGATAGATTATCAGATCCTTAAAAAAATGAAGCCTAGAAAATTAGCATCAAGCATCACATAAGGTTTGATGTGCTTTTTTGCTAGAGTAGCCTAGAAATGGTTGTTAGAATTGTGAAGGGTGATCCCACAATAATGGGTTACACTTTCTGGCCAAACTTGACATTGAAATCAACATTTTTCCCCAGATCTTCACTTTCTTACACCTATAGTAACTAAACTATTAAGAATTTGAAGATGAATCAAACTAATAATTTGTGATATTTTGTGTGTAGATTATAAAAAAAAATTAAAAAAGAATTTGTAAATCCTTTTATATCATTTTTAATAACTTATTTTCTCCACTAAACAACATTTTTAAAAATTGATGTTTACTTTAGACTACATAACATTTTTTATAGAAAGGATATGATTCTAATTTTTAAAATACAAAATTTTCACACCAATATCTAGTGCATGGATATCTTTTCACAATTTTTTGTTACATATATATAATTTTAATTAATTTTCCAATTCAAAGTAATTATAATTTGGACAATGGTGTATTTTGGACTGCATAACATTTTTTGTATGCATTTGAATAAAATTATTCTTTTTTTGTTGGAATAAGGACATCAATACCTAGTGCACATGTATTTTTTAGAATTTGTTTTCTCTATTTTCCTATTTTTTCGTATGTGTGAAACAAAGAACTTGATGTTCATTGAAAAACCTACATTCACAAGAAATAAAAAATAAATATAATAATCCAATTAAATATATTTAAAATTGTACTTTTTGGGAAGCTTATAATAAGGGCTACATACTTACAAAACAAATTTTTTAAGTGAATTCATTTGATTGCCCAAAAGGTAAATCAAAAGTGGTTTTTTTATCATCATTTTGATAGGTGTAGAGGAGACTCCATTATAGGTATGGTTGGAAACTAATGGGGTTCTATCCAAGGGGGTTCTATCCAAGGGGGTTTGATCAAGCCCTCTTTAATTAAAATCATTTAAATGGAACCTTTAAAGGCTTAAATCATTATAGTTTCCAAAAATAGGTGATTTCAAGCAAAAATTAGGATGTTCTAGAAAGTGTAACCCATTATTATGGAAGCACCCTGAAAAACACGTGCCATAGGATCAAACAACGAGCAAAGATACCTTCCATATAAGAGATATACAAACAATATATGTAATATTCATCAACAAGAAAAAGCTACATAATGAACCTCAAGAATCTTCAAGGAAAATGAAAGTCCTCAAAGGCTGGGAGTTCAAGAGTAAATCTCAGAGTGGGATAATACAATGAGGGTTGAGTGCTAAATCGAAGCCACCCTAATAGTTGATCACTTTAGTTAACCTAGAAAATAACTTAGTTAACTTAATAAAGAACTTAGGTGCATTTTTTTTTTAGCCCTTGAGCACCGGTTGCCCATATGACCTTAGTGTGGTGGATTTTATTTTTTTGCTTTAAAAGGAGAAAAAAAGCAAAAAAGCAAAAGCAACAAAGGATATTTCAAATTTTCTCTTATAACCCTAGTTGAAGAAAAAACCTCATAAATCGAGAAGGGGTTCGATGAATCACACTCTGATACCATGTAACAATGGTTTGAGTTGAACACTCTTATCACCATGTGAGAGTTACTCCAAATTCAAGGCACTTTTGTTATAAAAAATATCTAGAAAGCCCAAGAGGTTGTTAAGCCTTGGCTTCACACTAGTTTCTCTATCAATTAGTATTATATTTTGTGGTCTTCAGTTCTATCTTATCAAGATTTTCCTCTAGCTAAGGTGTCATAGATTTACGCCTTGAAGATTTTTAAAAGAGGCAATAGGGCATTGCCAGATTTCATTCATTGTGCTACCAAGAATTCTCTCTTGAGCAAAGTTCATAATGAAATGCTAGATCAATAATTAAGATTAGTAGAATTTTTAGGTTTTTATTGATGCTATCCCTCCCCAAATGATTCAAAAAACTGGGTCAGATCTTTTAAGTTATGGTGGAATGATTGGAATGGTATTTTGATACACCCTTTTGCAATTACAAGCCTCGTCAAGGTTATATGTGGCTTTCACTTCATATGCTTATGGTTAATAAACTAAACAATCATTAGTAGCTTTAATCCTTTATCGGATTATGGTAATGTCAATTCTAGTGTGTCTAGTTGGCTATTCTTAAACCTAAGATGGCTCACTTTACTTGGTATGTTCATTATCAAGGTCTTCCTATTTGTACTTGTGACCCTATTTGGTGTTTTGAATCTCCATTGCCTATTTTGGGGGAATTTCAAGAATCTTAGATATCTTTTCTATTTTTGTTCCAAAGTTCAGAAGTTTGGCATTTGATACATGATTTTTTCATGCCTTTTAAGCCTACTCCATTTTCTTGACATATGTGTTTAATGGGAGATTGGCCTTGTCTCCCTTTCAAGCATACCTAGATTTAGCATGCTCTTAGGATGCAAATTCTCTTCAAAATTTGGACAAATTAAAATGCAACTATTTTTATAAGTTGTTTTAAATACCAATATTTTTCTATGTATACCAAGGCTATGATCTGTTCTAATGTTCTTATTGAGGTTCAAGGGCAAGCTCAAAAATTTGCACTTACATTGCTCATCTTTAAGAGTTGTTGGACCATTGGGGGAAGACTCCTTGCACTACTGCTAGAGTCCTTCCTAACCCCTCTTCTCCCTGAGGGCATATATGTGATCACAAATAATCCTCTAAATGTGACAAAGGATCTCAATCCATGGCTCTCAAACTTCAAGTACCAAAGATAATGTAGCCTACGAAGGATGGTCCCAATCTTCTTGATGACCCTCTACTTCCTCTCTTTGGTGTGGTTCTGAGTGGCCTAATTTTGGAAAGGTCCTTTGCTTAGATCTGACCATTTCTCTAGCTTGTACTCAACCAAAAGATATTCTTGAAAAGGAAGGTGCTCTCACTAATTGGACTACTGATGATAATGTCCTTGAGTTGTTTAGGGTAAGCCTAATGATAAAGACCCCCTTGCTAGAATTGTAACTACTTAGTGTTGTTTGGGCTTAGCCTTTGTTAATATGTTTGTTGTCTTTATTTCAAACTTTGTCTCAATAAATGTTGAGGGTATAGGATTTATTTAAAAACAAAAAATAAAACAAAACAAAAAAGTAAGTTTACAGTCTAAATATTAGTATTTTGTACTGATTTACAGTCAGTGCATATTTAACTTTCTAATCCACATAATATTATAAAAAAAGGAAATGTTTCCAATTTTCAGTCCAATATGGCAAGATTCTCAGGCTGAAGATTTATCCATAAGATGTATCTCATGTATTCATTTGCTTAAATATTTCTAAACAGAATTTATATGCTCGGTGTACAGGACAAACACACACTTGAATATTTGCTACTGCACAGATTGGAACAAAAAAGCCAGTCGAGCATGTATACGCTCGAGCCTGAAGGTCATCTTTCATGCATAGAACGGTTGCTCTTAGCTAGTGCCGCGTCTTATATGCTGTGACATTGTATATAACATCATATTGTTGCTTTCCTTGTTTTATTGGGCATGTGTGATACTTCTGGTTTTTCTTTTGAAAATTCTTTGTCCAGGAGCCAATATGTTTAGAGGATCATAACTTGCCTTCCTCTGTACAAACCTTTCCCATTTGCTTCCAAAATGATTCTTCCACTGCGCTTCACTGGTGTAGTAGGGCAAATATTGTTTGGCACCAATCCCATTGTCACTATTGGTGGCTTTTGATATATCAACTATTTCTTGGTTTTGTAAGAGCAGATTGTCCATGCAAGAGGTCCCCGAAGAGCAATGGGGGTCCGCCGATCGAAGCATTCCCACAACATAAAATATCTCTTCATTGTCCTCTGGCAATACTGCAGACATGTTTGTATTCCAACTGCAATGTTATTTCTTAGGCTGTTAGCGTATGAAACATAGGTATATCAATGTAAAAAATGGACATTTCCTAAGAGAAATTTGAACTGAAGATTGAAAAAATAATAAATAAGTATTGCCAGCTGCAATACTGCATCTTTTAGGCTGGCAAGGGCTCATCAATTAGGTGGGTTTGATCCTTTATTTTATGAAATAAGAAAAGATTGTCAAACAATTGATCCGACATTCTACCTGCCATTTCTGTTTTCTGAAATTTAAAGATTATATATGAGTTTTTAAGTAGGTAGGACAATTGGCAATAGAATAAATCAAAGATTCGTAAACTCAGAGAGTTAGTTTTCCAGTTGACGTGGGTATTTGGATTTATTAGTTGATATAGCCATTGCACCCGAAGGGGTTTTATGTAATTCCTAGCATAGAAAAAATGTCTGGATTTTACGATATAAACAAAGATCTACCCAATTTTTAAAGAGAAAGATTGAATCCCGTACTTGCTTCGAAGCACAGGGTATATGAGAATTGGGCCTTTGAAGGTGTGGCGAGGTATGATCTTTGTAAGGTTGGTAGTAAAATGATGGATCTTGCTTCGCGGGACAAACATGTTGAGCCATGGGTGAGGAACATTCCACAGCCCGCTAGATCGCAGGTTCAACTCTTCGGCATGCACACGATTCAGAAAATCGAAGTATGAAACATCCGCGGTGTAAATCGACGAGGGAATGAAACTCAATCTCGACATGACACGACCCATGACCTACAAACATGCAACTTGTACAGGTTCAGTTCATTCACGAGAAAAGATGCTACAACATTATAAGCAAACAAAAACAGTGTGCGTACATACCTTGTCCATATGTGCAGTCCAATGGTGTGTGAAGTACTTGGCTAGTTCTATGCAAAAGTGGACCTGGTTTCCAATGCCCTGGACAAAGCTTTCATTCGGCAGCTTTGCTGTGGGAAATCCGACCGACCAGCTGTGCATTGCTTCGTTGTTAAGAATCATGAAGCCTTCTAAGTAGTCTACACTGTTGTGCATGGAGACAATGAGCTCTTGGTCTCTAGCGAATTGCTTGAAATCATTATAGAAGATCCGAACCCACCTCACCTGAAACAATATTCAAGTTATATGAGGATTTAATACGACACTGTAGTATTACATAGAGGGAGGCAAAGCATTCATATGGGCATCATTAAAGGACATCTGCAACTACACGTTTAATTTGACGGTTAGACCTTCCCAGTCTGGTAATGTTTAATACGGCCGCAAGTTGTTATTACTGTTGAAATTAAAAATATATATATATTGGCCATTTTCTTCCTCTTCAATTATAGCCATATTGGTTGTAAACTTCCAGCTTTAATATTCAGCCTTTCCTGCTCTTCACCATAAATTAGTGAAGTACATTCAAATATAATTTTTAGCCTTTCCTACTTTGTTAAGAACATTCTTCTTTCATTTTAATAATAAATGACTGACAACTGGAATTTTTATATATATAATTATTTGGACTGTCAAAAAATTCCTAAATATCATTAGATAGCCATCGAATTTAAGTGCGGCAAGAGATTATGACATTGCTATTACAATTTGCTCTGCAACTTATTCATACGGAAACAGAAAGAACAGAGTGTTAAAGGCTGTTGGGTACGTTACAACTTGCAGTTGAAGAAGACACAACAGACCAAAAAAATAATGCCGTTGCCAGCACGCCCTGACCGTGCATGCATGACTTGGATGGTGCAGTAATAATTCTTACTCTGTGAGGAGCAGGTTCCAGAATGATCCGAGCTTTGGTTATGATGCCGAACTGTCCCAGCCCTCCCATGGCACCATAGAACAGATCCTCGTTGTCTCTGGCAGAACAATAAAGCAGCTCTCCAGTCCCTGCGTTTCAATTTAAAAACAAGTACCACTCAGGAATCGATCTTGTTATGCGCGCATATGAGCATATATATTAAAAACATATATATGAATATGAAATCTTTACTCGGAAGAACTAAGCGTAACCCATCATATCTTCTATACATTCAAATTCCATGTATGAAAATCATAATTTTTAAAGCTAAGTAATCGTCATCTGGTAAAATATTAATTGAGCAACTCTATGCTGCAGCAAAATTATTTAAAGATGACTGACATATAATGTTGGACGGTCAGCGAAAGTACTCTGTAAAACATAGTATATTTTCTGATAAGATAGGCTTATATATATAATGTTGGACGGTCAGGCAAAAATTCTCTGTAAAATATGTATATTTTCAGATAAGATAGGCTTATATATATAATGTTGGACGGTCAGGCAAAAATTCTCTGTAAAATATGTATATTTTCAGATAAGATAGGCTTATATATATAATGTTGGACGGTCAGGCAAAAATTCTCTGTAAAACATGTATATTTTAAGATAAGATAGGCATAAATATATATAGTTTCGATGACGGATAACTGAATGTAATGGAAATGTTTGATTGAAAATTTTAAAGCTGAAAACCAAAAACTATCGTACATCTACTTTGTAGATTGAAAAACTTATGCCAAACTGCAAATTTTACTGTGCTGGGTTCCATAGATCTCACATAACATAGCTCTGTCACAAGCTTTTATGTCAACTTTATTGCGCTGTCACGAAACGTTACTGCAAAATCTGTTATGTAGATCGTCTAGTTCAATTTATAATAAAAATATGTAATATATAAATTTATTATATTACATTGATATCATACAATTTCTATGTTAATATCATATAAAAAAGAATAGAAAATTACTCCCAAAAGCTTTGTTTATAAATTTTGCTGTACTGAATCCTACCCATCTCTAAGGTGGGCTTAATTAAAGACGAATTAGCTTAAATACTGACTTAACATAGATGTGATCTTGGTCATGAAAATGAATACAAACTTAATGATGAATTTGATTCAAGTGTAATGACAACTGGAATTCTAAGGGTTACAGCGAACTCTCCTGCACTAGCAGTTTGATAGGGTACATTACACGGTTGGGTAATAATTTATTCTTCTCATAATTAGATGTAACGTTTGGATGACTTGTTGCAGAGAAGGGCGGGTTCCGAGAATTTCTTCAGAGACAGCTAAGGTGGTTCTGTAGTGTCTTAATAAACATTACTGAATATAACAGCGAAGAAGATAACATAACATATTACCTGTGACTATGTCCAACTGCAGAACGTTACTGATTTGAGGGCCGTGGCGAAAGGTCTGGCCGCTAACGCCTGCATTGGAGAGGGTCCCTCCTACGGTGAGATGGAGATAATCAGTCCAGGATCGAGGCGCGAGGCCAACTTTCAATGACTCTATCAGCACGTCTGCCCACAGTTCTCCCGCTGCGACATCTGCATAGTTGTTGTGGATTTGAATACCTCTGAGAGCGCGCATATCGATGACAAGGCCATTGGGTGCCCGTGCCTGCGCTTGTCCATAGATGGAATGCCCGGCTCCCTTGGCGGCCACGGTGAAGTCAAGCTCGTTCGACATATACACAGTCCTCAGAAAACCGGCTATCTCCTCTGCTTCCAATGGGCGAAATATAGCCGCCGGTTTATGATGAAAAATCCCACCAAAGTCGACAGCAGCGGAGGCGGTGTCGACAACGGAGAGATGCGGACTGTCGACCAGTTTGTCTTTCTCAAACCTGCTGAAGTCAAGTCCAGTGGACGCAGGGCTCTGCATAGGCTTACAGGGAGCCGAAATAGATGAGAGCAGCCCCATAAACACCATCCAAAAAATGCTCCTGATTCGTCCCATGCAAATCAAATCATACCAGTAACTCATCTCAAGACACAAAAATGCGGGCAGGGATGATTGCGGCTTATATCAGAGAGCGTGCAGGCGGAAAGGGAAAAGAAAGAGGTTGAGATTTCGAGCCTGCAAAGGGACGATCCTGTGGGGTCCCTGGGACCAGATATTATATCTGAACTTCTGGAATAATGGCAGACATCCGCGTCCTTTTCCCAAATCAATAACCTATCCCTATTCCCATGCAGTAATTCAACAACTGTTTTGTCCAATACAGCAAATAAAGGTGCAGGTGCAGGTGCAACCGCATATGCTTATCCCCCTAACCTCTAACTATGCAAAAATTCCACAGAAGAACGAATAAAAGATGTTAGGTATACATATGTTTCAGTAATGTATAGAGATATGTTAGGTATACATATGATTCAGCAATGTAGAGACGCATATAGTTAACCCCCAAGTGTTTAAGAGGCCTAACAGTGGAATGGTGAGAAAGAGAATGAGGCAGAGGCAGAGACAGACGACTGGTGAAGAGATTTTTCCCGACTCCCCATGTGCGTGTCTGATATATCTGCACCCGTGCGTACGTTGCTCTTCTGCACACAACACAAATGATCGCTATAAAAAGCTGCCGCAGCCTACACTGTTCCGACACTCAGAAGACTACAGAATAAATCTCTGAAATGTAAAGACTTCACACTATTCAACTTGTCTTGCAGCTAATGAATAAATAGGTATAGCCTAGCTAGGCATTAACTTCCTTGTCCCTGCGATCTACAGCCCTACAGCCCTCCAAATCACACTTCGTTTTCGCATTGAAAGAGGTAAGGGCGAAAAGCACGTGGAAGTCGTCCCACACTGCTACGCAATCAAGGATTTTTCTCTGAGACGGAGATTCGAATCGCGGTGGCTAGATTTTGTGAAAAGGATTTTTAGTACTGGCTAGACCCACCCGTCTCATTCCATGTCCCCCTCTAATACCTTTTGAATTTTAGTCATTTCGTTGTAACCACTCTGAACTAATACCTCCTCCTCCTTCCTCTCTTCCATCTTCTTCCTCCTCTTCATGCACTAGTCCAAATTCTGACACGCAGAGTACCACCTTGCTCACGCGCATGACCATTGCCATCCATTAAAACCACACCATTGACAACATATTCACCGCGTCTTTTTTGGATCTCCTTTGCCTCTGCCCTCAGTGGAATCTGCTACAAGTACCCTTTTTTTAGTTTTATATTTCCTTTTCCTCGAAAACCCAAGGCCAGAAACTGTTCCATTCAATTTGACCTCACACAATCCCACCAACTACCTACAAATCTTAGAAACGTAAGGCTTCCGTCCTTTCTTCCAAATTGAAATCATGTTTGACATGTAAAGCTTCTCTCTCTCTACCATCATCTTCATGGGCTTTGTTCCAAGTGCTTTGAAAGAAAAAAGTTTGGTGACTGGGACAGGTTCTTCTATAATTGTTAAGCATACTTGAATATTCAGCACTCTAGTGCTACCTAGTGCGTATGTAGAAAAGAGTTTAATCATGCTGCCTGAAATCCAGAAGTTCAATCCAAATTGCTTACATACAACTTAAATCCTTCCATGGAATAATAATAATGGTGAATATGATGGATAAGATAAAATCCAACCAGGAATGGATTTCACGAGCACGCTTACATTTAATAGGGAGATGGTCCCCTAGATGATTCACAAGATGGTCCCCAAAATAGTTTTTGTCATCATCTAAAATACATTTAGAGGCGAACAAGGTTATCATGGCGGACGGAGAAATCCATCCTTGAAGTCTAGATTATTATATTCACTTTATACAATTGTACTTAGTTTACAAAAGGGTGATAATTGTAGGGAATCGAAACACATGCAGGATTGTGACAATTAAAGAAGATAATATAGTATTTAGAGTTCAATCAGTTGCATGATTTATTAATAATGTAAACAAAATAATGATTGATTAAAAGAAACAATCTTTTAGTCAAAGATGCATTATTGGCAATCTTGAAATTAAGATTTTGACTCTTAGAAATTTCTTTGTTTAAAGTATTGTTTCATATTCAAAATCCCTTCTCAAATTCAATAAAGTCTACATTGAGTGTCATAATATTATTTAGTATTATATGAAGGTAATTTTTGAATATTGATTTAAAGGAGCAAACTTTAACGATATATCTATTTGAGTAATTTTTTACCATTGATCCATCAAAGTTAATCTTTGAGCGACATGTGTCTACATTAAAGGAGCACCACCCTTTTTGAATATTATTTTGTAACTTCTAGAACCAAAACTAAATAGAATGGAATGTATAGAGTTTTTGTGTCTACTAGAGAGAATAGTCTTGAGGAATTTCTCTCATACCACTTCAAAAGCCCCTATTAGCCCAAACCAACCAAAGCATGTCATGTCACTATGTTAGAGTAAGCTAAAATTATTAGTAATAACTTGTCAAATCTAAAATCAAGATCCAATTAAGTCAAAATCTAAGTAAATAGCATCTACAATATATAGTAAGCTAAAATTATTAGTAATAACTTGTCAAATCTAAAATCAAGATCCAATTAAGTCAAAATCTAAGTAAATAGCATCTACAATATAATTCAAGAACATTCATTTGTAAATTCTAAGATAGCTTTCAAGAAATTATTGGGTTTGTAAGATAAGTTAGGCTCCAAAGAAAATTATTGAAACTTGTTTCAATAGCTCGAGAAGTTTGAGTGCAAACTAACCAAAGTTTGCCACATGTTACCCCGTATCATTATAGGATAATGAGATATTACATTATAAATTTTGGAACTAAAACTAAATAGACCATGCTTCATAAAATTTTCATGGTCATCAAAGGTAATGGTCTTAGGAAAATATTCAAGCTACTCCAAAAGCCCCTGGTGTCCTAGACCAACCAAAGCATATCATGTGTCTACATTAGAGTAAGCCAATATTTAAAGTAATAACTTGTGAAATCTAGAACTAGAAGAACTAGTCAAGTCAAATTCAAAGGAACTTCACTTCTATAGGATCATTTAAGAACATTCATTATTTAATTCTATAACTAAGAATCTAAGTTAATCAACCTTTTAAGAAATTCTTAGTCCTACACTTGAGCAATATGGTTTTGAAGTCTAAGAATACACAAAATCATTTGAAACTCTCAAGAAGTATGAGTCTAAACTAACTAGATCTTGACAAGCCTTAGCTCAAATGTTGTAAGATAATATCACATATCTATTGCATATAGAGCCCAAGTCCAATTTAAGTAGGTGGAAGTTATCTAGAGAGATTAATCCAATGGATTTCAAACCTATTTAATTCAAGTGAAAGGATTTTTATGTTTGGAAAGGTTCTTGGTGAAATATATGTGTGCAAGATTTTGTGCCAATGTGAAGGATGAAAACAACAAAAATTCAAACAAACACTTGGATAAGGCAAAAGAAGTCCAAATACATATAAGATTTAGCAATGAAATGTTGTACTAGACTCCCTATTGTGTAGAATTACCTGCTCAATTGAGTTGATATGAGTGCTCAAAATTTTGGTGGAATAACATCGCTTTCATGAAATTTTGAGATGAAAATGGATAAGTGTTTGAAAGTTTTATAGATTTTTGGGGTTGAAAAAATTGAGGGCTAGGATTAGCGATGGAGATCAATGGTGTAGATTGCTTGAGTTTGTTGAGAAGTTGCTGAGATGATTTAGTATTGTTGCCATTGATGCCAAAACCTTGGATCTAGAAGGTTGTGCTCTGGATAATGTACATACTTGATCTATCCCAAGGTCATATACTATGATGGTGTGTTGTGTGGAGATTATCCTTGATCCGGATATGGCAGTATTCCTTTTTGGGACATTTGTTGAATTCAGTTGATGCAGTATAATGAAGACTAATCCTTTGATGATGGATGTTGTACTCAAAGCTTACTTTGGGTAACCTTGCTATCTGGAACTTCATGTAGCATGTTACAAGCTTTTGTATGTCAAATTGTGTTTCTCTGGTTGACACTAAAATTAATGATAATCAAAATTTGGTCTTGATTATAGCATTCTCATTAGATCCAGAATATACTTCATGTAATTCAAATTATGTTATCTTATGTATGACCTATTCTTGGTCCCTTAGTAATGTGGTAAAAAGATCTTTATGTACGACCTATCTTTTGGGTCCAGTGCTAGTATGCAAGGCCTTATTGAATATTTTAAGGTTGTTCCTTATACTGACATGTTTTGTGGTGATCTAAATTCAAATGGTGTTTGATCGACTTAGAAGACTATGCAAATATTATGTGGCTGACTTAATTTTGTTCTACATGTATACATGCATATATGTAGAGAAAATATTTTTAATTGAAGTCATAGATGCATGGACGTAGTATGATGTTTGCGAAAAAATAGAAGAGTGTAAAGGAAGGAGTAATCTATTTTGGAAGAAATTTGTCGAAGATTATGGAAGGAAGGTGCGTAAAAGATTCTTAACCGGATTTGTTGCAGACATAGATTATGCACTTAACCAGAACTAAATTCATGCATATGTAGATGCAACTTCATTAGTTCACTTTTGTTAGTGAGACTATTTGTAATTAGTTGTTTTGTATTGGGTAGTGATCCAATTGACAGTGAGCCACCCGACAATGAGCAACTTGGTAGTGAGCCTTTGTAAAAATCACCTTAACCGGTGTTTTATAATTGAGAATTAGCATTCTCTGTGGTTTTTCCCATCTTGGGTTTCCACGTAAATTCTGGTGTTCATTGTGCTTGGTGTTGCTATGTGCATCTGTTTGATTATTTTTTGATTGGTATAAGTCTTCTCCAAATTAAATAAAGAAAAGAAAATTGTTTTAAGATAACTAATTCACCCCCTCTCAATTATCCAGATTGTTCAACAATTGGTATCAGAGCTTGGTCCCTTGCAAATAAAGCTTAATTGCTTGAGGGAGATCTTGGTAGTTTTAATAGATGGCAGGAGATTATTATTTTGAGGAAGAATTGAAATCAATATTAAGTGATATGGAAAATATAGAATCTGAGAATGAAGAATTGAAAGAAAACCTCAAGAAGGCAAATGCTTGCATCTCAAAGCTAAGGGAGAAAATCTAGAAATTCAAAGCAAGACACAAAGAGGTCAGCAAGGAATTAAAGGAGTTAAAGGAAAACGCTATGAATCTAAAGATTTGGTTAGATGAATGCAAAATGATAAAAGAAAGTCTTAAAGATACCATTAAACAAAAAATAGAAGAATGTAAGAAGACTGAAGAAAACCTTAAAGATACCATCAAATGAAAAGAATAAGAAAATGAGAAGTTAGATCAAGAGTTAAGGAGGATGAAATCAAAAGCTAGAGTGTGTGAAAGTAGCATGATTTTGGATCAACTCTTGTCCCTATAGAAATGTCACAAGGATAAAGTAGGACTTGGATTCACTAGTGAAATCTCAAATCATAACACTAAGGGTGAAGACAAAGAAGTTGAAGTTGAAGCAAGATCAGTTGTAACAAGCAAGGTCTATAACTCTAATGCACCTACAAAACGACCTCTAGTCAAGCAACCAAATGCTCAAAGGTACTTGTCATTCAATGGTCACTATTTTCTATAAAAAAAGTTTGGACATAAGGCTGTAGAATGTAGAAGCAAGATGAAATAGAATACTCAATGCTTTAACTATCACAAGTTTGTTCACAAAGCAAGTCAATGCAGAAATGAATTATCTAATCCGATAAGAAGGAATGGAATGAAAAATCTCTTTCATGGTTATTGTTATTTATTCTATGGTTATGGTCACAAAGCTAATTAGTGCAGACCTAGGGTTCACTCAGTTAAGTCAGGACAAAGATTTTACAAGTGTAGTCAACCCAGACATTATGCTAAAACATGTAGATATGCTGCTTTGGAACGGATTGAAGACAAAAAGAAGGTTGCAGAATCAGATGAAGAGTGATCCCACAAAGCTGGTTTACAATTTTTGAGAGGAATTGATTTTTGTTGAAATCACATATTTTTAGAAAATATAATGATTTAAGCCTTTAAAAGTTCCATTTTAAGGATTACAATTGAAGAGGGTTTGACCAAACCACCTTAGATCAAACCCCCTTGGATAGACCCTAGCTAGTTTTAAACCATACCTGTAAATGAGTCTCCTTTACACCTATCAAAATGCTGATAAAAACTCACTTTTGATTTACCTTTTGGGGGATCAAATGAATTCATTTAAAATTTATTTCAAATGATTATGCTAGTCCTCAAAATGAGCTATCCTACGAATATAATTTTAATATGTTTTGGTTTTATTATGTATGTGTTTTTTTAGTTTTATTAAACATAGGTTTTTCACAGAAAATCAATCTCTCTGTTTTGTACATGTGGAAAAATAGAAAATTATCAAAATAATATTTTTTTAAATATATTTGTGCTGGGTATTGATGTCCTTGATCCATTAAAAATAAATAAATTGAATTTTGATACATACAAATTTTTTTATGTTGTATACAGTTTGCCTATGTCTGAATTGCAATTGGTTTGACTACGAAACTCTATTAAGGAAAAAATATTCAATAAAAAACTATGACACAAAATGAAAGTGCTAGATATTGTAGTTAAAAATCTAAATTCAAAAAAAAAAGAATTCTATCCT
Source organism: Sequoiadendron giganteum (assembly GCA_007115665.2). NCBI lineage: Eukaryota > Viridiplantae > Streptophyta > Pinopsida > Cupressales > Cupressaceae > Sequoiadendron > Sequoiadendron giganteum. The sequence continues at coordinate 63,575,769 of CM021109.1, read as the reverse complement.
TCATACAAAAAAGGTAATGTTGTATACGGTGAACATCACTTTTTTAAAATGTTGTTTTCTAAAAAAAACCATTTTTCGTGGGAGATGAAAAAAGAAGTGCAATATTATTCAAAAAAAATTGAAAAAAATATTTTTAGAATCGACAGACAAAATGTGATGAGACTCTAGTTTGCATCATCTTCAAATTCCTCACAGTTCAGCCGCTATAGGTGCCCAAATGTGAATATTTAGTTAAAAATAATAATTTCAGTGTCTAGCTTGGCCAAAAACTGTAAACCGCTATTGTGGGATCACCCTGAATCTAAAAGGAAGACCATCACCATTTGGAAGAAAAAGGAAATGAGTGTGGAGATCCCTTTTGTGGTACTGCATCTCGGTACTAGCTCTTCCAGAAATTGAACCAACCACCTTGGCTTAGGGGGAGTTTTTGCATTGCATATCCTATTGGTTCCCCCTCTCTGAAGAAATATTGATGTGTTCCCAACATGACTAAGCTAGATCCGGGTGATGTTGCATAATGAAGGTTAATTCGACTATTTGAAAAGTGAAGTACAATTTCTGGTGTCATCGATACAAGTTTTGGCGGTGAAATCATTATGAGTAATTAAGGATAAAAGTTAGAGTTTTCAAAAACATTTCTCACAGTTTGCAAAGGATAAGAAGATTTTTTCATTGAGCGATATAATTTTGAAGAAGGCAAGTGCGACGATGGAATCCGTTGACAGAGAATTGTGTGGCTATGTTCCGCTAAGGTTAAAGGGAGTAGAGTTGGATGAGTTTTATCACTGAAAGATGAAAGAAATGGAACTGGGGTTGAAGATGAATGAATTGCAGAATGTAAGTGCTCTAGGTATGGATTTATGGGGAGAATTTCCCATGTTTGCAGATAAAGAATCTATCGTGTTCTTGTTGAGTCGATTCAAGGATGGTAGGATTGTTTTGGATAAACCCTACTCGATCATGAAGGAAGCCATAGAAGCTATTGTTGGTTTGTGTAGCATTAGTGACCTACCTAGGAAGAAAATGGTGAAATACAAAGATGTGGAGGAATTTACTGGTATCGAAAAAGACCCTTGAGCTCTACTTTTAAATACCATTGTTGATCCTATAGTAAGGTATGTTGCTTACAACATCACTTATAAAAACTATTTCAAAAATCATGAAGGTTCCATTTCGGATATTGTTGTATATCTTGCACACATGATGGTGAAGGAAAATAAGTAGCTTGATTTGTGTAGCCTAGTAATGGAAAACCTATTTGAGAATGTTATAATGTCTTTGGTTGAGATTTATCCTTTCTGATTTGGGTCTTTGCTCACATGTTTGGTATTTTACTTTATGAGTTCTCTACCGACAAAAGAGAATGTTAAGTGGAATTCCAACATGCCTATCAAAAAGAAATTTTACAAGTATTTCCATAATGTATGGAGGATAAAGCAAGTGCATGCAAAGTCTATTTCTCATCCCTATAGATGAATCTATGCTCTGGTGTGATAGTATCGAGTTAGTTTGAGGAGGGTCCCTACTTCGGTAAGAAGGAGTTGGAAGTTGTCATTGGTGGTTCCCCTCCAGAACCTAAAAGGAGGAAAGTTAACACAGAAGATTTCATCACTATCTCAGAAGAGAAGGAGAAGGAAGAAGAATCTCTGCCTAGATTTGAGTCTTTTTATCCAAATGATATTCGGTCGGTGTTAGATGAAGGTGGTATGAAGGAGGTTGGTGGAATGTGGCATGCTCGTTCTTTGATTAGAAGGCTTAAATTTGATGATGCTTTGGTTGATTATCTACTCAAGAAGGGTATTACTATTTCAGATGTTTCTAACTCATTACTGGATGATCTAGTAGAATTTATTGAAGAAAGAAAGTTGTTGGAAGGACCTGAAGGACATAAGTTCAAAGATATGATTAAGAGAAGATGTGTCAAAGATAAAAAAAAGTTATCCAAACACATTGGTGAGATAAGAGAATGCATTAAGGAGATGTCTGACATCTACAAGTATTGTCTTTGGTGGCTTGCAGCTATTGATAATTTTAGAAGAAGAATTGAAGCTATTGAATCTGAGATAACTAATATTGGAAAGAGTTTTGATTTCTTCAAAGACAAAGATGAAAAACAGAGAATAAGAGTTGGTGAGTTGCAAGCGAAGTTGTTGATTGTTCAGAGATAGAGGGAAGACTTGGTTAGAAATTTTTGGTTGGTCAAAGAAATTGAGGTTTGGTTGGATCATCTCTTTGAGATACTTTCTGATGTAGAAGATTGTGAACGATAGTGCCTGTCTCTGGACTAGTCATCCTCATTTACGTTGTTGAATTTGTTGGATAGTATGAGTGCTAGATTGGTTTCTACAGTGCTAGCTTGGAATAGGATTCTTCCAACTGTGAGAGAAAGGTACAAGAAAATTTTTCAGGTGAAAAGTGTTATTTTTACTTGAGTTTTTATATGTTCAAATTTTGGCCCTTTTTCTTTGATGGCAAAACGTGGGGAAAAAATGGAAAAAAAAAAGAAGAATTGAATTTCCGAACAGAGGGGGAGTTTTGGATTTTGCAGCTTTGGAGTTGGAGTTTTTGGAGTTTTATGTTTTTGAGTTTTTGATATTTTTCCATTAATGCCAAAGGGGGAGATTGTTGAGAAGTTGTTGAGATGATTTAGCATTGTTTTCATTGATGCCAAATCGTTGGACCCATAAGGTTTTGCTCTGGATGATGTACAAACTTGATTTATCATGCTGTATGATATGATGTTGTGTTGTGTGGAGATTATCCTTGATCTAGATATGATAGTATTCCCTTTTAGGACATTTTTTGAATTTAGTTGATGCAGTATAATGAAGACTAATTCTTTGATGATGGATGTTGTACTCAAAGCTTACTTCGAGTAACCTTTCTATCCAAAAATTCATGTAGCATTTTAAAAAAATTTGTATGTCAAATTTTGTTTCTCTGGTTGACACTGAAATTAATGATAATCAAGATTTGGTCTTGGGTGTGGCGTTCTCATCGGCTTTGGAATATACTTCATGTAATTCAAATTATGCTATCTTATGTATGACCTTTTCTTGGTCCCTTGGTAACATGGTAAGATCTTTATGTATGACCCATCTTTTGGGTTCAGTGCTAGCGTGCAAGGCCTTATTGAATATTTTAAGGTTGTTCATTATGCCAACATGTTTTGTGGTGATCTAAATTCAAATGGTTTTTGGTTGAATTAGAAGACTATGAAGATATTATGTGGTTGACTTAATTTTGTTTTATGAGTATACATGCATATATATAGAGAACAAAATTTTAATTGAAGGCATAGATGCATGGAAGTAGTATGATGTGTGCGAACAGATAGAAGAGTGAAAAGGAAGGAATAATTTTTTTTGGCAGAAAGTTGTGAGAAGGTTATGGAAGGAGGTGTGCATAAGATTCTTAACCGGATCTATTGTAGACATAGTTTGTGCTCTTAACCAAAAATGAATTCATGCATTAGTAGATGCAACTTCATCAATTCACTTTTGTTAGTGAGACTATTTATAATAAGTTATTTTATATCAAGCAATGAGCCCACTAGTAGTGATCCACTCTGTAGTGAGAAACTTGACAGTGAGCCTTTGTAAAACTCACCTTAACCAGTGTCACCTTAATCGGTGTTTTATAATTGAGAATTAGCATTCTCTGTGGTTTTTCCCATCTTGGGTTTCCACATTAATTTTGGTGTTCATTATGCTTGGTGTTGTTATGTGCATCTATTTGATTATTTTTTGATTGGTATAAGTTTGCTCCAGATTAAATAAAGAAGAAAATTGTTTCAAGATAATTGATTCACCCCCCTCTCAGTTATTCGAACAATTCAATAGAGTTCTCTCAAGTGATGAGATTGTGTCAAGTGGAAAATTGAGAGGGAATGAGAGGATTAAGGGTAAATGGAGATACCCTTGGATTATTCTCCATAAAGACAACTCTTGTCCCTTACACTCAAAAGAGACAAGTAGGGAATTTAAAATTCTCCATTTATGAGAAAGAGGAAGGGAGACCCATGCCTTCAAGGACATGGGGTCTTTTTCAAAAAAGGAAAACGTTAATGAGGAGAGGACAAGGTGGTTGGAGGTAGATTTTGAACCCACTTAATCGTGATTAAGTTGTTAGTATTTTCATCTGAGACCATAACAACAAAAGCCTTGTGCTTCCATAAAAACACTTGCACACAATGAGCCTATTTCACATTATTAAAGTTATTGATAAAAGAGTTACTTAAAAAGTAAAATATGAGCTTTCATATATAGGAAAGGAGGAGGCAATCCACCTATCACATGGATTGACAAGTGCTGCATGATGTGGCACAAATAAGTAGAAAAATTTCCTATAGGTTTCAACCTTTAGATCACTTGGAATGTGCAAACCAACAACCTATTTGACCAAGATATCAACCTTGATTCTAGGTTTTGAGTGAATTTTGAGATAAGATGGAAAGTCTTCCAACCTCAAAAGGTATGTACATGCATTTTACCAAACAACTTGGGAATCTTTAGAGGCTTAAAGGTTACAAATTTAGTTAGGCAAGATGTTGCCTAGCCTCATCAACCTAAGTACACTTAAATATAGTGAGTTGATAAATTATTTACTCTAACACCCCCCCTTAATTGATGCTTGGGGAGATCACAAAAGTGCAATAGATACAAAGATATGGGTCCAAACTACTAGGTCATGTTAGGGATGTACAAAGTTTCTCATAAAATAGAGTAAAGGAGAAAATCCAATAGGAAAAAATCCCTCTTCAAAAGAGAAAGAGAAGGATAAGACCTCCAAAAGAGATGTCCCATTATGATAGGAACATGATGATCAAGAACTATTGAAGCATGTAAGAGCTGTAAACTCTATTGAAGATGAACTGTTGTTTGTTGGCATCAATGGACCTCCAAGAAATGCAAATCAAGATAAGAGATACAAAACACTACATGAGTGAACATATGAACACTAGTTAGCCATGAATACACAAAGGGAATCGAACTCTGTGAAGTTTAAAATACAGATAGTGAACTCTAATTATGGAGTACTAGAATCTCAAAAAATATGATCCACTAAAATAATCCCCCATTCGAGAGATAAAGATAAAATGTCACGTGACCCCCCAAAAAGAAGTTTTCTCCATTGCTCCATTGAAAGAAGCATTAGGATAACACTCCCATAATCCCCCCTTAATGATAAGAGATAAAATTAGACCAACTAAAATTGAGCACAAAAGTATGCAATGAATTTAGACCCAAAATTAGGTACAAGAGATGTACAAGAAACTAAAAAAGGGTATGCACCAAGGCACACACGCATGCTCGACGAGAATCATAAGGATCCATTGTTGTGATGGAAAATCAAGGCAACACACACCATGTAGTGAGAATGTCAATGATCCATAACTATGATGTCAAATCAAGGCTCTACACAACCCCCCATTACACTTTATAATTTAGTGTAACTACAAAAATTCCCTCCTTAAGGAACACACATTCAATTTTTGCGGCACTTTATATGAGTGCATTTACAAACTTATTAGCTATTTTGAGTTCTTACAAGTTTATGTCATGAGGTAAACAATGAAGACAGACTAATTATTCCCTCTAAACCTAAAAAAAATGAAAAAAACTTAAAATGAAACCCCCCATTTGAAAATTATGCAAAACAGAAAAAAAAACCTTTGCCAAACTTATTATGTTATAAAAGATTCTCCTTCCCCTTACAAATTTTTGATTTTTTTCACCAAACTACTAAAAAAAAGTTTAACTATTAATAATAAATGTTAGTTATAACAAAAATTTCCAATAAGAGTCCAACTAGTACTAGATGCAAAATAAGAATAAGCAAAAGTTTGACCAAGTCAAGGTCATTTGAAGAGGACAAGCCCATGGAGGTATAAAATTGCTACCAAATTTGTTTCTTCCTCCAAGAGATCATGGCTTGATGGAGAGTGTAGTTATTACATTAGCTATGCCTCTTGATTGAATGAACTTGAAGTTGTCAATTTCATGTGCAAGCATGCATACTTGGCATAGAGATTGGGCCTTTCTTCACATGTTGCAAGGAAGTGATGGTATTTTTTGTATGACCTGCAAAGCTTGGAACATAAAAGAGATTACACATATAACTCTTGTGAATGATAAGACCCAAGGTATCGTAAGGTGTGTACCCTTGGTCTCCTTGTATTTTAAAATACAACACTTAGGTTTGTGACATGGCTTAACCACCTCCTATGGATTCATTAACATTGGTAGTTGTATTAGGAATTAACAAGTTGATATTTTGGTGCAATAGAAACCATCTGTGCAATAATTAGCATCAGAGCCTGGATCACAGGTTTGAAACCCTCACTTGTGTTGGGGAAAATTTTTGCAAGGTGTACACCCTTGGTATCCTTGTTTTGCACAACATAGTTCTCAGGTTTGTGACATGGTTTAGCACCTCTCATGGATTCATTAACTCTAACAGTTTTATCAGGTATTAATAGGTTGATCTTTTGGTGTAACAACAACCATCTATGCAACACACGGAAGTCATTGAAGGCCAACTAAATGGGCTACATGGAGTAGAAGACTAAGTAATTTTATCAAAGAGGCGTACCTTCACAATCTTCACAAATTGGACCCTAGTTAAAGGACATGATGGAGGCATACGGAGTGGCCTACAGATGTATGGCGTGGCCTAAAAATGCATGGAGTGTTGCAGATGTATGAGGCAACTCGATAACTAACAAATTTCATGCAAAATGTTTTGTGTGACTGATCTTAACACTCAAGATGCAACTTTGCATTCTCCATCCACACGTTGATATCTCCTTATTTTAAAAAAATTCCTTGCAATTGATTTAAAGAAGTCAATAAGTAAATTGGAATTCCTTGTTGAAGAAGCCTTGAATTCTTGTTGTCTAGAACCTTAATAAAGTTTGTTGAATATGTAGGTCAATAGAGTAGTTTGTAGGCTGATTCAGGAAGATAAAATCACCCAAGTATTGAGTTCATGGAGCAGGTCACAATGTGTGAATATGCATGTTGATGCAAATAAATGGAGGGAATTTATGAATAATTCTTAAATATGCTCATGATGCTTGCTTTACCTACCAAAGTAATGACATAACACTCCTTATCAGTAGTACCATCCAAGATCGATAGAGTGGGCATTTGGAAAGAGAGTTTATGGGGTTTCTTGGTACTAAGGGGTTGTGTGGGACTTATGGAAGTGGTGTGTGAGGGCCACAATCTACAAGGATATTGGACTTAACATCTCATATAGAGATATGATCTCAATCTTCTAGCAATGAAACATTCCATGTTGGTCCTCACCTCAAGAAAGCAATGCAAGATTCCTCAAACCACTATGTAGCCTTGTTAATGTAATGCTAGAATAACCATAGATCCTTACAATAAAAGAAGTAAACTAAAAATTACATGCACTCAAATAGAGATCATTTTACATGTAAATCAAATTGTATGGAACTCTAAACTAGACTTAGTACAAGATTTTTGGAAGGGTTTTGTTGCATTGCTTTGATACTATGTTAGGATTTTCATCCAATATCACAACCACAAAAACCTTCTTCTTCCACAAAAACACTTGTACACAATGAGCCTAATTCACATTATCAAAGATATTGATAAAAGAGTAACTTAAAAAGTATAATATGAGCTTACCTATATAGGTAAGGAAAAGACAATCCACCTATCATGTGGATTGACAAGTACTCCATGATGTGGCACAAATAAGTAGATAAGTGTCATATAGGTGTCAACCTTTGGATCACAAATGGAATGTGCAAACCAACAACCTTTTTGACCAGGTCATCAACCTTGATGCCAAGTGTTGAGTGATCTTTGATGTGAGATGGAAAGTATTCCAACCTTAAAAGTTATGTACATGAGTTTACCAAACAACTTGGTAACCTCTAGAGGCCTAAAGATTGCACATTCATCTAGATAAGATGTTGTATAACCTCATCAACCTAAGTACACTTAACTATAGTGAATAGGTGAATTATTCACTCTAACATAAGTGTGTGCACATGCTTAGGGGATGGATTAGGTGGGGGTTAGGAAGCTAATGAAAAATTATAGAGGATGTGATATATGAGGGAGATAAGTCAAATAAATAAAATTTATTTATTTAATTTCTTTAGAAGAAAGGGATAGGGTAAAGGTAGGGGTGTGAATAGATAAATAATTAAAGATTAATTATTTATCTTAGGTTAGGATTTAGTAGAGTAGAAGAAAATGATTTTGGATGGATATCTTGAGATATGGTGAATATTAATTAAATAATAAAAATATTATTTGATTAATATAGAGATTGGGAATAAGATGAATTAGGAATAAAATTGATCAAATATAATGATCAATTGTAGGTGTCTAAATTTTGTCCCTTTTTGAAAGAGCATTAAAACAATGGTATTTTAAAGAAAATCAAATATGGCCCACACAATGAAATAATGGGCTAGAACAAATTCCCTAGTATGGAGGAAATTGAAGAAAAATAGATAGGAGGACGATGCCCCCTTAAGAGGGTGGGTAGGATAAAGGGGCTTGGATGGCCTCTTGAAAAGAGAATGATGCAGGAGCATCCTTGGTTCTTGGAAATTTTGCATCAACCAAAAATATTTTCATTTAGTTTTGTTCTTGGTAGTTCTTTGTTCAGTTCAAGTTGGCAGATTTGGTATTTCATCATGTTTGTTCACCAAATCCCATAGATATATATTTTCATCATGGATATGTTCATTTTCCTTATTCCAAGATTTCATCTTGATTGGATCTTTTTTCGGCAAGTTATCACGTTCGGATGAAGTGACTATTTGTGGAACTGGCCTCGAAATAATTTCAAAACCTAATGGCTAGTTTGATCAATCATGGATCTTTCCCGTAGCTTGCAGATCCTTGTGAGGTGTTTCAAAATGTTCTATGGAGTGTCCCCAACCTTAATTTTAGGTCCACACTTCATCTTATGCACCTACCATGGAGAAATTCAAATTTAAGGCCAACCTTCTCATGCACACGTTACATTTTTTTCATCAGAGATTATAATAATCTTTGGGCGATGCAGATGTTTCTAGATCTGTGGATATGCTATAAAGATTGTAATGGATCATTATGATAGGGAGGAATCAAGATCAAGATGAAAAATATGTGTATAGAATTTGATCTGTAAGATTTTCGCTCGCATATAGGAATACTGTATTTTGAGCATGTTGTATCAAGCCTATGAGCCCAATCGGTAAGCTTAGAAGTTGTTGGTCGATTGTAATAAAAAATTTGTTAATGAGAATGTTTGAATTTGCATTTTCCTCCATATTTTGTGTTGCTTCTATTGTGTAACTCTAGCTTCACGATCTGAATAGTTATCTTTGAGGACCCTCCTATCGTGACTGCACTGGATTGGTATCAGAGTGAGATTTGTTCCTTGAGAGATCATTAGAGTTTGCAAAGCCTCATTGAAGATTTGTTGTAGGGCGGTAGACTGAGGATCCAACCTGTAGTTGTAGAGGACTTGTGTAAAGATGGAACGAAGAAGATATGGTAGAGGAAATGAAGTGCATGGAAATGCAAACCCAGTTGTAATGGAGATGTTGAGAGGAATTGTTGCTAGAATAGAAGTTGTCAAAACAACCCAGAGGAGAGGTCAACCAGTTGATGATGTGAGTGATGAAGAGGTAGAAGAGAATGAAGAAAGGTGTTGTGCGATTTTTGCACACATGCCCCATCGAAGGCAGGGAACCTCTTTTTTCTTCTACATCTTGGCTTGGTCAATTTTCAATTTCTCTTCTTGGGAGATCATTTTAGGATTAAGTCCATATTTGATTTGATGAAAGTGGTATTTTGAAGCATCTTGAGTGTCTAGGAGAAATCCACCTGTCATGGATTTTAGAAATGTGGATTTTGAAGTGAATTTTCAATGTCATATGTAAATATTTTTTGCACCCATGGATAGAGGATGAAAAATAAGGTTGGGTTGCTTTTTGAGCTTTTTGAAAATTCCTTCTTCGTAAGAAGTTATGGGTTTTCATTGATTTTGATCAGGTAACAAACTCAGAAAATCCACCTCCTATCAGATTACCCGGAGTTCTTGTCACTTGGAAAATCCACCTCCTATCAGATTACCCAAAGTTCTTGTCACTTAGAAAATCCACCTCTTGTTGGATTACCCAAATTTCCTATCACTCGAAAAATCCACCTCCTATAAGATTACCTGAAGTTCCTATCACTCAGAAAATCCACCTCCTAGTGGATTCCTTGAAGTTCATATCGCTCAAAAAATCCACCTCTTGTTGGATTACTTGAAGTTCCTATCACTTGGAGAATCCACCTCCTATCGGATTCCCCAAAGTTCCTATCACTTTGAAAATCAACCTCCTGTCACTCAGAAAATTCACCTCCTAGCAGATTCCCCAAAGTTCCTATCACTCAAAAGATCCACCTCCTAGAAAATTCCATGAAGTTCTTGTCGTGAATTTCCTAAACTTCGAAATTTCTTAACAATGTTAAATTTACGAAATTTTATGATGGAGTTGAATTTTCCAAGGGTTTATTTGAGCTTAATTTTAATATTTTATAGATTGGATTTTCATGAGCTACTAATGATTATATTTGTTTTTCAAGATTAAATGAATCAAAAAGGGGACTTGCATATGGATTCGTGCCAGGAAGAAAATCTGGAAAATTTTATAACTGAATATTAAATATTTAATATGCACCTGCCTATGAATCTATGCCACAGCCTGTCTATAGCTAGAAGATATGTTTCAAACATGGAGTGACATGTGATGCTGCTTTATTTCTCCAATCAAAATTTTGATCAAGATCGAGGTGGTAGATTTTCTTTTTCTCATTGCTCCTAGCTATAACATAATATATTCTATTGGATGATGATGTATCTGGATGCCAAAACCCTAATGTAACTATTGGATGTTTCTAGATGGGCAATCTGAACCATTGGATTGATTTAATCCTGGCCTTTCATCCTAAAATGTAATATCTATAAAAGGCCTTTGCCTTCTCATTTGTAAGGGGTTGGATTCTGAGTTAAGGTCGTTAGAAAGCCAGAATTGGCTAAGTTAGGAGTTAGATTCTACAAGTCAGTAGTTGTAGGAGGAGATAGATTGGAAATTTTTATGTAATTCTAGAGAGGATAATGCAAATGGGTTATTGATTTGACAAACATTGTGTTATGTTTCAATAGTTTTATGGTTTCTTGTTCTTGATTCTTAGTGTTAGATGTTAGTTTTTCAGTTCTTTCATAATAATGGTGAAATGTGAATCATGTTGATAGATCTCTAGTCCATACTTTGAGCAATGTGTTGATTGTAGATTATTGTGTAAAGCTAGTTTAGGCATCATTTTTTGCTAAATTCAACTGTGAATGCTTGTTTATATTGCTCCATTTACTGGGTATGCAGATGAAAGTTCATAGTCTGAAAATATTCCAATTTCCTCAGAAGATTACACCATTTCTATGTAGTTGTGGGCTTGTCCTTGATCAAGCAGAGATTGGTTTTATTGGGGATCTGTCCATTTATAGTATTCATCATTGTTGTGATTGATCTTAGGAGTTAGTTTTAGGATATCTTTCTCTAAACCCTTATCTCTTTTGATCTTCTTTTTGAATTTGGGTTAGTTTTAGGATTGAAAGCATCACCATATTGCTACATCTGATGAAAGTATACTTTCAACATTGTTCATTTGTAAGGCCCCTTATGATTACAAGTGTTTTCACATTTATCACTAAGTTGTTTTATTGCATCTTCAAGACCTAACATTAGAGACCTCAACGTTATCTCTTGAGGCTTGCTGATAGAGATTTACCTTTCAAGAGAGATAGGATTCCAATATTCTGTCTGAGTTGTTGCCGTGCATAAAACACCATCAACAGATCAACACTAGAAGGAGGGCTTGAACCTCCGACCTTGTGGTGAAAAAAGATATTGCTTCATTTATTTCACACCCTTCTCCTCTTAACACCCATCAACAGATTGGCACTAGAAGGAGGGCATAACAAAGATATTGCTTCATCCATTTCAAACCCTTCTCCTCCTAACACCCACCAATAGATTGGCACTAGAAAGAGGGAAGAAAAAAGCTATTGCTTCATTCATTTCACGCCCTTCTCCTCCTAACACCCATCAACAGATTGGCGCTAGAAGGAGGGAAGAACGTAAGTGACATTGCTGGAAGTTAAATGAGCCTTCACATTGAAAATTAGAGATTTGATAGATCTCTAAGTCAAGATGAAAAAGTAGTCCTATGTTTTTCATGATGGGAATAGTCATCAGGTTGATTTTCCTCAACTTTGTATGTCTTTGAATAAGAGATTGGATCTTTCGAATAGTAAGGGTTTGCATCAGTATGCATTACTAGACCAGTGCAAAATCCAAAAAACTTGTTGGTTGTTGGTTGTTTTTACTATAACTAGGTTTATCTCCTAATCTACCTATGGAATTGTCAATTCCAATCAAGGTAGCTCAAAGGACCTAGACCAACTTACGAGGATTTGAAAAGACCTCCTACACTTTGGGCTCTGCAAGACCCAGGAGGGTGATCCCTTAATGTGTTTACAATCTCTGCAGCAAAATTATAAACAACATTAACTATAATAGATAATCTCACTTAATAGCTCAATAGAATGGGATAAAACTGAAGAGAATTGGTTGTTCATCAGTAATATCAACCATTTGGAGCATGAGATAATTACAACACAACTTTATAGTGAAAGATAATCATTAGTTTTAAAATTGTAGCAAGCTCCAGGTGAATATAAACAAACAGTGAATCACAAAGAACAAATGCAACTTAGACCAGTGCCTTACTTCCATTAGAGGAGTCAAATTCATCAATACCTAATGGTTCATAGCAGATTCAACACATAGCATATAATATCTCTAATTATATTGCCTTACAATATCACCAATATGTACCTCATCTTAATACTACTTACCAAATCCTAGTACATAACATATCAAACTACAATCTCATTTAAACATTTTAATTAACTCCTTGAATTAAAGCTAAAACAAGAATTACACACACCACAACAGTGAGATGAATAGAATAACCCTTGATTACTTCATTCAAAATTCGAATACACTTCCACATAGGAGAGACATGAGTTTGGATTTGTCATTTTAACTCAAATGCCAGTACTATTATGAAACACTAAATCTCCATGAATTCAAACAATACAATAAAAAGACTTAGAATCCAATTTGTATTTTCTCTGTCGCTACATATTTTATAATTTTCTATGTAGCTTCACCCTAGATTTCTGACTTGCCAACCTATTACAATGAGAAAAGAAAAGAATATGTAGAGGAAAGGAATGCTCCAAAAGAAGCCCTAAAATGAATCTCATGAAGACATCTAGAAAACTATTTCCTGTTGATCAACAATCTGCAAAGAATCTTCTCCTCTCCCTGTAACAAACCCACTCTGCTTCCAAAACAACATTTGCCCAAGTAGTTCTCCAACAGAAAATATGCTCATATGAGAATATTCTCCACCCTTTACCTGCAGCTGAAAGAAAATGCCTATCCCCATGAAAATTCAATTATGCCTTCTTATTTGCTTTGCTGCACTTTACCTGCTGTAGGTGCTTATAATGTTTAAAATAGTCATATATAGGCTTCAATTTCACTTTACAAATAAGTGAATTTGTTTACAAATTATTTGGGCAAAAAGGATGTTACCCATGCACCTATATTCACCATTTCACTTTTCACTCCAACAAAGTCATATTACTTTCATAGTAAATATTTTATTCACCCTATCCCATGCATTTTCACATGGGTATTCCCAACAAAGGCTTTCATTTCACTTATATTTATTAAAGTTTTCCAACTTTAATAACATGGCCATTTGACATTATACTTGCATTGAAAAAGAATTCCTCCCGTCCATTTATTTTTTATCTAATTATGGAATTATATCCCTGAAAAGTAAAATCCCCACTTCATTTAAAATTCACCACCATATTAAGCGAAAACTTACCTTACCAACTCCTACTCATTTTCCATTTTAAAACCCCCTTTTCAAAAATAAAATACCCATCGACAATATTAAAAGCATTAAAAATGTAATGTTTCGGGCCCACCATATTTATTTCCTTCCATCCCGCCACCTCGCAATCACTATCCCACACGCACTTTTGGATCGTGATATGGTGGGCAACGATTTGGATCAAGCTACATTTTGCAGTGCTTTGACTGCCATTGATCACCTTCTCGCTTCTTCTTCATTGCCCTAATTTTCTTATGTGTTCATTCTGCAGATAGCTCGAGCTCCCTCAATTTGATAATGGCGGCCCCTTAATTCCAATGTGATAGCTCCAACAAAAACAAATATGGCATCGAGCCTCTCGTGCCAACCCTGATCTGGTCCTCTGGTCAAAATGTGTTTTGAGCCTCTTCCACTGGTTGGGAACGCCCATGCCATTTGTTCACTGGCATCCTTTTGAAGTTAATAATCCATTTCATGCACCTGCGCGAACCTTTCATTTTAAGTTTTAGAGTTTCTAAAGCATTTTCAACAGGTACATTTTATGCATATACCGCAACCATGGCATTCCTGGAGACCAGACTTATTGGATGACCCCCATTAGGTGAGCCATGTGCCTCTTGGATCCCTCTCAGCTTCATCGTGCCACACAGAGGTCCCTCATCTACTGGTCACACCCACCATTCCTCACTCTATCTTTTGTTCCTTGATGGTGCGGGCCCTCCATCTCTCACTTGTTACAAAGCTCCCACGCCCTGCCTATGCTTCCAATGCCATGTTGCTAGCCACGCCCCTCCATTACTCATGCATTGATAGATGCACGTATCCTACAAGGAAGACACTTCATGGGACCTCATCACCTGTAGCATACATTTCTCCTAGCTACGCCATCATAACATTTGCACATTCATTACAATGTTCATTAACCAAAAAAAATGTAGGTAGACATCCAGTAGAGACACCTCTTGCAGCATCCAAGCTCAACATGAGATTATATACGCCAATCATAATGCCTTCATCTGTTGGGTCAAAAGGATCCTTGAACAATGGCACCTCCCATTGTGTCTTTCATGCAACATTTGATGGTGCCTCTACAAACAAATCCATTGATCCCTCTTTCATCAATTTTGCTTGAAATCTTCTAAATTATTTTCAATAAGGTTACCATATTGGATGCCCATGTTATACATGTTGATTGCATCTTCTTAAAAAAAATTAAATTATTTTCAATGAATCCCACTTTGGGCATACGCTGGCTCTTAGTCCCATGTCACCTTTTCATTAGAATCCATTCCTTAACCTTGATATTCAAAAGTGCATCTTGGTCTGACAAACTTGATCTAATTTTCAAGTCCTTGTTAGATCTCAAGTGCAACATATTATGTGTGCATCATCCATATAGGAAGAATTGGACTTGAAAATTCATGATTTTGTTTTTGTAGATGCATCTTCAACCTTTGAGCTTTGATAAGCATCTAAAGGCTCCTCAAATACTTCTTCCAAATTACCATATGTGGGTGTATCATGGTGCTTACTAAATTCTTGGCCTGGAGGAGATGCCACTTTTAGCCATTTCACAATATTTTCATTGACACCTTCATGCTGACCAATACAAAACAATTCACACAAAGTGATTACCATAATACATCACTCATAACTTTATAATTGGTCAAGGCATGTCGGGCCCCATGTGGGCCCGACTAAATGAATTTTCATTTTTAAACAAATTTCATGCTCAAGTTGACCTGACACAACCTTAGAGTGTTTCTAGATTAGAAACACGAACTGGGTTATCATTAAAACTTACTTTCAGACATTCTTGAAAAATGATCAAAATGGGCCAAGTGGGCTCTGGAAACGACTTGGGAAACTGGTCAAATGACCTCTTGGAGTCATAAAAACTTGTGGACATGTAGAAATTTGACCCGAGAATGTATTGCAACAAATGACTCAGAGAAAGGAGTGATGAGGTGAAATATATTAATCTACAAAGTTGCTCAGTCAAACTTCTCTTAAATTGCACTTGTTCTTAACCAATTAAAACTCATTCAACTGCCAATTTGAAAAAAATAGCAAATCAACTCCTAGCGAGCTGAAATCAGACACATACTTTCATTTAGGTACCCTGAGCACGTGTGCAAAAGGAATTCTCTTGAAACATCACTGATCAAAAGATATTAACGATCAAAGTTGACCACTCAAAAACGTTGTCAGGAATGCAGATGTGAAACTGAACAAACTGCATTTGGTTTCGACTTGTTAAAAATAACAAATCAGATCATGAGGCTCTAAAAATTGACACACGAGATCATTTAGGTATGGAGAAAATAGAACAACACTCATTTTGACATGACAGTCAACTGGTTACAAAATCCAAGCTCAAATAGGCGGCTACCTTGCAAAACTGACAGTCTACAAACAGTAGAAAAGTGCAAAAAAAAACCCCCAGCTTCAATTTTCGAAACCCTGACAAAACTAATTATAAGAAGAAGAAAATTTACATGCACGTTCAAATATTTCAACTGAATATGTTCACAAATGGGTTTTGCTTGTAAATCAACAGGCCTCAAATTCATACTTTCCAAAGTGGGTCACCCAAACTAATCCATGAGGTGCACTTCTGAAAGTGTAGAAGCAAATTTTCCCAAATGGGCATCCCAAATTTGCAAAATTTGAGAGTTCCATCATAGGTATAATGAGTTCAAATGCTTGGCCTTCTGGGATAGAATTGAGATGGTTTTGCAAAGGGGTATCTTCATGCAAAACCTGCTTGAACCACTGGACTCCACAGATTTAGAGTTTATTGATGCTGCAGTTGAGGCATTCACAAAAATAGTTAAAGATTAGCTTAGTGGTGGTAAGTGTTTGCAAGATTTCATCTCATCTAAATGGTGCAGGGTTCATAGTGCATCTCATTCAGAGTTCACTTTTCGTTCATGTGTGGACATTATCATTAAAGTTGGGAGATATCTAGAGTGGAAAGAACAGTCTGACAAGAAATGTACTATAGTTGGAATAGTAAAATATGAATCCAAAGATGATGTGGCAGCTGATGTTGAAGTGGCTTGTCAGAAGGAAGAATTTGAAATATTCAAGCCAACATAGGTAACTGATGAACATTTGAGCAAAGAGAAAACTATGGAAACAAAGGATATTGGTCCTATAGGGGTGAACCAAAGATCTGAAATGGAAAATACATTTGAGGATGACTTACAAAAGGAAGAAGTGATCAATCAAAATTCCTCTATTCATGGGGAAGATCCAACACAAATTAGATATGACGAGTTTGTTGCTAGAATTATGAAATATTGGTCAACCCTGGGATACAAAATCCATTTAGAAGAGCTATTGTTACCATCTTGGTGCAGAATACATGAGGAAGAACATTCAGAATTCACATGTTGTCGATGTCGGACAGTAATTAAAGAGGTGGATGAACAAGTATAATTGTCAAATCAAACATGAGATGAATTTCAACAAGTTGTTGAATCTAAGGAACGCTTAGCAGAAAATGTTGAGGCAACCTTGGAGGAGATTAAATCTTCAATCAAGGAGCTTCAAGAAATTGCTGATGAATATTTTATGGAGCAAGCTGAAGGTGTTGATCCTGATGGCTATGATCAAGAATCTGAACCAATGTCAACTAAAGATGAATTCAGGGAGTTTTCTCATTTATCAAATTCTTTTTTTTCTCTATTTGTTGATGAATTGAGTACTAAAACTTCATAGACTTTATGTATTGATAATGAGGTAGCTAATGTGGTTCATATTGATGTGCAGGAAAACTTGAATGATGCTAAAAATAGTAATATTACAGTCATTATTGATAGGCTCGATCACACAGTTACAAGTAGAAATATGCTCAAAGATTAGACTGTGATATCTCTTGATGAACATCCTACTGAGGAATTTGTTGCACATGATGGGGATTCTGCATTTTCATCATTAATCCCTCATGAAGAAATACAAACAGGTGAAAAGTTCTATGTTGAAAGTTTTGAATTTGTTCAATTTGAATTTCACTCTATATTGTGTAGTGATGACTCCAATTCTATTTTGCATGTTTCAAGCATGAAGGGATTGTTACATAATCAGTGGAGACCATCTGACAACCTAGATATCAACTCTTCACAATTGGAAGCCAAAAATCACAACATGTTGCTTGAACAAGGGTCACACCAGGTTGTTTCTTTCCTTGCTATGAATTCTGAAGCTTATCAATTTGATTATGGAGGTTTAGGAAAGACAACTTGCATATGGGTTGAGCATGGTCCTAATGAGTTACCCCAATTGTTGATTATTCTTGATCACGACATAGAATTTCAATGCTACATTTTTGAGGTTTATTTTGCTGAGTATAAGGATAAAATTGCATTCTTGAGGACTGTTGCCATCACCTTATTGCTTGTCCATGCATTGATGAACCATATGGGGTTGGGACTTAGTTTTCCCTATCTGATCATGATTTGTTTTGAGTCTTCTTGTATATAATTTGATTTGAATAAATGCAACTTGCCCTCTTTTTCCTTAGTTTGCTTTTTGTTTTCTTTAGGATAGATGGCTTTAGTTTAGATTGCTTTGCTTTGCCTTTGGTTTGCTTTTTTTTTGGTTAGTTTAAGTTTGCTTTGGGTTTCAGTTTGGTTTTTTATTTGCTTCTCTAGCTTGGGTTCCCCTATTTTCTTGGGGGAGTGTCTTATTCGCACAACAACAATTATTTTATCCAGGACTGTTATGAGTATTCCCTTTACAAAATTTAATCATCCTTCTAGGATATGTTGGTAGAAGTCTTCTATTCAGTGTCACATGTGCTAAACATTTAAAGTGGAGAAGTGATTGGACTGAGTTAGCTCCTGAATGTGCTCGAATCTTACATTTTACACACACATCTTAAGAATCCTGAGGTTGTTGTAGGTTCCTTCTAAGGTTGTGTTAAGTGAAAAATCTTATTTCTTCTTCAGTGCCATTATGATTCTCAGCCCTGGGTGTGAGCTTCATTGCTTATGGGTTGAAATGTAAATAACCAAAAAGAAATATCAAAAAGGAAAGAGAGAAAAAGTAAAGAAAATATTGAATTTCAAAACAAAAGAAATTCAATTTATCAAGAGGATCTGAATATCTCTACCGAGGATATTGACACCTGACTAGTAGTAGAGCTATGTTCGAGAGAATCAAAATGATAACCTCATCGGGGTTATGGACACCTGACTGGCAACAAGGCTCTATACAGGTTGCTTTTGAAGTTAGAATCTTTATGTAGCTTAACTTGACTGAACTTGGTTCTTGTAGTAGCTAAGGGAGGGAAATTAGTACATTTGCACACACTTGGATTTCTAGCATAGGAAGGGCTATCTTGTTCATTGGTTTTGAGACTTTGGTTTATTGGTTGTCCTGATGTGAGGATCAAAACCAAAGATTCTAGATTCTTGATTCTAGTTTGTCATCAAAATGCTCTGGAGCATATTCTCGGTAGGAGTCACCATTTGTTATGTATTTTTTGCACACACGCCCCATCGGAGGCAGGGACCCTCTTTTTTCTTCTCCATCTCTCCATATTGGCTTGGTAAATTTTCAGTTTTTCTCTTCTTGGGAGGTCATTTTGGGATTAAGTCTAGATTTTATTTAATGAAAGTGGTATTTTGAAGCATCTTGAGTGTCTAGGAGAAATCCACCTATCATGGATTTTGGAAATGTGGATTTTGAAGTGAATTTTCAATGTCATATGTAAATATTTTTTGCACCCATGGATAGAGTATGAATAATTAGGTTGGGTTACATTTTGAACTTTTTGAAAATTCCTTCTTGGTAAGAAGCTATTGGGTTTTGGAGATTTCGACCAGGTAAGAAACTCAAAAAATCCACCTCCTATTGGATTACCCAAAGTTCCCGTCACTTAGAAAATCCACCTCCTGTTGGATTACCCAAAGTTCCTTTTACTCAAAAAATCCACCTCCTATCAGATTACTCGAAGTTCCTGTCACTCAAAAAATCCACCTCCTGTTGAATTACCCAAAGTTCTTGTCAGTCGGAAAAACCACCTCTTGTCGAATTACCCGAAGTTCCTATCACTCGGAAAATCCACCTCCTAGTAGATTCCCCAAAGTTCTTGTCACTCAGAAAATCCACCTCCTATTGGATTACCCAAAGTTCTTTTCACTTAGAAAATCCACCTCCTTTCGGATTCCCCGAAGTTCCTGTCACTCACAAAATCCACCTCCTGGCAGATTCCTCGTACCTCCAGTCACTTGGAAAATTCACCTCCTGGCGGATTCCCCGAAGTTCTTGTCACCCAGAAAATCCACCTCCTAGCGGATTCCCCGAAGTTCCTGTCACAAATTTCCTAAACTTTGAAATTGCTTAATAGGGTTAAATTTAGGAAATTTTATGATGGATTTTAATTTTCCAAGGGTTTATTTGAGCTTAATTTTAATATTTTATGGATTGTATTTTCATGTGAGCTACTAATGATTATATTTGTTTTTCAGGATTAAATGAATCAAAAAGGGGACTTGCATATGGATTCATGCCAGGAAGAAAATCTGGAAAAGATTATAACTGTATATTAAATATTTAATATGCACCTACCTATGAATCTATGCTATAGCCTATCTACAACTGGAAGATATGTTTCAAACATGGAGTGACATGTGATGCTTCTTTATTTCTCCAATTAGAATTTTGATCAAGATCGAGGTGGCAAATTTCTTTTTTCTCATTGCTCCTAGCTGTAACAAAATGTATGCTATTAGATGATGATGTATCTGGATGCCACAACCCTAATGTAACTACTAGATATTTCTAGATGGGAAATATGAACCATTGGATTGATTTAATCCTGGCCTTTCATCCTGAAATGTAATATCTATAAAAGGCCTTTGCCTTCTCATTTGTAAGGGGTTGGAATTCTAAGTTAAGGTGGTTAGAAAGCCAAAATTGGCTAAGTTAGGAGTTAGATTATGCAAGTTAGTAGCTATAGGAGGAGATAGACTGGAAGTTGTTATGTAATGCTAGAGAAGATAATGCAAATGGGTTGTTTATTTCACAAACATTGTGTTATGTTTCAATATTTTTATGGTTTCTTGTTCTTGATTCTCAGTGTTAGATGTTAGTTTTCAGTTCTTTCATAATAATGGTGAAATGTGAATCATGTTGATCGATCTCCAATTCATACTTTTAGAAATTTGCTAATTTTAGATTGTTGTGTAAAGTTAGTCTGGGCTTCATTTTGTGCTAAGTTCAATTATGAATTGTTGTTTACATTGCTCTATTTATTGGGTATGTGGATGAAAGTTCATAGTCTGAAAATATTCCAATTTCCTCAAAAGATTACACCATTTATGTGTAGTTGTGGGCATGTCCTTGATCAAGTAGAGATTGGTTTTATTGGGGATATGTCCATTTGCAATATTCATCATTGTTGTGATTGATCATAGGAGTTAGTTTTAGGATATCTTTCTCTGAACCCTTATCTCTTTTGATATTTCTTTTGAATCTAGGTTAGTTTTAGGATTGAAATCATCACCATATTGCTACATCTGATGAAAGTATACTTCCAACATTGTTCATCTGTAAGGCCCCTTGTGATTACAAATATTTTCATATTTATCACTGAGTTATTTTATTGCATCTTCAAGACCTAACATTAGAGACCTTGGGGTTATCTCTTGAGGCTTGTTGACAGAGATTTACCTTTCAAGAGAGATAGGATTCCAATATTCTGTTTGAGTTGTTGCCATACAAAAAACACAATCAAAGAAAGGGAAAGAGAAGATCAACCTGGCCTTGATCAGGGAGAAGAGAGGTTCATAAGAGCCCTAACCAGAGTAAATACTAAACCACATTTCAATCCACCAGATTATAGAGGTAAGTTGGATTCAGATGAATTGCTTGATTAGATAACAGAGATGGAGAAGTACTTTGATTTTGAAGGCACCACAGGAGACAAGAAGGTGAAATTTTCTCATACAAAGTTGAAAGAACATGCATCCCTTTGGTGGGAAAATTTGCAGACAAATATGCAGAGAAAAGGAAAAGAGAAAATAAGATCATGGGATCGAATGGTGAGGAAGTTGAATAAATAGTTCATGCCTGCAAACTATCAGATCAATTTGTTTTGAAAGTTGTAGAATTTGAAGCAGGAGTCAAGTGTGATAGAATACACTAAGGAGTTCTTCAAGTTGAATATCAGATCTAGACATTTAGAAGATGAGACCAAGCAAGTAGCCAAATATATGAATGGTTCTAGGTCCTCTATACAAGATGAGATTAGTTTGATTAAGTTACTAAGTGTGGAGGAGGCATATCAGTGTGCCCTAAAAGCAGAAGATAAGCTGAATAAAAGACATGAGTAAAGACAAAGAGGAAGAGGTGGAAGATTTCAAAGAGGAAGAATTTTTACTGGAGGAGGAAGAGGATCTTTTGCAGATAAAAATAAAGCTAATGAAGTCAATAAGAATGAAAATACATACTGTAGAGATGATGGAAACTCTTACCAAAGAGGAGGATATAGTGGTTACTGGAATGTGGATTATAGAAAATATGATAGAAGACAAGAGAAAAGAGTATTCAGAGGAACTTGTTATAAGTGTGGTGGAGAAGGACATAGACCATTTTAATGTATCCAAGGAGAAGCAAGTAAAATTATAGAGAAAAATATAATAGCAACCTTTGTTGAGGAGGATCATGTTGGATCACCTAATAAACCGGAAGAGAGAGAAGTGTTGGTGAATACAAGAGTATTGTGTCAAAGTGAGATGGAGTAGGAATTTTTATAGAGAAAGAATTTGTTCCGAACCAAATGCAAGGTAGCTAGTAAATGGTGCAAAGTGATTATTGATAGTGGAAGCTCAGAGAACCTAGTTTCTAAAGAAATGGTGACCAAATTGAAGTTGGAAAGGTTGAAACACATGAAGCCCTATTCGATAGCATGGATTCAAGATGAGCATAAGATATTGGTAAGTGAACAATGTTTGGTGAAATTGAAGATAGGAAATTACCATGATGAAGTTCTATGTGATATCATGCCTATGGATGTATGTCATATTTTGTTGGGAAGGCCTTGGTAGTATGATAAATAGGCTATTCATGATGGAAAGAAGAACATATATAGTATTGTTGCAAATGGGATGAAGCATACTTTGTTGCCATTGGAGGATGTTCCTAAAATCGAGGTTTGCACAAATGCTAGAATTTGTTTGGTTGATGGAAGGAGATTTTTGGATGGACTGAGACATGAGAATATGTGTTATGCCTTGGTTCCAAAGAAGGGTGAAGACTTGAAGAATGTAGAAGATCAACCATAGGAGATAAGGGAATTGCTAGTAGAATATGAAGCTATCATTTCAGATAATGTACCTAATGGATTGCCACCTGTGAGGAGTATTTGTCATTACATGGATCTAATTCCTGGAGCTAGTTTTCCTAATAAAGTAGCACACTAGATGATACCAGTAGAGAATGGAGAGTTGAATAGACAAGTGTAAGATTTTTTGAGAAAGGGTTTGATCAGAGAAAGCTTAAGTCCTTGTGCAGTACCTGCAGTGCTAGCACCTAAGAATGATGGACAATGGAGGATGTGGATAGACTCTAGAGCCATCAAAAAGATCACAATGAAGTATAGATTTCCTTTGCCTCGGATGGATGGTATTATATAGATTTCTTGAGTGGAGCTAAGTACTTCACAAAGATAGATTTGAAGAGTGGATATCACCATATCAGAATCAGAGAAGGGGATGAATGGAAGACATTATTCAAGACAAATGAAGAATTGTATGAGTGGTTGGTGATGCCTTTTGGACTAAAAAATGAACCTAGTACTTTCATGAGGTTGATGAATGAGGTATTGGAGAAATTCTTGGGTAAGTTTGTGATTGTCTATTTGGATGACATCTTGATTTTTAGTAAGACTAGAGAAGAACATTTGTTGCATATAAGACAAATTTTGCAGAGGTTGAGAGAAGAGTAGTTGTTGATAAACATTAAGAAGTGTAGTTTCATGAAGGAAGAATTGATATATCTTGGATTTGTGATATTAATGGATGGGCTGAAGATGGATCCTAAGAAGGTAAGAGCAATTGTTGAGGGGCCTACATAGAAAAGCATTGGAGAGGTAAGATCATTTCATGGATTGGCTAGTTTCTATCAAAATTTCATTAGGAATTTTAGTTCTACTTGTAGTCCTATGACATAAACAATAAGAGGAGATAGGAAGAATTTCATATGGACATCTGGAGAAGATCGAAGCTTTGAATTATTGAAAGAACAGGTGACTGAGCAACTTGTGTTGGCTTTACCCGAATTTAATAAGGTATTTCAGGTAGACTGTGATGCAAGTGGAAATGCAATTGGAGCAATATTTAGTCAAGAAGGAAGACCAGTAGCTTATTTTAGTAAGAATTTGAATGATGGAAGGAAAAGGTATTCAGTGTATGATCAGGAGTTCTATGCCATAGTTCAATATTTAAAGAAATTGAGACATTACTTGTTGTCTAAGGAGATTGTGTTGTATATAGATCATCAATCTTTGCAATATTTGAACTGTAAAGGTAAGTTGAATCAGAGACACATGAGATGGGTGGAATTCTTGCAGAGTTATACTTTTTTTCTGAAACATAGGAGTGGAAAGTCAAATAGAGTAGTCGATTTTTTGAGTAGGAGAAGGAATTTACTGGGAGTAATGAGAGTGGAGACTTTAGGCTTTGATGAATTGAAGAACTTGTATGAGGAAGAACTGGATTTTTTAGAACATTGGAGAGCTTGCAAAGAACTAGTCTTGGAGGATACGAGTCAGTGGTTGGATTATTTCATTCAGAGGATATGTTGTTCAGAGGGAATCAATTGTGTATACCCCGAAGTTCAATGAGGGATAATTTGGTGAAAGAAAAACATAGTGGAGGATTTGCAGGACACTTTGGAGTTGATAAGACGGTAGCATTGGTAAGTGAGAATTACTTTTGACCACAAATTCATAAGGATGTTATGAAATTTGTGCAGAGTTGCAGAGTTTGTCAAGTTGCAAAAGGGAGTAGTTAGAATGTTGGATTGTATAAGCCCTTGGTATTTCCAGAGAGACCTTGGGAGGATATTAGCATGGATTTCATGCTTGGTTTGTCAAAGACACAAAGAGGTAATGATTCTATATTTGTGGTGGTAGACAGGTTTTCTAAGATGGCACATTTCATACCTTGTAAAAAGGCAATAGATGTAGTACATTAGCAAACTTTTTTTTCAAGGAAGTAGTCAGATTGCATGGATTACCTAGGAGTATTGTTTCAAATAGAGATACAAAGTTTTTTGGTTACTTTTGGAGGACACTTTGGAAGAAATTAAAGAAAAATTTAAAGTTCAATTCTACTTTTCACCCACAAACTGATGAATAGACAGAGGTAGTAAACAGGAGTTTGGGAAATTTGTTGAGATGTTTGGTTGGAGATAAGATCAAAAATTGGTATTTAGTCCTTTCTCAAGCAGAGTTTGCCAACAATAATTTAGTGAATAGGAGTACTAGAAAAATACCTTTTCGGATTGTTACTGGAGTTCATCCTAGGGGTATATTAGAATTGTGAGACATCAATAAGGAGGATAAAATAAGTGTTGAAGCAGAGGAATTTGCAGAACATATGAAGAAAGTGCATACTCAAGTAAAGTAGCAGTTGGAAGATATGAACCAAAAGTATAAGGACCAAGAAAATGAAAAGAGGAGACATAAGGAGTTCAAAGTTGGAGATGAAGTGATGGTGTATTTAAGGAAGGAAATATTTCCAGTTGGCACATATAGTAAGCACAAGATGAGGAAGTTTTGACCCTATAAGATTTTGAATAAATTTGATTTAGGAAATTCCTATGAAGTGGAGATACCAGGTGGCATGGGTATATCACCTACATTTAACTTTGTAGATATACATCAA
The DNA here is from genome assembly GCA_007115665.2 of Sequoiadendron giganteum. NCBI lineage: Eukaryota > Viridiplantae > Streptophyta > Pinopsida > Cupressales > Cupressaceae > Sequoiadendron > Sequoiadendron giganteum. The sequence goes on along the minus strand of CM021109.1, from coordinate 63,549,866 downwards.
TACCATGAAGCAGAATTTAGTGAAGACAATAAAGAAAAATTGGAAGAACAACTTCTGAAACAATAATCAAATGAGATAGAAGAGATCTTGGATGTCAGAGATGGGAGGAAAATGCGTGGAAGATAATATAGAGAATATCTTGTGAAGTGGAAAGGTAGACCAGTGAATGACTCTTCTTGGATTTCTCATGTTGAGGTAGACTGTATTGGTTTCCCTTTAGCCCCAGAAGAGTGAGGGACTCACTTTTCAATAACCTCAAATGTCTGATGCAAGAGCATCCTTGGTTCTTGGCAATTTTGCATCAACCAAAAATATTTTCATTCAGTTTTTTTCTTGTTTAGTTCAAGTTGGCAGATTCGGTATTTCCTCATGTTTGTTCATGAGATCTTGCAGATCTATATTTTCATCATGGATATGTTCATTTTCCTTATTCCAAGATTTTAGCTCGATTGGATCTTTTTTCATAAATTTATTGCTTTCAGATTAAGTGACTATTTGTGGAGCTAGCCTCGAAATAATTTCAAAACCTAATAGCTAGTTTGAACGATCATGGATCCATCCCGTAGCTTGCAAATCCTTGTGAGGTGTTTCAAATTGTTCTGTGGAGTTTCCCAACCTTAATTTTAGGTCCACACTTCATCTTATGCACCTGCCATGGAGAATTCAAATTTAAGGCGGACCTATTCATGCACATGTTACATTTCTTCCATCAGAGATTGTAACGATCTTTGGCCAATGCGAATGTTTCTAGATTTGCAGATATGGTATAAAGCTTGTAATGGATCATTAGGATAGGGAGGAATCAAGATCAAGATGAAAAATATGTGTATAGAATTCGATCTGTAATATTTTCACTTGCATATCGGAATACTGTATTTTGAGCATGTTGTATCAAGCCTGTAAGCCCAATCTATAAGCCCAGATGTTGCCAGCTGATTGTAATCAAAATTTCTATTAATGCGAATGTGTGAATATGTATTTGCCTCCATATTTTGTGTTTCTTATGTTGTGTAACTCTAACTAAACGGTCTGGATAGTTCTCTTTGAGGACCCTCCTATTGCAACTACACTAGAGAAAAGAGTGAAAATTTGGAATACAAAACAAAAAACAAGGATGAATAATAAAGGAACAAAGGGAAACAAATGAATGATAAATAAATAGTGGAAATAAGGGTCATTAGGGGGTAATAAATAGGGACTAGGGATTAAAATTCTATTCATTTTTACCCACATGAATAATGAATTGGAAGAGAGGAGAAAATAGGAGTGGTGAAATGGTGATGAATGTCCTAGATGTGGAGCATCATGTTGATCATGGGAGGAGATACAAGTAGTGAACATGCACTAGCAAAGGGTCAAGCATAACTTTTTTTTCCCTCAGATGATATTTTCATACATTTATGGGGGTTAAAGTTCACATGGGACTCATTTGCAAATTGGGGAATCAACAAATGCATCCCCAATTAGGAAAATGCACCAAAAATGAGATGATTATGTCTCCAATTTCACTGCTCTGCTGAGAAAATGATGAATGCATAAAAAATATATGAATAAGAAGAAATAAGGAAAATCCATCAATTTTTTGTTGAATGCACCTAAAAATTGGTGAATGGGTTAGAAAAGAGGTGATTTCACAAAAAAATTAGCAAATGGGAAATACTAGGGAAAATCCACTAAAATAAGTGAATGGGTTGGGAAATGGTGGATGTGCATTATGGATTGAAAAATCCATCTAAGTAGACAAAAATGATAAAAGGAGGGTTAGAAAATGAAAATTTTGGCTAGATATGTTAGGCTAATGGATGGTGGTGATGTGCAAGAGTGACTACTACTAGTAGTCCTATGTGTTAGAGGTGATCGACTATCTCAATATTGTTGGACAACTTTCAAGCTACATAATGGGGCATCCTAAGGGCCATTGGACTCTATTGCATGGCACATACATCATCCATCTAGGCACACAAAGAAATGATAATAACACTAAGAGATAGCAAAGTGAGACCTCTACCTTTCATCTTTTGATTAGGGAGATGACTGTGACTCTAGATGACATGTGGAGGATACTAAGAGTGTTGATCATGACCAAACTATTATACACCACCACTCAAGGGGTGGATTTTTTTATGTGACTATTTGGGAGAGGTGACCTACCCTAAGTTAGAAAATAGTTAGACATGGATGGATGCAAAGGATTGGTGCTAGACATGGCATTGGTACTAGTGGCTCTTGTGAGCAACATATTGTTGCCTAAAAAGAGTGGATTATACTTCTCCTTGGGTTTAGCTGATTACATGGTGAATATGGTCAAGCATAGGAGATAATTTTCATAGGGTGTGTGCATGATTTCCCATCTATATAGAGACATGTGTATGGTATGCTATAGGAGAGGTGCTAGCATAGGGAATGTGACACTACTCCAAGTTTAGGTGTGGGAACACTTTGCAGTGTTTTGATTGATTAGAGATAGGGTGGATAGAGATCCAAAGGAGGCAACAATGTACAAGTAGGGGAGGATCCTAAGATATAAGGAGTTGGGGAGTATGGAGTGTTGGTAGTGGTTGATTAATTAACTACAAACCAAGCATATTAACTAAAGGTAGTATGGGATATATGAAGGGTGGCAAGAGGACCTATGGGTATAAAGACATATTCTCATGCCATGTTATTTGATAGAGAAATATAATTTATTGATTGATTGTTATGTATAGGTCAGACAAGGTTATGTGCAATTTCAAGATTGTCCAAGATATGACTGAAAGACCACACATGTTTATGTTTGTATTTAGGGAGGTCATCTAGTGGGTACCATAGGTGGACCATCAGGAGGCAATCCATGCATGGAAATGATTAGAGTAGTGGTATGGGATCCACATGTAGGTACAAATTCTCCAAGTACAAATTTGTGAAGTACATGACCTAGTGGTAAGGACATTCGACAAAATAGTTGACTTTGGTGGAGAGGAGATACATAGTAGGAAGCATGAGCGAAATAATAAAGGTTGTAGGGTAAGTGCACCAAGATGGTGCACAAAAAGGTGGTCAAAAGTGGCCACTTTTGTTCTAAAATCATCTAAACCTAAACTTGGAGGAGTAATTTGATATTTGTGCACTCAAAATTTGAAGATACCAAAAGAACAATAATTGTAGTACTTTGAATCTAGTTTCTAAACTACTAGGGTATGTGAAGGATCATCATGGAAAAACAAGCCCTTAAGTGGCGATGAAAATTCAAAAAATCAAAGTTAGGCAACTTGACGTGAAAATTTGAATAAGTTATCTGTATTATTTCAAAAATATGTAAGAATAGAATTTGTAGAAAATTGAATTTAGTTTCTAAACTACTAGGTTTATTTAAAAAAGAAAAAAAATCTATTTGGTGAAAATTTGAAATTTCAATGCAGTAGAACTTAAATTTCAGGGAAAAATAAGAAGTAGGTGTCTGTCTGACCACCCTAACCACATTAAAATGATAATATTTTTTTATAATATTTTAGATATAAGTAGAGGACTCATGTCCCGATGTGATGCATATTTTTTTGTAATTTTTTAAAGTAAATAATTAATTATGAACTTTTTATTACAACTTTTAAAAAATATAAAAACTAGTATGTCTGACCATCTTAACTTGGTCAAAACTTCATGAAATTCAATTTTTTTTTTAATCCTACAATATGTGAATCATAGAATGTGACACATGTTTTAGATTCAAAAAATGTGATACCATTTGAAAGCTATAGATGTTTTCCAATCAGCCTATCAATCAAGACTTTAGTTGTAATTCAAATAGAAAATGAATAATAATTATTTATTAAATTCAAAGTAAAACATAATTTATATTGGTGGAAAGTTGAGAATCTCCTTTAAAAACCCTTTTTGTTTCATCAGTTTTGGGTAAAAAAAAAGTCGTCAGCCACATGGGCCATCATATCACTTACATATCGCCACTTTTTGGCCCATCATGATCCTGCACATACCCACTAAATTTTCTTAAAAATAGATAAGATTAAGAGGATCAAATGATTCATGCACATAAAAGTGTTCCTATTTTATTAGCAAAACATGACATAGTGTTTGGCAAGCACCCCTCAAATTTTGTAGTTGCATTTAGTATTTTCAAAAACCCATTGGTAGAAATATAGCTAAGAGTGAGTACTAGAATATATTTATTTTTTGTATCTTTTATTGAGTATTTTTGTATGATTTTTCAAAGTGGATGCATCCTGAAAAATTTCATCACTAAGCGTACACATCACATTGTTGGAAGTTTTGAGATGTTTGAAGCTTGAGTTGTTTGTGAGTTGCTTGGGTGTTGCCATTGATGTCAACCCCTAGTATAAAGAGAGTGTTGGAATGCTACTAGTATTGATGTCAACACATACCAGTGTTTTCATCCTACTTCAATATAGTTGCAAAGGTTCTTGGCTTGGCTTGTGTTTGAGGAGATTGTTGTAGTTCGAAAGTGTTGCATGTTGCAAATGTTGTATATGTGTTGCAGATATGTTAGTAATGTTGTTGATGAAATTGGTTCACTTGGTTTCCAAGTACTTTTGAGAATTTGAATAAAAGAGAGTTTACTGTGATAGAGTGGTGTTCAGTGTTTTTCTCCATATTTCCTCATAATTGAAGATATTCTAATGCGATTTGGACGTGATGATCAGACATGTTCAAAAATGTCATATCTCGAGTCTTAGGTTTTAGATTTTATTGAGGTAGAAGATGTGTTTGACAATATGTTTGTCTAGAGAAACAAGGTGTCTAAGAGAAATGAGATTGCTTCACATTTCTCTATACTGAAGGTTCTGGTGTTGGAAATCTAGGAATATGTTAATATTGTTAGTATCTACCTTCCCTTGAACTTACAAGCATTGAGTTATTCCATAAATTTTTCTAGTGTGTTGGATGTCTATGCCCTGATATGTTTGGCTGCATAGAATGAAGGTGTTCTTAAGTTTCAAGTGGTTGTAGTAGTTGTGGTGAATATTCTAATGATGTGGAATATTTTGAGATGTTTTGGAATGTTTTTGTGTGGTTTGTGAGATGTTTTTGGACCTAGAGAGGTGTGTTTGGAGCTGCTTGTTAGTGTTAGTGTATGTTTGGATGACCTAGTGTGTTAGCAATAATTGTAGAGGATAATTATTGTTTAATGAAGTGTTGAAAAGCATGTTTATATAGATTTGGGTCCTATTTAAGTAGTGGTATGTTTTGATTCACTTCTTTATATTATGGAAGTGTTTGGTGCCGACATATTTTGTAATTGCATGCTTGAGGTGCATGGCCGATCTAATTGAGATTGTTTTAGGTCATGAAGGGTATAAATGCAAGATGAGTTGTTGTGTGGATTAAGTGTAGAGTGTGTGATGTAAAATATAAAAATGTGAGAAAGTGTGATTATCTAAGTGTGATCCTTAATGCTTATGAATTCTAGATGCAATGAACAGAAGGTGTGTACATTTTAGTCTATTTGATGAGTTTTTGTACTTCAATGAAACTGTACCTTTGACATATGAGAGATGCATTTTTAGCAGTTCAAATTGGCATTGAGCCACCCCTTCTTCTATTCTTATTTATTTTGGAAAATGAGTCATTTGGTAGTGAGACTTTCTTTATCTTTTTATGCAGTGATCCCTATTATATTCGATGTTGCAATTCATATATTAGTGAGCTAATCCTCACCATAGTTTTTCCCTTCTTGGGTTTTCCATGTAAAGATGGTGTTCTTGTATGTTTGGATGTGTTTGCATTATTGTTTCATATGTTTACATTTTGCTAATGCATGTGTAGGAGGAGTGGACCAACCACTGACAAAAAACCTTAGAGACAAGGTTTGACCTCTAAAATACAGACTAATAGCCTAGTTTAAGAGCTTCTGAATGTATAAAATAAGACAATGAAATACGAAACGTAAAGATGAACATGATAAAGAAAGTAGATTACCACAAGGGTGATGAAGATGATCTCACACAAAAATCATTTTTCCAGCTTGCTCCAAGATCTCTCCACCTACACACAAAAAAAGGGAAAATGTTGGGGGGATGTATAGGGGTCTGCCTTAGTCAAACCCCCATTTTGGTGTTTCCACCTCCATGAACAACCAAGATTACAAAAATGTAGAAATAAAGTGATAAAGAAAGAATACAAAAAAATTACATGAAAAACACTACAAAATAGTACATGCTAACTCAACCAAACAATAGAGAAGATGAGTAGCCTACCACCTTCGTCCAAAGTGCTCAAGGCTAGTGGAGGAGAAAGATGAGAGGAACTCAAGCCTCTACTGTAATGGATTCATCTTGTTCTTGCTCTATCAAAGTGATGGAGTGATAGATTACTGCTATGAAGTGGAAAGTGCTGCTATAAAGCTTGGATTGAATGCTCAAAGTGTGGAGAGATTGTGTGAACTTGTGAAGAAGATGAAAATGGATGATATAATGAAGAATATGAAGGAAGAATGGAAGAAAATTATCGTATTTGGGTCGGCCAGCTGAAGGGAGGCATTACACTTTGAATTCTAATAGGAAGTGTAACATCTCTACATGCTAGAAGAAAATCCTTTGTAAACTTTATTACAGCTTCAATAAATTGTGTATCATCACCTTCACTAAATATTTCCTTGTTGATCAAAGGGAACATAGATGATAATGAAATCCATGCCTTTATTTTTCTCAACTGAGAGGAACCTTTTTCATTTCAATCATCCTCTACATTGATCAGATCCTTATATATTTCCCATTGACCCCTTCTGGGTATGTGTAGGATCATCATGGAAAAAATAGGCCCTTAAGTGGCAATAAAATTCAGAAAATCAGAGTTAGGCAACTTGACGTAAAAATTTGAATAATTTATCTATATTATTTCAAAAATATGTAAGAATAAAATCTGTAGCAAATTGAATGTATTTTCTAAAATACTAGGTTTATTTATAAAAAAAAATCTATTTGGTGAAAATTTGAAATTTCAATGTAGTAGTACTTAAAGTTCAGGGAAAAAATAAGAAGTAGGTGTCTGTCTAACCACCCTAACCACAATAAAATGATAATATTTTTTTATAAGATTTTAGATATAAGTAGGGGACTCATGTCCCGATGTGATGCATATTTGTTTGTAAATTTTTCCAATTAAATAATTAATTATGATTTTTTTATTACAAATTTTAAAAACTATAAAAACTCATATGTCTAACCACCTTAACATGGTCAAAAATTCATGAAATTCATTTTTTTTTAAAATCATATAGTATGCAAAGCATAGAATATGATGCATGTTTCAGATTCAAAAAATGTGATACTGTTTGAAAGTTATAGATGTTTTCCATTCAGCCTATCAATTAGGACTTTAGTAGTAATTCAAATAGAAAATGAATAATAATTATTTATTAAATTGAAAGTAAAGCATAATTTATATTGGTGGAAAGCTGAGAATCTCCTTTAAAAACCCTTTTCGGTTCATCAATTTTGGGTAAAAAAAATATTCGTCAGCCACATGGGTCATCATATCACTTAGATATCACCACCTTTTGGCCCATCATGATCCTGCACATACCCTTCTACTTCTTTGGTAGTCTAACTTTTTAATAAAATGTCGAGCCTTATCACCTCCCATTGATGGCTTTGATGGAACATTACCACTAGCCCTTGAATGTTTCATATCTTTTTCAATATGAACATTACCTCCATGTAGCGTTGCATTTGAAAATACCCTTTCAATTGATTTTATGGATTTTTCTACCTCCTCTTTTGGTTTTTTATTCCATGCAAATAAAATTGATAAATAAACAAGTTTATCAATTATTCTTACAAAAGCATGAAGAGTGCATGTGTGTACTCTTTTAAGTGGAATTTGGAGAATTGGATTTAAATTTGGATCAACTTCATCTCTATTAGGATGTAATACTTGGTCACAAATTAATATACCTTTACAAAATCTTCCATTTAATTATTTTGACTTGTCTCGAGAATGCACACAATAAATGTAACTATGCTTTGCATTTTCTCCATGATTGATATTATACATGCATTTCAATGTTTTCAAATCAGCAACCATATGCCATTCAATATTTATAATCTATACCCATCAACGCAAATTTTCTCCTCCATCATATGAGAGGAAATCATGGATGGTATCTCAGTTTTCTAAAAAACCCATTTTAGATCTTCATAGCATTCCTTGTTTACTCTAAACAAGCCAAGCCACCAAATGTGATTCTCTGAGTGTACATGAAAGTATGTTTCATCATTAACATGAATATTTGATTTAATGCTCTATTCATTAAGGTAATTGACACTCTTTCATACTTGACACTGTTTATCAATTCCATTTCATCTAATTTTAGGAAGAATACAAGTTTTCCATTTGCCTCCTCCACTGAAATATCATAATACCTTACTATAGCTTGTAAAAAATATTCAGCTTCAAACCAAATAGTGTTTGTTGGATTTAAAGTAAATGAAACTTCCCTTCCAATATGTGTTTGTCATTTCCTTTGAGAATTATCCTTTGATGCTTGGATGTGAAACATATTTCCAACAAAATCTTGAACTTCTTTGTTCCTGTTAGACCATTCCACTCTAACATGAGATGGGTGAGGCAAAAAAACCTTAGTGATCCTAGCATTTAATATTCCAATCTATAATTCCTTAAAAATTTCTTCATATCCCCTCCTACTAATTCATGCATTTCCACATGCTCCTTGTACATCATTAGAATTAATTGAACATGATAAATCTTTTATTATCTCATCTACCAACACTTTTCTTAATGTAGCACATTGAGGTTGATGAAGCATTGCCAATATCTCATCTTTTTTAAATAGACTCTTCATAAGTGAGGTGGATTCTATCTACAGTTCACTCAATTATTGTAGGATCAATTATACTTTTCATAGCTTGAAATATCTTTTTGAAACCACCCCATGAAGGTACTAGAGACACAATATTATTTAACTTTTTGATCCTCATCCTTCCTCCTAGAGGAGTTTTCTTAGCTTTATTGAGAGCTTCAACTTTCAACTTCAAATCCTTATCTTCCATCTTCAATAATGATATTTCTTGAACCATTGTATTTTGAACTTTCCAATGTTCAATAGACTTATGTTCTAACCTCATGTTCACTTCAACTAAATTAAAGACTTTATTATCCATTTCAAGCATCTTATTTTCTACAAAATTAATTTTTTTCTCAAAATTTTCTCTATTTCCTTCAAGCCTCTTGCAGTACCCTAACAATCCACTTTCCCCATTGCATACAAAATTTATAAGCCTAGTAATAGTATCAAACTTAGGATAATCATTATTTTTAGGATCAAGAGGATACAAATTTCCCTTCGACCATATATCTATATGCTTTCGGACTAATATTCTCAAATTGTTTTCATCTATATCATAATTCTTCATTGCATTTCGTTTCTGATATGGCTGCATTTCTTCATCCAACTCCACACGTAAATTATATGAATTATTCTTCATTTTTCACTTCTTTAAAAATTGAATCCGCCTATTATACAACAAAAAAATTCAATCATTCTATAACATATCATATATGATGGAGATTATTCTAAAGAAGTTGTATTGAAATTATTTTTAAAAAGATTGAAGAAGTTGTAATGAAATTATTCAAAATACTCTTAAAAATTCAAATGAAATAATTATTAAAAAGAAAAGAAAAGTATCGGTCACCTTTTTGTCCTCTAATTTGTTTGTCCTTTATCCAATTAATTAGAGAAAGATTGTTTTGAAAGTCTAAATAAATGGATATTTTAAATTCAATCTCATTTTTTTCCTCCATAATTCAACTTCAAAATTTATCCTCCACAATTTTCCTCAAAATTTTCCTCCATAATTCAACCTCAAATTTTTCCCTCCACAATTTGACATCAAAATTTTCCCTCAATTTTTTCTCTCTATAATTTTTTTAGTAAACTTATTTAAATTTATATAGTTCAAAAACTATATCATATATTTAAAATCATAAAATTTTTTATAAAAATATTTAACATAATAAATCTAAATCTATAATATGGAACTTGGTTTAATATATAAAATTTATATAAAATAAAACATCTAAAGTTACTTGTGCTTTGCCACTGTTTATAAAACTTATAAACATGTTTATTTAAATAAACTACGTAACATAATAAATCTAAATCTATAAAATCATAAATTTATAAAATCATAAATCTATAATATGAAACTTGATTTAATTACGTCGATAAGTGTTATAGAGTCACATCGGGGTGGGGATGAGAGCACTCATTTTTTCTACTAAAATTTATAAGAAAAAAAATTAAAATACCATAAAGGAAATAAAAAATAAAACTTAAGAAATAAAAAAATAAAACCAAAAAAGAAATTAAAACCGGTTGAAGGAGCAAAACAGAAAATCACATGAACCAAAAAGAAATTTGAAAAAATAAAAAATAAAACCAAAAGAAATTGGAAACAATTGGAAGGAGAAAAAGTTGGAGAAAATCACCAAAAATATCAAACCAAAAAAAATGGAAAAATTAAAAAATAAAAATGATGGAAGGAAAAAAAAAGTGAGAAAATCAAATAAACTATGGAAATGAGATATCCCTTGACTACTTTAGATATATATTTTCAAATTTAAATATACTAGTATATAAATTTTATATAAAATAAAATATCTAAAGTTACTTTTAGTTTATCATTTTTTAAATAAAAACAAATAATCAAGAAAAGAAAGTGAACTTGAGTTTTTTAATAAATTATAATAGAAATATATGTTGCCAGTTTTTAAAAAAAATGAGCTTGAGTTTAAGATTTTTTAAACAAAAAAAAAAAAAAATCAAGAAAAGAAATAATTTAAAATGAAAAGTGAACTTGAGTTTGTCAATAAAAATATATGTTACCACTTTTAAAAAAATAATGGACTTGAGTTTTTTAAGGAATTATAATAGAAACATGTGTCCCCACTTAACTCATGTAGTTAAGTAATTTATATTTTTTATATTTAAATAATTTGTATTATTTGAGATCATTTTTGTTTTTTTAGAGTTCCTTAAGAGGCCCATTTTTTATGTAAATTTCCCCTAATGATACCATTGCCAAGTTGGAAGACTTTCAAAGGGGTCCCTCTTCAAAAGGAAGAGGGGGTCCACTCAAGGGATGCATTGTTTGAAAGGTAAGGTTTATTCGGGCTGCCCCCAAGCTAGATGCGAAGACTGGTCTAGTTGAGCTGTCCCCGACCTAGACATCATAGAGCTCACTAGAAATAGAAACTTTCGAAGGGATCCCTCGAAAACCCGGTGTGAAGAAAGGGGGTCCACTCAAGGGACACACTATTCAAAATCCAACACCTTCCTTCTCGAATTGATTCATCATCAAGGAATCATTTCAAAAGATGTTCACTTCATCAAGGAATTCGAAAGGAAGGATATGCCCCCATATGAGGGGAAGATCAAAGGTGTTCCCGCTTTAGAGGAGGGTTTCCAAGTCCTTTCTTTACGAACCCATGATGAAGGAAACATGTTTCGTTAGGGTTTCAAGTCAAAAATTTAATTCTAACAAATAGGTGTGTGAAGGGTCTTTGAGAAAGGATTCATTTGGAAATGAATGCATTTTCTAAAGACCATGTAAAGTAGAAGTGGAGTTGTTGCACATGAAAGGGACAACTCAAGCAAAGAAGAGATAAATATGAAGAGAAAGCAAAAGGAAAAAGAAGACACATAAAGGGCACATGGGTAGCCTGATATTTTTTAGTCAGAACTTCTCATAAATATATATAAGTATAATAATAGTATATAAATGAACTATCATCAACCCCCAACTATACCAGGCCATGTGAAGAATGCATGAGAAGACAAAATAAAAATAAAAAATTGGGTCAACATGGAAGGAATCCTAAATGCCCCCAATGCTTTGTATCGTCCCCAATTAGTCGAAAATCAATCATAAACATGGAAGAATGACGATACACATAGAAGAAGGTTTACAACACAAATACCACACTTGTATGCAAGCACCAATAGGGGTGACGAAGGTCATCTAGGCACATGTAGCATGATCATGAGGGAACACATCACAACACACACACACACATCTAATCTAAAGATCAAGAAGAGGGTCTCCCCCTAACACTGGTCAACCAAGAGGTCATTAGCTTCCCACTCCAGATCATCGTAGGGGGAAGGGTGACGAACCTGTAATGGTGTAATGTTAAGGGGAGGAGCTTCCAATCCTCTCACTACAAGGGCTAAGGTAGATGGACCTATGAGGTTTCCATTGCTCAGCTCTTATGGGTCTGAGGTCAACGACCTTGCAAATATTGCTGACAAGGTTGGAACTTCATCCATTGAGCTAAACATACACTTGATGAGAGTGCCATGTTTCATCTTGATGGATGGGATATTTTGCACCCGAGGTTCACCGATAGGCTCACCAAGGGATTCAAGAGTGGTGACGAACTTGGGAGAGGCTAGGATTGAGTCCATCACTAGGATAGAGCAAGTCAGTGTGGGGCCGCCTTTCAAGGAAGGTGGGCTCCTCTTACATCCTCTGTTGCTGGAGGGACCATTCTCTACCTTTTTCTTCATCAGAGGAGGCAAAATCCCCATAGATAAAGCAAGACGGATAGAGGGAGAGGAGGAAAGAACCACAGTAGATACAACTAAAGTGTTAATCATATCTACGGGCTTACGAAAAGGTGAGAGATCCAGAACAAATGTCAACAAAGATGGCTCCATGGAGGGAGTGATGAACACCTGCACCTTTCCAGGCACATGTACATTCACAACGAAAGCCGGAAGTGGTACAAAGTTAGTTTAGATAGAAATAGAAGGGAAGAGAGAAGAGGACACGACAGGAGGTCCTGATATAGAAGCAGTCATCTCCTCTTCTTTCTTCTGTAAGGTGGCTTGCTTAGCTAGAAGAGCCTTTCGTTGGTACTTGTGCTCACACGCAAGGCGGTTTTTGCAACTCTTTGATCTAGAAGCTAGGGTTTGTGAAGGAATGAAGGGCTCTTTCTTAGCCATGGGTGTGTCCTCCACAACTGTTTCCAGCAGAGCGACAAACTCCTAGATGGGAGCAAGAGGACTAGGTTCAAAGATAGTTGGGGGGATTGACTCCAGTGCCTTGACAATGGGCCTCTTCCCATCTACTGCTTTAGGAGTAGGGACGGTATGAGGTTGTGGAAGCCGAGATAGGGAGGACTCTCCATGGGGGGCTTTATTTCTACCATATTGAACGGGCCTAGGCTCCATGGGTAAGACAGGAAGCTCAAATGTAGGACGCTTGGCCTTTCGCTAGGTAGGCACCATGGGATTCCCTTGCAAGTGTGATATAGAAGTAGATGGTACCATAGTAGGGCGAGAGGAAGCATCAAGATGAGCAATGGAAGATGAAGAAGGAGGATCTCAAGATTGCTTCTCTTCTTCTCTTCTACATGCCTTGGTGGCATCGTTGTCAGCTTTCAGACAAGTCCTATGTGAAATAGCATAAGGCAAAGGAGGCTACCTTAATTTTAGCTTAGAGCACCCCTTCTTATAATTTTTATGTGTGATACAAAATCTCCCTCTTGGGTGGGAGAGGACCAATAGGTGTAGGCCAAAAGTAATCTAAGGTATAGCTTCCACGTGCAACTAGTGGTCTATAATAGGTGTCATGGATAACGTGTATCGAACCTCCATGAACAAATTTTAGACACTTGTGCACAACCGAGTGAAGCACATTCATAGCTACTAGCCAAGGGATACCTAGCTTCACTCTGAAGAGTTCAGACCCTGAGATGATGTCAAACTTAAGGTTCACAAATTTAAGTCCAATGAGGACTGATAGGACTATAATCCCTAGAGGAGGTACAAAAATTCCATCATGTGTGTGGACAGCACTTTCAGGTGCATCATACCCATCCTTATGTAGGAAGTTGATTAACATGATCTCCTTAGTTATTATATTGACTTGAGATGTTGGATGAACAAGAACACCTACTACGGTATTCCCATTTATCCTTGTAGGAATGTAAAGATGAGATGGTTCCCTTTTAAAGCCCATCAATAGGTCCTATAAAGTGAAGGTTATACCAGCACCACTACTCATAGGCTACATAGGGGGAATAGATTGATTTAAGAAATAGGCCATCATGCACACTAAATAATACTTCTATAGAGCCTCCTAAGGTTTACGGGATAAGATAGTGACCCAATTAAGGTTTCAGTACACAACACTATTAGAACCTTCCAACTACGCCTATTAGGGGTCGCAGGTTGGATTGCAAGGTGGAAGCCTCACAACACTCACACCTACAAAGATCCTAGGATATGAGGAAAGGAACTTTCAGTATCACAAAATAGAACCAAAATGGTTCACGTCAAGTTCACCAAAAATGTAAGAGGGGGACCAACCAATGCAAGGCCCTAGGTCACGAAAGGTCGAGAGCAGTATGGCTGCCCTAACTTACCTTAGTTTACAAGGGTGCTAGGATGGATGAGATGAGAATGATGAGAACTATAAGGTCCTTCGATGATTCTATGAACTCGAGAGTTGAAAGGAGACTAGACAAGTTGATTTTTAGGGTCATATTTGTGTCTTGAGTAGCTCTCTATCAGAGGAAAAAATCACGGTTCTAGGATGATAGCACTATGCGCTGGCCTCTCTTAGGTGCGCTGGTGTTTGTATAACCATAAAACCTTAGAGAAAAGGTCTAACCTCTAAAATAAAAACTAATAGCCTAGTTTAAGAACTTGTGAAGGTATAAAATAATATAATGAAATATGAAATGTAAAGACGAACGTGATAAAGAAAGTAGATTATCATAAGGGTGACAAAGATGATCTCACACAACAATCCTTTCACCAGCTTGCTCCAAGATCTCTCCACCTAAACATATAAAATAGGGAAAATGTTGGGAGGGATGTATAGGGGTCTACCTCAATCAGACCCCCATTTTGGTGTTTCCACCTCCATAGACAACCAAGATTGCAACAATGTAGAAATAAAGTGATAATGAAAGAATACAAGAAAAGTACACCAAAAATAATACAAAACTATAC
Source organism: Sequoiadendron giganteum (assembly GCA_007115665.2). NCBI lineage: Eukaryota > Viridiplantae > Streptophyta > Pinopsida > Cupressales > Cupressaceae > Sequoiadendron > Sequoiadendron giganteum. The sequence goes on along the minus strand of CM021109.1, from coordinate 63,534,865 downwards.
ATGCTAACTCAAACAAACAATAGAGAAGATGAGAGGAGCCTACCACCTTCATCCAAAGTGCTCAAGGCTAGTGGAGGAGAAAGATGAGAGGAACTCAAGCCTTTGTTGTACTGGATTTATCCTGTGCTTGCTGTATCGAAGTGATGGAGTGATAGATTGTTACTATGAAGTGTAAAGTGCTGCTACAAAGCTTGGAGTGAATGCTCAAAGTGTGAAGAGATTGTGTGAACTTGTGAAGAAGATAAAAATGGATGATAGAATAAAGAATATGAAGGAAGAATGGAAGAAAATGACCATATTCAGGTCGACCAACTGAAGGGAGGAATTACACTTCGACTTCCAATAGGAAGTGTAACATCTCTATAGACTCCAACCACATGAATCTACCAGGGACGTAAGCATGCCACACAAATGTTTGTGTGTTGTGTGGGTGTCCCCGATAGAAACGCCTCCATTGACACACAAAATGTGCACCAAGTGTGATGTGAAAAATGGGCTTACATGGAATTAAGCCTCCAATTTTAGTTTTCTAAAGTGTAAATGGATGAAAGGGGAATTTGTGTTAGGGGTGCAAATTCACTCCTATACAACATGATAAGGGTTTAAGGGCTAATGTAGATATAAATTTTAATGAGGGTGTTTGATGTTTTAAAGTATATAATTGATTCACCCCCCTCTCAATTGTCTTGTGCATCTAACGATTGGTATCAAATCTTTGGTTCCTAGGAAGAAGCTTAACTACTCGAGGTAGATTTAGATGGTGCACAGGAAAGGTTTCAAATCTCCTTTGTTCGATGGAACAAATTTTACCTAGTGGAAAGCTAGGATGGAGTCCTTTATGATTTCTCTTGGATTTGGTGTTTTGTACTCTATTGAAAAATGTTATACTATGCTTGCAACTGGTCTGACAAGTGATGATGAGGTCAAGGATTATTAAAAAAATGGCAAAGCAAGGAATGCAATATTGAGTGGTCTTTTGAATTTTGAACTTGGAAAGGAAATAAGTCTGAAGTCTGCTAAAGATATTTAGACAAATTTGGAAGGAATCTATGAAGGAGATGACAAGGTCAAACAAGTAAAGATGTATACTACAAAGCCAGATTTGAAACCCTAAGAATGTCTAAAGATGAAGATATTATTGCCTACATTCTCAAAGTTGATGATGTTGTTAATGTCATTAATGTTCTTGGTGTAAAGATGGATGGAAGTGAATTTGTGAAAAATATATTAAGAACTTTGCCTAAAGTGTATAGTTCTAAAGTTTCTACTATTGAGGAAGCTCAAAATTTGGATAATTATTCTAGAGATCAGATGTTTGGTGCTTTAACTTCTTTTAAATTGAGAGAGTTTTTCCAAGATGCTACTCATAAAGAAATTTCTTTTAAAGTATGCAAAGTGTAAAGTGTGAAGAATTAGATCTAGATGATCTTGATGAGGTGGAAGCAAAATTTATGAGGATATTGAAAAAGGGTACTAGAAAATGAAAAGGGAAACTACCTTTCAAATGTTTTAATTATGGAAAGATAGGTCATTATGCATCTAAATGTCCAATCAAAGTTACTAATGACAAACAAAAGGATGATAAGGGCAAATTTTTCAAGAAGAGTTATTATTTTGAAAAGGAAAATGGTGTGTCTGATGATGAAGAATCAGATTATTCAGATGAAGGAAGTGATGAATTCTTGTTCATGGCTTTAAATGTTGGAAATAATTTTATTAATCTTAAAATATGTGTGAAGGAAAGTGCTTCGAAAATAGGTTATAACTTTGAAGGAACTATTCTAACTAATTTTTATGCTAGAGAGGAAAAGAATCATTGGATCATTGATAGTGGAGGCTCAAATCATATGAAAAGTGATAAGAGTAAGTTTGTTAAGCTTGAAAAGTATGATGGTGGTCTTGTTAAGTTTGGTGATGATACATCTACTAAGATATGTGGAAAAGGTTCAATTAGTTTTGATGGAAAGAATAAAATAGAAGAAGTTTTTTATTTCAAGGGTCTCCAACATAATATTTTAAGTGTAGGAAAAATGTGTAGCAAATGATATAATCTTGTATTTTAAAATGGTGGTTGTGAAATAAAAAAACAAAGCCATGATACTTTGATTGTTGTTGAGACAAAAATATGAGGTAATGTCTATCAACTCAAAAGTAGTGGTGTAAAGTGCTTTATGTCTCATACTAATTAAAGTTGGCTATAGAATAGAATAATAGGTCACACTAATTTTGATAGCCCGATTGAGGATAAGTTCTACTGATGTTGTGAGATATTTTCCAAATATTAAAAAGCATATCAATGCAATCTACAAAGAATGTTATGTTGGAAAGAAAAAAATGACAAGATTCAAGACAAAAGAATACTCTACCATAGGTCCCTTAGAGTTAGTGCATATATATCTATGTGGACCTACTAGAATTAGAAGCTCATGTTTTCATAGTATTTCATGCTATTAATTGATGTTTATTCTAGAATGGCTTGGGTTACATTTCTCAAAGAAAATTAGAAGCTCTAGACAAGATTAAAGAATTTAAGGCTATGGTTGAGAATGCAATGAGTTTGAAAATCAAATGTTTGAGATTTGATAGAGGTGGTGAGTTTACTTCAAATCATTTTAATAGTTTTTTGTGAAGATCATGGAATAAGAAGGCATTTTTTAGCCTCTAGAACTCCTCAATAGAATGGAGTTGTGGAAAGTAAAAATAGAACAAATTAGGAAGCAACTAGGAAAATGATGAAGGAAGCTAATATTTTAGATGTCTATTAGAGAGAAGTAATTCATACTATAGTCGACATTCTTAACAAAGGTCAGAAAAGAGTGAATAGTTCAAAGACTCCTTATGAGTTATGGTATGGTAAATATTCTATTATGAAATATTTTAGAGTTTTCTGAAGCAAATGTTAAATCATAAGAGATGAAGAAAATTTAGGAAATTTTGATGCAAGATTTGATGAAGGAATATTCTTTGGATACTCTACAAGAAGTAAGGCCTATCGGTGCTACAAAAAAATATTGAAGAAGATTGTTGAGAGTGCAAGTTGTAAAGTAGATGAAGAACCACATTAAATTTCAATATTGATAGAAGAATATGAATCTGATGAATCCCCTTGTAGTGAAGAAAAAAATTTGAAGAGAAAGGAAACAAGTTGATAGTTGAAGAGAAAGAAGCTCTAAAAAATAATCCTAAGACTCCTAAGTATGTGCAAAATAATCATTAAAAAGATTAGATCATTGGAGATAAGAGAAAATGTGTGCTGGCAAGGAGAAAATCTATTATGAGAGAGGAACATGTAAATTATTATTGACTTTATGAGATGGAACCAAAAACAATGATTGTGGCATACAAAGATGAGAATTAGATCAAGGCAATGAAGGAAGAGTTAGAATAGATAGAGAAGAATCTGACTTGGGAATTGGTCCCAAGAATGACAAATAAGAATATGATTGGTGCTAAGTAGCTGTTCCAGAAAAAAAGATGAATGAAAATGGAAAAGTTGTCAGGAACAAGGCTATAATTGTGTGTAAGGTTAATCACAAGTTGAAGGTATATATTTTGAGAAAAAATTTACTCCAATTGCAAGAATGGAAGATATCGGGATATTTCTAGCTTTTGTAGCACATATAGACTTCGAAGTATATCAGATGGATGTGAAGTATACATTATTAAATGGTTGATTGGAAGAACAAGTATACATTGAACAACCAAAAGGTTTTCAGTTGTTAGAAGATGCTAGTATGGTCTGTATATTGAAGAAAGCATTATATGAATTGAAGCAAGCTCCTATAGCTTGGTATGCAAGATTAGATAAGTACTTGTTGCGACAAGGATTAAGGAAAGGTACTATAGATAGCAATCTTTATTTCAAAGTTGAAGAAGAACAAGTCTTAATTTTGGTAGTTTATGTTAATGACATAATATTCAAAGGAAATGAAGGTGTGTGCAAAAGGTTTAGAAAGGAAATACAAAAAAAAAATGAGATGTCAATGTGTGGGGAGATAAATTTCTCCCTTGGTTTGCATATCAGTCAATCAAAGAAAGGTATATTCATATCACAATCTAAGTATGTTAAGGAAATTTTGAAGAATTTTTGAATGGATGACTCAAAACTGGTATATACTCCTATGTTTATTTGTTGTAAGTTGAGAAAGAATGGCGAATCTCCTAAGATATATCACAAAAAGTATAAATTAATGATTGGTGGACTATTATACCTTACTGATACTAAACCAAATATCATGCATTTAGTTTATCTTGTGGCTATATTTCATGAAGATCATAGAGAATCTCATGTTGCAGTAGTGAAGAGGATATTCAAATATTTGAAGGGCACTTTGGATTAAGGTTTCTGGTATCCTAAGGATACTAACTTCTCCTTGACTGCATATATTGATGTAGATTAGGCTAGATGTGTAGATAATAGGAAAAGTACAAGTGTTAGTGCTTTCTTTCTTGGAAGTAGGTTGGTGTCATGGCTAAGTAAGAAGTAGGATTTAGTATCATTATCTAATATAGAAGAAGAATATATTGCAGCAACATCATGCTATACACAGGTGTTGTGGATGAAGAAAACATTGAAGGATATCAAAATTTTATATGATGAACCTATTTCTATCATGTGTGACAATACAAATGCAATCAATATTTCAAAGAATCTTGTAATGAATTTAAGAACAAAACATATCTCAATATAATATCACTTCTTGAGAGAGAAAGTTGCAGAGAATGAGGTGAAGTTGGAGTATATGCCTACTAAGGATCAGGTTGATACTTTCACAAAGGATCTTCCAAAAGATACTTTTGAGTATCTCCAAGAGAAGTTAAGGGTTATTGCCCCTCCTTTCAACTAGATGCATAAGTGTGTGCATCTGTTTAGGAAGCATTTCAAGATACTGTATAGGCATGAATTTGCACCACCTTTGTAAGTTCCCCTTTTACACCATTCACCTTAGAGAAATCAAACCAAATTATGTAATTCCACATCCTTTGTCTATAATCCATCCACTTGGTGCCTGTCTATAGTGTCAGTGGGGGAATTCTTTTTGGGGATGCACACGAGGTGTGCAAACATTTGTGCAACATGCTACCATCTTGATAGGATTCCTACCCTTGGAATATACAGAGGTGTTGTGTCCACAATTGGGGTTGAAGATTAACATATCTACACCCTTTGACCAAACTTTGAATGAATCTTTCCCTCCCAAACTCATCCTCGTTCATTCCTCTACATAGTCTTGGAGAGCTTCTCCATAATTCTCACATTCTCTCACGCTTCTTGGCTACTTGCTTCACTATCAACTCTACTATTCCAACATCACAATGTTCTTCACATCTACCACAAAAGATGCAACTTGGTGTCTTGTGATATTTCCTTTGGCATTGGTGTGGCCACATCGAATTTTCCATCTTTGTGAGCTTGCATTGCTCTCCCATTGGCCTTGAGTGCCTTTGGTCAAGGGTGGTATTATTTTCCTACTATTGCATTGCTATTGGATTTGAGTAGCATAGTGTTTCTTGTAGTGTTTAGTATCCTTTCATTTCTAGCATAACTTCTTTAACCCTTTTCTATACTATTGTTATACTGGTTTCCCATGGAGGTGGAAAAACAAAAATGGGGGTTTGACTGTGGCAAGCACCAAAATAACCCCAACATTTTCCCTGCTCTACTATGTGTAAGTACTTGTTCATGTGGAGCTTGTAGGAGAGTCAGACCTTTCGTGAGTTCAAATTTCTACCACCTTTTCATTCTTGTCAACTCTCTTTTAAGTTAAAGCATTCCCCTTTCTTTTGTAGTACTTTAGCTCCTTTACGCTTTCTGTTATTTTGTAAAATTTCCCTCATTGGGTAGACTAGTAAATTCTTGTTAGTTTTAGTTGTATTCTACACTCTCTATTCATATGGATGCCAACACTCGACTAGGACACTAGCACATTGTGTTGTCGTCCATCTTCTATGCTAGAGTCCTCTAGCCAAGAGTTGCTAGAGTTATAGTTTCGACTTAGGAATTCACTCACCTGATTCCATAAACCTCTCATGTTAGTAGAAAGATAGCAATACTGAGAGTGCTCTTCATTCTCTAACCTAGAACATCATAATTGTTTTCTAAATTATTGTTCCACTTGAGGTATATTAGGACAACCTTCAACTCTTAGCTCTCTATGACCTAGAGCTGTTGAGTGGTCACTCCCCATCCTCTACACTTTGGTGAACCCAATGTGAATCATTCTAGTTCCATTTGGTGGTGCCAAGAGACCCTTTCCTCATATTTTAGGAGTGTTGTGGGTGTGTGTGTTATAGGGTGCATAGCCTTGCAACCCAACCTATGACCCCTAGTGGCATAGTTGGGAGGTTTTCTAAGCATTATGAAGCAAAACCTTTAGTAGATCATCGTCTAAGCATTATGAAGCAAAACCTTTAGTAGATCATCGTCTAAACCCTTGGAGGCTTCTACAAAAGTTATGTCTAGTATACCTATAGATGGATTCCTTCTTACGTCTACCCATCCCATCTACGCAACCTACGAATGGATCTACTACTATAAATTTCACCTCAAAGGATTTGTTGATGAACTCTAATAGAGAACCATCCCCTTTGTACATCCTTGCACACATCAATGTGAATATCATAACTGGTGTTCTTGTTGACCCTACATTCCAGGTGAATTTCATTACAAAGGATATCATGTTGATAAATTTTTTGCACAAGGATGGATATGATAAATCTATAAGTAGTATACTTACACATTATGGGCTTTCCATCCCTCCGATCAATTATATCACCTTGCTAATCTTGGTTGGGCCCAGGGCTATGAATGCACTCTTTGACATCATCCCAGGTTTTGAACTATTTAGAGTGAAACTAGGCATCCCTTGGTTGGTTTCCATGAATACAATTCCCTCAGTAATTCAGAAGTTCTTGAATTTTTCCCATGAGGAATTTGTGCATGTAGTCCACAACACCAGTTACAAATTGATGAGTGCACATGAGGGATACTCACTTGATCACTTTTGGCTTGCCCCTATTGGTCCAATCCCTCCAAGGACAAACCTATTACATCAAACTTATATGAAATACAAGAGTGGGGGAATAAAACCAAAGCAAAGACACCATCCTTCTCCCTATTCCATTTTATATAAAGCTTCCATGAAGGTGCAACATGAGGCTGCCTCTACTATTCAAAAAAGGGAGGAGGAGAAGTCCGCTTAGGGCTCTTCTTCTTCCCCCTCTGTTGTTCCACCTACTGGTTCCTCTTACCCTATTGTGGTGCCATTTAATTCCACTCCTATGTGCTTTCTATGGATTCCAGTGGTGTTCACTTGGTGAAAGCACAAGCATCCAATGTTTGAACTTCCTATCTTACCCACGGTGCCTCAACCCATTTTGTATAGTAAGGGGAAGGGTCTCTATGGAGTGTTTTCTATGTCTTGGCCTCTATGGCCTCCTACTACTCCTACCTATAAGGTAGTGAATGGGAAGAGGCCTATGGATAAGGTGATTGAGCATTCTCTCCACACTATTTTTCCATCATCCTCTTAATTTATTCCTCATGTTATCATCCAGGAGTCCCTCCCTCCACCGAAAACAACTATGATGGATATTATGATGGCTGAACAAGAGTCTTTCATCCCTTCTTAGGTTGTGAACTCTAGATCGTAGAGTCATAGAAACTATCTTATTCATGAGCACAAGCATTAGAGGAAGGATTTGGTTACTGAGTAGTCTACCTTACAGAAGAAGGATGAGGAGCCAACAACTTCCGCTTTGACATCTCCTACTATGTCCTCCTCTTTCGTTCTTCTTTCTTTAGTTCCATCTACCTTAGTCTTGCTTCCATCTCCCCCTGTGAGCATGAACGACCCTCACCCAAAGAGGGTGTAGGTATTCATTGCTCCTTTAGTTGAGCCTCCCCTTTTGATGTCCCTTCTGGACATCTCACCCTTTTCCAAGCTCCTAGACATGCCAAAAACCTCGGTGGTGTCTATCACAATTTTATCCTCTTCCTCCATGCCCTCTGTCTCATCTGTGGGGGTTTCACATCCTTCGATGAAGAAAAATATGGAGGATGACCCTACTAACAATGGGGGTGAGAAGAAAGGATCACCTTCTTTGGGGGCTGGTTTTGCATTGACTTGCATCATCTTGGTGATGGAGGAAGACCTGACATCCCTAGAGTTTTTTACTACTCCTAAATCTTTTAATAAGCCTAGTTGTGGATCTCAGATGCTGCCTCCATAACCTGGTCATTTGATGCATGACACTCATGTAAAGTGCATGTTCAACTTTGTAGATGATTTCTTGGCGATGTCAACAATTTTCATGAGATTTCTTATGTTAACCTCATAGGAGCTAAGTGGAGAAGACCTTGAGGGGAATTCTTCCTTGGATCTCGTTGCAAGAGGGTTGGATGGTACCCCCTTTGCTAATGCACCCTTGTAGGCTTTTCCTCCCTCCCCTTATAGTGATCTAGACTAGGAGAATGAAAACCTCTTAGTTGATGAGGACTAGGAGGGTTCCTCTTATTTATCCATACACTAGATTGTGTGTGCGTTGTGTTCCCCTATGCTTGTTTTATATGTTCCTGGATTACCCTTGTCACCCTTGTAGATGCCAAGATATAGGAGTGTTTTTATGTCATAAAACTTCCTCTATTTGTTACATCATTATTCTCTTTGTTGTATATTAATTTTCAAAAATTGAGGACAATGCAATGTGTTGGTGGTAGTTAGGCCTCCCTTCCGTGTTGACCCAATTTTTTATTTTCACTTTGTCTTCATGTGCCTTCTTCACATGGTTTGATATAGTATGGGGTTGATGACAGTTCATTTATATATTATTGTATACACCTAAAATTGATCTGGAGAATTCTAATTAATTAAATACAAATTATTTGATTAATTATCCTAATTTTCTCTACTATTTGAATAAATAGAAATATTTATTTATATAGTTCACATTTAATATTCATCTTAATTAAATAAACAAAATTAAATACTTTGTTCGATTTAATTATCACATCCCTATTTCAATCTATCACATTGATTCTAAATTAATTAAATAAAGATCAAAACACTTTATTGATTAATTACCATTTTTCCTCTGTTTAATTTAATAAACAACTATCCTATAGTTCATTTTATTAAATTATTTATCTCTCTTTTGCTAATTTAAATAAATCAAAAATATTGGAATTAAAGCACAAAGAATACTCCATCTATATTCTCTCAAAAATGAATTAGATATCCTATGTCTAAACCATGTCTAAAATATGTCACAATTAATGCTTTGAAACTTCACGGGAAGTTTTGGAGACAAATTGGAGACAAATTCCAAAATCTTCTCTCAATCCTCCTCCATCAATCTTTCCTCTTCTCTTGCCTGGTGTTTTCATGGGTAGAGACAACCTCCATTTTTCTCTCAATCTCCTCCATATCTCACCATTCAATCCTCCAGATTGAATCCAAGCCTCTCAAAGCTTTCTCTGTGCATTTCTATAGCCAGGAAATCTATAAATAAAGCCTCATTGAACCAACAAAAGGATCCAGATAATCAAGTTTATGCACTCTTACTATGTAGGAATTCAAGCATCAAGCATCAAGCATTCACACATCAAGCATCAAGCAATCAAGTTTTCAACCATGGCTGCCTCCTGTAGCTGCAATTATCTGTTTCACATCAATATCATGCTAGTTTAATTGTTTTATCATTTAATATTGCATTATCATCATCTCGTTCTTTGAATTGTCATTTTAACAGTCTTATTTGCTTAAACAATCTGAGAGCAATCAGGATTTAATAAATCTTTGGAGATAGAGAGCAATATGATGCTTTTGATAGATAATTCCTTTGAATTGATTCATTTAACTTGTCTATTGATATAATGTCGTATTAAGAAGTGTTTTAATCTTATTCACATATTCACACTTACAATTTGGCGTCCACCATGGAGCATTAACCCCAATTTTATCAAAATTATCAATTTTTCTAGAAAGTGTCACGTAGATTCTCGGTGTGTTTTTCTTATAGCGCTTTCATTACAAGTTTTAGCGCTTTTGGTCACTATTTCAGCTCTTTCAACTTTAGCACTTCTGGTCGTTGTTTTAGCGCATCGGGTAATTTAGCGCTTCCATGGCAAACTTCGATGCTTCGGTACCCTGTTTTGGTGCTTTCGGGTTTTAGCGCATCTGTCATTTGTTTTAGCGCTTCGGTGCAATATTCCAGCACTTTTGTAAAATTAGTCTGGATCCGACGCATCCATGGCCAGATTTTAATTTTTTTCACAGTTGGACTAAAACGTATCAATCTAGGATAGTCACTTCAAAGTTTTCTAAAATTGATCAATCTAGGATAGTCACTTCAAAGTTTTTCTAAAATATATCAATCCCAGGATAGTCACTTTCTTGCTTTTCTTAAAGCAAATCTATCAATCCTAGGATAGTCACCACATTTTTATAGTACAAGTTAAAAAGAACAACATGATTTCTGTGGAGCAACACCTTCACATAGATTAGAAAAAAAAAAAATTGGCTTTAAAATAGAACAACTTATATGATGTGCTTGTGGTGATTAGGCTTATGCTCTCCCCTTAACTAGGTGACCAAAGTGTCAGATTCACTTTTATTTCATGTTATTTACACTTTATTAAATCCTTTAGCAGGGCTGTCATAGTGGGAAAAAGTACTCACCCTACGGGAATGACCTAAGTGGGAACAACCAAAGCCAGGTTTTCCAACCCACTATAATAAAAATGCAAGTTGATGAAATTCCAACTTGACGGTAGTGAGCAAGATAACCATCCCCAAAATCTTTGTTCTAAAGATTGGGAGGTCTCCTGAGGGAGTTTATCTATTTGCCACACCGAACGGAACCCTATCTACGAACCATAGAGTAGTTTCTCGCCGAGTCATGATCCATACATTGTCATACTCATGGTGCAAGGGGAGGGAAGTATTTTCCCCCAAGACACTCACCATATAATTACCAAAGACCGCTTTCTCAAGGGATTCGGTATCCACTTCTATCACTTTGAGTACGCGCCTGGCAACGACAAAAACACAGGCACCCTCTAGGGGGTGACACTACTGTGTGAGTCAACGTAATTCAAGATGTGGGTTGTGAGTATAATGATAACCTACTTGTCCTTAAGTGTGAGTCTGTTTTATTTGTGTACAATTGTCAAAACAAACTGTCAAAATTAATAAAGATCATTCATGATTTTTGAACATACACGATCTTTTCAGTTTTTAAAACACTTATTCAAAATTGTTTGCCATGTTTTCATAAATTAATTTAAATCAGATTAAAGATCATCCTAAAAATGTTAAGTCAAAACAAATCAAAAAATCGATTCTGTGAAAGTGGAAGTCCACCACATTTCTCAAGAGAAAAATCAAAGTCACAAAAACCCCAGAAACCTCTCGGTTATAGAAACAAATTGAGAAAACAACGTTTTCTATATCAAAATCGGAAACTCCTTTTACAATATAGAACATTCATCCATATATATCATGATTTTGCTAGGGGTCACACATTAGATTAGATACTAGAGCCACTCTACTCATGAGTCTTCTTTCAGAGGAGAGCTCTCACACAATTTCACAACCGTAGTCAACGGATTCATCCTTCTTATCTTCCACAATCTCTGATACAATATGCCACAAGACCAGATCAAATTTTGCAGTAGAAAGTCTTAAAAAGTCCTATTTTTAGTGTTCTGGAAGACCTGTTTCAATGCTTTGGGTCACTGTTCTAGCGCTTTCATGAAACAGTGCTTTTAGGCACTATTTTAGCGCTTACAGTCATTACTCTAGCGCTTCTATCAAAATAGCGCTTCTATCACTTTGTACTGCACTTCTGGGATCTGTTTCAATGCTTCTGGGAAGTAGCCCTTCCGTCATTTTCTCTAGCGCTTTTGGGCACTGTTTCAATGCTTTTGTCAAAATAGGGCTTCGGTCACCTATTTCAGCGCTTCGAGTAAATAGCGCTTCTGGCCTCTGTTTTAGCGCTTTCAAAACAGAGAGTTCAAAATTTTTTTCCAGTCCATCAGTCTGTCATTTTATCCACATTTTTCATCAGAATCAAATTTCTTTTTATCAGAATCACTGTCTAGAGACCGAAATCAGAAAGGTTATACAAATTTCCAAACTTATCAACTGAAACAAGATCTTGCAAATCACAAGTGTCAAAATCAAATACACAATCAATTACTACACTAAAGTTTTATTATCAGGATACTATCATCCTTCATCATGAAACCAAGTATAGTAATTAACTTTTTAAATGTTGTCTCATCAATAAGATCAATCATCTTATTCGACTTTTCTTAAAAAAGTTAAATTGACACTATCCCGCACATAAGATCAACATTTCAGAAGAAAGGGAAAAAATTTGTATGCCAATCTTCACTAGGTACCAAAAACAGAGACTCTTAGAGCAAGAAATTTTAAAATCCCAAGCAATGGTAGAGGAAAATCCTTGGAACAATCTGAACTGAAATGATAAGAACAAAATAACTCCAGAGGATATCCAAGCGGCTCCACAAGATCCCAAGTTTCATATATTTATGGAAAAAATTCTAGAACAAGACATGGAAAAATATCTTTTAATGTTTGCCGAATTACGGGCTAAACTTCCAAAATATTTTGATGTAAACCGTTTGAAGGAAACACCTAAAATGAATGAGACTAAGATACTACAACCTACGCAAACAATAGATCCAATTGCTAATTTAACATCACAGATGTAAATGTTACAACAAAAAATACAAGATATGACGAAAGGGACTACAAAGAGATATGCGATACAGGACATTTGTCCTTATCCTTTCAATGCAACAGTTGGCTTGATACCTTTTCCAAGACATTGTGAGATCCCAAAATATGATAATTCTAATGGAAGAATGGATCCAATAGATCATATCAGAGAATTTAAAACAATGAGTCTTGAGTTTTCCCAAGAGGAAACTTATTTAATGAGATTATTCCCAAGGAGTTTGGGAGGATCATGCATGTAGTGGTTTTCGAAGTTAAAACTAGGTATCAGAACTTTTGAGGAACTCATCAACAAATTTATCTCTCAATACTCATTCAACATCCAACACGATGTTACTATCGAAGATGTTTACAATCTAAAACAAAAGAAAGGAGAAATGTTCTTGTCTTTTCTCCAAAGATGGCGACGCTTGTTCGCTAGATATCCTAGATCCATTCCTGAAGAAGAGAAGATGGAATTGTTCATTGAAAACTTGACGAAAGAAATGAGTTATAGATTGGAACTACAATTTCCTCCAACATTTGAGAAAGTGATAGAAAATTGTCTTAAAATCAAAGAGGCATTAGTCAAGAGAGGAGTTATCAAGCATTTCAATGATAAAACAAACAACACAAGAGTAACTCCTCAAATCAATACTCAAGCGGTGAGAAGCCAAAATTTTGGCAAAAGAATGAAAACACAAATGAGACAACAAATGATCCCCAAAACGTCAAACCAATTTTCAACTTGATCGCATCCACATCAAAGAATCAGAACAATGAGAAAAATGTCAAGTCAAATGCCATACAAAGCAATGAAATCATAAAACCATAGTTGTATCAAAAATCGTCAAATAGGTGAAGGTTCACACCTTTGGGTCAAACAATGGAATCAGCAATGAAAGAATTAGTTACCAGAGGCCTTCTCATTGCACGAGAAGCTAGATTCTGGGATCTAAAATTCAAACCGTCATGATGGAATGACGTTGATTACTACAACTTTCATAATAACAAGGGTCACAAAACAAATGACTGTATGGAGTTGAAACACGTAGTGCAAGACTTGGTGGATAGCAACAAAGTGTATGTGGATGAACCCCAAAATAATAATGATCAGTCAGCATTCAAGGATCCTTTGCCAAATAATGACAAAGGAGCATCATCCTCTTCAAACAACAAAGGAAAGAACGTCAATCATATCTATGACAAAAAAATCCTTTGTCTATCTAAACTAAAAAATGATCATACAATTGGTGATAACATTGATGAAAACAAAACCAACAACATTACCTCTTTGGATTTACTCCCAAGTGTGCAAAACTATGATAATCAAATAAATGTCTTAAAAATCAGAGAAAATCAAGAACATCAACCAACCAATGTGCTAACTAGGGGACAATCCAAGGTAATGTTAAAGGGAATTGGCTCCACACATGCAGTTCCACCTCCATCACATTATAATGTTATCGATCACATGCAAAACACCCCCCGAGAGAATCAAGAACATCAACTGGCAAACGTCATGACTAGGGGGCAAGCCAAGGTAGTATTAAAAGGAGTGGGATCTCAATGTGAGGTTACGCCTCAATCTCATTATAATATTGTTGATCAATTGCAAATCATCCCCGCACAAATATCGATACTGGAACTCCTTAAATTGTCACCATCACATAAGGAAGTGCTCGAAAAAGCATTAATTGCCACAACCATACCAAAGAATCTAGATGTTTGTCAATTCCAAGCTATGGTGGGACATATGACTACCCCGCATTGTCTATCATTCTTTGAATAGGATGATATCTCATTAAACCATCCACATAATACAACATTGCATACCAAAGTATTTATCCATAATCATCGTGTTAAGAGAGTTCTAATAGATGGGGGAGCTGGTCTGAATATTTGCACCCTCAAATTAGTCCATGCACTAGGATATTCCGATGATGCTATTGATGCTCGAAGGAAAATGACCATCAAAGCATATGATGAGGAAGAAAGATCGTCCAAAGGTTTAATTGTATTACCCATTCAAGTGGGACCCATGATGAAGCATATATCATGTCAAGTATTAGAAAGAGATTTGACATACAACATACTCTTAGGATGACCCTGGATTCATGAAATGTAGGCCGTACCTTCTACATACCATCAATGCCTAAAGTTTCTAGTAAATAGATAAGAGGCGACTATAGCTGCTGATTATAATCATCCACAACATTATGACACATTGAGAATATCTCAAGACACCTTTATCTCACACAATAGGGAAGCTTCAAATTCAAATTCATCAAAGGAAGAACAATGTCCGAGTATCACTACCAAGTGGGTGGAAAAGAAAGGTAAAGAAAAAGAAACAAGTCATGTTGAAACAAACAATCCGGATCCACAAAATTCTATATCAAACAAATTTCAAAAGCAAGTTCAGTTGACAGATAAAGGAATGGGACAATACTCAATGGAGCAATCACTTAACTTATCACTGTTAATGCCATCTCCTAGGACATATGGTCAACCATCAATGATCAAACCTCCAACATCTTTACCTAGCACAGTTCTTCAAGAAACATTTGTCAAATCCATAACTATAGGAGAAGAAACGAACAACAAAGCAATCCTGGATTGGCTATACAAGGATGAAGAACCATCAACATCAGAGATCGGTATCAAAAATGTTAACATCAACATAGATAAGTATGGAAAAGGAAAGGCCATTCTTGAAAAGATGGGTAATGAAGGACAAGGACCTGTGGGATTAAGAAAGGAGGGAATCACAAAACCTATCACACCTCTCACTCTCCACACAAAAGAGAAGCCAGGACTAGGATATTATGAAGAAGAGAAGCAGGAGCTAACAAAAAAAGTTGTAGAAAATATCCTTCACTTTAGATATGGTTCTGAAACAGACTCAAATGAATATGAGTGGGCATTACCTTGTGATCTAGTTTTCATTGATATTCCAGTCAATGTGATTCAAAAATATGCACCTACATGTGAGGAGGGACAAGGATCTGGGTCTATACCATTCGTCATAGGATCACTAAATATTGATGACTCTAGTGAGGATGAACAGAATTTGAGTGAACTAGATGATTTTGAAGAGGGTACCATCATTGATCTCCATATCCCAAATGACAATTATGACAATATTGATGTCCTCACCCTTACTTCCATTGACCTAAATCAATCTGATGATATCATGCCATTAATCCATCCAGAACTTATCGATTGGGAACCTATCAAACCTTTGACTGTACCAAAATTTGCAGATGATAATGCCATTGTGCATTTCCTATGTCATACCGAACCTAATAAAAATCCTATCTATAATACTCATAACAATACAACTCGGTAGGAGGGTGTCAAATCTTCCTGTTGTAAAATTGAAAACAGGGAAAATATATCTAATGGTGAAAACCATTCTATGGCAGCATTAGATCTGGAAAAAGTAAAAATAAAGAATGCATCCAATGGTGAAAACCTTTCCGAGGCATTGAAGGATGGAAGATTTGACACTCTCCTAGAACATTATCATGAGCGATCATCAGTTCTGGTTGAACCTACACAATCGATGGACATTGGCACAAAACAGAAGGCAAAATTTTTACATCTAGCAAAATCAATGACTAATCAAGAGAGACCGAAATTTATCAATTTCTTTAAAACAAGAAGCATCAACTTCAGTTGGTTGTATTCCAATATGCCAAGCTTAGATCCAAATCTGCTTATGCATCATTTGTCTTTGCCAACAGGAATCAAGCATGTTAAGCAAAAATTATGAACAATGCATCCTCACATCGCATTGATGGTAAAGAAAGAATTAAAGAAATTATTGGATGCTAGATTCATAAGGTCTATAGACTATGCTAAGTGGATATCAAACATAGTACCTATTTCAAAGCTAGACAACAGCATCAGAATCTGCATAGATTTTAGGGACCTCAATAAAGCATGCCTGAAGGATGATTTTCCACTACCAAATATAGACATCATTGTGGACTTGATGGCAGGGCATGCCATGTTATCAATCATGGACGGCTTCTCTGGGTACAATCAAATAAGAATAGCTCCAAAAGATCAAGAAAAGACAGCTTTTACATGTCCATGGGGAACCTTCTGCTGGAACATCATGCCATTTGGTGTAAAGAATGTAGGAGCCACTTATCAAAGAGCAATGAAGGCAATCTTCCATGATATGATGCACACTTTCATGGAGGATTATGTGGATGACATCTTGAAAAAATCTACTACAAGGGAAGGACATCTATATATCCTAGACAAAATCTTCACGTGGATGGAGAAATTCAATGTCAGGTTAAACCCCAAGAAGTGTGTCTTCAAGGTCACATCAACTAAGCTACTAGGATACATTGTTTCGAAGAAAGGCATCGAGGTGGATCCAACAAAAGTCAAAGCAATTATGGAGATGCCACCTCCTAAGAATATCAGCCAACTCAGATCACTACAAGGATGGCTTCAATCAATCAAAAGATTCATCTCCCAGCTAGTAGATAAAAGTCATCCTTTTAATCATCTATTGCATAAGAATATAGTTTTCAAGTGGGATGAGAGGTGTGAAGCAAAATTTGATCAAATCAAGCAATATCTAATGTCACCACCCATTCTCATACCACCAACAGAAGGAAGGCCTCTCATTTTGTACATTGCCATGACAGATATCTCTTTAGGGGCACTATTAGCACAAGAGGACTATGAAGGGAAAGAGCACGCCATCTACTACATTAGTAGAACTTTAAATGGCTATGAAATAAACTATACATTCATAGAAAATTCCTGCTTAGTAGTAGTGTTTGCTACTCAACAGCTGAGACACTACATGCTGACTCATACAATCAAGTTAATTGCAAAGATCGACCCTTTGAAGTATCTACTAAGTAAAGCTGCATTAATAGGTAGAATGGCGAAATGGGTTATGCTCCTAAGTGAATTCGACATTCAATATGTTGAGAGAAAGGAAATCAAGGGACAAACAATTGCTGAATAGCTAGCTGAAGCTCCTCTACCAGATGATTGCCCAATGCCAATGGAATTTCCAGATGCAGACATTATGATAGCAATGCCCCAAAAATGGATACTATATTTTGATGGATCATATACACAACGAGGATCAGGAATAGGGATCTTGTTCATCTCTCCCCAAGGACACACAATTCTGAAATCATATAGACTCATGTTTCAATGTACAAATAATGTGGTAGAATATGAAGCATTGATTATTGGGGTCAAGATAGCAATTCAATAGAAAATCATAGATTTACAGGTATATGGGGACTCTCAACTGGTTATTTATCAAGTAAATGATGCATATCAAACAAAAGATGAAAAATTGATGCCCTACAAGCAACAAATAGATAATCTGAAACAGTCTTTTGTTAGTATCAAGTTTGATCAGATTCCAAGGGCAGAGAACAAAGCTATAGATGCTATGGCTACAATTGCTTCATTACTACAATTTCCTGAGAAGTGTGTTTGTTATGAGTTTATGGTAGAACAAGTATCATGTCCTTCACATTATAAATTAGAATCTACTACCATATGTCATCTAGAAACCACTAAAACCTCCATATATGAAAAAACCTATGCTTACCTGAAAGATGATATTATTCCTCCCGATCATTCCAGAAACCAAAAATGAAACTTTATCCACCAATCCGCCCGACATACTTTAATAACAGATGTCCTTTATTGTCGAGGTCTTGATGGTACCCTACTCCGATGTCTAGAACACAACAAATCTGAAACGACCCTATGAGAAGTTCATGAGGGTATTTGTGGTACTCACTCAAGTGGAATAACTCTAGCTAAGAAACTCCTCCATTTGGGATATTATTGGCCATGCATGGAGAAAGAATCATATCAGTTTGTCAGGAAATGTCAAAAATGTCAGGTTCACAGCAATCTGGTTCATGCACCAACACAAGAACTGCATCCCTTCACATCGACATGGCCTTTTTATCAATGGGGCCTAGATCTGGTAGGAAAAATACATCCATCTTCATCTAATGGACACAAGTTCATTATTACAGCTATAGAGTATTTCACAAAGTGGATAGAGGCAGTACCTCTTACTACCATCACTGGGAAGCAGATTTCCTCTTTCATCTTGAACTACATCATCTGTCACTATGGAATCCCTCAATCTATAATCATAGATAATGGACAAACTTTCAAGAATCGAGATGTCCAAGAGCTATGTGATAAGTTCCACATCCAACATCGTTTTTCAACACCGTACTATGCTCAAGGGAATGGCCAAGCAGAGGCATCAAACAAAATCATACTCAAAATTATCAAAAAGATGGTTAACGATGTTGGACGTGATTGACATGTTCAACTCAACCCTGCACTATGGGCCTACAGAACAAGCATCAGAACACCAATGGGAACTACACCATTTGCTTTGGTATATGGATCAGAAGCCATATTGCCCATTGAAGTTGAAATTCCATCCATTCATGTATCACTCAGAGGTATCATTTTAGATGAAGACTATAGGGTATCTAGACTTCAAGAACTGGAATTGTTGAACGAGTGTCGTCAACAAGCTGTTAATCATCTAACAGCTTATCAACAGAGGATTTCAAGAAGTTACAATCATAGGGTAAAACCAAGGGTCTTTCAGGTTGGTGACTTGGTACTAAAAGAAAACCCTAGGAATCAGCAGGACATGGAGAAGAAAGGAAAATTTGAACCTAACTGGCTTGGTCCCTTTGTCGTCATATTAGTGTATGGATCAGGAGCATATTAGCTATCAATGTCAGAAGGGGATCTATTTGATGAACCTATCAACAGTATTCATCTTAGAAAATTCTATGCTTAAATCTCCTAGTGCACGGGGCAAACTTCTGAAAATTGTTTCCTTGGTGAAAACCTGGTAAACAGGCATTTTGGCAACACAAAAATACAAAAAGAATAGAAAAAAAAAAAAAGAAAAGAAAAAAAAATACAAAAACACAAAGGGTGTAATCAAAGCATATGGTGAAAACCTGGAAATAGGTGTTGTATGTGATTCTAAGATCAACTTTCCCATCTATTTGGATATATATCAGGATCATTAGTTTGGTAGTCAATACCATTTCATATCATATCCGTCGTCTTGCCATCTTTGCACCCATATCACAATCATTTTCAAATAGTCAAGTATCACTCCAAAGCTTGCGGGCAACATCTAGATATCATTAGGGGCAATACAAACGTATCGATTTCACCAAAGGGCAACACAACAGTATAGCAGAAAATTGAAAATAAAGATCACAACGCAATATCAATCATCATCTAGAAAAGCATCAACCATCCATATTGTATCGAAAATCCAAAAACATGTCAAAAGGGTAAGTCTGAAAAAAACAACATCCAAAAACATAGGTCTCTGTCAGGCAAACTACGTGGTCTCTACATGTGTAATGTAGACAAGGCTAATCTTTGATCAACCCCCGAGACCCCTAAGATAGGTTACTAAGTTAGGTATTTTGTCGAAAATCTCAAAAATCCAAAAACATGTCAAAATCAGGATGGATGATCTAAAATCTAAATAATGAATGAAACACTAAGTAAACAATGGATAAAATTGTGCTTTCGATTATCATTACTTTGGAGTTACTCAATGATGTATTAAACTAGAGGAACAAGGAAAAAGAATGATGTTTTTATTATCTGCTGTTTGTACATTAATCATATCAATGTATGAATTGTCAGGGGATGTGCTATGCAAATGTATCATTGATGACATTTAGATTTCACACATTGAAATGATTAATCACTACCTATTTATGCAATGAATGCTCAGGTCATCTTGGTTATATCATACCTAGATTCTTGTGTTCGCTTGTAGTATCAAAAATCATGAAAGTAGTACTTAGGTCATCATTGATCTAACACATACCATTGACGCTTGTATTCACTTTCAACATCCAATAAAGCTCTATGATGACAAAAAAAGCACAAAGTATTGTTAAAATGACAATTATTTTGCATATAGTTACATGTTAAAAATTAGATTGCATTCATCATCATTCATTATCTGCAGAGTATTTGTTGCATAAAGTATTCCAATCAATGATTATCTAATCTACAAATAAGACTAAGTATACTTGACATAAAATCCAAAAAATCATCAAAAACTTGTAAGAGTCATCATCGTATCATTTAGTATCATCATTTCATCATTCATACATACATCAAATAAACTATGAATTAAATTGTACCATAAGTAAATCCTATTTAATTTTACCATAACACCATTCATTACATTATCATCTACCAACATCATATGCATACATTATTTACCATCCATCATAAGATCATCATTTACATCATCACATTTAGAAATTTCATACATCACATCATATATCCATAAATCATACATTCTACACATGCATTTATCATTACATCATTGCATTAAAATAAAAAATCATTCATATACATCATCACATTTAGAATTAAATCATCACAAAATCATATAATAAAAGCATCCATCACATAGAAATCATAAAGCCATCATCATATCACATCAACTGCATCTCATATATATATCACAAATGTCAAGTATACAATGAAGTCTAGTCTACAAAATACATAATAAACATAATAGAGGATCACAATGGCATCTACGACCTGCTACTACCAGAGTGAGCAGGCCCAATAGGACCTGTACCACCACCACCCCCACAAGGACCCGGATCTCTGGGATCTTTGCGTGGAGGCTGTGTCACCCCCTCACTGACTATCCATGTATGTGTCCACCCAGATCTCAATGGGGCATAACTGACTCGGCGCTCAGCAGGCACTGCATCATGATATCGGCCTCTATAGAACTCTACCTCTCGACCAACCCGCAGAACCTCTCTCATATAATCCCCTATGGAGGTGCCATTGGCCAATCTCTGGAGAGTCTTTGTTGTCTTCTGTGCCCTCTCGACAATCTACCGAGCACTATCTCGCTCAGCTATAAAGGTATCAACCTACATCTGCATGGTGGATAACTGTCCCTGTACTAGTGCTAAGGCCTATGCATGAGCCTAAGACTGTGCCTAAACACTGCATGAACCCTGAGCCTGTACCAACTGCTCCTGTAAAGTTTGGACCTATGCTTGGAGCCTAGCTATCTGTCACTGCTTGCCTCTTGCAAGGCTTGCTAGAAGATGGTGCACTGCTGATGGCTGGTTCTACCCCTCTGTCTCCTCCACTACCACTGTCACTATCATCACTGCTACTGCTCGAACTACTACTGCTCTCTGAGCTACTACCTGATGAAGAATCCTCTCCACCACCACTATATGCAAGACCCTCTACTACATCCTCCTACACAGGTAAAGGTACTGGCTCATCAGGAAGGGTGATACGTGCATGTGGAACCAAGGCTAGGAATGTGGCATAATCCTCAGTAACCGACGCCACTACAATGTCTCTCCGCATGTCCTAGGGTGATGGCTATAGTACCTGGTACCCCTCTACTATCACATCATAAGACAGATGTAGACCCCAATTAGGAATATCCATTCGTCGCCTCGCACAATGAGCAACTCCTTGTGGCATACAATGGACAATGCCATACTATCAGTATACTCGGTGCAACAAAAATCTCTTGAGAACAAATGGAGTATGATCGATAAGATACATGGAATCAAAAAGGAATCCCAATACTACACCATCCTCATCCCACTCCTCACAGTCAAGGTATGGGCACTAGATAACGGCCTCTGTATCATCGAACACTCACCTCCAATGCTCTAACTTGCCCATCCGGGCTTGTGTAAACCGACCACTGTATCGAAAAACATATGGTTTGCCGGCTGGTCTGTCTACAACTGGAAAAGGTCAAGCAATAGAAAAGTGCTCCCATGCCCACACTTGTAATAGGGTCATCCCTATTGATAAACTCCTCGCTCCAAGATACATGACCGAGTGTAAATCATGATAAATATGTGTCAACATGCACATCCCCCACACATATTTGGTATTGTGTACCATCATGCTCTCAAGAGTCCTACCCCAGCCAACAAGGAATCCCTTTGACCTGTGATCAGGGCAAAGGAGACCTCCAATGAATCCACCTAGCATTGTTGGTAGTGTAGCATAAGAGTTGGCAATCCTCCTCCACCAAACACTCAAACTTGCAATGTCCTGATCCTGAAACACTCTACGAAGAGCATCTCTACTGCTGGTCCTGTGAGAATCATACACGACTATCTCACCCATAAACGGAATCCGTAGAATCTGCCACACATCCTCAGGTGTGACCGTCATCTCACCAGTAGGTAGGTGAAAGGAGTTGTGGTCACTATGCCACCTCTCAGCGAATGCATTCAATAGACCCTGATTAATCCTAATCTGGGGCATATCAAGCAAGCTCGTAAGACCACATCGGTCTATCACCTGCAACTCATCTGGTGTTAGATGACGTATCAAGTCTGTAGTCTATGAAAATCTCTCTTGCATCTGGAGAGTACCTCGATGCTCCTATCATCACAATAAAAAATCAAGAAATCAGTGAACTATGTCAGAAATCAAAAGTCAATCTACTATCAAGTTTATTCCAAAATTCTGGTATGAATTTTCGATCAAAATTCATGGGAAAACATCAACAAACCTTATCTATCATAAGGTTTATCAAAATAGTATCTAATCTCACCTATCATGAGATTTATTGGATATCGAATCATCTCCTCACCTATCATGAGGATCATCACAAATAGTTTTTTTCTTCTCATCTATCATGAAAAGTTAGACTTATTTAAAGCATCAATCCTACACATCATGAATTTGGATTATCAAATCATACCACTCTAAAGAATGGACATGATCACAATTGACAAAATCAGGGTTCACTAAGTCAAAAATTCTAATTCTGACACGAAAGTGCTAAATCAGGGACCCAAAGCGCTAAATCCCAAAAGCACTATTCCAGCGCTCTGAAGCGCTAAATCAGGCTCTTGAAGAGCTAAAAGTCCCGAAGCGCTATTTTTTAATGTCAAAGCGCTAAAACAGTCTGTCAAAGCACCGCTTTACCAGAAGCACTAGAATAGACCCTAAAAGTACTACTCCACCGAATCAAAGCGCTAAAAGTCTCATAGCGCTAAAATCTGGCTTCAAAGCGCTATTTCTAGACTCCTAAGCACTAAATTACCAAAAGCGCTACATTTCAAACTGGAAGCGCTAGAGTTTTTAATGCAAGCGCTAAAACTCAAAGTGCTACTTGACCTACTAAAAGTGCTACATTGGACTATAAGCGCTACAACGCATCTTGAAAGTGCTAAAATAGCAAAATGATACCTAAAGGTCTAAAAAGCATAAAAAAACAAAAAAACATGAATTACGAGGAGGTCAAGGGGTACATACCGGAGGTCCATATGCGGCCGACCATCGATGATTTCGAACACGCTCGAATCAGTGAGTGTGGAAGGGGATAGGCATCTTGCTCTAGCTAGTAGAAAAGTCTCTATCAAAGGTTTTTTTAAATCAAATAATGAAAATGAATTGGAAAATGACCTTTTGGAGTATTTATAAATTTTGGAAAGGTATTTTGGTTGATTTTTATTATCTTTTAATTAATTTTATCTAGAAAATTAATTACAAACTCATCTGCAAGCTAGATTTCTTCATTTTTTTTCAAGAGATAAATTATTTCAATATCAAAACATCATAAAATCATCAGAAAATCATAAATTTTCAAAAAAATTCTAAAAATCATCCAATCAGTAATTTATCTCCTGACGGGGCATATTATCGTCAAATCATCTGAAAATCAAAATCTGGGGCATGTCTGGGGCATACGGAATTATTTTCAATCCTGGGAGTAGCAACAAAATATTTCTTTGAAGCAACGCGTAAACACATCACTTCAAAGAGGGGCAAAATGTATACACCTAAAATTGGTCTGGAGAATTCTGATTAATTAAATACAAATTATTTGATTAATTATCCTAATTTCCTCTACTATTTGAATAAATAGAAATATTTATTTATATAGTTCACATTTAATATTCATCTTAATTAAATAAAAAAAATTAAATACTTTGTTCGATTTAATTATCACATCCCTATTTCAATCTATCACATCGATTCTAAATTAATTAAATAAAGATCAAAACACTATTGATTAATTACCATTTTTCCTTTGTTTAATTTAATAAAGAACTATCCTATAGTTCGTTTTATTAAATTATTTATCTCGCTTTTGCTAATTTAAATAAATGAAAAATATTGGAATTAAAGCACAAAGAATATTCCATCTATATTCTCTCAAAAATGAATTAGATATCCTATGTCTAAACCATGTCTAAAATATGTCACAATTAATGCTTTGAAACTTCACGAGAAGTTTTGGAGACAAATTTGAGACAAATTCCAAAATCTTCTCTCAATCCTCCTCCATCAATCTTTCCTCTTCTCTTGCCTGGTGTTTTCATGGGTAGAGACAATCTCCATTTTTCTCTCAATCTCCTCCATATCTCACCATTCAATCCTCCAGATTGAATCCAAGCCTCTCAAAGCTTTCCCTGTGCATTTCTACAACCAGGAAATCTATAAATAAAGCCTCATTGAACCAAGAAAAGGATCCAGATAATCAAGTTTATGCACTCTTACTCTGTAGGAATTCAAGTATCAAGCATCAAGCATTCACACATCAAGCATCAAGCAATCAGGTTTTCAACCATGGCTGCCTCCTGTAGCTGCAATTATCTGTTTCACATCAATATCATGCTAGTTTAATTGTTTTATCATTTACTATTGCATTATCATCATCTCGTTCTTTGAATTGTCATTTTAACAGTCATATTTGCTTAAACAATCTGAGAGCAATCAGGATTTAATAAATCTTTGGAGATAGAGAGCAATATGACGCTTTTGATAGATAATTCCTTTGAATTGATTCATTTAACTTGTCTATTGATATAATGTCGTATTAAGAAGTGTTTTAATCTTATTCACATATTCACACTTACAATTATTATATCTATTTATCTATATTTAAGAGAAACTTTAACCCCAAAATATCAGATTTCCCTATCTTTTGTTTGTTACGTCCTTATTTTTCCTTTATTTTTATCTTTCTCTCTTCTTTGTTTGCTTTGTGATGTTGTGGTGCTCATGTGTGTGACAACATTACCACGGTTACATATCATTATGTTCTGTGAGCCACAACATCACCTCCATTTTTGCTTTTCTCTCCTTAGAATGTCATGTTCCTTTGTGTTCAACATAAACCATCCTAAGGGGGGGCTATCATATCACTTTGCTTTCCAAAAGATGCATTTAGTGGCCAACAAGTCTCTTCTTGAAATCTCTATTTTCTTTCAATTTTGTTTTTCAAAAATTGCATTCCTCAACAAGGACCCTTAGCGTAATACTTTTTCTTCGTCATGGGTTCATAAAGAAAGAATTTGAGAAACTTTCCTCCAAGGAGGGAGCACCTTTTCCTATGGACAAAGTTCTAACTTTCCCCTTGTGAGGGGGATTTCTTCCTTTTAAATTCCTTGATGAAGTGAAATATTTCAAAAGGATCCCTTGATGTTGAATTGCTTTGTGAAAAATGTTGTTGCACTTTCAAACAGAGTGTCCTTTGAATGGACCCTTTTTTTTAAGGGTTCTCGAGGACCCCTTTGAATGATATTCCTTGAAACTTTGATTATCTATGTGACTATCTACTTATTTTCTTGTGTGGCTTATTTTTTATATCTAACATGTTTTGTATGTGAATTAACATGTTGCTTTGCAGGTGCGCCTATGAAGCTGCTTTTCAATTAGACTTTGTAGAGCCTCTTACACTGGGCTGCCTTTAGGGTCAAGCAATTGGGGGGTGCCTTCTTTGCAAGTTTGAGGAATTGTGAAGCACTTTCATCCTACATGATCTATTCACCATTGGTCTATAAGCCTTAGGTGCACTTTGTTCAACTCTCTTCAGGACCGAGTATTTATGAAGCCATTTGCCTACTCTATGCTTTTGAGCATGCTAGATTGCGATTTGCTTCATCAATGGTTCAAAAATATTTTTTTGGAACTCTTTCAACCTACTTTACTAAACACTCATTGGCACTCATGTTCGCTAAAGTGGAGGAAAAATGTATAGGCATGAATTTTCAACCCATTGCAAGTTCCCCTTTACACCCTTCACCTTAGGAAAATCAAACCTGATGATATAATTCAACATCCTTTGTCCATACTCCTTCTACTTGGCACCTATCTATAGTGTGGGTGGGGGAATTTATATCAGGGGTGCGTATGTGGTGTGTGGATGTCTGCATGACACACTATCATCTTGACAAGATTTCTACCCCTAGAATCCGTAAAGGGATTGCATTTAACTTTGGGGCTGAAGCATAACATATCTGTGCCCTTCGATCAAATTTTGAATGGATCTTTTCCTCTTGAACTCATCTTCAAATGACTATCTCTCATCCTTATTCATTCCTCTACACATTCTTGGAGAGCTTATCCATAATTCTCACATTCTCTCATGCTTCTTGGCTACTTGTTGCACTATCAACTCTACTACTCCAACATCACAACATTCCTCACATTTACCACAAAATTTGTAACTCAATGTCTTGCAAAACTTCCTTCAACATCACTACAGCCATATCAACTTTGTCATGGTTGTGAGCTTGCATTCCTCTCTCATTGGTCTTGAGTGCCTTTGGCCAAGGGTGGTATTATTTTCTTACTATTGCATTATTGTTGGATTTGAGTAGTATAGTGCTTCCTATAGTGTTTGGTATCCTTTCCTTTCTAGCATAACTTCTTTATCGCTTATTCTATACTGTTGTTATACTGGCTATCTATGGAGGTGGAAACACCAAAATAGGGGTTTGACTATGACAAGCCCCAAAAAAGCCCCAACATTTTCCCCTGCTCTACTATGTGTAGGTACTTGTTTGTATGGAGCCTACGAGAGAACTAGATATTTCATGAGTTCAACTTTCTACCACCTTTTAATTTTTGTCAACTTTCTCTTTTTAAGTTAAAGAATTTTCCTTGATTTTCTAGTACTTTAGCTCCTTTATGGTTTTTGTTATTTTGTAAAATTTACTTCATATGGTAGATTAGTAAATTCTTATCAGTTTTAGTTGTATAATACACTCTCTATCTGTATGGACACCAATGCCCGACTAGGATACCAACGTGACACACTATCATTTATCTTATGCATTGGAGTCCTTTGGTTGAGAGCTATTGGAGTTATAGTTTCAACTTGGTAATTTGCTCACCTAATTCCATAAACCTCTTAGGTTAGTAGAAAGATAACAATATTGAGAGTGCTCTTCATTCTCTAACCTCAAATATCATAACACTTTTCTAAACACTTGTTCCACTTGAGGTAGATTAGGTTATCCTTCAACTCTCAACTCTCCATGACCTAGAGCCATTGAGTGGTCGGTCCCCCTCCTCTACAAATAAATTCTTGGTCTTGTATTGATGTTGAAGGTTACCTCTTAGGGGGAGTAAGTAGTAGAGGTTGTTGGATGGTGCATTCATTTGTGTGCGTAAGTGGGAGTGTGTAGTAAAGTGTGAGTGTAGTTTCTTGTTGGTGTATGCAGGTGTTTCCCTTTGAATGTTGTCAAATGGTGAGAGAGAAAGAGTTCAATGCAGGAAACGAGTTAAATGAGCCTATGGCCCTTTTCCATTGATGTCAAAGGGGGAGAGAGAATCTAAAAACATGGAGATAGTTGTAGAAGTTAATATGGTCTAAAGACCATAGGGGGAGAAAGTATGGAAAAGTATTATCTAAGGAGCAAAGGAGGAGAGTGATATAGAATGCAGGTGTTGTTAGTGTTGCAAGAGAAGAAGTTTGTGAAGAGAGAGGATGAAGAGTAAAGAGTTGTCCTAGTTTGGGGGGTTACTACTTATTGTAGTATTGTTGTTGGTTGCTTTTGTTGTTGATGGTTTTTCAGATAGGTGTTGCCATTAATGAAAAAGGGGGAGATTGTTGGAAGTTTGGAGATGTTGAAAGCTTGAGTTGTTTGTGAGTTTATTGGGTGTTGTAATTGATGTCAACCCTTGGTATAAAGAGTGTGTTAGAATTCTACTAGTATTGATGTCAACACATGTTGGTGTTATCATCTTGCTTTTGTATAGTTACAGAGGTTGTTGGCCTGATTTGTGTTTGAGGAGATTGTTATAGTTGTAAAGTTTTGCATGTTGAAAATTCTATAGATGTGTTGCATATATTTTAGTAATGTTGTTGATGAAGTTGGTTCTTTTGAGAAAATTTGAATAAAAGAGAGTTCAGTGTGATAGAGTGGTGTTCAATTTTTTGCTATGCATTTATTCATAATTGAAGATATACTAATATAATTTGGACATGATGATCAAAGGTGTTTAGAGGTTTCATATCCAAATTTTTAGGTTCTATATCATATTAAGGTGGAATATATATTTGAAAATATGTTTTTCTTGTGAAATAAGGTGTCTAGGAGAAATGAGATTGCTTTGCATTTCTCTATAGTGAAGGTTTTGATGTTTTGGATCTAGGAACGTGCTTATATTGTTAGTATCTACCTTCCATTGAAGTTTTAGGTGTTGAGTTGAAAAAAGTTATTTGGCATGTTGGATGTTTGTGCTAGTATGTCTAGTTACATAGAATGAAGGTGTTCTTGAGTTTCAGGTGGTTGCTAGTGCATTGTGTATTATATATGTGTTAATTATTTTATCTTTACTTTTTTTGGTAGGATTATCAGCCTTTGGGCAAGCACATCACCTAAATTTAGTGTCATCTTACTTCTTCAATGTTTCAATGAAAGAACCCTTATTGGTTTTTCTTACTTTAGTGTGAGTATGAGCATAAGTTCACACTCTCACTAAAGTGGGGGTTAAATTTAACATCATAAATTGTTTCCCTTGATAATTTCATACTATTTTTGGCTCCACCTTAAGTTGTTTGGCCTAATTATTCTTATTATTTACCTTTTTTATTTCCATCTTCGAAAAATCAAATTAATTTTAGGAATTTAATTTAATTATTTATTTAACCAACATTAAAAAATAAAAATAGGTCCAATCAAGGGTCCCCTCATCTTGTTCTACCTATTTTGGCCCAAAATTAAATACTTTAATATTTATATTAATATGTTCATAAATTTAAATTTATTTGTTGGCCTTTCAAAGTAATTAATGTGGGAAATGTTGAAATGCATATAAATATAAGCATTTTTCACCATTTAAGAATCTAGGCAACCTAAGCAATTTGAATATAAATTGAGCATCCAATAGGGAAATTCAAGAGCAGAATAAGCAATATTTTTACAACACTTTCATCAGTCAAGATCATGTTTTTAATGCATCTAAAATCAATGTACATGCATAAGTAATATTGTTTCATGGTTTATGTTTGAAATCATTTTGTGTACTAACATTTGAAAGACCCTCAATCAACTATCAAGTAGTTCTTTTATGAGATGTACCTAGTGACTTTAGTCCATCAAGAAATGCATGTTTGAATTGTAAGTTGCAACATTGTGATAATTTATCATTTATTTTTATTTTTTTCCTCTTCCCAACCTAAGGTAAGCACTCTTTATCCAACATCATCATTGCCTTTGTGGAGACCTAGAAACACAAAAATGGAGTTTGACATAGGAAAGCCCCTATATTACATAACCCTTTCTCTCTTCTATTTCTTGTGAGTTGCATATCAGAAGTGGATTTGGAGAAGATTGAAAATGACAAACCAATTTCAACCATATAAATACTTACTTTCATCAAATTAGGGAAAGATAAATTAGTCACTAATTGACGAAGTTTGGAAGTTGATTCCAACAAAAAAGTTCCTACAAAGTGTGAATCTCTTGTGCAGGTTCTAAAACTCAAATAATCTAATTTTAGAAAAGGGCACCCTCACCCTTGTCTACCAAGGACCTTCAATCAACTATCAAGTTTTTCTTGTATGAGATGTACCTAATGACTTTAGTCCATCAAGGAATGTATATTTGAATAGTAAGTTACAATATTGTGATTTATCATTTGTTTTAATTTATTTTCCTCTACCCAACCTAAGTTAAGCACTCTTTATTCAACATCATGATTTCCTTTATGGAGGTGGAAACACCAAAATGGATTTTGACATAAGCAAGCCCCTATATGACATAACCCTTCCTC
Organism: Sequoiadendron giganteum; assembly: GCA_007115665.2. NCBI lineage: Eukaryota > Viridiplantae > Streptophyta > Pinopsida > Cupressales > Cupressaceae > Sequoiadendron > Sequoiadendron giganteum. The sequence continues at coordinate 63,504,011 of CM021109.1, read as the reverse complement.
TCTTTTCTTTCTTGTGAGTTGTAGATATCAAGTTGCTTTGGAGAAGATTGAAAACCTCAAATAAATTTAAAGAATATAAATACTTACTTTCATCAAATTAGGGCAAGATCAATTAGTCACTAATTAGAAAAGTTTCAAAGTTGATTCTGGCAAAGAAGTTCCTACAAACTATGAATCTCTTGTGCAGGTTCTGAAACTCAAAAAACCCTCATTTCAAAAAAGGGCGCCCTCACCCTTTTCTATCAAGGACCTTCAATCAACTATCAAGTTCTTCTTGTATGAGATGTACCTAATGACTTCAGTCCATCAAGGAATGCATATTTGAATTGTAAGTTGTAGCATTGTGATTTATCATTTTTTTATTTTCCTCTACTCAACCTAAGGTAAGCACTCTTTATCCAACATCATCATTGCCTTTGTGGAGGTGGAAACACCAAAATGGATTTTCACAAAGGTAAGACCCTATATGACATAACCCTTCCTCTCTTATCTTTCTTGCGAGTTGCAGATCTGAAGTGGATTTGGAGAAGATTGAAAACCTCAAATAAATTTCAAGCATATAAATACTCACTTCCATCAAATTAGGGCAAGATCAATTAGTCACTAATTGATGAAGTTTTGAAGTTGATTCCAACAAAGAAGTGCCTAAAGAATGTGAATCTCTTATGTAGGTTTTGCAACTCAAAAAAACCCTCATTTCATAAAAGGGAAACCTCACTCTTGTATAGCTAGTTTGACTCCAAATTTTAATGCTAAGTTCCTCATTTCTTGCTCTCCGCTTTCCCATTTTATGTTTCTATTCATTAATTTTGGGTTTTTTGGAATTAGTGATAGATTTTTGTACTTGCATGGTTGACCTAGTTTTCAATCATCAAATGAAACAAAAATCACACATCACATCATTTCATCCCTCACACCCAAAAGGGGACCAAAACCATGATCAACCATTCTAGCTATTTCATGAGGATAGTAACCAAGTGGTCACTTTTGATCATTTTTTTATGTTGAAGTGAGTAGCCTAAGATCTTCAATCTGTAACACCAAATAACCTCCACAAGAGATAGAGAGAATAAACAATGGAAGATGTTATTCCAACAAACAAGAATTGCAATACAATACAATGCAAAATATGCTAGAGATGCCTTGATTATAAAGGCAAGGATGAGAGATAAGGTTAGACAAGATCATGACAAGTGTCGTAATCCTATCACATAATATAACTAATTAATAACTACCTAAGAAAGTGTAAAGTCTAGATAAGACAACTAATACTTCTAGAAGGAATATTTTATCCTAAGTAAACTTAACATGTGAACTAAGTCCCCTAAGTCCCTAGTAAAGGAATTAACTAGGTACAAGAATTATTCACACCAACACCCCCCCTTAAGTGCAACTTAGGGAGGAAAAAACCAATGCGAATATGCAAAATATGGGTCTTAAAAACATGTCCTGATAAGGTACCCATGTACAAAATAAAAAAATCTCATAAACGGAGAAAAGGAAAAAAAACCCACGGGAGAAAACTCCTCTCCAAAAGAGAGAAAAAGCTGCAAAGAAAACTAGAAACTGAAGAAGGAAGGAGGACTCCTCAAGATCCCCCAAGGAAAACTTCCTTCACCCCAAACATCAATCACAACTAAAGATAATGAGGTGATGCCAAAGGTTTAGTGAAGATGCCTGCAACCTACTGATATGTAGGAAAATATTCCAAGCTGAGAACACCATCCTAGATGAATTGCATGTGGATCTCAATATTCTGTATTGATGATGCTCCACTAGGTTGCGAGAGATATGTATGGAACTTTGGTTGCCACACCAAAGAGTAGTGGGCTGAGTGGAAGGAAATCTGAACTTAGTCATCAACTGATAAAGCCATAAAACTACACCTTGATACTCAACCTATGTCGATGATAATGCAATAGTAGTCTACTTCTTGCATGACCATGCAATCAAACCAAAACCAGGACAAAAGACAAAGCCAGAAGTAGGATTCTAATCATTAAAATCACCAACCCAATCTAAGTCAGTGAAGCCCACAGTTTGAGATGCACCTGATGTGTAATGAATGCCAAAATGAGTAGTTCCTTGAATGTGTCTCAAGATACATTTGGAGGCCTTCCAATGACTCTCATGAGGCTCCTATGAGAAGCGAGAGACAAGTCCAACCACAAAGGAAATATTAGGATGACTATGTGTCAAGTATAAAAGACTAACAACTAATTGTTGATACAAGGTAGGATCAGCTGTAGGAGTAGTAAAATTTGGTAGACAATATAACACCTTACTAGAATGGAGTGGGAGTAGGCTTGCAATCATCCATGCCAAATCTCCGAATCAAATCAAGAGCATACTTCTTCTAGAAAATGAAGATCCCATTAGAAGTCTGATGAACCTGAAGACCAAGGTCAGTCATATCAAATCACTCCATCAATGCTCACTATGTACTTTGAATCATAGAAGTAGAACTGCCTATGAGAATTAAATTATCCACATCGAGCACAAGTATGAGTAGATCCTCTCCATGTATCTAAGTATAAACTATTTGATTGGAATGATGAGTGTAGCTGGAAGCAAGCAAGAAATTATCCATAATTATCCATCTTCTCATACCAAGCCTGAGGGGCCTATTTGAGACCATACAATCAACATCAAATCCTGCAAACAAGTGAAGAGTCCTACACAAAACCTAGTATCTTCTCCATAGATCTCCTCATGAAGATCCCCATGCAAAAAAACACTTTTCACATCCATATGATACAATGACCATCCCTGTGATGTAGCTATAGCAAGGACAAGGTGAATATAATCCATCTTGGAAATAGGAGAAAAGGTCTCAAAATAGTCAATTCCTTCAACCTAAGAAAACCCCTTTGGAACAAGATGAGCCTTTTACTTGTCAATGTAACCATCTACTCATACTTTTTACAATACACCCACTTGCATCGAACCAAATTTATTCCCTTAGGAAGAGGGACAACATCCCAAGTATGATTCTTCATCAAACAAGAATACTCATCAAACATAGCACTACAGACCATTCCAAATCACCTGAAGCATCTGAAAACTTATGAGGATCATCTAAAGTTGCATGACTCAAAAGACTGATTCCTGAAGTCTGAGACTGAGTGCAACGAGTGTCTCTGGGATCGCCAACAAGAGAACCAACCTTCTCAAGAGTAACTAGATCCCATCTTGGCCTAGTGGGTGAATGCGGAGGGGGTGGATCAAGACCATCATCAAAATCTTCCTCAAGTAGAAAAATATCATTAGCTGAAGAAGATTGAGTAGGTTGTTATGAAGAAGAAGTCAAAGGAGGATCTGTTTGGTTGAAGGACTCAACAAACTGAACAGCATGTCAGAAATAAACCTCTCATGTGTCAGGATCAAACAATCTATATGCCTTCACATCCTCACAATAACCAACAAAGATGTACTGTTGAATCTTCTTCTACATGGATTTATGCCGACCATCCAAAATGAATGACCATGCCTCACTACCAAATATTCTGAATAAGGATACTTTAGGCTTGCAATGAGACCAAGCCACCTCAGGGCTTATATTCTTTGTTGCTTTGTGGGGTATAGGGTTTTGAATATAGTTGGTATAATTGATAGCTTCAGCCCAAAATGCTGGAGCCATGGACCTAGACTGAATCATACAATTGGCCATCTCCCTAAGAGTCCTGTTCTTTCTCTCTACCACACCATTCTATTGAGGAGTGTATGGAACTATGTAATGATGAAGAATACCATGCTCACTGCAAAAATCTTGAAATGCCTGATTGACATAATCCCCCTATTATCTATGCATATCTGTCGAAGAGAAAAACTTGACTGCTTCACAAATTTTTTGAAGGTCTTGAAGTTGGTGAGAACTTCACACTTGAGCTTCAAAAAATAGACCCATGTCTATCAGGAAAAATCATCAATGAATGTGAGCACATACTTATCCCTTGGAAAAGGAGTTGGGAATTACATGAGATCACTATTGACCAACTCAAGGGGTGTGGTTGCATGTGTAGCTTGACCCTCAGGAAAAGGATCTTCATGTTTCTTGCCAAGAGAAAAACCTTGACAAACACCATCCATGCAAGAGATCTTTGGAAGACCAACCACTAAGTTATGTACTTGCATCTACTAAAGATATTTGTAGTTCAAGTTCCCAAAAATTTCATGCCAAAGCTTGCTCATTGAATCAACATGAGCAACAAAACATGAATCGATGAAGACTCAAAGCCATAAAATTGATACAAATGGTTCTCATGATCAACTATCCCTATATTAGCAACCTTCTCAGGATCCTGTAACTATCTGATAGTCAAATTGTATGGAGTAAACTCAACTGACTTCCCATCTCTAGAATGTCATATCTGATATATGGAAAGTAGAATCGATGAAATATCAGGAACAAGAAGAACATCCTCAATGCACCCATCTAGCATTTGAATGAATTATATCCCCAAAATTGGAATATGTGAAGAGTTCCCAACTACAATATGAGAAGTAGAAGTATGAAAAATGGAATCAAGATCACGTGAATTGGTCATGTAATGTGAAGCACCTAAATCTAGAATCTAATTGTCTGAAGATGAATGAATGGCCCGTGTTGAAAGAGATTGACCTTTTCCCATGGAAGAAGGCTTGGACATTGAAATGTTGTGCTTATTCATAGCTTCCTCCAAGGCCTCTAGTCTCTTAAAGAAATGAGTTGTATCATGCCCAATTATGCCACAAAATGAACAAGGATCTCCTCTCTTTTTCTTGGACTTGGAAGAAGAATCTCCAGAGGTACAAGAAGGAGATGGAGTGGAATTCTAATTGTTCTTTGATTTCAGTTTGGAGGGAGTCTAGCTACCTGAAGATGATTCTATCATGGGCTTCTTCTTGTTCTTTCCTTTACCCTTAGATGATTGAGCCATTAGAGAATGATTCTTAAAACTAGGTAGGGCATCCAACTAAATCAACTTTGCCTCTTCCCTAGTAAGATGCTCATAAAACAACTCAAATGAAGGTATTTTATAATCTTTCCCCATGGCAACCATAGTTGGATAGAAACTAGAATAAATTATTTGATAAGGGCGTCTCAACTTAGAAAAAATCAAGATACATTCATCACTAGATATATCATGCTCACATCCTTTCCATTGTAACAAAATCAACTTGAATTGTGCAAGGAAATATTGAATTGAAGGAAATGCATTTGGAGAGAGTTCTTGAAGATCTTCTTGAAGTTGCAAGAATCTGAACTGATTTGTTTTACCATATAACTCTTCAAGTTTATCCCTAACATTCTTAGGTATTTTACACTCTGAAATATGAAACAAGTTATCAGATACATGTAAGCCAATGAGTCCTTTTTCTTCATCCATTTTATATATATGGACAATTTTTTCATAATCCCTTGTGAATTCAGGTTGTTTTGTATCTAACATTGGCCATAAACCCTTATATTGTAACAATTGAGTCATTTTTAGCTTCCATGTATGATAATTGTGTGGAGTGAGAGGTTCAATTTTCCTTATATCCATGATGAACACCAAAAGAAAGAAGACAATATGGCACTTAAATTATGCCTTTCACCCCCCAAAATGTATTAAAACTCAATTTGTAGCCCCCTAACAAATTACAATGAAGAAATTTTGCAATTTGTACAAGTAACAAGCTCAAATCAATTGTTTATAACACACGGTGATTTTTATAATTTTTAGAAAAAAGAGCTTGCCAAAACTGAAAAATAAGGTTACAAATAGATTCCTTGTGATTTTCTAAGCAATTTTAAAACAAAGTTCCCCAAATTTTGACTTCATATGCAAAATTTATGCCAATTACAAACAGTTAATACACCTATACCTTTGGGCTAAAAACACTAGAAAAATGTGTCAAAATCTAAAATAATTACTTGCACCACTGTGAAGTTTGTCAAACTGTGTTTTGAAAATATCTTGTTCACAGAAATCTGATGCCGTGGCCAAAAGTTATGGATTTTTTTAAAATGTCGAATTTAGTTTGCAGGAAAACAAGTTTTCTAGCAATTTTTTTTTTTTTTTTTGATTTGATTTCTAAAAAATTTACTCACTATTTGTAGACAATAATAAAAACCTAGAAATATTTTGATGCTAAGAAGAAAACCCAGAAATCATTTTTTGATCCAACAAGCAAAAGATGATTTTTTAAAATTTTAACATTCAATTGGAAAAAAGAGAGATGTGGTGCTTTTTGGATAGCAACTTTCTTCAAATCTATGCAAGATATGCAAAATTTAAAAGATACCCAGTTCAGACTTCGACCCTGGTTACAAAACTTATAAATCATTTTTCTTACAAGCAGTTGGTATGTTTCAACCTTTATCACTTTCAGGATTGAAGAAGTTCACGGCGGAGCTCACTCAGGTGCCCTTGGTGCCTGATAACATAACCAATTTCCTGGTGTTCAAAGATGACAAGCACATCCTTAATTCTATCACCAGCTATGATATGTTTACTTCTCAAATAATTTATGAGGTGGAGCCTCAAGAGGCAGGGATGGAAATTGAAGGAATCATCGACTTGAAGACTAACACCATCCCAAGGGGATGGTGCAGTTAGAGAGAATTTTTGATCTGGATAGAATAAAAGATTAGGAAAAAGAAACTAAGAAGGAATCCATTAGTATTCAATGTGATATATACACTATGGGGACTCTGGAGGATGTCAAGAATGACTTCATTGGCAAGGTATGTACTCCAGAGGAGAGAAAAGGAATTGTTTATGCCTTGCATACATATCAAGATATGATAGCTTGGAGTTACGAAGATTTGAAGGCATATGCCACTTCAATTATTATGCACACCATTCCTCTCAAGCCAAGAGCAAGAGCTTTTGGGCAAAGGAAAAGACCAATCAATGCCTTGTTGGAGGCAATCATACAAAAGGAGGTACAAAAGTTACTCTCAGCTCGTATCATATTCCAGGTAAGACATTCAACCTAGGTTGTAAATTTGGTTCCAGTGAGAAAGAAAAAGGGAGAGATCAGACCGTGTGTTGACTTTAGGAACCTCAACTAGGAACCAAAAAAAGATAGTTATCCAGTTCTTTCATTGGATGAAGTGCTTCATATTGTCAATGGATCTCAAATGATCTCTTTTCTAGATAGGTACTCTAGATATAATCAGGTTTTGGTGCAATATGAGGATAGGCATAAAACTACCTTTACTACAAAATGGGGAAAATTTGCTTACAGGAGAATTCCCTTTGGGTTGATCAATGTTGGAACCACATTCCAAAGAGCCACAAATATTTCCTTCAAGGACATCATTGGTAAGTCAATAATTATTTATATGGATGATTTGACAGTCTTTTTCTAAAAAGCGAGGTGATCATATAACAGATTTATGGAAAGTGTTTCAAAAGTGTAAAGAACTTGGCATTTCACTTAATCCAAAGAAGTGCATCTTTGGAGTTACTAAAGTAAAACTACTGGGACATGTTATCTGAGAGAGAGGAATTTCTATTGACCCTAAACGAGTGGAAGCCATAGTCAAGATCCAACCACCTTCTAGTAAGAAGGAAATGAGGTCCTTTGGAAAAAATTAACTTCATAAGGAAGTTTATCACTGGATTTGCAGAAATAGTCAAGCCGTTGAATGCAATGTTGAAGCAAGAAGAAAAGGTTGAATGGAGTATAGAAGCAAAGGAAGCATTTTTAGAAATTAAGAGATTCATTACTGAAGCTCCAATATTGGTAAGTCCTAATTATGCCATGCCTTTTTACATATATTCATTTTCCTCTGATCACCCTTGTGCTAGTATGTTGACCTAGAAGTCAGATCAAGGGAATGAGCACCCCATAGCATTTACGAGTGCTCCTTTAAAGGATGCAAAATTAAGGTACCTGAGTGTGGAAAAGTAGGCCTATGCCTTAGTTAGATCTGTAAAGAAAATCAAACATTATATTCTAAGGAATAAGGTCTTTGAAATAGTTCCAGATCTTGTAGGTAAATTGTTGTTGATGAAAAATGAATTGGGAGAACATAGAGCTAAGTGGGTAACCATGTTATAGGACTATGATATTGAGATTTAGACCATGAAGCTGGTAAGAGGACAAGGGCTAACCAAAACAATGGCTGAAGTGGGTCTTGACCTCACAGCTCAACACTACCACCTCCAGGATGTGCCCCCAAGAGACTGGTATGATGATATTATCTACTATCTCTTGAACCAACAATGTCCTGAACATCTTAATTCAATAAAAAGGAGAGCTTTGCAATTTGAAGAGTGACAGTTTTATGATGAAGGGAGTTGTCTTGTATAAGAAAAACCATGAGGGTGTCTAGTTAAGGTGCTTAGGAAAAGAAGTTGAGAAGGTATTGGCATAATTTTATGATAGATATGACACAAGCCATGGATCTACACCCTCCACTACAAATCAGATTATGAGGGCTAGCTATTATTGGCCCAAATTGTTTTGACATGCACATAATCATGTAAGAACCTGCCATGTGTTTCAAACCACAACAAACAGAGAGAAGTATGCATCTTTTCCACTCCAGCCAGTCATAGAGGTAAAACCATTTGCATAGTGGGGATTGGACTTCATTAGCCCAATCAATCCACCTTCTCCTACAGGCCATAGGTATATTCTCACTGTCACTGATTATTTTACTAGGTGAACTGAAGCTCTTGCATGCAAGCAATGTACTTCTAAAGTGGTAATTAATTTCATCGAATCAGGTATTATCAACCACTTTGGTTGTCCATTGGCTTTAGTTTATGATAATGGTCATGCATTTGCATCACTAAAATTATCCAATTGGGCCTTTGATCATGGAATCATCATTAAGTTTGCATCTAATTATTACCCACAAGGCAATTATTTGTTTGAGTCTCCCAATAAGAACCTTTTAACAGTCATTTGTAAGCTATTAGAGAAGAATCCCAATGATTGGCACACTCAACTTAGATTTTATCTTTGGGAAGACCATACGAGACATAAGACCTCTCTAGTAACTTCTCCTTATCACCTTGTGTATGGTTTGGAACCTGTATTTCCCATCGAGTTAAAAATCCCCACTTTGCAGTTCATACTATTTTGAAGGGGACAAATGAGAAGCCTGCCTAGCTGAACTGTTACACATTAAAGAGAGAAGAGATGAAGCCTTAGAAATCTTTGCCAAACATCAGGGTGTAGTTAAGAGATGGTTTAATAGAAGAGCCAAGGTGAAGGCCTTTCAAATCCGTTAGGTCTCAAAAATGCAGGTTTGAACCACAAGAGGTTGCCAAGCTCTTGACACGTTTTTGGCTATCGTACAAGGCCAATTAATGTAATTGAACCTTCTACTCTTTAGGCTATGCTAAACCTAGGATGGTGTGCCTATGTAAATGGTGTAGATTTGAACTATGTTTCCTATTTGATCAACCTATCCACAATGGAAATTTGATAGTGGAGAGATGTGATCTTAATTTGGTATAAATGGTATAAGCCATATCAAGGTTTATAAATATGTTTAGTTAAAAGATGTAGTATCAAATGAAACTAAATAAATAAAATAGGTGAGACCAATGCCTTGTTGGGTATAACAAAGTCAAATGAAATTCTTTGATGAATGACTTCTATTTTGCAAAAATTCTAATTGTTTGGCATACATCTATTAGTTTATAACTTGTATAAACATGGAAGACAGTGATTGATAAACCCTATTGGAGGCAGAATATCAACCCTAATTATCCGATTCTTCTTACTGATCCAAATAACACTTCTAGATTACTGCAATTGACTAAAAGGAATTTAATTCTTCTTTAAAGAACCTAGTTAATCACATCACATAGATACAACAAATGTGCACTGATAAATTGAACATATGCTTGATATATCAACCTAATTAATCAAGAAACATTAAGTTGGAGATAATCAAATAATTGAATAAATTCAACAAACAATTGATACCAAAAATGGAACCATCGAATCAAAGGTCTTTCATTATCTTATTCAAAATTAAACTTGCACCATAGTCTTTTGAAATGTAAACATTATGGAAAATTTCTGCTATCTATCTATCCTACTCCTATCTCTTCTAATTCTAATTTCTTTTAATTTGGTCTTGGTCTCTCTTATTTATGTGAGAGGCAACAAACTTTAGACCAAAAGAAATACTGTTTGATAACAAAGCATGAAATTAAAACATAAACATAATTGAAAGATAACAACAATAACTAATCCATTAAAATCTGAGTTAAAGCCCATGGTCAGTCAAGGCTTGTTCAAATATTTTACTATATGATTCCTCCTCTTTATGATGTATGAAATCATTCCTCATTTGAGCCCAAGTATTTTTCCTACCATCTAATAATTAATAGATCATTTGGCCATTTGAACTCCTGTGCAGTAGTGAGGTTTGTAGGGTGGCTCTTCCATCTGTTGTCCAGTAGGTTCCTGGAATCTACGAATGAACTTCGTGTACCCATTATCTAGGGTGATGATTCCATCCAGTACAACATGAAACCTATCTATGCTGGTATCCCCATTATTCTGCACATGCATCAAGCATTGAGAAATTATCTGATCAAATTCGTTCCTCCATTCCTCAACACCTTTTATTTGACTATCATCTTTAATGATTGAAGGGCTGAAGATAAAATTTATTAAGTCAAATGTACTCCTATTTTCCACTTTATTTTTTATGTCCACTAAATATTTATGCTCTTCTATCACTCCTTTTACCATCTCCTAAGTAGGCTTGAGTTTTTGAGGATCATCTAGGTCTTGTTGTGTTTCTTTGCAGAGAGTGGTTAAAGTATGATAAGTTGGCTCCCACCTTTTCTGGAGCTCATCAATAATAGGGAAACTGACACTTATTTTTTCTAAAGCTTTGACCAGATTGCTAAATATCTCATGTATTCCACCTATTTTCCCTTTCAGTACCCCCACTCTATACTCCAATATTTTTCTCAAGGTATCAAATAAATGATGCTTGACATCTTCCATGTTATGTTTCTTTAATTTATCAATTTCATCCTTCAATTGTTGCACTTGTGGATCTTCAGCTTGCATAGGTGGATGATAAACCACCATTTCATTCCCCATCACCATTGTAGCCTGTTGTAGTTATTGCTTTAGCTTTACATTCTTGATGACCAACTTATTTACCTCATCATTTGATAATTTTAGCCTTTTTTCATATTCACTGACTATTTTCTCCATATTTTCTACCACATCCTTAGTAAACATTGTAGAGTGCATGGTGATAGTTGCAGCCTCTATAGGAGTTTTATCTTTCATTGTCTTGAAAATGTATGATCCCCTCATTTATTGCACCAAATCTAAAAGCCTACGCTTCCTTGTATTCTTCTTCTTTGTCCATAAAGCAAGGGTCTGAGTTGTAGGGTTATACCCTATTCCTGACACCCCTTCCTCAGAATCAAATTTTGTAATTAACATTAGGTCATCTGGTGATCTGATTTGGTCCAAAAGGAATACTTTGGATAGCTCCATCCTTGGTATAATCAACATATTACTACTCAACACTAATTCTCTTGCTTCTTGGGGAGTGACATTAATATTGTCAATATTCAGCTCAACAAATTTTTGAGCCTGAACTTCAGCCTGTTTTGCATTATCAACCCCTATGAGATTTATCCTCAATCTTTCATCATACTGCTTCATCTTCATTTTAATCCAAAAATCCTTGAACTCACTAGTATGGATGAATTTATCATCCTCTATAGACCTTATAGAGGAAATCACCCTCTCGTCATCCTTAATTTATTCTGCAATTTCTTCTGATATCCTAATTTTAGGATCATGAGGCTCCTAAGTTTTTTGTTGCTCTGCTACTTTTATTTCAGTCAAGGTGAGGACCATACCTTCCTCTTCATCATCACTATAATCAACTAATGATTTAGTTTTCTATTTTTTGGCCTGGGGCTCTTGGATGCAAGATGAAGGGGATGAGTGTGGAGGTGATGGAGGTGGAAAATTTGAGGTGGAAGCTTCGTGTGATTGTTGTTGGGGTGCAGGAGTAGGAATCAACCCTTCAGTCCGAGCCATCTCATACATTTCATCATACTTTTCAAGGGTTAGCTGCATTCTCTTCAAAAGATTAGGTTCTTCTGCAAAGAACCCCTTGAAACTTTTATCTTTCTCCATTTTTTGTTTCTCCCATTTCACCATTGTGATCCATTTATTCCTTGTTTGTGTAACATCTACAAAATCAACTAGATTTCGTATGACATCCTCTTGGGAGTCAAACTCTTGTGTAATGGCTATTTTTGTTAGTAGAGTCCTTCTGATATGGTTGATATGTCCCTCTAGATCACACACCCTTTCCATTCCAGACTTGAGGGAATAATGGACCCTCATGAACCTTTGTAATTCTTCTAGCATGTTTGACCCAATAGAAAAGTCTTCATACACTATCAAATCGTGCTCCATCCACAACATTTTCCACATGATCTCTAAGAAACAAAGTCTTGATGGTACAAACTTAGGCAAGATGTGTGGTGCTTGGTTACACCCATAGAATATACTAAGTGTGTATTGTGGCATGAAAAACCAGTCAACATAATTAGGTATGAAACCTTGGTCTGGCTTGCCCTGCACTAGTCTCATTACTCTCATTAAAGAGTGAGGAAATTTTGGTGTAGGGTAACCCAAAACTTGTATCAGTCTCGCAAAAAAATCATCCCTAAATACCACAAAATCACTCTCTTTGCACTTGCTATCCTAGATGTAACACCAATTTTGCATGGGTAGCTTAATTCAATTTTCATGTGTACACAAGTTCATTCTCTTGATCCATTTTGTTTCATTTTGATATAAAATTAAATGACATAGCAGAGAATATTTTCTAAAAGTAATGGGGGCCTTAGCCTCCCTGACTTGAATCAAACCCTCATGAATCTTCTGTTCAATTACAGATGCAAAGTCAAACTCTACATTTGATTCAAGATGCTAAATTATTATAGCCATCGTCATCAACCCTAATAACATGTTTTCCTTGGCATCCACTCCCAGTATTTGACACAATGCAAAGTAGGTGTTTCTAAAATACACTTGTAATTCATCAACTTGAAAGGGATCAACCTTGGAAGCAGGGATTGCAATTTTTCTGTTGTTCTCACCCCTTTTCATATGTAAGGGGAGCTTGTCACTACGGTAAGTTCTTCTTAACCTCTTGTACTCTTTCTCTAGCTTTACCAAGTTCACTTTTGTTACTTCTTGTCTGTTAAGATCAAAACATTCTATGATAGTATCCCTATTGATATCCACTAAACACCCACTATTTAGAAGTCTGACGGTTTTGGTTGGGGCATGGTGATTGTAAGCCAAGGATTTATTTAGCTCGGTATCCACAAAGACATTGGGCATAATTCACTTGGCTACATCCAAGGTCCATGGGTTCGATGCGGGAACCTTATCATTCCTCTTTTGGTAAAAATACCAATAAAGATTCCAACCAGATTGGGGTACAAATGGGTCTCTACAACCTTGGGCCAAATCCATGAAAAGCACTCTTTGACCCTTTGTTCACTGACCTGAGTAACAAAGAAAGTAATGGTGACTGTAAAGAGGATTTATTTGGCTTGGCTTCATCTTTCCTAGCTCCTACCTCTACTTTCTTAGGTGTCATTATGAAATTTACAAATAGGAATGAGTTGAACTTACCTAATGATATGAATTTCCATGAAAAAATTCTCTTCTCCTTCACCCTCCGCACTTGCTCGTGCTTTGATTTCAGATATCGTGAATGAAAAACAACTGACTTATTTTGTGTGTTTTAATCCCAAGCTGCATTTACTCCTAACCCATAAATTCACATGATTCAAATCTTTTTATCGAGCTCAATTCATATTTCGAAGTTGACTTATGTGGTAGATATGCTTTAAATTCTTTAATGGTTGCTTTAGCATGTTACCTCGTGCCATATTTTTTTCACTACGGTACCATAGTGTCCTTCATACACATATTAATATACCACTATACAATGAGATACCTCTCATGTCCCTGTGGTATGGTGGTGTCTTCCTTTGCTTTCATTAGCTTACCACCCTACCGTGCATTAAATGATGTCTCCCCATGGTATCGTGGTATGTCTTATGCGTCCTTTCTTAATGTATTGCTCTACCACGAACCGCTCTACCATGAGTTTCCCTTTATTTTCTTTCGGTATAGTGGTATCATCTTCAATGTTCTTTCTTAATACACCGCTCTACCATGGGCTATGTTTCTCTTGCTCGCGATGTGGCAGTATCTGCCTTTACTGTCATTTCTACCGCTCTACCGTGGTGTCCTGACCCTTTGTGGTGTAGAATTTTCTATTTATGAACGCTCTTCACTTCACCGCTCTATCACGGGCTAAGCTCTAACCTTCCACAGTATAGTGATAAAAGGGTATATTGTTAATTGTCTTCACCATAATATTGCGAGCTCTTTTGCAAGAGGCCATGATAAGGAGGTGTAACAATGGGTATTTTTTCTAGGGTTAGCAATATCATATTGAGAACATAAAACCGAAAGTAAATAATGAAGTGCAAAGGAATAGATGAAACAATCTCACTAGATTGTCTTTATCCTCCATGACTGACCTCCATTACACCTTCTTAACTTGCTGAAATATGTTGTTTGCCCTCAAATTTATGATGAGCAAGCCAATGGAAATGACAAGCCCTAAGGAAATATTGAAGGATTTGAACAACTATATGCAATACTATGCCCTACTGCAACTAGTAAGCATCTAAAATGTCTAAGCTATGTCAAATGAAATCTAAAAATATGCTATGACAAATGAAAATAACAATGCTAAAATATGAAAAATGCAAGAATTCAATAATGCAAAAGATAAGGGATGCAAGATGTGACCAAAATTGCTCTTTTATAGAAGATGCAATTTTGTGTGAATGGCCAAGATTGAAAGTCAATAAGTGCCCTAGAATCAATGGATGAGATTCCATATAACAGCCCATAATTAGGGTTAGGGCAACATTAGGTCAGATTCGAAATGAAAGGTCAAGATTGATTCCTAGAAAATCAAATCAAGGGTTGACAATACATGTGACAAGAGATTTTGGGCACACAAACCAAAGTTGCTGGAGAATCAAATAATAATTTAAAATTATTTGATTCAAGAGGGGATGTTGACTTTCTGAATTAAAAATTATTTTAATTCAAAAAGGGGTGGGGTCATGTGACAGTAAATAATTTGAATTAAATTATTTACTAAAAGAGGGAATTTATAAAGTATGACTTATTTTAAATAAATAATATTTATTTATAATGAGCACAACAAAAGAGGAGAAATTAAATAATAAAATTATTTAATTTAGGTGCTGGGACTTATTTTAAATAAATAAGATTTAGAAGAAATTAAATAAAAAGAGTTATTTAATTTAGGTGGGAATTAAATAATAAAGATATTATTTAATTATTAGAGGAATGTGACAAATGGAACCTTTTAAATTAAATATAAAGATTTAATTCAAAGTTTAGGAGAGTGGACCAAATTAAATAAATGAAATTTATTTAATTTAGGAGAGAAGAGGCTAATGAATAATTAGATAATTAAACATAATTATTGAATTATAGTGGAAAGTGGACAAAAATTAAATAAATAAGAATTTATTTAATTTTAGGAAGAAGAGGACTTAATTAGAGACATAATTAATTAAATAAAATTATTTATTTAATAAATCATGAAGACATAATTAAATAAATTAAGAAATTTATTTAATTATAGGAAGATATTAGATAATTAGTGACGCATTAAATGAGTAAATAAAATTTATTTATTTAATAATCATGAAGAATAAAAAGATATGAATCAATTAAATAATTATAAATTATTTAATTAATAGTCGAAAGTGAGTCAAGAACATAATTAAAATGTCTTAATTATGCTAGGAAGGAAAGGATTAAAAATAGAGCTTTGCTGGCCTAGGTCATTTTATGTGTCTACATTTGCCCCTCTTTGTCATAATGCAGCCTGTCGCATTGTGGCAAAGAAAATAAGTCAAAAATATGCCCCATTGCAAAATAGGATGAGGAAGAATGATGAGGAGGGTTATGGTATGCCCCCTCGGGAGGACAGACGGTTCCAAGAACACGGGTGTGCACTTGAAATTGATGAGAAGACTAGATGACGACAGGACAAGAAAGCGTTAGTCAAAGATATGGATGATGATATGGATGAAATGCCTATATGAGATGCATGTTAGTTCCTAAACCAAATCCTTCAACATATTACCATAGGACTTTAATATCTATTGCTCTTTAATCATCATTGGGCGGTAAAAATGACACAAATGGAAAAAAAACACCATGGTATGACATAGACGAAGGTGTGCAAGGTCATCCACTTGCAAAAATAGACAGTCATAGACAAGGAATGTCCTAACTCATACTAAGGGCCATGTTACCCCAGTCCTTTTTTCAAGACAATCCATAGATAACAGTCAAAGAAAAATATAATAGGTCATGAGACGTCATCACACCTCTAAATCCTCCATGGGACATCCTTGAGGTAGCTAGTAACATGACCAAAAGACAAGTCAATAAAAAGATAAGACAAAATAGCCAAAAAATAACAGCCATTTAATTGTATTGCCAATGATTTTTTGCCAAAGATTAATTGTTTGATAGTTTGACAGTTTTGACGGTTTGATGGTGCCTAAAGTTAGGAAGGACACATCCTGAAAAAGGAAAATGACATTTTGACGAGGTCCAAATCCAAGAAGGACACATCTTGAAGAGGACCAAAAAGGTGATGAGATTGATATTTTGACTAATATTTTGGCAAGTCGACTAATTTTGACTATATGATTGATTGGCTTATGTTGTCTAATTTTGACCAATTTTGACATTGACGTTTTGAATGACTGTCTGGTGTCAAGTGCGACTATGTCTGCCTTATTTGACTGATGCGACCATGTTTGACTTATGATTTTAATTTTGACAAACCTAAAAGGACTGACCTAATGTCTTGGGGACTCATCAACTGATGGCCTTGCTTATGTAGCAAATGCGCAAAGAGAACGTAGTTCGGACAGGGATAAAAGATTGATTGACGTGATTGATTAGATTGATAAGATAAACATTGACTCTATTTTTGGGATTTTGACATTGATTTGGATGTTTTTGTATTTTCTCAGGACATTTTCTGATTTTTAGATATTTTTTTAAGACTTTTTCAGTTTTTTAGGATTTTTTCAAGACTTTTTCATATTTTAAAGATTTTTTCAGGACTTTTTTGAATTTTTATAACTTTTTGATGTTTTATGAAAATTGTGACAAATGCATGTGAATGATTCTAACGCATATGAATCCAAGGACAACCATGATTTTGCTACTAGCCAAGCTGAATACCAATTGACAAGTGACGATGACAACGACAACGCTGTTTGACATGGGAAGGACACATCCCGAAACAATGTGAGGTGACGTGGGAAGGACACATCCCGAAACAACGTGAGGATGACAATGATATGAAAAGAGGATACAAGTCTGTAGCAGGGCCAGGGACAAAGCCAAGGAATGTTTTGGATGATGGGCTAGGTTTTCCATATTGTTGCATTTGGAATGGCTTCATGAGGATTAGATAGGATGATGAGGGATCTTTAGACCATTGAAAAGGGAAACCAAGATGGGTGATAGGTATAAAAGGACAATGGATGGCTTGGACTAGGAGAATTATCACATGGTCTCCAAGGATGATGTTGCATAGTGAAAAGGAGGCTATGAAGGTAATGACATGATATTCAATGACTAAGGTATGACCAAAAGATAGACATGTCAAAAAAAAAAATTTAAACCATGATTTGTGTTTTTGCCCCTGTCTTTGTCAAGATCAAAATAGGTGGGAAAATGGATGGACATGATAGGGCTTGGATGGATAGATGGAAATGTCATAAGAAATGTCATGTGAAGGGCATGGGAGATGAGACAACTTGCCCCCAAGTGCAATGGTCCACACAGATGATTTATTCTACACATGACACCTATTTTCCAGGTTTTGATCATGGTACTTATCCAAAGCGCCATAAGAATGGTTTTCACCATTGGATGAAATTTTTCTCTTTACTATTTTGATATTTTTTGATTTTTTTCAATTTTTTTGTATTTTTCAATTTTTTCCGAATAGCCTTGATTCTTTAGATGACCACAAACTGTGTTGAAGCCTTTGAAGGCACCGATGTAGAGACCAGTGCCATGACATGCCAATAATGACTTTTCTAAAGTAGTTTCCTTGTCAAGATGATAGTGCTTGCATACAACTGATTGATTTCATTGTGATCTTTGTTGATACTAGAGTTGGCCTTATCAAAATACGCACATCGTGATAGAGTGTCATGAGAGTCCTTATGATAAAGTGTTGCTGCCAAGATGCGATGGATTTGTGACATGGGAGGTTTGGACTTTAAGGAGGATCTATGATTATGATGGATGATGGTGGACGTGGATGAGTTTGTTGGATGTTTGGATGTATTGGTTTTTATTTTCCAAACTTGGGGTGTTGGATGACGAAGTTGGGAATTTTTATTAGGATAGTGTTTGGAACCAACATTTTTATATGTCTTGCTTGATGGCCATTTTGACGGAGGTGGACATGTATTGTATGTGGGAGTCCTCTTGTGTTGTGGCTCCATATTTTGATTGACTTTTGGATTTGGCATATTTTCTTTACCTAATTCATTCTTTTCTTGACTTAATCCATTTTGTTTTCGGATCCACTTTAGCTTTATTTGTCCACTTGACTTTTTGTCTGATTTGATGGCCTTTGACATGTGATTTTGAACTTCGGATTTGTAATACTTTTTTTGGTTCCAAATGGAAGGTTTAGTCATGATGGAATGATGGTTTGAGGTGTGGAGGGAAGGGGTATTAGCAACAATCTTATGACAAGGACTACTCATGATACCCATTTTGATGTTTGTACCTAATAAAGTTGCCCCCAATATCGAGGAGGTATCATTAACATCATTAGATTTTTTGACTAATGAATAGCCAAGACCTTGATGTCCATAATGTGCTTGAACTTGAACAGGTTCCAAGATTCCTTGCTCGTGTAAGCCTAATCCTTTTCCCTAATAATGCATGTTTTGAAAAATTTTGTTTGCGATGGGGTACTTGTTATTTTGGAAGCAAGATGCAAACCCATCCTTATTGTGGAAATTAATGCTTGAAATATTCTCCTCTGTAAGGAAGCCTACTCTGAAAAAGATAGATGATCCTAATTGATAGGATGTTGTAGCTTCACTGACATGTTGGACAGATTTTTGATTGACATCTTCGGTTTGATTTTTTGACATATTAGATTCTGATGATTCTATTGGTGCTTCGAAGTTGATATCAAAACTGTCTTCATGGTCATTGTCATAGAGCCCACTAAATTGAGTTATAGCTTGATCATTTGCAAATATATCCATGCTAGAAGACTCTTGTTCTAGTGGTAGATAATCTATGTGTCCCATGAAGGCAAGTGTCTCATTGTTGGTAGTGTCAATACTTGAAGTTTGGATGGAATCATCTTCAAGTGTGTCATCATGAAGGACATAAAGGTCAAGGAGTGGATCATTTTGGACTTCTTTATCAAAGATAGTGTCTTGATCAAAGATGGGTTCATTTTGAATGTCATGGTTGGAAATAGGATCTTGACCAAGGATAGGTTCATCTTCAATAACATGGTTTTGGATGGACTCTTGACCAAGGATAGGTGTATTTGGTATGCCATGATGGTCTAGGAGGACTTCTTGAATGGACGTAAAGATGGGGTCATGGAATGGACCACTTTGCTTTGGACTTGCCTCTTGAAATGTATCCTCAAGTGTAGGTAAGAAGATGGGACTTTGGAGACCATGACAAGATATGTTTTCATGAAAATATGGAGTGTCTTGGAATGGATTGGTGTTTAATTGACTAGGATATGACATGGCGGTTTGGACTTGGTTGAGGGATGATGGGTTAGGATAGGACATGAATGCATGACAAGGATATGATGTGGATGGAGGACTAGGACATGACATGAGTGGAGGACTAGGATATGATGTGGATGGAGGACTAGGATATGACGTGGATAGTTGGTTTGGATTGATGGATGGCTGATTTACCCTGTCAAAGTTGGGGTGGGTATGACCAATGGAAGTTTGTTGTGACTTAGTGCTATGGATGGTGTTATGGGACTCCTGATAATAGATGGATAGATTACTAGGACTCATGGATTTTTGGTAAGATGGATAGATGGATGGAGGGCTAGGGGTTATAAATTTGGACTTGGATTGGAGGTATTGTGTTTTGAATTCCCTAGCAAGTTGTGCTTGACCATAACTAATGAATTGGCATTCAATTCGACTAGCAAGCATGTCATAGTGACTTGACGACATGATGGTGGATGGGATGAGGCTATGCTTTATGCAAGGTGACAATACAAAGTGATAAAAGGGGATGCCTTATGTCAAATTATTTTTAGGAAAGGTTCACTTAAGCATTCAAATTTTGGCCAATGTCTCGATTTGGATTGTCAAAGGACTGGTTTGAAGGACAAGATGACAAAATAACAAGGTGAGATTTCCACACTAGACTTATGAGTTGGAAGTAGCTCAGCAAAGGACAATGACTAAGGATTGATTTGTTTGACTTGGTCCAATGATAATTTACTTTTCGAGACAATGGTTTGACAAAGAAAAGGAAATTTTTCCTATCTAAAAGTGTGCAAAATTGAGGACTTGATTTGACAAATGTGGTTCATGATGGCAAACGAGTTGCATGAAGTGATTTGACAAAAAATTTAGGCCGATTGCAAAGATTTGTTTTAGTTGGCAAAGTTGGTTAAGATTTTAGCAAGTTTGATGTTTATTTGTCTAAACACAATTGGCAAACACATGGTGTTGTAAGAAATGAAAATTAGCCACATAGAAGTCATTTTACAAAAATCCTATGGCTACAAGGACAATATTCTTTTGGATCCCACTAATCGCATATCCTTAGTGAATGAATTCAGAAGCTTGGCCCCACAGGCTCCCCCTTACAGTGCACTCACTTCTCAGGGCAACCAAGCTTCAAACGTCCATGAAACTCCCATGGCAGATTGATGATTTCTACTAAGAACCGCGTAGGTGCGGGTGCCTTGGCAATGAACATTGTTGCACCAAAGAATAGAAGGTTTTTTGTTTTCTAAAACAAAGGATTTATTTCAGGCACTCGTTCAGAAGGCCATGTGAGAGGCATTATCATCCCAATCTGCAGAGGTTACATTCTGCAGGTTTTGACGCACCACAAGGGTACTGGGGAGTCAATTGCTAGTCCGTAGGAAGTTCTATAATGCTAAGTTCATTTATGTTATCTTGCTATCTCCAGAGTGGTCTTTTCCTATTATTAAAATTAATATATCAAAGATATACTTAATTTGTGAAGAGACACTTGTTGCCTCTATGTGATTCTTTTGATTGGTTTCTACAAGAAGAGAATTAAAGTTCTTTGTAAGATATTTATTTTAATCAGTTTTTGCCTAGAATTAAAATCTTTTTAAATAAATCATCTTAATTGGTTTCATTCAAAAAGAATTAAAATCCTTTCAAAATATCACATTAACTTAGAAAGATATCATTGGGATTCATAAGAAGAGCTTGGTAATTGAAAACTTTACACATTTATACAAGGTATAAACTCCTAAAAGTGTCAAAAAAATCAAAGTTAAGCCAAGAAGGAGGATCTACATATCATATATATATTGACTCCATATACCCAATAGGAATAGGCACTGATCAAACTCATCTCAGAACAATACTTCACATAAAATTTATTCACATATTTAAATTACAACATTAGGAGTAGGAGTAGCAGTTAAGTTTGCATCTATTTCACATTTACATTCCATTTTGGATAGATATCTAAAGTTTAAAAAGCCACATAACCTTTAAGTCTGCATTAATTATTATGTTACACCTACCTAGGTCTAGTAAAGCCTAAAGTGCAGGGAGTTCTCAACCACATCGGTTAACTCTGTTCATTAGCCAAAACATTGTAAGCCCGACCATAGAGCTTGGCATCCTCTTACGGTTCACAACCTACAATTTTGGGAACTAATAGATTGGCAACTGTATTGGGGAGTAGCCTAGTCAATTTTGAATCCAAGCCTTTTTGTTATAGAGTCATAAAATTTCACATTTGTGTAATTACACCTTCACATAATTGAGTAAGGGATTCCGCTGGGGATAAACCAAGAATAATGTCATTTAGATCTCAATAATAAACTAATACCATTTTCTCACTTTTGAAAAGTGAGTGGTGACTAAACCAAAATTTTAAAACCATTGAATGAGTGATAAATTGAATATATGATTGGAAAGATTAGATTTTAGACATCAAAGTATTACAATCTCACCAAAAATGGATGGTAGGAGATCTCTGCACAAGGGAAGCCCAAAGAAAAATAATAGTAATTGGACAGAAAAACAAGGGTCCCCCCTTCAAAATCCCATACTAATAAGAATGGGGCAACATCACATCAACCAAAGGTCACACAAAACAATACCCATAGTGATCAAGAAAATACATCAGAACAACCTTTCACAACACAACAATTTTAGTCCTTTACATTGATAAAAACATCACAATAATGATGGGTTTCCATCAAGAAATTTCCATACCTAGCCTGAACAAAACAACTTAAGTGATACTATTCTCCATTTTAAAGATGAACCACAAAAAATGATTGAGTTCAATACCTATGTAGAAGAAGAAAGGATACAAAACCTAAAAGAGTGTGATTATAAAATGGCACTTCAATAGGGTGAAGAAGCCCAATATGGATCCATGGATCAAACGATCTCCACAAAAAATCATGTTGGTTTTACCACAACAACAAAGTTAACCAGTAAAGAGTTAGTGAAGGAAATAGAAGAAATAAAAGAGGAACTTAGGAGGAAGGAATTGTTAAAAGTTAAAGAGAATTTTTCTCAACAATTGCTCCAGATTGATGCTCAGCCTACAACGAATGGATAAAATTATATACCTCCCCATAAGCAGAGAGAGAATACAAACACAACTAAGTCACAAGGGTCATACCAGAACACAAGTGGCCCTAAGGCTTTGAAAGCACCTCACAATATAGTAAGAAGTTCAAGCAACACCAATTATGTGCTAGTAGATCTCCCAATTTTTTTAAAAATCTATGGTGCATCTTACCCTATCATCATTTTGTGCTTTTGTGCTTGGGGTTAGGCCTTAGGGTTTTAGGTTAATAACCCTCCTTTCAAAAATTGTATTGGCATCAACGTTGGGAATTATAATACTTGGTTGACCGATGTACCCAATTTCTAATCACTTCAATCACAGTTTAAGCCATTAAAATAATTATCTATACCAACCCCTTGAGTTAGCTCTATCAGTCATCATCAACAGAGTAATCATTTTAATATTTCCATGGTTGGGTCAAATATTTCATGTCTAAAACTCAGGTTTTGAGGTTATCATCCTTAAGGGTTAAAGTATCGTCGACCTAGTGCTGGACCCGTTTTAAGAACTAACAAATTTCACATGTGCATAAATGAAAGTTTATGATGGCCATTCAATAAATGAGAAAGGATCTTAACCATTCCTCGTGCACCCATTCTAGTTTTTAGATTATTATTTTATTCACATGGGCTAGTGGGCTAAAGCCATGTGTCTAGTGGGACTGACATTCTGTTAAAGACTACAGGTGTTATCACAAAGAATCAACGATGATCAATGTTACATGTGGTAGTATCTTCACCACTCCCCACTCACCTATTCTTGTTTATTTTTCATTAAAATAAAGGAACGGGCTAGCGGGTGGTTGCCATTTGTCATCCGAGGTGGTGGGCCAAATATTTCTAAGGGGTCTATAGGTAGGGTTGGAAAGTGATCAACGATAGGCATTGCCACATGTGTCTTCATCTAGGTTGTTCCCTGCATGATCGTTGGTATTATTTATTAGGGTGAAGAAGTCACACAAGTGAGCGGGCATGGTGACTTGTGTAACATCTCTATGGTGGGCCATATATCTTTTATAGGTAGTGAACAAGACTAAAAGAAAATCTAAACTGGAAATCATGATCTTTTACATTTCTCTTTAGTTTTTTTATTAAGTTTGATGTCTTAACTAGAAATCAGGATCTCAAAGTCCTTTGATTGTATCTTCAATTGATTTTACTTCCACCAAGTAAATCACCGACCAAAAATGTCAATCTCAGTGATATCTTTTGTTCTTGTAGCTTGGTAATTTTATTTGTACCCCAGAAACTGGAAGGTCCATTTTGAAATGCTTTAATTTTGTCTTGAACCCCGGTTTTCAGTCTTTTATTTTGTTCCAGTCTTTGTTCTTCCAGAAGTTAAGAGGTATTTTACCGGACCTCGGTATGTCTTTCAAAAGTTGATACCGAAAAGTGTCAATCTTGGTGATGATAAGTTGGTCACATATCTTTAATGGTCCATTTATATTTGTTGATTGAAGTGACACCAATGTGCCACATATAATTACCACGCCATCTTTTCCCTCTAGTAATGAGCCCACGCAAAAATCTAGGTGTTCATAATTTGAACCCTAATCCATAATGATTGCACCTTTATTTGAGAAAATTAATGCATTGTAATAGATTATTAATGAAGGTGGTTAAATACTCATGTACTTGGTACTATAGTAAGTAGATAATTTGATTTTGTAACACCCTACTTCGTGTCATGTTGCAACCTCGCAAAGGACATTGAAAGAATGATTTTTTTTTTTTTGATGTGCAAAGAAAGGTAAATTTTGAGAAACCAAAAGAGCATGATAGTTACCAAAGGCTTTTGGAGTCTCATTTGTTGGGAAATTATTCCTCAATGTTCTAGCTTGTTCCTTTCAGACTTGGCATTTTCCTTCTTGTTTTGGCCTTTACCGCGGTGGTCTATCTTGGTCTTGGCGGTGGTCTGTCTAGCAGTTACCACCTTACCGTGCGCGGTGAGTTCTCTCACTGTGGTGGCATGGTAAGGCCGCCTATAGCCTATATTGGCGGTTACCACCTTACTACACATGGTGTGTTCTCTCACCGCAGTGGTGCGGTAAGGCCACTAGTGGCCTAGCTCGATAGTTATCGCCTTACCGCTAGCAGCGGTCCCCCTCACCACAGTGACTGTGGTGAGACCACCAGCGGTGGTTCCTCTCACCGCAGTGTCCATGGTTAGACTGCCTACGATCAACCTGGCATTTACCGCCCTACCATGGGGTGGCCTAGCGGCCGCCACAGTAGCATGGTGTGACCGCCAGTAGTTTGCTAGGCAGTACCGCCATACTGTGGTAAGGAACGGTTGGCTTAGCGATAGTGCGAGATGGCTAAGTGTGAGCTCAGGCGAGCTCATCGCCATACCATGAGGTGACTCGGATAGGGGCGTGGTAGTGCGGTGGAGTCAAGGTGCGAGCTCAGATGGCTTACCGCCATACTGCAAGGTGAGTCCAATAAGGAAGCAGTAGTGAGGTAGATGGCTGGGTGAGCTTAGGCGAGCTCACCACCATACCGTGACTGGGTCGTGTGGGCTCGGTGGTAACGCACTAGGAGCTCGAGTGAGCTTGGAACTCGGTTGAACGAGTTGGACCGGTTTGACTGATAGTCAACAGTGATAGATGAATGAGATTGCAACATGTGGAAGATCGTTATGATCTACTTGGCAAAAGTTTTATATCTTGATTGCGATTGGGCTCCATTATTGAATGGAGGTTGACAAACATATTTTCAACAACCTGTTCAATGTTGCACAGCTCGATGCATGCTGAATGAGTGATGCACGTTATTAGTGAAGTATGGGTGCTTGTAGGTGGATAATTTATTATCCTAAAAACCATTGCTGGTAGGGATAGGCTGAACATGTATGCACATGGTCTAAGGATCAGGTGTGTAGTTTGATAAAGAAGATGAGCGATAACAAAGAGAGGCTAAGAGTGTTCGAGCACTTCAACCATGAACACTTAGACTCTTAGATCTGTTAAGATGTGAACCTATTTTGCTTGGTGACTAGGTTGGCCAAGAGACTAGTTGAGACAGTCTTTTGTGAAGAGCTAAAGGGAATCTACAAGATATGTCATTGAGGACATTGTATTCATGTGAAGATTTTATTTTGTTGTTTCCTATATTTTTTCTCCAGATGGACAAAATGTAATCTCCTGAAGAGAATAGCTCTGTTTCTCTATTGTAACTATTTTTTTACTGAATAATACAAGTGAGCTGAGAGTGTTTTGGAGGTGGGTTTTTTTACCTGAAAATGTTTTCCCCACATATATCTTTGTGTACTCATGTTTGTCTTTCTTGTTGCATTATTTTGTATCTTGAATCTATGCTTGTGTTGAATCTGTTATAAGTTTTGCATTTACTTCTCTCAGAGGATCAATGGGGGATCAACTATGCCTACTTCCGCTTTATGGCATAGTTGTTTGTGTCTTTGTTGTGATTTAAATGAACTCACTAAGGCACTATTGTCTTAGATGTTGATCTATGATGATAGAACCAAATCTCGTATCCCCAACATCATTTCAATAGATTATTATCAGCCAAGACCAGGTATGCGGTGAATAATTGATTTTACATTAAGCTATTTTTATATTCAAAGATCTTGAAAATATTTTTTCCTTTAGAATGTTCAGAATTGAAACGATGATTATTCTGTGATTTTGAATTTAACTGAAAATGAATGAAAATTTTATGAAATTGTAAGAATTTTTTGGTTAAATTTAACTATAACTCGCACACAAGGTACATACTTGAAAAATTGTAGGAAACACCGATAAAAATGAGCAATTTTGATGAAAGAGCAGAAGATGAATTCAAGTATTGCAATTCACAAGCCATACCAATCAATGTGGTAGTGATTGTCACTGATTTGGGGTGGTCTTCTGATATTGAAATCCACACTCAGATATGGCAAGAAAACTCTTCTCAATGCATTGGAAATATTATAGAAGGTTATTTTCTGCAGTAGGGTTTTTGCCAGCAATGGAGGCCCCTAAGTTGGTTATGCAGTGTATGGACTACTATGATCCTGATAAAAGAATCATTGAGAAAGAAGGGAGAATTTATGCTGATCTCACATCAAAAGGAATTATATATGCATTTGGGCTTCCTATTTTCACTCAAATGTACAATATTGATATGGAAGCTATGGCCAAGAGCTATCAAAATGCTGAAGCTTATAATAGAGAAATACCCAATGGTGCCTTCAACGAATTACACCACAAACCAAGGTACTTCAAAGGTCCATGTTCAACCATGAAATTCAAGACATTATTTCTTTACTAAGCAGGATGGTTGGTTTAAGAGATGCCAATAAATTTGAACCCTAGATGTTCATGATAATATCTAGGTTAATGGAAAGTCCCATGCAAATTCTCTAGGGAAAGTTGATTAGTGATAGATTATGTGAATAGATAAAGGCATTTCCCAAAACCGGTGTTTTTATTTGTCTTCATATGTGATTTATTCCTATGCCCTAAGAGCAAGTAAAAAAGGGTTGAAAAGGGTTGGTACTTTAGACAGGGAAGTTGGAAATAGTTTGATATATTCTCATTTACCCCAAATCACTATCCATGGATATAAAGAGAATTATAGAAGAGTTAATGATGCATTCTCCATGAATTTGGTCAGAATGATGGAGGGTGATAAAGCCAAGAGATTGTCCTTGGAAGAACAAAGATTTATTAGACCAATGGGAGGATGGTACATCCAGCTCCCTACATTTTCCTACATCAAAATGGAAGGATTTGATGGACATCCATTTATACTACCTAGATACCCAACAAATAAGTTTGCTTTATTAGAATTGGTGAGACAGTTGAAGCCATGTAATTCCCTTTATGAGAAATCCGGCAAGAAGGCCTCCTAGAAATTTCCTATAGTATTAGGGAATTACAATTGTAATGCAATAAGATTGTCTGACTTGTGTGAGGAAGAATTGGAAACATATAACTTTGAGTTTTTTCCACTCGAGAAAATGCATTATTATCTTGAAGGAAATATTTTCAAGACTATTGCTAGTAGCTGTGCTCATGTACAACATCTAGAAGATTATTGGCTCAATTGTGAGGATGAGCATAGAGTAAGAGTAATAAAATATGAAAGATTAAATCTTTAGAGTCTGCTTGGATTGTAATGCTTCATGATGTTCTAGATCAACTGGAAAGGGATGATGGATAAGTGTTGAATAAGGCTTACAATGAAAATAGGGTGTATGATGAACCTATTCCAGACCCATATTATGAAGGTGAAGAAATGATATCAATTGATGAGTTCTCTACACTAGTTTTGTTACATACTCAACACTGGATTAATTATTTTTGTAAAGCTTTGAGGGAAAGAGGAATTGAACCCACATTCTCAGAGGATAAGAAGAGAAAACAAAGAAATGAAGCTTCATTTGAGAGTGGGGAATCTATTAGAAAGAAAAGGAGAACTAGTAAAGTGGCTCCTGGTATAAGAGTTGAAGAGAAAAACCCTGAGGTTTTAAAGCCTGAAATTTTAATGAAACCATATGTTAAACAGAGGGATGCAACATCGAATAAGGATAAAGCAAAGAAAAAAACTAAAGGTGCATCCTCCTCTTTAGAAAAACCAAGAAATGATGTGGTTATTAAAGAAGAAGCAAGAGTAACAGATAATGTTGATACATAGACAAGGTTTTCATCTCATAAAGTTGCAACATTATTTACTTCTCCTCCCTTAGTTAATATGGCTAATGTGAAACTAGCACTGGGAGGAAATCTTGTCGCTTTAGATAAAAAATTTGAGACAGATGAGGCCAGAATTAAGGAAAAAATGGATAAATGGGGTGCCATGTGGGAGAAAGTAAAAGAAAAGAAGTTTAAAGATAAACCCATGGTACAAAAAGTAGTGGAAGAAATTCTTGATACATGGTCTATCCCTATAAACATTGAAGAAGAAGAATTCATACAAGGAACGCTCGACTCAGAAGCGGGGAATCTTGACATTCTTGAGATGGAAATGCATGAGACTATAGAGTGGGATCCTATTGATGAAACAAATGTTGAAGATACTTTTGATTCCCAAACTTTTCTTGGGAATGTATTGAATGATAATGAACAATCATATGTTTTCAAAAAATTAAATAAAGATTTGAATGAAGATGAAGTTGAAAAGAAGACCACAGATTCAGGGTGGAGAAGTTGAAGATAAACAAATCCCTAGTGTAGCGGAAATAAAAGAAGGTAATCCTCAAGAAGATAATATTGAACATTTGGATAGATAGGTGAATATAAGTCTTCAAACAAAGGAGATAGTGCCAAATCCTAATAATCCTGACTCTATTCCAAAAATTGCAGAGGAGGTTCTTATTTCAAAAGAAACAACAAATAAAGGTAAAGAAGTAAGAGAAGAAATTCCTGAATCAAGTGGACATCAGAAATAGATAAATGATACAAAGGTAGAGTTAGATAATGATGCACCTGATTAGTTGGTTAGGGAGTTAACTACCTCAATGGAAGTAGAATTATTGCCTCTGGATCTTAGCAGTTTTGCACAGGATATAGATACTCCAAAGCCTAGGTGCAGAGCTAAAACAAAGAATGTCATACAAAAGAATGAAGATGGTAACAAAATTATCCATATAGCTACTCCAATAGCTGACAAAGACAAACATGAAATAAAACCTAGGGAGTATAATGTAACAAGTATCAATCTTGGACACTCATCTTGGAAGAAAGAGTTGGATGAAATAAAAGTAAATCTAGATACCATTGTTGCTAGAGTGCAAAAATACAAAAATAAGAAAAGAGAATTGAAAGAAAAGGCTGCTACCTTAGAAAATTTTATAAAATCATTGACTCTATCAAGTCAATAACACACAACATTGCCCCAACATCTAGTATTAGTGTCACAAGAACATGTAGATACAATTGTAGTTGTTTGCCATAAAATGAATGTATTTGAAGAATGGACTGATTACTGGGTAAAGCAGAGAGAAGAGTTTATTATTGATGTGATAGGGAAATATAAGGAAGCATACGACAGGTTTGAAAAATATAAAATCTTCGAAAGTGAATGTAGAGTTTGTCAAGAACAAGTTAATATGGAGAAGCAAAATGTTGAAATTCTCATACATAGTGATGTCTAGGATTTGATACAAGAAAATATAATATCAGAGTAAGAAGCTCTATTACAAGAAAAATGGAAGAAACAATTGAAGTGGCAAGGTGATATGTTGATGCAATGTATTGAAGGATTTGAAAAGGTCACCACTAAAAGTAAAGGATTACTTGATGAATATCAAGGTTTTATTGAATTGTTATCATGTCAAAGGTTTGATCCTCAAAATTTGGGGTAGGAGGGTAAGGAAGCCAAAGATTTCAAGGAATGGATTGAAGGAATAAAGAAAGATCCTATTTAGTTATTAACCTGGGAGGTTATTGATGAGATCATATAGTGCAGGAACATTATAGATAAATATGTAGTAGACAAAGTACATAGAAATGATATGATGCTTTGGCTATTAGAAGATTATAATAAGTTTAAATTCACTTGGAAATTTATACAAGGAAATTCAAAATATCATATGCATCAATTATTGGGAGATTTTTGAGAATGGCAAGAAAGAAAGGACAAAGAAAGAGTCTAAGCCCGAGTTTTGAGTGAAAAAAGTACAGGATACCAGAGGGTGTTGTGATAATGCTTGTTTTGCGATTTTGTAGGTTGATCCCAGTCCCGATGGAAATATCTTGTCTGGTACTCTGATGAATGCCAATAGATATGAAATGCTATAAACTAGAGTAAGGAGTGAAGAGTATTGTTACTGACAGATTCAAGCTTTTGACTTCATTTGGAATGTTCTAAATGATAGCTGGCAGTTGCCACTTGCTAATTTTTGATTCATTGTTTATAATTCTTTGAAAGACTTTAAGTTCAAAATTTTGTGGCCTTGTCTCTATAAACAACCATTTCTTGGTTTATTTTCTTTTGAGTTCAAAATTTGTGGATGTCAGAACATCCAAAACTTCTTTAAGTTTTGTTCTTTTTTCTTGTTTTCTAAATCATTCCTGACTAAAAACTTGTATGCACATAGATGTTAATTAATATCAGAGTGAATTTGATAGCTACCTATCTCATGATTCTTTTGTAGCTAGTTTTGTTAGTTCTACTGAACAAGCCTGTATACTGCACCATTTAAGGGTGTATGGAAAAACTACTTAGTGTCTGAATGAAACCCTCTCTTTAAAAGCTCACATTGTTTTGTATGTAGTTTTGAAGCAATTTGGTGAAGTATAAAGCAATTTGATTTGATTTAATTAGTTCTTTGGGGTATGCGTGGAGAATAACTAGGAGAACCTTTTAATTTTAGTATTTTTTATGCTTTATTTTAGAATAGATGTTTAAATTCCTTGAAAATGTTTCAAAAAAAAGATGAACGAATGCGAATTTATTAAAAATATTTCGTTTTACATAAAATTGTTGAATTCTTAAAGCTAAATCTACTTAAGTGATAGCAATGAAATTGTTGATGTTCATGAAATATTATTTCAAATCTTTCTATTTCATGATTTAATTTATATGAATGAATTGAAAATCTTTTGCAATTACTTTATGATCCTTGGTAAAATCAAAATTTACGAACGTATTCCCTTTGAGATTAACAACAAATTCATATAAAATCCTGAAGCAAGCCTAGTATAATCATGACTTGATTACCAAAGACTTGGGATTGAACTGAGTTGATCTCAATTGTTTTGTTTAGGCATATTTCTTCCTTTCGATATTTTCTTGTTCCATATATTTCAAGAAGAATAGGCTTCTTCGTGGTCTATCTGTGGAGTTTATTATTGAACACTATTGATGTGAGTGAAATCATTGTCAACAAATCCACTAGACTGATGCATCTCCAAATGCATCTTAGTTTGTAAAAGTAGGGGGAATAACCCCTAGCTTATCCTAGAGATACTCAAAACTATCTTTACGAAGAGCCTTTGTAAATATGTGCACAATCTAATATTCTGTTGAAACATACTTCATACTTAAGTTTGACTTCATTCTCTATGAGATTCTCTCTCAAGAAATGATACCTAATAGATATATGCTTCGTTCTCGAGTGCATTACATGATTCTTTGAAATGTTAATTTCACTTGTATTATCACATAAGATAGAAATATGATAATCATACAACACTGTGATATCTTTTAATGTCTATTTCATCCATATAATTTGTGTACAACAAGATGTAGATGCAATATACTTAGCTTCAACAATAGACAAAGAGACCGAATCTTTCTTCTTACTCAGCCATGCCACCAATCTACATCCAAGAAAGAATGCACCACAATTCTAGTACTCTTTCTGTCATCTATACTTTTGACCCAATATACATTTGTATAAGAACTAAGTGTAAATTCAGTATCCTTTATATGCCATAATCCATAATCTGAAGTTCCATTCAAATATTTAAATATCATTTTAACTACAATAACATGTGTTTCCTTTAGATCTTCTTGAAATTTAGCCACAAGACAAACTGCATGCATAATATCTAGTCTAGTAGCAGTCAAATACAACATTCCACCAATCATAGATCTATACTTTCTCTGATTAGTCTTAGGTGAATCATCATTTTTACCCAACTTACATCTAGTCACCATAGGGGTACTTACCGGTTTGGAACTGTCCATTCCAAATCTCTTCAATACTTAGATTGTGAAATGAAAATTCCTTCCTTTGATTGATTAATCTGTAGCCCAAGAAAGAAATTCATCTCACCAAACATAGAAATTTCAAATTCTCTCTACATCTCTCCACAAAAATTTTGTACATATTTTCATTCCCTCCAAAGATAATGTCATCAACATATACAACAACAACAACAATCAGTATTTTATCATTTTCAGTCTTGAAATATAAATTACTATCTGTCGTACCTTTGTTAAATCCTTGTTGACTCAATTGCTTATCTAGCCTTTCATACCAAGCTCTAGGAGCTTGCCTCAATCCATATAAATCTTTCTTCAATTTGCACACCATATCCAGTTGATCTGTTAACTCAAATCCTTCTGGTTGTTCAATGTAGACCTCTACTTCTAGTTCACCATTCAAAAATGTTGACTTGACATCCATGTGATAGACTTTAAAATATTTATAAGCAACCAATGCTAAGAAAATCCTAATAGCTTCCATTCTTGCTACCGGGAAAAAAATCTCCTAAAAATTTATACCTTCTACTTGCGAGTAGCCTTTGCACACAAGCCTTGATTTTTTCTAACAACTTTCCCATTCTCATTTAGCTTATTTTTGAATACCCATTTTGATCCAATGATATTTCTATCTGCTAATCTTGGGACCGATTCCCAAGTTTGATTCTTCTCAATATGCAAAATTTATTTCATTACTTCCTTCCAATGTTCATCCTTACAGGTTTTACTTACTGGATTCGGCTCAATCTCAGAGGATAAGCACAAATTTACTTTGACAATAAATTTTATTCTAGTTAACACACCTTTTATCTTATCTCTAATAATTTGACTTTCTGAATGATTCTTTTGTACATATTTCAGTGTCCTAGGGGACATCCCCAGAGAATCTTCTTCACTTTCATTCTTGTTTTCTTGCTCATATTTATCTTTTTCTTCCACAACTTCTTCTATTCTTTCACATTCATGTTCACTAGAATATATCCATCAATATCAATAGAGTTCTTTACTATTTCATCAACCTTCACATTTGATCTTTTTATAATTTTCTTCAATCTTTTGTTGAAACATTTTTATGCCTTGTTTTTAGTAGTGTATCCAAGAAATATTCCTTCATCACTTCTTGCATCAAATTTACCCAAAGTTTCCTCATCTCTTCTAATATAGCATTTGCTTTTGAATACTTTGAAATATTTGATTGTAGGGAATAGGGAGTCTTTGTACTAATTTATCTTGCTTGAACTTGATTGAATAAATATACAACAATGTGAATGGCTTATTTTTAGTAAAATTCCGATAATCTAGCTTCAGTGATCATTGAACTAGAAGCTTCTTGAACTGTTCTAATTTTCCTTTCAATAACTCCATTTTGCTTAGGAGCTCTCAAAATAGATAGTTGTCTCTCTATACCATACACTTCACAAAACATATTGAACTCATAAGAGGTGAATTCTCTACCTTTGTTAGATCTCAAGCATGTAATCTTCAAATTCACTTCATTTTCAACCATGGACTTGAATGAATTGAATCTATCTAATGCATCTGATTTCTCTCTTAGAAATTTAGCCCATGTATATCTATAATAATAATCAATTAAAAGCATAAAGAACCTTTCACCAAGTAGACTTCACACTCTCATAGGAGCACAAAGGTCTGTACAAACCAAATCTATTAAGCTAGTAGTAGATTGTTCTCTTGATTTGTAATGAATTCTTATTTGCTTCCCAAACTAGCAATTCCTATAGATAGAATTTATAGGCTTTGTAATTCTCAGTAAATCTCTCACAACCTGAACATAACTAATTCTTTCCAAGTTATCAAAATTCATGTGACATATTCTCCTATGCCATAGCCATCTGTCATTTATGTGAGTCATAAAACATCGTCCATCAACACCTTTAAGCTAATAAATGTTCCCCTCATATTTCTTTCCTGTAGTAATCAATGTTTCGAATCCTTTTTGGATCTCACATTTCTCATCCTTAAACATAAGATCATATCATTTTCTACAGATATGACAAACGTTCAACAAATTATGCCTTAAACCCTTAATATAGTAAACATCATCATTATGATGCTTTCCATCAAAACTTACTGAACCGATTCCACAAATTTTAGCACCAGTATCATCTCCAAACATAACCAAACCTCCATCATATTTCTCAAGTTTCACAAACTTACTCTTTTCACCAGTCATGTGATGTGAGCAGCCACTATCAACTACCCAAAATTTATTTTCCTGATTAGCATTTAGGGTAGAGATAACCGTACCTTCATTTTTATTCTCTTTCTCTTTCTCTTTCTCTTTTTTCTTTTGACTAGTTTTCTAATTTAGTAGAAGTAGGTTCATCCTTAATTTCCAAGAACAAGCATTCATTGTCATCTAGATCTTCATATTTTGAATCTTCATCTAAAATACTAGCATTCTCATTCATGTAGTAAGCTCTGTTAATCTTCTTTCCTTTATTCTTTTCCTAATATATTTGTTTATTCCTTTTAGCTCTTTCCGAACACTTTGCAGTATAGTGACCAATTTCTCCACAACTAAAAACTTAAAGGTCAATTTACCTTCATACTTACTAGAGCCTTTTCTCATTCTCCTTACATCGTTAGCTTTGATTTCATTAAATTTTTCTTCATCTAGATCTTTAGTTTTTCATAGCTTTAAAAGAAGCCTCTATTTTACCTCCATTTCTTAGATTTGGCTTCCTCATCTCATAAGATGTCAAAAATATAAGCAACATATATGTTGATGGTGTTTTCTACACAACAACAACTCAGATAGAATATGATATCCTATCTCTCTTGAAAGGTAAATCTCTATGGGAAAGAGATAACCCCAAGGTCTCTAATGTCAGGTCTTGACAATGCAATAAAACAACTCAGTGATAAATGTGATAATGTTGGTAATCACAAAGGGACCTTACTACAAGAAAATACTGGACTTTGAATTTATCAGATCTGAACAATGAATTGATACTTGAAATCCTCAATTGAACCCAAATAATAAAATAAAGAAAAAAAGATAAAGGTTTTAGAGATAATTCTAAGACTACTTCTAGCCCTAGGATTGATAATGCCAAAGACAATATGCTCAAAATGAACCAATCTATCATAAACTAATTTATGTTTGACCCAGATAAATCTGCAATTTAATAGAAATAGTGCAATCTTCTGAAATATTTAAAGATTTTCAAATCATAAACATTCATTCAAAACAATCCTATTGCAATTGGAGGTGAACAAACATCTATAACTGAACTAGGAACACTTATAAGTCCAGGCTAACTTTGCAAAGCAGCTAGCTAACAATTAGCTAACTACAAAAAGTATGGAATAGAGATCGCTGCAAACATTCCAAACATGAAACCCTAAGCATCACCAAACTATCTAATTATGAACATAAGCAATTTTAAAGATAGAACAACAAGAACCATGCCAAATAAAACTTCATACAAGAAAGATACCAAATCATAATATCCCTTCTTATATTAAGTCATCCAAAATGGCAACAATTCTAGCGTTTTGTTACAATACTTGCTCGAAGATAAACCCTAATTCACTCAAATATGAAATCTCTATTCTATCTCTCTACGCCTACCACGTCTTTCCTTTTAAATGAGGCAACGTGCCCAATTTATATAGAATCCCTGAAGATAGGTCAGCCCAAAAACAAGAATTTACAATAAAAACATGCCACCCAAGAGTTCGGCTTCAAAAGATATTTGAATACAATATGAATGTGCAATTTACATTAATTTCATCCAAGTCAGCCTAGGGTCACAAAAGGTCAGCCCAATGCATGTAGATAATGGGAAGCACAAACTTTGATGTAGCTCTATATAATTACTTCCCATCCTTGTCTTTAGCTCGATCTTCCTCACCATGGACAGCTAGTAACACTTTGTCCAACTCAACAATAGGTGGCACAAGAAAAACCCTAACTCTTCTTTCAAGAGAGTTAATGTCATCTCTTGCCCGCCTTACTGTACCATCCCAATCAGCCCTATTATTTAAATATCTATCAATAACTGCAATGTAGGTTGCAACATCATCTAGTTGATGTTCAGTGACTAGACCTTCATTGATTGGAGAATAAAATCTCTCCACCATTTCCTAAGTTGCTCCAGATTGAGGTGCTTTGGAGAAAACTTCTTCCTTCCTGTCATAAGTTCAAATTAGGAGATACACTTTTCATGAATACCAATCAGAGTGTCCTCAATCTGCCTCCCTTGTTTATGAATATTTTTCAAGGCCCTTTGCCTCATCTGTAAGATCTCGAACCATTCCCAAGGCTCAGAAACCCTTGAGAAAGGAAGAATCCCACTCTTTACCAATTTATCCTCAGTAAACTCCATGATTGTTTTTGTTTTCTATAGTAGGAGATCAGTATCCGCTTTGTCTTGAGCAAGAACAGTTTTCAACCAGTCCATCGACCTCATGGCATCTCCTCTAGTCAACAATATATCCATGATGGTGCCATCTCCTTTGGTTTGAACCCCCTGAAACTAAGGAACTGTGGCATGTGAAGTTCCTTTCATCTTCTCAAGCTCAGAAATTGTCTCTTGAGGCAAGAAACCCGCAACAAAGGAGAAAGAGGAGCAAATAGACTATAAGGGTTTAATCAACTCCTGCAAGTACTTCTTTAGTTTCTCATGCTCTCTTTCCAACTCATCCCTGGTTTGCACAACCCTCTTCAATCTACCCACAATTATAGCACTACAACCTTCATACTCCTCAATGTCTTGTTCCATAGAAGCATGCCCCAAGTCAATAGTCTGCACATGATAATCTTTTGCAGTCACATTATCTCTATCTTTATCTGGAGCAGGGGTAGCAATGTGATCCACTCTGTTGCCTAACCCATCTCTCTCAATATGGGACACCACCCTAGCCTTCTTCTTAGTCTTTCCCTTTTCAACATTGTACATTAAGTCATCCCAATTGGGAGGATCATCTTCTAATATCATCAATTTGCTCTTCAATTCTTTATCCATCCAGCTAGGAATGGTAGACTTGGTTGGCACTGTATCTTGCTTATCTTGCTCCTGCTAGACACTTGGTGGATCTTTCTCATCCTAGTCCTGCTTATCCATATCTCAAAGTTTGGGACTTAGCCTCCTCCACATAATTCAAACTGGAGGAGAATTTTGGGGAATTCTGGACCAAGCAGAATCTAGCAAAACAAGTACACAAACTCCCTAATATCACTTCAATAAATCAATATCATAAAAAATAACTTAAAACTCCTTAGCATAAGTTTATTTAATCATTCAAATGCATCAAAAATAAATGAATTCCTCATATAATCATCGGATTCTTCATTTCCACAATACTTCGGAGGAATCTGCCAAAGACAAAAATCCTCGAAAACAGCAACGGTTTAATCAATCCGGGAAAATTAAGAAGGAACGAACCATCCGGGAAAATCCGAACTACATAGATTTCAGCAGAAGTAAAAATGACTTAGCTTGGAAGTAGGAATTCAATAGAATGACCCAACCATAGACACCAGAAAAATCTGGAGGAAGTGGATTTCCGCGAGGCAGAGAAAAGTCTGGTTTAAATAGCAAAATATGAAGAACAAAGGAAAGACAAGGAAACCCGAGGGAATCCGCCTAAGGCGGAATTCCGTGAAGGCAGTGAAAACTCGAACGCCCATGGCTTCCTCATCTTCACCCAAAATAGACCAAAATAGACATGGACCATGATCCTACCGCTCGACAATGTTTAAAACCTAGACCTCCAACAGATCAATCATGAAATTAAAACTCACCTCTCGATAATTCGAGAGGGATCGGTTATGCCCTAGGTTGAAAACCCTAAAACCTCCACCATGGGAGCATGGAAAGCCCAGTCAGGACCTACATACAAATAAAGATAGGGAGTTTGGGACAAATGCAAGCAAGCTCCACCAACCAGCAATGAAAAGACCAGCCCAATAATCTTCAATATTCAAAACATACACCCAAACGGAGCAGCAAGACACAAAAAACCCCAAATGCCGAGACATGGTGTGCACACACAAGCAAGAACAAAGAAATGAATGGCATAAAAGCACGTGAAGCAAAGTGATTGAAGACCTACAGAGGAAGAGATCATATCTACATACCATGAGGGTAGAAAGAACTAAAACTAGTGATGCCAACAAATAACCTTCAAATGCGAGCAAAATACAAACAATACTCACAAAATTCAAATGCAGCACTCAAAATCACTCTGAAATGCACGATCTAGCAACACACCTCAAGCTCCAGTACTCTAGACTCAAATGATCAATCTCTTCCCAAAATTCAATATATCATCACCCCAAAAGTCATGCAATCACCATTAATGCGATTGACAAGACAACCAAGACCAAAAATCTGAAAATCCGGACACTACGGATTTCCCCAGGTTTGAGCAAAAAGGTAACCACTTCTGGACTCGAAAGGAAAATCAGGAAAATCCGGCCATGGGGGATTTTCCCAAAAACAGTGAAAAGCTCGAATTGCATCCAGAACTCAAGGTTTTCAATAAAATTCACAAATGGGCCTCTCCAACCGACTGAGGATGAACATCAAAGCACATTCCCCAAGCAAGAAAAAACCATAAAAGAAGGGTCAGGACATCAAAAAGTGAAAAATGAGGGTCCCTACTTTCAATGGGGCATGTGTGCAAAAACTCCACAACAAATGGTGACTTCGCTGGGGAAATGCTTCAGAGCATTTGAAGGACAATCTAGAATCAAGGACCTAGAATCTCTAGTTTCAATACTGTTCATAAGGACACTTGTGAACAAAGTATGAGAAACCACAAGCAAGAAGACCTTTTCTTATACCAAGGTCCAAGTGTGTGTATTTTGCATTTATTTCTTACTCCTTACGTGCAATGGGAACCAGAGCAAATATGACCAAGCTACATAAAAATTCTAACTTCAAAAGCAACCTGGATAGAGCCTCGCTACCAGTCAAGTGTCCATAGCCTCGACGAGGTTATCACTGTGACCCTCCCAAGCATAGCTCTACTGCCAGCTAGGCATCTATAGCCCTGGTATAGATACTAGGATACCCCTGATAAGGTGAAAGTTATTTTGATTTTCAATATTTTCCTTTTTTCTCTTCCTTTTTTTTTTTTTTCAGAGCCTTTTCTTTTCACCTCATAAGTAACAAAACTCACACTCAGGGAGGAGGAACACAGTGGCACTAAAGCAAAATATAAGATTTTTCACCAGGTCAAATTACCCAAGAACCCTATGCAACTCCAGAATCTTAAATTTTAGTGTGAAGGTGTGAGACCCAAATATATTCCAAAGTTTATCCAAACAAGTGACTCTAATTCTAAGTACAAGGGACATCAGATAAAGGAATTCCACCACTTCACTCTGAAAAGCTGATTAGATTCTAAAAATAAATTTCCAGAATAATCCCAAGAAAATATCCTATTATATAGATGCAACAACCCCAAGAAAGCAAGAGACCAAAAGCCAAAACAAAACGAAAGAAAAACGAACCAAAGAAAACCTACACTGACCAAAGCAAACAAGCAAAGCAAAGCAGAAAACAAACCTACTCTAAGCTATGTACATGATGAGCTACAAACAACTCATAGTTGAAAATAATGTTTCAGATACTGCCCATTGACAGGCAGTGGGATATCCTCACCAATGAGGGTTTTCAAGTGGAAAACATTATCTCCCAAAATTTCTAAAATCTGGTAAGGACCAAGCCAGAGTTTATAAAATTTACCATGCTCTCCCTTACAGTCATGGGCTTTATCCCAATAGAGAACTAGGTTAGAAATTATAAAGGCTTTCAACTTAGCTCTCCTATTAAACCATCTTTTTACTACACCCTGATGTTTAGCAAAGTTTTCTAGGGCTTCATCTCTTTTCTCTTCTAGGTGCAATAACTCAAGAAAATGGGCTTCATGTTTATCTTCCTCATTATAGTATTCATTGATAAACTGTAGGGTAGGGATCTTCAATTGGATAGGGAACACGAGCTCCAAACCATACACCAAGTGATAGGGAGAGGTTCCTATGCATGCCTTCTATCTAGTACGGTCAGCCCGGAGAGAAAATTGAAGCTAGGTGTGCCAATCCTTAGGATTTTGTTCTAGCAACTTACAAATAACTATTAGTAAGTTCTTATTGGAAGAGTCAGCTATACCATTACCCTAAGGGTAATAATTGGATAAAAATTTAATAACAATCCCGTGATCAAACACCAAATTAGAAAATTTCAGTGATGCAAATACAGGGCCATTATCACAAACTAAAGATAGTGGACAACCAAAATTATTAATAATCCTAGACTTGAGAAAATTGATTACCACATCCGAAGTATATTGTTTACAAGCAAGAGCCTCTGTCCATCTAGAAAAATAATCAATTATGGTAAGAATATACCTATGACCCGCAGAAGATGGGGGGTTAATTGGACCTATGAAGTCCATACCCTACTGAGCAAATGGTTTTACCTCTATGATAGGCTGAAGTGGAAGAGCTGCATGTTTTTCCTTACTTGTTATAGTTTGACATATGTGGCAAGTCCTCACATGGTGTGCATCTTTGAACAAAGTAGGCTAATAATAACCTGGCCTCAAAATATGATTTGTAGTGGATGATGCAGAACCATGTCTTGTGTCATATTTCTCATAAAATTCAATCATCACTCTAGCAACCTCTTCCTTACCCAAACATCTTAGGTATACACCTTCATGATTTTTTTTTAATACAGGATAGCTCCTTTCTGCATAAAACTTCCACTCTTCAGGCACAATGCTCACCTCTGAACCGTACTAAGGTGATCAGGACATCATTGGTTCAACAAATAGAAAATTATTTCATCATACCAATCCCCTGGAGATACCTCCTAAAGATGATAGTGCTGGGCCATGAGATCATGACCTGTCTCAGCCATTGTCTTCATGAGTCCCTGCCCTCTCACTAATTTCATGAGTTGAATTTCCATATCATATTCCTACAACATAGTTACCCATTTGGCTCTTCGTTCACCCAATTCATTCTGCATTAACAACAACTTTACTGTAGGATCAGGTACTATGGAAAAAACCTTATTCCTCAAAATATAGTGCCTGAAATTTTTCACTGCTCTGACCAAAGCATAAGCCTACTTTTCAACATTGTGATACCTTAATTCTGCATCCTTTAAAGGGGTACTCATGAAGGCTATAGGATTCTCATTGCCTTTATCATACTTTTGGGTTAGCATTCCAGCACAAGAGTGATCAAAAGCGAATGAATATATGTAAAAAGGTTTAGCATAATCTGGACTTACCAATACTGGAGCCTCACAAATAACTCTCTTGATTTCTGTAAATGCCTCCTTAGCTTCTGCATTCCACTCTACTTTTGCTTCTTGTTTCAACATAGCATTTAATGGTTTCACTATTTATGCAAATCTAGTGATAAATTTTCTAACAAAGAACGACTTTATCTCTTTCTTAGTTGCAGGAGGTTGTATCTTCAAGATAGCCTGTATTCATTTAGGATCAATTGCAATACCCTATTTTGATATGACATGTCCCAACAACTTTCCCTCTGTAACTCCAAAAATGCACTTCCTTGGATTAAGGAAAATCCCAAACTCTTTGCACCTTTGGAATACTTTTCATAAATATGTTATATGATCACCTCATTTCTTAGAAAAAACTATCAAGTCATCCATATAAATAATGATGCACTTACCAATTATATCTTTAAAGGAAATGTCCATGGCTCTCTGGAACATAGCTCTGACATTGATTAACCCAAATGGAATCCTTCTGTAAGAAAAAGTTCCCCATTTTGTAGTGAAGGCAGTCTTGTGCCTATCCTCATACTGCACCATAACACCCATCCAAGAAAGATATCATCTGAGATCCATTAACTGTCTGAAGTACTTCATCCAATGATGGAACTGGATAATTTTCCTTTTCTGATGCTCTATTTAGATTCCTAAAATCCACACACAGTTTGATTTCTCCATTCTTCTTTCTTACTGGAACCAGATTTGCAACCCAAGTTGAATGTCTTACTGGAAATATAATTCATGTTGACAATAAATTCTGCACTTCCTTCTGAATAATGGGTTCTAACAACACATTGATTGGCCTCTGTCTCTGTCTAAATGGTTTGACATCTGTCTCCAAAGGAATGGTGTGTGTAATAATTGAAGTATCGTATGTTTTCAAATCTTCATAACTCTAGGCTATCACATCAGGGTATGTGTACAATGCATCGATAATCCCTTTCCTTTCCTTAGGAGTACACACCTTACCAATAAAAACATTCTTCACATCATCCGATGTCCCCATATTATATGTTTCACACTAGCTACTGAGAGATTCCCTTTTAACTTGCTATTCCTGATCTCTTATCTTATCCAAATCAAAGATTCATTTGAGTTGCACCATACCCCTTGGAATAGTATTGGTTTTTAGATTAATGATTCCTCCTAAGTCTATCTCTGATTCTTGAAGTTCCACCTCATCAATGACTTGAGAAGAAAACACATCATAACTCATGAGAAAATCCAAAATATGCTTATCATCTTCAAATACCTGGAAATTAGTAATGTTATCAGGCACTAAAGGTACTGGAGTGAATTGAACTATAAACCTCTTCAATCCTGAGAGTGATAAAGGCTGCAAGGTGCTAGTAGTTTGTGCCAAAGAATTTGCAACTTGATTCCTGCTTCGAGGGATCAATTGGATATTGAAAGCATCAAATTCCTCGATGAGATCCCACACTCTATGCCTATAATTGGTCATTCACCTATCATGGCAGGAATGTTGTTTCCTTACTTGTTTGACTACTAATTCAGAGTCCCCAAAGACCTATAATATCTTAACTTTCTTCTTTGATTCCATCAACAAGCCATGAATCAAAGCTTCATATTCAACAACATTATTAGTACATTGGAATTGGAGTCTGTGAGCAGCAAAATAATTCTTACCTTTAGGACTGATCAACTCAAATCTTGCTTTAGCACCCTACTTAGATTTAGATCCATCAAATCTCAATGTCCAACAACCATCAGGTTCCCGTGGTTTTAATTTATCCCACTCTTTGTTGAAAATGGGGGGCTTCTCAGGGAACATTGGGTTCCTACCCCTATCATTATCTAACCCTTTTTGTATACTAAGCCCAATAGTCAGGACTGGACCAATGCGTTCTTGTATATGTTCCATAGCAGTTTGACACAAGTCACATTCTAACTCAAAATGAGGAGCATCATTGACTCAGCACCAATTGTGAAGCAATAGTTCCTCAAAAGTCGTCCTTCCTCCCAACTGTATCTGATTTTCCATACATTTTTGTATAAATGCCTAAAAGTTATCCAAAAAACTAAGTTTCTTGTCCTCTTGGTTATCTGTTGTATCTGTTCGTTCAGTCAGCAGTTCGAAATTACTAATCTCTAGCACAAATTCCTCTAAGGGGCCCTGTAACATAAATACTTTTTCATTCTCTGTAGCTACTGCAGCCAATACATAATTTCCCATGCTAACCTCAAACACCAATACCTCATTAGAGATATTCTGGTATTTAGTGATTACATACTTCATTTGGGGTTCTCTTTCAATTGGGATTTGATTTGGAACTCCTTTCCATGGTAGCCACATGTGAGAATGATCTATAGAGGTATACCCATTCAATTCCTTAGTGAAATCTCTGCCTAAAATCAACCCGTAAGTATCAAGAATGTCAGCAACCTCGATGTTAATCACTTGTTAGACCCTAGGATCTGATGCAAGCTACATGGGGATCATATTCAATTCTCCAACTACACTTACCTTTGTTTTGTCCAATTGAGTGAATTTCTTTTGAGAGGCTATAGGGGTAGTACCCAATGCTTTGCAAATAGCAAAAGGCATAACATTTGTAGATGCTCCTGAGTCTAGAAGACAATTATGCAGATTCTTTCCAAAGATACAAACAAAAATTAGGAAAGGAGGGGTTTCCATCTTTCCTTGAAACAAAATCAACTGAGTGTTAGCTTATGCAACTTGATTCTTATCTTTATCTCTCCCCTTGTCTACAGGGAGGATCTGACCTCTAGGTGTCTGGGAACTAGAAGACCTAGTAACAGCCTCATGGGTAGTTACCCCCTACAGTACTATCTTTGGACTGAATGACCCTAAAATTGCATTCCTAATAGCAG
The DNA here is from genome assembly GCA_007115665.2 of Sequoiadendron giganteum. Taxonomy (NCBI): domain Eukaryota; kingdom Viridiplantae; phylum Streptophyta; class Pinopsida; order Cupressales; family Cupressaceae; genus Sequoiadendron; species Sequoiadendron giganteum. The sequence goes on along the minus strand of CM021109.1, from coordinate 63,459,235 downwards.
GGAATCTTAATAATTCAAAAGGATAAAGACTTACCTTTACTTTCTTGAATTCTTTAGTCACATATTCGTCCAATTGCTCCACATTCAGATCACCATGGGTCTCCTTATGGCCACTAGCCTACCTATCTTTAGAAACTTCAGCATTGTTTCCTTTTGCCAAGTACTATGTTGGTACATGCAGATAAGGTGGATTATTGCTAGCTTGCGGATCCGAGGGAGTAGTGAAATTGTTAGGAGGGATAGGAGTAGTGAAAGGACCTCCAGCTTGTGGAATCCTATTGGGTCTACTTCTCAAATCATATTTCTTCACTGGCTGTTGAAACATATGGACCTCTTCAACACCAACTTCCTCCTCATCCAACTAGCCATTATCATTCACATTTTCTTCATTAAACAACTAGGAAATATTGTCCTCATTTAACACTTGTTCTGCCTCATTCTCCTAGTCACTGGGTTCTTCTTCTAGTTCAGTTTCCTCAGCTTTTGGAAATGGTGCATGATTAAGCACCAGCATTGGAGAATCATAGGGATTTGAGGGTACAATTTCCTAACTACTGGAATTGTTCTCAACTTCATACTGAAATATGGAAGTGGTAGTCTGGAACTCAGTGTAATCCAACTCAGAATGCAGACTTTTTTTATGAAGCCTACACCAACTAGACAAAGCTTCCTCTGCCAAGTATACACTATTTGGAGGCTTTTCCTGAGTAGAAGGCTGATCCAAGGGAGTAGGAATCCCTCCATTATTAGGTCCAGTATTCTATGATCTATTCTACCTAGGTGGTTTCCCTCTATCAAATCTTTGTCCACCTTGCTGGTTTCTATCAAAATTCTGGACACAACCTTGTCTTCTATCAAAATTTTGACTAGAACCTTGTCCTCTATCGTAATTTTGATTTTTGTCAAAATACTGCCCTCTTACACAGTTCTTGTTCTCCGTACCATAGTTAGATTGCATATTCTTTTGAGCAGCCTGAAGTTGACTATTTTGATTTCTCAAATAAGTTACCTCCATATTCAATTTTTTTACCTGCTCAAATAACTCATCCAACCGATCCTTATCTAGGCCATTAGGTGGTGTTGAGTTCATACTACCAAGAAGGTATCTAGGTATTCCTCCAGAACCAGCAACCTGATTCAAGACTTCTAAATTTTGTAGATATGTAGGAAAACCAGCTTGTTGTTGATGAAGGGGTTGATTAGCTCTTTGCTGAGGATAGGAGGTCATAGGTTGAGCTTGATTTAATGGAGTTCATGGATGAGGGACCAAAGGAAATGAGGATATTGGGTTCATTAAGGTGTGACTGGTCAAAGCTTGATTGAGGGATTGAACTTTTCTAGGGTGAGCAATAGGTCCCAAGGAAGGAAAAGGTCTTGATAAGTGTTGCCTCAAATCCATGCTAACCTTAACAGCTTCTGCATATGTAGTGAGTAAAGTATTTGGAGGATTAGTCCTTTGCTTAAGAAGGTGGTTGTAAGGCTATCCAAGGCCTCAAGGTAAACCTCTAGAGAAGTGTTTTTATTTCCAGCATAAGGGGCCTGGATTCTGGTATAAGCTCAATGGAACCTATCATTAAATGACCCTATTGGCTCATTAATCTCTCTTTTCACCCCATTAAATTGTAGGTATAGCTCATTGGCACTAATGGGAATCTTAAACTTCTGCAAAAACACAGTCTCTAGTTCAATCCAATTATGAATGGAAGTACTAGGTAAGTGATTATACCAATAAAATGCCTCTTCCGCAAGAGAATAAGGGAAAATCTTGCATGCAACATCTTCATGGTTAATTCCTCTATCTCTCAGTCAAGTCTAAAAAATCCTAATATGCTCCGTTGTTGTCTTGTTGGGATCATGAGTATGAAACTTTGAGCAAAAATGCTCAGGGTTCTTGGGCATGACATTGTAATTATTAAAGATCAATGGGGATGGATTATTAGCAAGGAAATCCATTGATGGGGGTGGGGGTGGTAATGACTGATTTATGAGTGGTTATGGTTGTGGAATAGGAATTCGTTCAAAGTCAAAGCCAGATGAGGATGATGGAGATGATGGAAGTGGCTGAGCGGATGATGATTCTTCCCCTCCTCCGGTCCTTCTTGACCTAGTAGGGGCTTCTAATTCTTGAAATTATTCTTCTCCTGAAGTAGATCTAGTTCTTCTTATGATCCTCTTAAGAGAGATGGCATTTAGGAAATGCTCCATCTTGCTTATTCAAAGCCCTCCTTCTAGCACCAATCTGTTGATGGTGTTTTCTGCACAACAACTCAGACAGAATATGATATCCTATCTCTCTTGAAAGGTAAATCTCTATGGGAAAGAGATAACCCCAAGGTCTCTAATGTCAGGTCTTGACAATTCAATAAAACAACTCAGTGATAAATGTGAAAATGTTGGTAATCACAAAGGGACCTTACTACAAGCAAATACTAGACTTTGAATTTATCAAATATGAACAATGAATTGATACTTGAAATCCTCAATTGAACCCAGATAATAAAATAAACAAAAAAAGATAAAGGTTTCAGAGATAATTCTAAAACTACTTCTAACCCTAGGATTGATAATGCCAAAGAAAATATGCTCAAAATGGACCAATCTCTCATAAAATAATTTATGTTTGACCCAGATAAATCTGCAATTTCACATAAATAGTGCAATCTTCTAAGGTATTTAAAGATTTTCAAATCATAAACATTCGTTTGAAAGAATCCTATTGCAATTGGAGGTGAACAAACATCTATAACTGAACTAGGAACACTTTTAAGTCTAGGCTAAGTTTGCAAAGCATCTAACAATCAGCTAACTACAAAAGTATGGACTAGAGATCACTGCAAACATTCCAAACATGAAACCCTAAGCATCACCAAACTATCTAATTATGAACTTGATCAATTTTAAAGATAGAACAATAAGAACCATGCCAAATAAAACTTCACACAAGAAAGATACCAAATCACAATATCCCTTCTTATATTAAGTCATCCAAAATGGCAACAATTTCAGCCTTCTGTTACAATACTTGCTTGAAGATAAACCCTAATTCGCTCAAATATGAAACCTCTATTCTATCTCTCTATGCCTACCATGTATTTCCTTTTAAATGAGGCAACATGCCCAATTTATATAGAATCCCAGAAGATAGGTTGGCCCAAAAATTAGAATTTATAATAAAAACATGTCACCCAATAGGTCGGCCTCAAAAGATATTCGAATACAATATGAAATGTGCAATTTACACCAATTTCATCCAAGTCAGCCTAGGGTCACAAAAGGTCGGCCCAATGCATGTAGATAATGGGAAGCACAAACTTTGATGTAGCTCTATATGATTACTTCCCATCCTTGTCTTTAGCTTGATCTTCCTCACCATGGACGACTAGTAACACTCTATCCAACTCAACAATAGGTGGCACAGGAAAAAACCTAACTCTTCTTTCAAGAGACTTAATGTCATCTCTTTCCTGACTTACTGTACCATCCCAATCAGCCCTATTATTTAAATATTTGTCAATAACTATAATGTAGGTTGCAGCATCATCTAGCCGATTTTCAGTGACTGGACCTTCACTGATTGGAGAATAAACATCTCTCCCCCATTTCCTAAGTTGCTCCAGATTGAGGTGCTTTGGAGCAAACTTCTTCCTTCCTGTCATAATTTCAAAGAAGGAGATACACTTTTCATGAATACCAATCAAAGTGTCCTTAATCTTCCTCCCTTGTTTCTAAATATTTTTCAAGGCCCTTTGCCTCATTTGCAAGATCTCGAATGATTGCCAAGGCTCAAAAACCCTTGGGGAAGTAAGAATCCCACTCTTTACCAATTTATCCTCAGTAAACTCCATGATTGTTTTTATTTTCTGCAGTAGGAGATTAGTATCCTCTTTGTCTTGAGCAAGCACAATTTTCAACTAGTCTACCAACCTCATGGCATCTCCTCCAGTCGACAATATATCCTTGATAGTGCCATTTCCTTTGGTTTGAAGCCCCTGCAACTATGGCATTGGAAGTGCCTTTCATCTTCTCAAGCTCAAAGATTGTCTCTTGAGGCAAGGAACCCGCAGCAAAGGAGGAAGAGGAGCCAATAGATTGCGAGGGTTTCATCAACTCCTACAAGTACTTCTCTAGTTTCTTATTCTCTCTTTTGGACTCATGCCTATTTTGCATAGCCCTCTTTAGTCCCCCCACAATTATAGCACTGGAGCCTTCATACTCCTTAATGTCTTGTTCCATAGATGCATGCACCAAGTCAATAGTTTGCACATGATAATCTTTTGCAGTCACATTATCTCTATCTTTATCTGGAGCAGGGGTAACAATGTGAGCCACTCCATTACCTAACCCATCTCTCTCAATATGGGACACCACCCTAGCCTTCTTCTTAGTCTTTCCCTTTTCAACATTGGCCATTAAGTCATCCCAATTGGGAGGAGCATCTTCTACTATCACCAATTTTCTCTTCAATTCTTTATCCAATCAACTAGGAATGGTAGACTTAGTTGGCACTGTATCTTGCTTATCCTTTTCCTACTGGACACTTGGTTGATCTTTCTCAACACTTGGCATGCCAGGGATCTCCTTGACTAGATCCTCCTTGTTTAAAGACTGCCCATCTATAGTAACCTGTGTTGGTGAGGGGATCTTGGATGGTACCTCCTCCTATTGAGGAGATTTGTTCAATTATTCCTCTATAGGTGAATCTGCATAAGCCACCAAGGGAGATCGGATCACTTTGTCAACCTCTGCCTTTGCATTGTAGAGCTCTCCTTCCTAAAATTCCTCCTCACCCAAGTCCTTAGGATCTTCATCCTTCCTTGGTTCCTCTTGTACACTATCAGTAGCCTGAGTAAGGGAAATGCTTTCTTGTTCAATAATAGGAGTAGTCACAGGAACATCCTCCTTCTTTACAGCTTCCTTCGGGGAAGGAGTCCTTGACCTCCTTATATACACCTATGTCCTTTCCCCAAAAATTTCCACTTCTACCATAGGTGGCCTAACTTCCTTATGAGTTTTAGGTGCCTCCTCCTATTTTTGTGATTGCCTCACAAGTTTTCTTTTCTTGGTCAATGGAGGAGTAACGTCTACTTCTTCTTTTTATTCTCTGTCCTTTTCAACTTCTCTCCTCGAAACATGCCTCCTCTTCTTGGCAATAGGATTTCTTTGTTTACCTACTTTTGCAGCCTTCTTAGTTTGAAAATCTCTAGCTTGAATCTTGAAGGGAGAATCTACTTTTGCCTTACCCTTAGGATCCTGTTCATGTAAATCTTCAGAAGCAAAAGGAGACCCCAAGTCTCCCATCAAATCATAAGTGCATTGGACACCCTCACTTTCCAACTGTAGCATTTTGTGCTTTAGCCACAATTTGGAGTACCTGGTCATAGGAGTCATGATTTGGTCCAATTCAGTTTTCTCTTCTCCCAACTAGTCAACTTCTCCAACTATTTCTTCTTTCACGACCTCAAAGATGTGACCCTAAATCAGATTTCCATCTTCCTCCACTTTTTCAGGGATGGCCTTTATGTTGTATAACCTCACCAAGTCCATTGGCAGCCTAGATAATTTCTTCTTTCTCACATCAAATTCATTGCCAAGGTTAGCCCAATAATCTTCAATATTGTCTTTGTGACTGTACTCTCTACTCGCCTTCTTTTGTGCTTCCCTAGTGATATCAAACCTTGATCTCTTAGAATGAAAAGAGAGGCCAAAGGTACTCATTTCCTCTTCAGAAGCATGAACTGACTGGATGGAAGGACAAATCTCACCTGTTCCTAACTTCAAGGGGAAATAATTCCCTAACCCTATTTTGTGCTTGTCCCCTTTCACAATTATGTCAAAGTCACAAATCTACCTAGTGACCTCCAATAGTATGATGTGATCAGTTGGATACCTTAGGAGTTTGTAAGGATCCCTTTGACAACCATCAATCCTAATGTAGGAGAAGGTGGAGAACTGAATCAACCATGTCCCATACCTCCTTATTAATTCCTTGGCCCTATCAGAAATTCTCACATGCTCTACACCCTACAACAACCTGGTAATATACATTGTGAAAGGATCATTTTCTCTTATATAGCTTTCTCCTGCCAAGTGCAACTGTGGATACACCTCATATATTGCATCATGTCCAAATTTAACCCTAGTGCTTAACCCCTTATATGGGTGAAATCTTGTCAATGCATACACTAGGTAGGAGGTCATGGTGAAAGTCTTAGTTTGCAAAAAATTACACATCTGCTCATGGATCACTACACTTATGGCTCCTGCCCAGTGGTAATCTATACCTTGCTCCACCCGAGAAAAGACATTGAACATCCAGATCTCAAACACCCCTGCACTCTTACACCCTACCAACTGATTGTGGAGAGTGATGACATTGTAGTACTCCCTTTTGAACTTGATCCTGAAAAGCTACTTTGGCAATTTAGAGAAATGAGACGTGGGATTTTCCAACCAAGAATTGATCACCTGCTGGGACTTGACCACATTTTCTTCGTAATACTTCTCTGCATAAACTCCCTAATATCACTTCAATTAATCAATATCATAAAGAAATAACTTAAAACTCCTTAGCATAAGTTTATTTAATTATTCAAATGCATCAACAATAAACAAATTGCTCATATAATCATCAGATTCTTCATTTCCACAATACTTTGAAGGAATCCACCAGAGATGGAAATCCCCGAAAACAACAACGGTTTAATCAATCCGAGGAAATAAAGAAGGCACGGAACATCTGGGAAAAAATGAATGACATGGATTTCAGTAGAAGTAAAATAGACTTAGCATGGAAGCAGTAATTTAGCAGAATGACCCAACCACGGACATCGAAAAAATCTGGAGGAAGCGGGTTTCCGCGAGGTAGAGAAAAGTCCGGTTTAAATAGAAAAATATGAAGAAAAAAGGAAAGACAAAGAAACCCTGGGGAATCCGCCTGAGGAGGAATTCCGCGAAGGCAGTGAAAACCCGAATGCCCATGGCTTCCTTGTCTTCACCTAAAATAGATGAAAATGGACACGGACCATGAGCCTGCCACTCGACAATGTTTAAAACCTAGACCTCCAATGGATCAATCATGAAATTAAAACTCACCTCTCAACAATTCGAGAGGGATCGGTTATGCCCTAGGTTGAAAACCCTGAAACCTCTACCATGGGAGCACATAAAGCCCAATTAGGACCTACTTACAAACAAAGACAGGGAATTTGGGACAAATGCAAGCAAGCCCCACCAACCAGCAATGAAAAGACCAGCCCAATAATCTTTAATATTCAAAACATACACCCAAACGGAGCAACAAGACACAAAAAACCCTAAATTCCTAGACAAGGTGCACACACACAAGCAAGAACAAAGCAATGAATGGCACAAAAGAACATGAAGCAAAGCAATTGAAGACTAACAAAGGAAGAGAGCATATCTACATACCATGAGAGTAGAAAGAACTAAAACCGATGATACCAATAAATAACCTTCAAATGCGAGGAAAATACAGACAATGCTCATGAAATTCAAATGCAACACTCGAAATCACTCTGAAATGCACGATCTAGAAATGTACCTCAAGCTCCAGTACTCCAGACTCAAATGAAAAGCAAATAAAAAAACTCAAATGATCAATCTCTTCCCAAAATTCAATATATCATCACCCCAAAAGTTGTACGATCGCCATTAATGAGATTGACAAGACAACCAATACCAAAAATCCAGAAATCCGACAGAGCCACGGACTTCGAAAAAATTTGGACACTACAGATTTCCCCGGGTTTGAGCAGAAAGGTAACCAATTCTGGACTCCAAAGGAAAACTGGGAAAATCCAGCCAAGGGGATTTTTTCGAAAATAGTGAAAAGCCCGAACTGCATCTAGAACTCAAGGTTTTCAATAAAATTCACAAATGTGCCACTCCAACCGACTGAAGATAAACATAAAATCATGTTCCCTAATCAAGAAAAAACCATAAAAGAAGGGTCAAGACACCAAAAAGCAAAAAATGAGGGTCCCTACTTTCAGTGGGGCATGTGTTCAAAAACTGCACAAAACGATCCTTAGTACAATCCTTGTAATCTATAATTTTCTCAATAGCACTCACCTTTTCACTGTAAGCATCAGGAAGAGTTCATATAATCCTCTTTACAATTATGATTTCATATATATTAGTTCCAATGGATCACACTCTAGCCACAGACTCATCCAATATCTGTACATTCGCTAATTTAACATTCTCATCTTTAGACATGTGTAAAAGATCAAATTTGTTTCCAAATTCTATATTTTTTCTTATTTTACCCTCTCATCACCATCGTGTGCTCTTTCTAAATTATCCCAAACTTTCTTAGCTATCTTCAAATTCTGCACCTTAATCAACTTAAAATGTGCTAGACTATTCTTCAAGATGAACTTTTCCTTATTATTCACTTCATGTGCTCTGATTTATTTAGGTTTACTTAGACCATTAGTAGGAGTGTAGGGTTTTTTATAAGATTTCTCTAAATCATATCCACAATACTACAAATATTCTTCCATCAATACTTTCCAAATACCATAATTAGTTTTGTAAAACCTTAGATAATCATAGATCATTTTTCTAGCCATCCCGAACCTTCCTCTAGTAGTTAAGATCTTTGTAGTGTTTCTTTAATCAACTTAATAACTAGGAACATGAATTCCTCTACTTAGGGATTGAACATCACAACCAACAACCATAATCTACTAAAGAACCTCATTTAATTGTCAATCCGAGGATGTGAACTTGAAATGGGTCAGCATAATATATCCACTAATCACCTTTCCTAGACATGCATGATTTCCTAAGATGCTTTATACTAGAACTCTAATTACTAGAATAACTTTACTGAATAACTTGCTTTGGAAATGAAAACTGAAAGATAAAACTACTTTGCATCTAGTGGTTGTAGGAACAGTTGACAGCTCTATGTTTTTCTAGCTATAGGAACAGACACATTAACTTCTATGAAAGAAAGTGCAACTATCCTAACTTACAAAATGAAAGTATAGGAAGTTCCCTAAGTGGGCCCCCTTAGTTAATGCCAAAAGTAGACAATAGATTAGGTGAAAAACTTCATAAAATTTATTGATTCAAGGTGAAACAATACATAGCACGCAATCTCTCTTGATTGTATTTCTGAAACTGAAAATGTGTTTACAACAACAATCTTCCAACCCATTCTTTGAAGGATAATGGGCTATTTATTGAAACTAAATCTAACTACTAACTAACCTTCCCTTATAAATCAGGAGGTCTTTATTACATTCAACTAACTTAGCAAAGCGGTGGATAGAAATGAAAGAACTAAGTCAAATCAGTTTATTAGTCTTAAAGTGCCATCATCCTAGATTTATGCACCATCAAGATGCTTGAGCTAGATTTCTGAAACACCCCTCTTGCATGGTGGATGAATTGAAACTACCTCCCCACTGTTCTATAGCTGAACTGGTCTTCATTGATTTGGTCTTCTACCCACGAGTGGGAATTGAATTCCTTCCTCCAATCGTGGTACCTGAAAAAATATCCTACTGGCTATTCCTAAGGTAGAGAGTTAGCTCAACACATTCAACATTTAAGATGATTCATTACTTCATTTATACATCTATTCAAGCATTAATCTAAAGCAAACATTATTCTAGGTGTGGCTTCAGGAAGTTCAATAGTAGAGGCTGCAGGAAAGGTTTGTCATCACACAAGGTTTATAAGGTATTCATCAAACTAACAAAATATTTAAAGTAATAATCATGGAAGACTTAGTGTAATATACTTATTATATTAAGCATAAAAAGTTTGTGTTTTATCCCATAATCAACACCAAATGTTTGTTTTAGCATAATGAAAAAGCATAAAAGTGTTTGTAAAAGTGTGATCTAGATGTGCCAAAAACTTGGCTCATCATTCCCCTCAACCGACTATTTGTTGGACCCTTCAAAAAATCTAGCATTTCTTCTCCTGGTAAATTATCTTAAATCAACATTTTGCTGCTATCCACACTCTCCATGCTAGAAACTCCAGAAGTGAGCTCGCATTGCCTCTAGCCTTTGCCATCTGTTATCCTTAGAACTCCTATTATATATGTTGTTTTCCCCCTCCATAGACAGTAATGGCCATAGGAGAATAGGTGGTTGCATAACCAAGGGAAACCAATTCTCCCTTTTTGTCCTAGCATTCCTCATGTATCTCTCTACCCTTCTGGTTGTTGCATACAAGGTATTGGGAGCATGTGGTTCTGCTCTTTTTAAATGAAATGGAAGATGTTCCCATCTTGTTTGGATGTGCAGGTTTGTAGACCCAAGATCATTGTTTATTACATGGGAATACTGAGAAAATACTTCTTGTCTCAAAGGCTCAATCAATGGCCTGACTCTTTCATCTCTCCATAATTTCTTCCAATCAAAGTAGATACCCATTCCATTCTTTGATTCATTCCTCACAAATAATGGCATATTAACTTCATCATGTTGATGACTATCAAATTTTTCCCCCCTGCTTATTTCATTGGTGATCCAGGAGATCAAGGCGCTGATATGAATATCGCCAACATAACATAAGGGGTTCCAATCTTTATCCTGGGGTATAGCCAAATTATGCCTCATAAAATTCTTCTGGGGTATCTAATGAAGGATTTTTACCTTTCCAAATTCTAATCAGTTGGAAGTTCAAATACAGCTCCTTGAGATACATTGCATAGACAGGTGAAGGCACTCGACACTGCATCAGATGTGGAATAAGCTCTACCACTTGGTTGAGAGTGTCATTTAAGTTAGCAATTTCTAGATTCTTGTTCTAGATTATTCTTTGTAATCTCTCAATTTCAAGTGCAGAAGTAGTCTATTGATGCTGGAGTCCTTCAAAACATGCCATCCCTATAGCAAAGTTCATGACATGAAGCAGAGGTCTATGATTATAGCTTACTGCAGGTGATCCCTGTATTTCTTCAGTTACATCCACCTTTCTTTGTTCCTCTTCTCCAATTACCTCTATATTATTTGATGGTTCAAAGTTTTCCTATCCTGAATTACCTTCCTGTTGCCAACCTTCCTGAACTTCCTAGGCAGCAGGAATCTCATCAGTCATGCCAATGCTATCACCCTCTTCTTCTAATGGAATCACAACTGCTGCCTCTTCCTTCCCAACATATCCTACTTCTTCTTGTAGTTGTCCTGCCATGCTTTCGTGTATCTGCTCTGCAATGGCACCCAATTCATCTAGGCCTGCTCCTTCAGGTGTACCTACGGTCTCCACAACAATAGGTTCCTCCATTTCTAGTATAGGACTAGAAATTTCTAAGGTTGGTGGTGCGGTAGGAGTAGCATCAAGTGATTATCGAGCTTCCTGGTTCTAGAGTCTAGAACTCCTTATGGAAGTAGGAATTGTCTTACGCTTCTTTGAGGGCTTTACCATAGGAACAGAGAGGTTTTATTTTTGTTTTCTTTTTGTAGGCTTAGGGGTTGCCACAATGGGTGACTTCCCTTTCTTAATAGTGGAAGAAAACTTAGGATTTTTGATGGGGGTTTTTTCAGAAAGAGGAATGTCATCTTGTGAATCGGATGATTCCTGAGTAGGGGACATAGCGGCAGAGGTCTAGCCTATGGATTGGGAGGTTCACTACTTGAAGGTAAGAGGTTTCCCTCTAGGTCCAACATTTTGAATTTTGGGATTAAAATTGACAATGAATTCCTTCAAGGTCATCCTTGATGTATCTTGAACATATTTTTTAACAAGTAATTTAATAAGGTAGTGCTGGGATACGGAGTTAACCCTACCCTTTCTAAATTCAATAGCACTATTGGATAATAAGTTGTAAAGGAAGTTGGGGACATTCATCAACAATCCATAGCATAAATGAGACAAAAGTTTGAAGTGATGAGAATGCAGGATTGAAAACCTACCTTCACAGGTTATGTATTTGATTATATATCCCGCTCGTGACACCCAGTCCTGTGGTAGACTCATCCTTTATGCACCATGCTTATCTACCCATAGTGGAGGGTCATTCGACTGAGTAAACTCTGCCCTGGTGCTCTTTGCATCCCTTCCTTGAGGAAATGTTTCTCCGACTTGAGGTAATCCTATTATCTTTGCAATTATGTCAA
>CM021109.1:63321420-63447111 GCA_007115665.2 Sequoiadendron giganteum | reverse complement strand
CTTTGGCTACAGGATCAACTGTTTACTGCACAAATTTGAACTGGCTCAGAAATTCTTCCCTGTCAATGGGCTTATAGTAGAGCTTTAGAGGATGCCTATTGACTAATAGCTTAAATTGGACCTCATCAATGGTCCTCAATTGTACATCACCATTTGTGAATACTTCCTCTATCTCATATGGACCCAACCATCTAGTTTTCAATTTGCCTTGATTGTCCTTATACTGTGAGTCATATAACAGAGCCCAATCTCCTACTTTGAATTTATTTTCTTTAATGTACTTATCATACCATTTTATTCACTAGTTTTGTATTATTTTAGTGTGGTGCAGGGCATTCTTTTAGAGCTCATCCAAGGCATTGAGTTGCATGACTCTTTCCTTTTGTGTAGTTGTTAAGTCCATGTCCATTTCCAATGTTGTTTTTAGAGTCTTATGTTCAAACTTTATTAGCATCACAACTGTTTTACCATACACCATTTCAAAAGGTGTATACCCTGTAGTAGTCTTCCATGTAGTTCGATAGGCCCATATAGCTTCAGGTAATCTTGCAGCCCAATCCTTTCTATGCAAATCTATAGTCTTAGTCGGAATGGCCTCTATATCCCTGTTGGTGATCTCCACTTGGCCATTAGCCTGTGGATGATAAGGAGTTGATTTCTTATGCCTTATGTTAAATTCATTGACTAAGGCTGTAATTAGAGTAGAGGTAAACTGTGCCCCCCTGATCTATCACTATTTCCCTAGGGACACCAAATCTGGTGAATATTTCCTCATAGAGGAATTCTACTACTTTATTATCCCTAGCTTGCTTCATAGGTTTAGCTTCTACCCACTTTGTCACATAATCTGTGCATACAAAGATATAAGACTTACCATTTGAAGGGGGATCAATTGGTCCTATAAAATCCAACCCCCATTTGTCAAAGGGGGTAACAATCACTTGTGGAAAATGAGGCATCTCGTTTGATCTAGTTGGCATTCCCTTCCTGTGGCATCTGTCACATCTCCTAGTGTATTTGGCTACATCTCTATGCAAAGTTGGCCAATAGTAGTCAGTATTTAAGATTTTCATTGTTGTCTTTTTTGCAGCAAAATGTCCACCACACGGCTCATCATGACTTGCATGCAGTATATCATGAGTATCTTCCTCTCGTACACATCTCCTCATAACTTGATTTGGCCCTGTATAAAACATGCAATCTGTAATCCACTAAAAGTTAAAACTTTTCTCTACTAATAATCACTTTTCCTTAGGGGAGAATTGAGGAGGAGTTCTTCCTGTAGCAAGATAATTTACTATATCTGCATACCATAGGTGAATAACATTGATTGCAAAAAAATGCTCATCAGGAAAGGAATCCTCAATAAGTGCAGATTCATCTTGTCTTTGAATTCTAGAAAGGAAATCAACAACCACATTGGCCTTACCTGGCTTGTCCATAATTGTAATGTCAAATTCCTGCATTAGCAACAACCATCTTGCTAGTCTTCTTGCTATTGAGTTTTTGTTCATGAGATACCTAATTGCTGCATGATCAGTGCGGACAAATATCTGATAACCTGTGATGTAATGCCTAAATTTATTGAGGGAATAAATGATTGCTAACATTTCTTTTTCTGTAACAGTATAGTTGAGCTCAGCCCCCTGCAAGTTCTTGCTGATGTAATATAGTGCATGTTCAATTGAACCAACCTTTTGTCCTAAGACATCACCAATGGCATAATCTGATGCATCAATATGAATATGGAATGGAAGTGACCAATTAGGTCCCTTCAAAATAGGTGCTTGTGTAAGGGAAATTTTCAAATCAAGGAATGCTCTTTCACATTCCTCTGTCCAGGCAAAATTTGCATCTTTTTTTAGCAAATTGTATAAAGGGGCTGCTGTTGGACTGAAACCTTTGATGAATATTCTATAATATCCTACATGTCCTAAAAATCTCCTTATTTCCTTTTGCTTGGTAGGAAAGGGTAGATTAGAGATGACTTCAATCTTAGAAGGATCAACCTGTATTCCTGCAATAGAAATATAGTGACCAACACTATTCCTTCTTACATCATCATGAAGCACTTTTGACTATTTAGTGCTAGGTAATGATCTTCACACCTCTGTAGTATCTTCTTCAAGTTTTCTTTCGCTTCCTCAAATTTTGCACTATAAACAGTAAAATCATCCATGTATATCTCCATGCAATCATATGAGATATCTAAGAAAATACTTATTACAACTCTCTAGAAAGTTGCAGGTGCATTACAAAGATAGAAAGGAAAAATGGAGTAGGAAAATGTCCCCCAAGGGCATGTAAAAGTAGTATTTTCTTGATCCTCTAGAGCAATCTTAATTTGATTGTATCCACTAAAGCCATCAAGGAAAGAGAAATACTTTTTCCCTGAAAAATTATCTAGTACTTGATCAATGAAGGGAAGAGGAAAGTAATCTTTCTTTGTTGCAAAATTGAGCTCCCTATAATCTACAGACACTCTCTATTTTCCTCCTTTCTTAGGAATGATAACCAATGGGGAGGCCCATTGGCTATCTGAGATTGGGTAGATAAAGCCAGCATTCAACATTTTCTGGAATTCCTCTTTAACAATTTCTCTCAAGGCTGGGTTGATTCTCCTCTGGGGCTGTCTAACAGGTTTGAAGTCACTGTTGATGAAAATTTGGTGAGTACATAGCTTTGGATCAAGTCCTTTCATGTCACTATAATCCTAGGCAAAAGCTGGTTTATGGGTAGTAAACATTTTGACCATTGATGCCTACTACTTGCTGGTAAGTTTATTGTTGATATTCAAGGTTTTTCTTGCAGCTACTTCTACTTGGGAAGTCAATTCAAGCATGGATACTTCAGAAAAAAAAGGCATGTATACTTCATGGGGCAATAATGTGTGCAAACAGTCACTTGTTGCAGGATAATGAGTTGATGCGGGCAGAGGGAGAATGGTCTGTCAGGTGCATGGACTTTCTTCACAAGGAGGGTGTTCAATACCATAATTATTCAGTAGAACATTGTATAGTATCTCTTCCTCCTCTTGTTGTGCAATGAAAGGCTCTCTGGTAATCATCATGAGACTGGCCACCGAGTTCACTTCCTCTTCGTCTCCCAAATCAGGCCAAACGGTATGTCCATACTCAAGTTGAGGTTGGGCTAGAGAATAGAGGGTAAGCTTCTTTGTGGTATACCCATTAGATATTGTCATGTTACCAATCCTACATCCTATATAAGCATCAATAGTGGCTAACCATGACCTTCCTAGAATTATAGTATAACCTCCTAGGGATGCTTTTGGAGACAAAATCATAAAATCAGTAGGATATTCCCATGAATCTAGGGTGACAACTAAGTCTTCCACTACTCCATCAGGTTTGACAGTTGAACCATCAGCAAGTTGTAAGACTGTAGGTGTAGGTATTAGGTCTGAAATACTTAGCTTTGGTACAAGGTCTTTCATCATGACATTGATAATAGCTCCAAAATCTACTAAAGCATTCTTAATTTGAACCCCATTAATATTAATTTCAATAACAAGGTTGCCAAGGTCTGAATATTTTGGGATGGTAAGCTTCCCTAGCATCAAATCAGAGAGTTTGCCTAAGACATGAATAGTTTGAGGGTCTTTGTTCTTCCTACCTGTCTTCTTTAAACATGCTTCTTTGATAGCTTTGCTGTAAATAGGTACTTCCTTAATTGATTGGAACAAAGGAATTTTTACACATATGTGCTTTAGTTGGTCAATAATGTCAAAGGTAGGCTCTTCTTTCTTTTTCACGAGTTCACCTTCCCACCTTTATGGGAAAGGAGGTGATAGTGTATTGGATACCTTAGGTAATGATGGAGTCTATATTGGCTAATTGGGTTGGACTAGGCCATTGGCATCTTCTTCTTGCTCAATCTCCTCAGATGGAAATTCTGAGATTATGGGAGGAGATGGTGTGGGAAACATAGTTCCTGAATGTAAGTTGATATTATTCAAGTTGAGAGCATAGGCAAGTTGATTATTAGGATCAACAAAATAAACTTGTTGTTGTTGCTGCTGCTGAGGCTAGTTATTTGGATTGGTTGCTGCTTGAGTAGGCAGTTGGATTGGCTTTGGACTCTGGTTTTGATTTTCTATAGGAGGTGGCATAATTGACTGTTGTTGGGGTTGCTGCAGGAAACCAGTGGGTGGATTTGACCATTGCTGGCCTCCTCTCCACTGGTTAGACTATTTCCAATTCCCCTGTGGAGGTTGCCAATGGTTTTGTTGAGCATTTGGCCAAGGATTATTCCATTGAGGTTGAGAATATGGGCCATAACTTGGAGGGTACTGGTTCTACCACTGATTATTATATGAACCAAAATTTTGCAAGGGGTCCTGAGGCATACCTTGTCTTGGGGCCCATGGCCTGCACTGAGCAACAAAGAACACTTTTTCCTCTCCTTTAATGGTTTTGAACTAAGTAGGAAGATGTTGCACCTCCAAATTGACTACTTCTTTGCATCTACAGTCCTTCTTCCTCTGTCTGTAATGAGGGCAATATTCAGCTAGCATCGCATTAGCTTCATCTTTCTTCCTTCTAGATTGCATGGTGTCCAGCTAAGTAGCTACATCATTTATAATATCTTGCTTAAAGTCAAACAAAAGATTAGAGAGTTCTCTTTTTGATACACCTGAGCCACTTCCTTTTGCAAGAGAGGGTCAGAACCCCCTACCTTTCTTCATGTTTTCCCTAGAGTAATTGAGAAAAATATTCTTAATGTCATCCTTATTACTTTGGGTGATATCTCCTCCGGCCATGAGGTCTAGTGCTTCCATGCAAGTATCATTGACTCCTCATAAGAAGAGAAGTTTTTTAGACTCCTCATTTAGCTAGTGCTGAGTGTTTTTCTGCACACTGAACAAGAATTTGGACACATAATCTTCCAAAGTTTCATCCTCCTTTTGTGACATCTTGAAGATGTCATCTCCTTTCATATCATTTCCCCTACAATATTCTTTATACTTCCCTAAGAAAAATTCCTTCAATTCATCCCAAGTGGTCGTTGCATTGCCTCCTAATCCCATGAACCATATTAAGGCTAACTCTTTTAAAGTGGAAGGAAACAATTTCATCTTATGCGCTTCAGTAGTATAATCATAACTCCTACATAGGATGACAAAATTAAACAAGAAGGTATGAGGGTCCTTTGTAATAAGGCCATAGAATTTTGGGATATTTTTGAGATTATTATTGTCATGCAACTCAGGGAGTGGGAATGGAAAAGTAGGCCTTGCCATCCTTGGTGGTGGTCTTAGGTTAGCTCCTGGCTGGTAGACAACAAGGGCAAGTGGATTATTATGGGGGTCCTAGTTATTGAAAGTTTGTAGGTTATTCAATTGTTTTGTGAGTAAATCAAGGTTATCAGGCTCATCAAACAGGTTCAAGCTGATCTTCGAGGAAGAAGAAGAAGATGAAGTGACTAGGTCCTGACTAGCATCCAAATATGGTTCTTCTGGGACAATTTCTGGGTCAATCTCTAGGTCATTTTCTTGGATATCTAAACTTCTAGGAAGGAATCTTCCAAATTGGTCTCTTCTTCTAAGCATATAGTAAGAAGTAAATCTAAACTATGGAAAAATGCTAGAATAGTGAATTTTGATCTAAACTCTAGGAATAAAACTTCAAGCTACCTACTAGCATGCCCACAACAGGTCTTTAGTTTGACACCATCCCTGGCAATGGCGCCAAAAATATTGTGTTCTTTAATCAGCTTAATAACTAGGAACATGAATTCCTCTACTTAGGGATTGAACATAACAACCAACAGCCATAATTTGCTAAAGAACCTCATTTAATTATTAACCCGAGGATGTGAACTTGAAATGGGTCAGCACAATATATGCACTAATCACCTTTCCCAGACATGCATGATTTCCTAAGATGCTTTATACTGGAACTCTAATTATTGGGATAACTTTACTGAATAACTTGCTTTGGAAATGAAAACTGAAAGATAAAACTACTCTACATCTAGTGGCTGTAGGAATAGTTGACAGCTCTGTGTTTCTGCTCGCTACAAGAATAGACACATTAGCTTCTATGAAAGAAAGTGTAGCTATCCTAACTTACAGATTGAAAGTATAGGTAGTTCCCTAGGTGGGCCCCTTAGGTAATGCCAAAAGTAGACAATAGATTAGGAAAAAAACTTCATAAACTTTATTGATTCAAGGTAAAACAATACATAGCACACAATCTCTCTTGACTGTATTTCTGAAACTAAAAATGTGTTTACAACAACAATCTTCCAGCCCATTCTCTGAAGGAGAATGGGCTATTTATTGAAACTAAATCTAACTACTAACTAACCTTCCCTTATAAATCAGGAGGTCTTTATTACATTCAACTAACTTAGCAAAGCAGTGGATAGAAATGAAAGAACTAAGTCAAATCAGTTTATCAATCTTAAAGTGCTATCAAGACACTTGAGCTAGATTTCTGAAACACCCCTCTTGTATGGTGGATGAGTTGAAACTTCCTCCCCATTCTTCTACAGCTGAACCGGTCTTCATTGATTTGGTCTTCTACCCACGAGTGGGAATTGAATTCCTTTCTCCAATTGTGGTACCTACAAAATATCCTGCCGGCTATTCCTGAGGTAGAGAGTTAGCTCAACATGATCAACATTTAAGATAATTCATTACTTCATTTATACGTCTATTCAAGCATTAATCTAAACCAAACATTATTCTAGGCATGGCTGTAGGAAAGGTTTGTCGCCACACAAGTTTTATAAGGTATTCATCAAACTAACAAAACATTTAAATTAATAATCATGGAAGACTTAGTGTAATATACTTATTATATTAAGCATAAAAGGTTTGTGTTTTATCCCATAATCAGCACCAAATGTTTGTTTTAGCATAATTAAAAAGCATAAAAGTGTGATCTAGATGTGCCAAAAACTTGGCTCATCAATCTTCACCAAGGAACCAAGCCCTAATACCAATTATTGGATAGGACAAGTAAGAGGGGGGTTGAATTAATTGTCATAGATTTAAACCTTAAATTCAATTATCAAAACTAACACATAAACTGATTAAGTGATTAACCATGAAATGCCAATGCACAAACACAATAACACTAGATTTATGTGGAAAACCCAATGAGCGAAAAACCACGGTGAGAATGAAATCACACTATAGAGAATATCGAAATTGATTAGAAAAAGGCTCATAGCCTAGAATAAGTCTCACCACTTGAAATAAGGACTCACTGTCTAGACTCACTATCCATAGGGCTATAACCTGGATGGCTCACTACCACAATGATGCAAAGAAGACAAAGAAGACATGTTATAGAGAGACAAAAATCACAATGCAAACAAAGGATTCCACCAAAATCATTCATCCACTCACATGAATGATAGAGTTCACCTTCTGCTCACTGCATCTATAAACTCAGTGATAAGCTTCCCACTGATCATCCACACACATAACTCACACTTTCATAATAGCATGAGAGTTGTGTTTGCTCTTTCACTTATCTTCATTCTTTTATTGTGTATACTTTTTATTTCTAACGCATTTTGTATTTATACCATCTCCAACTTTGAAATTATAAAAATTCATCCATCCAACTTCAAATTCAAATTAGGTTGGTGTCAAACATCTTAGGGTAGAATTAGAATGAGGGTGACCCAAACACACACTTCATCAGGACCCATAATAGTTCCAACACACTTCATTAACTTTGAATGTACTACTTGACACATGGTCGACCAAACCAATGTAAAACATGTAGATGAATTAAGCTCAATGCTTCCAAAAATTGAAACCATCTTCAGTAGAACCAGGGAAACACAACTCTCAAACCATAAAGAGAAATTTGTACTAACAACAATTCTTTCAGACCTCAGGTAAAACATAGAAAACATAGTTCACAAGTACCGGACCAACATCCTCAATAGCTGACAACTTGCAATATTCTTTTTATAGAATTTTCTTAATATCCTCAACATTATAGTCAACAACAACTAGTAGATAACCAACTGACTAGTTAACATCAATGACAACACTTTCATTCCTCTTTCCATTCTTGCAAAAAATATAGTGTTTTAGGGTAGGTTATATTGACTTGGAATTATAAGGGCACTTGATAATTTTGCATTAAAACTTGCTAAAGGAGCTTTCTCATGTTAAAAATCTAGTCTAAACCCTAGCTAAGAAACCCTTGATAAGCAGTGGATAGACATAAATAGTGGATAGTCCTTCAAAACAAGTATATGTCATTGATATGGAAATGAACTTCATATAATAATGAAAAAGAGGTGACAATGTAACAAGGTGGCTTATATGATTGTCTACATGTCCCTAATCATGAGAAGAACTATGGAAAAATAAAGACAACACTCAAATAATAAAGGGTGATAGCTCATGGTGGAAAAAATAGACCCTAGAAGATGGTTAGATGCACAAAAGGATGTATTCATATCAAGACAAAGAAACCATGCAAAAGGATAGTCCTCTATCCTTTTATAACCCATGCACTAGTTTATTGGATAGTGAGGGATAAAGTGGTAGTATTTCAATAAGCCAAATGCATCATAAAATGAAATTTATAGAATATTAAGACAATCATATAAGCTTTCTTGATAAATGGAAAAGATGAAAGCAATCATAGGTAGCATTATCAAGAAATTGATGTACAATTCAATAAGGAAAATATGAAGAATGTGATAATATTTTTTGGTGAGATTATTAAGAGAATCATCAATATGTCAACACAAATTTCTATCAAACAATGATAGGCTTGACTAATTCCATTGTCTCAAGGGCCGTGATTATATACATCATTGGATACTTGGCATCTAATATTGAGTTTTTATGAGAGACATGTTGGATGATTCCAATCAAGATACCTTTAGAGCATGATAGTAAATAGAAATCATCAAGTGAACAATGTTATGACAGTCCATGGGAGGACTAGAAGGAAAGAACAACAATGGTAGGTATTTGGTATACACAATCTACAATACAAGATCTATGGACAACATGACAGTAATGATACATATCATGATAATGAAGGGGAGAGATCACAAAGAATGGTAAAGGGACAATGTTTAAAGAATTTTTGATTCTAGGGAACAAGGACTAAATGACAAGATTTCTATTACCATTTTAGAGAGATATAAAGGAGAAATACACTTCAACGGTGATAGATGGGAAGACAGTAGTACTTGGTTAAAGTAGTAAGAACATGAAGATATGAAAATCTTAAGGATACTCTATAGAAAATCTCTCTTAAGACCTTGAGAATCATCTTATGATAGATGAAAGTATGCTACATAAAAGGTAGTATTGAAAGAAGAGCTCTAAAGAGAATTGATGACAAGTTAAAGGCTTGTAGGGAAAAGGTAACAATGAAGAGTGAAGAGCTACTTTAAAGCCCTATTCAGAACCCTTAAAAGAAAGTGGTAGAGTATATTGAGAAGGAGACAATGTTTGAAATGGCATTTTTCTTGAAAGAGTCATATAGAGCTAAAAGATAGTCAAGAATTTTTTTTTCCAAAGATAGAGGACAATCATGTGAAACATGACATTTTTTTTAAAGGAGGTAATATCCTAGCTACAATTATATACAGAAAGATAGTCATATGATCCTAGAAGGTAGTTTTTGTATAACCTTTAACAGAGGGCAATCTACAAAAGGTGACTCCTTGCATCCTTTCAACTGTCACTTTCAAATGCACAAGAAAAATAGGAAATGCATGATTCATTATTAAAGTGGAAATAAGGTCTTTGTGGCTAATGAATTAAATCCTACATATTACTAGGACCTTATTATAGTCATACAATGAATAATGTCCTTTAACATCCATGAGAACAAGTGATAGTCATCACAAATGGAAAGGCTCATAATGATAGTCTATAGGATTATGCACAATCATAAAGAAAGGTGAATAATGTGGTATGAGACCAGTGTAAGAACTTAATCAAAACATGTTCCATGAAATTGATGATATTCATAGAGTAGGAATAATAAAAAATAGTGACAAGAAAAGTCCATAGCATGATTAAAAGGAGTTCACAGTGATAGTTCATAGGTTTGTTATAGGGAAGTAGCATCTAGTACGTACAATCATGGAAGTCACATGAATCACATAGTGTGGAGACTTTAGTAACAGATGAAGGAAACTAAAACTATGACTTGAATGGATGTTTCTGAGTCATAGAGACTGTGAGAGGGCAACATTTGAAACTTTTTGACTATGTCAAGTGAAAAGGTATAATGATGCTAAGGAAAGAAAAAGTAGAAGCCTCATCACATGCCTCAAGGAGACTCAAATGAAGTCATCTTCTTAGACCAAATAGCCTACAAACCTACAAAGTGGGACAATAAAGGATAAAGGGTAGTTTTGAAAGACATATGATCTATAAGCATGCAAAGGAGTTTGAGTTTTTTTTAAGAATATGTTGATAAGTGTTTTGAACTAATTCATGAAGTAGGTTGGGTATTTTGGTTGTCTTTATGAACTTCAAAGACATCATGAAAGTATTTAGAAAGAGGTTATGGAGTAGTAAAGGTCAAGATGATCACAAGGAAAGCAAGTGGAGCTTCTTAAGGGAAGTTTGCAAGAATCTAGGAGCATTTCAAAGACATTCCAAAGATCTAGGGGCCTCATCACAAACTAGAGCACAATTCAAGGAGCATAAAGGAGTCAACTAACCAACTTTGAAGAGACCAAGTCAAAAAAGAACTTATTGGGCATGAAAATTAGGGTGGCCTATTTTTAATCCTTGTAACTTAATCAATTTTAATCTTTATATACTCTCCTATAGTTGGCATGATATATAGGACCTTATGCTAGCATTTTAAATCATTTTTTTTATTGTTTTCTTAGCTTTATAAGAAAAAAAGTAGTACTATAACTCTGATTTTCTTAGTCACAACAACTAATAAAACTTTTCTAACACATTTTCAAGCAAGAAGATATAGTCTCTAGACTCAAGCATACAGTTGTAAGAACACTTTTTTTCAATGAAATTTAGTGATTTTTCTTCTCAATAGTTGTTTGATTGTGTGGATATGAATGATTGATACATATTTATGTGGTTTTTGTATGAAAATCCTCCAATATGTTGTCTAATTTCAATACCTCTAAGAATAAAAACATGTCTTATAGAGGTCATAAGTTATGTTACTTAGATTTATACTCTTTATTTGTGAAAATAAACCTAGTTTTCCTTCTAAAAATTGTAAACATTTCAAATTTCTTATGAAATACTTATGCATGAACATGTTAAACCCTTTATTTGTGTGAATACTAATCTAGATAACTAAGAAATTATGTGTCAAAAATAGCAATGTAGGTTACAAACATTTTGGTACATCACCTTTCTAGTCTTTGTTAGGACTAGAAAAATCCACCCCAATTTTTCACCAAAATACCCTATCACCTAGCCTACCATTTTTAATATTATCATTTAAAATATTCCATTTACCCGCATTAAAACCATCATATTAATGAAAATCACCTTTGCCATCCTACCCATGTAAGAGGAAAGTCATGCCAATGAGAATTTACCATATAGGTGGAAATCATTTTAAGATCCCTTCGAAGGAATGGCTAAGCCAAAAAACATGAATATTGTCGAGGAAAGAATATCATATTGAGGGAACTTGTCTTAGTATCACTTTGATAATTCAATTGAAGCCTTATCAAAGACACATTGAAATGTCAAAGGAGAATTTTTTGGGGTGTCTTCTATAACCCAAGGAATAAACCACTGAAGGAAATAAATATTTTAATTACTCTAGTATGACTTTCAGGGAAAATACACCTCAACATTTAGGAAATAGAAAAACATCTCTTGGACATGACTCATCAATAAATGAGAATAAAATGTTGAAGGGACAAAACACACCTGAAGAATTGAGGAGAATATGGAGTATTGGGATGAGTGATTTATGAGTCCCCTTGATATCATGTAACCACTAAAATTTTGTTGAAGAAAAAGATATACATCATGAGAAAAGGAAATTTGTCACTTTGATAAGGTGATGGAATTTATCACAAAAGGTAACAAAGGGATGTCCAGAGGATTTCAAAATGACTTCAAAATATCAGAGTAAGGCAATTCATAGTCCCCATAAAAAAGAGAAGACATATCAATCTGAAGAATTTTAGGGAGAGGGATCTATATCGGTGAGACCCAAAAATTGGTCACTTTGATAGCCTTAAAAGAAACAAGTGAATCACTAAAATTGAGGACTCCATCAAAGGGAAGAATACATATTGGAGGAACAAAAATGCTAGTCCCCTCAATAAAACAATAACATTTATTTCCTCAATGTAATAAATTTGTAAACATATTGGAACAATAAGAGGGTATCGAAGAGACTACTTAATAGGAAGGTTTTGAGAGGACATTGCGATATTAGTATGAAGCCATATGAAGTCTCTTCAAAATATCAAAGGAAAGAAATATGATATGCTTGTAAAAAGGATATTGGAGGAAAAGGGAATTATCAGGGAGATCAAAATATTGTCATCCTGATGAAGTGATAGTGTTGACAAGATAGTAACTTGATGAAGAGACAATTTGGCAGTGATGATGAAAGATCAACAACCTATATTCAAAACAAATAATTACACTCTCAATGAAATAAAATTTCCATCAAAAAAAATTAATGAACCAGAGTTGAAGGCATTGAAAACCAAATTCTGAAACTACTATAGAACCATTAAGCAACCAGAAAAGAAAGAAGCAAAGTATAGCAGTGGATGATCACACTCAAACCAGGAAAAGTGTTATCCAAGTAAATACCTAGAAGCTTGAGCTGAAATTTTTGGTGTATACAAACTAGTTTAGTTGTTGAAACATAGAAGTAGTGTTTTTCTTCTACAAATTCATATAATGGTATCTACTTCTGAAAAACCCTAAAAAATAAAAGACAAAAATTAGAAGAAAGGAATCTAAGTCATGAACTAATTGATAAATGTATGGGCTCTAGACAAAGGTCCAGGGGGAACACACAATTAAACCTTTAGGCTGAGAAATTGGAGGATATAAACAAACAAGTGGGTGACACATGGACTCTGAGAAGAGGACATGACTTGTTTATATACCACTAAAGAAAGATGCAAAAAACCCAACTAGTATCCAACCCATGGAGACTTAATTTAGGGAAGTTGGAAGTGCCCAATATGTTCATCAAAGTTAAATTTCTCAAAGAACTTGCTAACATATATGACCCACAAACTTGCATGATTAAATTAGAAAATGGGTCCTCCTTCATCACTGTTTCTAAATATTATATATCTATGGTGTTTCAAATAGACATCATTATTGACATGAATTTTAGGACTAGGGATCTCCTAAATGAATATCATAACTTGATTACTACCTAAAAAAGGTGGATATTTCCACTACATAGGCCCCACAATAAGGGAGAACCAGATCATAGTGTTTTCAAGGAAGGAAATAACTCCATATTCTGAGGAGTACTACAAATACACATTATTTTTTTTCCAAGTTCTTGGTGTGGACACCCCATATTTATGGAGATAGAACCATTGGTCCTAACAATTGATGTGCAAATTCAGGATGCTTGACCCATCGATTATGCTAAGTACATAGCCAATGAACTTCACAATGACCTTGTTTCTGTCAAAAAAAGAGGAAGGATTCTGGTTCAAACACTATTAATTATTCATGCATCTGATTCTATATGGGGGAAAAAATGAGGGAATGTGCAATGAGTATTTAAGGATAAGATACTTAGATAAATATGGAAACATTAGACCGGTGCAGATGTGGACTGCTATTTGGGATAGTCGATGCGTAAGATCACATTATTTTTACTTTGAGGAATATTTTGTGAAACCTATATATAAGCTATTGGTTCATTCATGTGACTACAGTATGTCACATAAGATACAAAGGTTCTTAAGACCTAAGGATAAAGATGAGAAAGGAAAGGTCAATCATAATTAGGGTGACTAGTATGCATACGATGATTGTACAAAGATTACAGTCTATGGGTTTGAAGGAGCACTATTTCTATGATCAAAAACTTGTCCAAACATGATTGCTTACTTAGTGACTATGAAGAAATTGGACTACTCAGATTTCATGCACCTTAAAATTCATAAAAAGCAATCACTGATGCTTGGGACATTCTGCTTCAAATATTTTACCATGGTTTTTTAAAAGCGCTATGAGTTAATTGATAAAAGGATAGAACACTACAATTTTTCTAAAGGGAATAGAAGGGAGATGTTTGACCCTAGAATTTTTATAAATAATGTCAAAAAAAGCAAGAAAATGAAAGGCTACCCTCACATAATTTTTGAGAATGATGATTTCATAAGTAATGTTGATGAGCATTATGCTGCTAGGAAGAGAAGCTTACATCATAGAGTAATGAAAACAAAATCCTAGAGAATATGCAATAATCCTTCATATGGAGGTGCCATTTTGGACATTGAAGACCCTTTAAAGAGACTGGATGTAGTAATTTCACATGAACTAGAGTTAATTAGAGATGTTCCTCCTTGGATGTTTATAAAGAAAGATGAGGACATTAAAAAAATAAAAGCTGAAAATGAAACCCCACTATTTCAGCTCTCCCCTTAGCCTACATCGAATATTAGTTTCTTTGTGGACACATCTTTTAATGAACAAGAAGAAGTGGGAGCGAAGATGAAGGTGTGCAAGTAGTTAAAACCATGATTATAAATTATGAATAACCAATGGAAAGAAACATTATTGTGATGAAATCCCCAAATGATCTTTTGAATGATATAAGACATGGCACCAATAAGAAATTTGTTTTTTATGAAGATTTTGTCAAAACCTCTGAATTTAAGACATTTATTTATGAATATAAAGGAAAATTAGTTATGGAAGGAATCAAGTATTTTCCATCCAAGAAAGAAGGAGAAGCCTTGAAAAGGCTACAAGAAGAGGTGGATAGAGAAATGGATAATATTACCCCAAAAAGAGGAAGGGTGTTACTAGAGGAAGTAGGGGTTATGCTGCTCCTTGGATGGGATATGAGATCAGCCATTGTATTCGACACTTTTTGGAGAAGCCAAAATAAAAAAATTCAGTTGAGTACGAAAGGACTGAACAAAGTATATATTTTATTAGAGTTCAACCCAAATAATGCAACTCTATTGATGTGGGCCTTATACCCACCAAATAAGAAATCTATAATCATTGATGACCCTGATAAATAATTTGGCCACATCCTTGTGCAAAGAGTTGAAGACACCAATCCTTTGGAGACTCCAGACTTGAATATCAACATTGCTTTGTTCACTAAAGCCCAAATTGAGAAACTGATGAGAGATAATAAAATGTACATCAGAGGTTTCCATATTCCTTGACTTCCTACTCTCCATTAGAAGACAACAATAATAGGGTATTGGAGGCTATGGATGCAACCACCTATTAGTTCAAAATGGTCTCAGAACTAAAGTCCATTTAGTTCAAAATGGTCTCAAAACTAATAAAAAAAAGATTTGAAAGAGTACTGGAGAAAGTTGAGGAGGTATGGATTATTCACAATAAAACACATCCTACCTTCCAAGAACATAAAATTTTACACATCATAATGATGGAAAAGAAGGAGGAATTGACATCCCAAGGAAATTTTGACAAGCAGGTGTTCAAGAATTATGATGTAATAATTGATATGCATGAGAAGTTTCATACTGTGTTGACATAGGAGCTTGGTGATTTTGACTAGCCCATGGATATGGCCCTACCTAACTTCTTTAATAATGAGGGATGACTGAAAGAACAAAGCATATTGAAGGATGAATTGGCCCAAATATTATCAGTGATGAATTGGCTCAGAGTGATGAATATTCACTCTAAAATTTGTTATGAAAGACATAATAAACAATGTTGATACATATTCCAACACATAATACATTCGGCATCTTTCTAGAGAATTCATTCATTGTTCGAAAAACATAAGGGTTGGAGGTTTCATTGAATTCATGAAACATCAGATACACTAGCACAGAGAGAGGAGCTTGAACAAATATTAAGTCATCACAAGTACCTTACGAAGACTAAAATACTATGATGTGCTATGATTGATGTGGTCTTCATCATTATCTTTGTTAATTTCATGTATTAAGAGTTTTAGTTCATGGTTAAAAATATATAAATGATGAGGCACCACTCTGCATGTAACAGCCTCAAGCTTGTTTCTTCTCGTATATGAGGGAAACCAAGGCCAAGTTTCCTAAAGGACATCATCAGTATTAACATCATTCTAAGAGACATTTTACATGACAACATACAAAAAAATTTGTATTATATTTTGAAGTAATATAATGGAGAAAAAAGTTTAATTTGGTGTCCAAATTTTTGGTGTTCAGTTGTTTTGTTGATTTAAGTTCATATATGCTATCTTTCTATCTCCAGAGCAGTCTTTTCATATTATTCAAATTAATATATCAAAGATATATTTAATTTGTGAAGACACTTGCTGCCTCTTTGTGATTCTTTTGATTAGTTTTTGCAAGAAGAGAATTAAAGTTCTTCTTAAGATATTTATTTTAATCGGTTTCTGCCTAGAATTAAATCTTTTTAAATAAATCATCTTAATTAGTTTCCTTAAAAAAGAAATAAAATCCTTTCAAAATATCACATTAACTTAGAAAGATATCATTGGGATTCATAAGAAGAGCTTGGTAACTGAAAACTTTACACATTTATACAAGGTATAAACTCCTAATAGTGTCAAAACAATCAAAGTTAAGCCAAGAAAGAGGATCTACATATCATATATATCTTGACTCCATATACCCAATAGGAATAGGCATTGATCAAACTCATCTCAGAACAATACTTCACATAAAATTTATTCACATATTTAAATTCCAACATTAGGAGTAGGAGTAGCAGTTAAGTTTTCATTTATTTCATATTTACATGCCATTTTGGATAGATCCCTAAAGTTAAAGAATCCACATAACCTTTAAATTTGTATTAATTATTATGGTACACCCACCTAGGTATAGTAAAGCCTGAAGTGCAGGGAGTTCTCAACCACATCGGTTAACTTTGTTCATTAGCCAAAAAATTGTAAGCCTGACCATAGATCTTGGCATCCTTTTAGGGTTTGCAACCTGCAATTTTGGGAACTAATAGATTGACAGCTTTATTGGGGAGTAGCCTAGTCAATTGTGAATCCAAGCCTTTTCATTATAGAGTCATAAATTTCACATTTGTGTAATTACACTTTCACATAACTGAGTAAGGGATTCCACTGGGGATAAACCAAGAATAATGTCATTTAGACCTCAATAATAAATTAATACCATTTTCTCACTTTTGAAAAGTGAGTGGCGACTCTACCAAAATTTTAAAACCATTGAATGAGTCATAGATTGAATATATGATTGGAAAGATTAGATTTTAGGCATCAAAGTATTACAATCTCACTGATAGTGGATGGTAGGAAATCTCTGCATAAGGGAAACCCAAAGAAAAACAAGGGTCCCCCCTTCAAAATCCCACACTAATAAGAATGGGGCAACATCACATCAACCGAAGGTCACACAAAAAAATACCCATAGTGATCAAGAAAATACATCAAAACAACCTTTCACAGCACACAAAATTTTTAGTCCTTTACATGGATCAAAATGTCACAATAATGATGAGTTTCCATCAAGACATTTCCATACCTATCCTGAACAAAACAACTTAAGTGATAATGTTCTCCATTTTAAAGATGAACCACAAAGAATGAGTGAGTTCAATACCTATGTAGAAGAAGAAAGGATACAAAACCTAAAAGAGTATGATTATATAATGGTACTTAAAAAGGGTGAAGAAGCCCAATATGGATCCATAGATCAAATGATGCCCACAAAAAATCATGTTGGTTTTACCACAACAACAAAGTTAACTAGTAAAGAGTTAGTGAAGGAAATAGATCAATGATCAATGTTAGATGTGGTAGTATCTTCACCACTCCCCGCTCACCTATTCTTGTTTATTTTTTATTAAAATAAAGGAACGGGCTAGCAAGTGGGTGATCAACGATTCAGATTCAAAATCCAAGCAGTTGGTCGATGCCTCTCTTGTGTGAGCTCCCTTGGAACATTAATGAAGACATGTTGTGGCTGGCCTATTTATTAGCGATTCCTTTCTTTTTATTCTCACCATTTATTGTACATGATAATTGAGAGTTTGGGAGTGAGTACACAAATTTTACTAAGTAGTTGTAGAGTTTGAGCTTGTTGTTTTATATGGGAGGGTGGTCTTTCTATGTACTTTTCCATAAACAATGGGTAAGGTGAGTGTTTTTATTAGCCAAGCATGTAGGTCCAGGAGACTTCTCGAGTCTCAGAATGTTGAGCCCAAAGAGGAGTAGGATGTACCTGAGGTTCCTATAACACCAAAGAAGAAGGTTAGAGATGAAAGGAATTCTACACATGCTACTCTCAAGTATGCATTTCATCTAAGGAGCCAAATTGTATCTGAGGAGTTGGTCAAAGCTAAGGAAAAGAAGGTTTAAAGGCCTAAGAGAGAGACTGCAAGGAAAAACAAGTACCACTTAGATTTTATGGGATGACATCAATCTCTCATCAAAGTTTTAGATAGTCCATCTAATAGTGGAGATGAAGCAGAATCTGGCTATCGCTAGTATCTCATGGCCTTGAATAATCTGACTGACTCTGAGGATGAGGTGGTGATGGCAACTCCAATTTTAATAAGGACATAAAGCAAGCATTTTTATTTTAGTAACTAGGTTTTTTGTCTTTTGTGTTGACATGTTTCTTTGGGTTGGTGTGTGTGATCTGTGTTCTTGTTGTTTTCTGTGTTTTGTGTTGATGGTGACTTTTGGTGGTCGACGTGAACATAAAAAAATTGATGTTGTGTTGTGGCGCCTTTTGGAAGGTTAGTGGGCTTCCTTGACAAATGGTTTCTGATATTTTTCTCTCCCTTGTGGTACAAATGTTGATTTACAATTTCTTGGGGAATATTTTAAAGACTGGTGAAATTAAAGTGAAATTTGAGTAAATGTGATTGTAATTTAGCCCGATTCTTGTTGCTCCATTAATCTATAAAAAGGATTTCAAGGCTAATTATAGGGGTCAATTTCTGAGTCTTAGAAATAGTCTAGGTGAAAGGCTATGTACAAGACGAATTATATAATATAATGCTGATAGATAATGTTGATAATCAAAGCTTGCACCTCTTTAACAAACTTAAGGGAAATTTAGTGAGTGGAGGACCAATTTATGCCTCATTGAATACCTCCAAGATTTTTATAGAAATCTAGCTCTTCTCCGAGTTTGGCAAAAAGGAGTAGAAAGAAATGTAAACATAAAACAAGAAAGTGGCGATTTGCCAACACTTTTACAACATTTCAAAACCTCAAGTTCTTCTCTATGAGTGATATGATAGACACAAAATTCCCCAACCCTTCATTGTTGGGAAGAGAACAAGTTGTAAAGGCTAGATACAAGCATAGTGTAGTCATTCAATCTACCCATAGGAAGTGTTCATTAAGATCTGATCAAGCATAGAAGTTTCAAGAGTTAACAAAAAAAATTCAAAATGCACATAAGCTCTTCCTCTTAATATAGCATAACACAAAGAAATAATAACTTTTAAAGAAAACAAAGAAGTCCAATGACATAATCCAGCTTCTAGAGGCTATAACTTTATCATGTAAATATACAACATGAGAATCAAATAATCAAACTATTCAGATTATGCTAGACATAATGTTTTATTCTGGATGAATACATAAAGAAGGAAACATTGACATAGGCCATATCATGAACAATTTCAAATATTTCTCCCAAATAACTCGTACTTCAAATATTAAGTGAACTTTAAAAAAAAGGTCAGATTCCAGTCCAAAAATAGTCGGAGCTAAAATAGATATAACATGCCAGAGTGGAACAATTTTTTACAACTTTAGGAACAGGGTGTTGTCTCCTCAAATTTATAGCCACCAAGGAGAGAGAAATGTAGCCTCAAACCAAAAGTAATGACTACCATATGTATGCACCTGATAGCTTAGAATTCAATCATAGATCTTTAATTAGGTCATGAAAATCCTTGCTCATCAACTGTCAACTACCACATTAATATCCCTTAGATATTTAACAGGATTTCCCTCCACAAACACTTGGATCCTAGAAAACATTCTGGAAAAAGTCTTGTTGACCAATCAAGTGGATTTGGTGGCACCAACTGAAATCCTTCTCCTAAAAAACAAAAGAAATTAAACTCTAACAAATATGAAGAAAAACTCTCTAAAGCACAGCTTTCATGCAGTGAAGAGATGATGTGTCAAGTGAGTGAGTATTCTCAGATTTGCGAAAAGAATTTTGGAGAAATATTTTGCTGAGTTGACATGTGGCATGACTTCCTTTTGAAAGGAAAGCAATTAAAAAGTTGCGCACAACCACCATGTGGCACATTGTGCACCCTTTATAACTACAACTTCTTTTTGCACACGGATCCTTTCAAAGCCAAAAGTAAAAGCTGAAAATCAAAGACTAAGGAAAAATTTTGGTTCACAATTCTGGTGATTCATAGGGAACCTACACTTGTGGAGGCACAAACCTAGACCTCTATAAATTCTTGGATTTTGAGGAAAGGAGAATGCTACATCTCTCAATCTATATCAGTCAGCTGGACAAGGCTATAAATGACCTTGTATGCTTGAGCATGCTTGAAGACTTTTTTAAAGGAAACAAATCCCCTTCTTTCTAAAACAACTCCTAGGTGATAATAGAGATGAGAGAGTAGAAGAATCTCACACTTGATGTCATTGGAAGTGGGAATTGCTCTTGATCCTAGGAGTTCTATAGAAATTTGAAGCCTATTTCAGATTTCATCAGTAATCTGCTTGACTAATAACACATCTCCATTTGGTGAAAGGAAAGGAGGTAATCCAAAGCTATGCAAGACATCGAAATCCTTCTTGATTTCATCAACCCTGTCAATCAACACTACTTGGAATTCCTTTCTCTTTTCTACGACCTTGTGACAGTGGGTGAATTTGCTTGCTTTGTTGGAGGCAACCATTCTATTAGGAATTCTTGCATTTTTTAGAGCCTCATTGGTGGCCACACATAACTTGGAAATTAGACTATAGGACTTTGCTACTCGGGGGGCATACTCCTGCAGAATCTAGTTGGCCAAAGGGTCAACCCTTTCATTTAATTCCTGAGCATCCCTCAAAAACTATAGATCTAGTCTAATGACGGTGAGTGTCATTATGATTTTCTCCCCGTAGGGAGATACCAACCTTCTTTTTATAAGAAGGGTTGTAGATCTTTGTATAGCTGCTAACTCTTGATGTAACTGATCTTCTTTTTCTTTCACACTATCCTCCATTTGATTCCTCTCCTTGATGGAATTTTCCAGCTCATAACCTAATTTTTTGATCTCCTGATCACGAGCATGCAAAGTAGACTCAACTTCATTCTTGTCATTTCTCAACCTTTCTTCTTCTACTCGGGCCTTTTGAAAATTATCGAAAGCCTGAGATCAGACATCATCCAACAACCTTTGTATGCTTTCTTGAGCATGCTAGTTCTCTACATTTGATTGTCGCTCAACAAAAAGCTCAACTTTCAACCTATCAATCTCAGCATATAGTTGAACTTGTTCACTTTGAGTTTCTACAAGAGATCTTGTTGCTTTCTCCTACTGGTCCTGTATCTTCCTTATACGTGCCATTTCAAGATCTCAAGCTTTAATTTATGTCTGTGGCCTATTTACTATTTCCCTTACATTCACTAGCTCTACCTCACACTTCTTTAATTTTTGATCCAACCTCTCATAATCCACATATACTACCTTCTAAGTGGTATTGGCTAGATCCACCTTGTTGCACGAGCCGATCTCACTCAACTCCAAACACAAAGCCCTAATGTTGTAGTCCTCCATTTGAATTTTTCCTTTTGGGTTGGGATACGAGTGACTTCATGGTAGTAATCCACAAATAATTATGCTCCACTCAAACAAATTTGAATTTTCTTGGTAGCTAGTAGCTTATAATTTTTCAACAACCTTCTCTACTTCACAGCTTGTCGGGCTTGCTTAGTTCCTTCGAAATGATCTTGAAGAGTTTGCAAGGTGTCAATTCTTTGTGATGCAATAGAAGCACTAGGATTTAGACTAAAAAGAGTCATGTTAGGGGATACTTTGGAGGTATGAGCATGTGGGGAGCGAAATGAAAGGGTAATCATGAAAAACGATGGGATGCCAAATTGAAATTGGGATTCAGAAGGGCCAGTTGGAGTAAAAAGAGAAGCAGGTGAAATGGGAGATTTTTTCCCAGATGAGGACAAACTTGGGGTAATGGGAAACATATATTGTTTGAATTTCTCAATAGAGGCCTTGTATAGGGCAATCAAAGAATCAACAATGGCCAAAGTGGATACTGCTTGCTTGACACTTGAGGGTACTTCATAGGGTGTATTGAAAATAGCTAGAAGCTTGTTGAGGACCAACATCTCAAGATTCACGGACAGAGGATTTTCTTCAATGGATGGGGGTGATGAAGTAACTAGAGATGTAGAGGTAGGAAGAAGAGGGGGAGCAAGACTTACCTGGACCACAACCGTTCAAAAATTTTGTAGAGCTGATTCTGCTTCTTCTTCATTCCCAATTTCTACATCAGATATGTACAGGTCTTGGACTCGGCTTCTCTTTGCTCGAACTGAACTGACACATCCTAATCCTTTAATAGATGATCCTACTAAAGCTTGGCCCTCTTGTTCTATAGCTAACCCTCTTGGGGACCATCAAAATCTCTTTGCCTTACTTCAGACACTAGCGGAGGATGCGGCTTGTGAGTCCTTTTTCTTAGAGCTTATTCCTTTCTCGAGATCCCGTGGTTGGGAAGTACAATGTGGAAGTCATTCCTCTATTATCTCATGACTAGTCTCTGGGTTCCTATCATTAGAGTCAGCCTCTCGGTCATAAATTTCCTTGACCTATTCATCATATGGGTTAAACTCCTTGATCAACCTATGTGGGCATTCCATCTCTTGTCAAAACCTCTAAAAATCCATCTTCTTCCTTTTTCATGACCCCCTCTGCTTCATTTGATTGTTGAGGGTTTTATTAATCAGAAGGTTCCTCTGATAGTCCGTTTGTGATGTATAGAAAATAAACCATCCCGACCATCTGGTTGGTATGAGGGCCAGGCTAATGTATAGTTCTACCTTTTCTTGAGTTGAATTATTCTTGGACTCCATATGTTCTTGACTCTCATGTTTCAAAGGGAAAATCCTCCTCAGATTGTAGTCCCACATGTCATAGATCAAGAGTAAGCCTAGGGCCACCAATAGATTTGTAAGCTCCCTCTATGCTTCCCACTTCACTAGTATCACCTCACTGTTGGTAATACAAAGGGGAAGCGAGTATAACTTTTTCTTATTCCTTCCTCTACCATAGGTGTTGTCAGAAAGAGTTTCCTGACAACATGCCTCCAACATGGAAACTCTTTCCATCATGAATCTGGGGAGTTAGAAAGGCTCTCTAAAAAAACCATGAAATCTGATAAATGTGAAATCCTCTCCAAAGAAATAATCCATTAGAATTGATGTAGTTTTGATCCATTGTAAAATCTCAGGATAAAAATGGACCATAGGATGCAACAACAATTCTTGAAGCACCAGTCTTAGAAAGTGGTTTCCAAAACAATAATAATTACATGTTTTTTATATTACATAGGTCCATACAGAAAATAGCCAACATAAACCATTTACATTGAGCCTAGAAACACAAAATTTTGGTGCAAAATCAAGTGAACCAAGAAAGAAGAATACCTGAATTTGTAGTCAGTATGGTATTTCTTCAATTGATCCAACATGCATGCAACTACTACATCAAAAAATTCATAATATCTCTACTCTTTCTCCTATTTGAGTAGTAGGGCTAAGCCCATCTAGAAGGAATGGACCTCATAATCATTATCAAAGCCAAAAATCCAAACCAACATCAAGAACAGATCCTTTTTGTTGCTTTTGAACTTTTTATATACTAGAGGAAAAGAAAACTGGCCTCTCAATGGCCTTTGTTCCATTTCATCCTCATAGAAAATTTCTCTTTGGTTCGCTTCTTCCCAGATAATCTCTATATTTTCCTCACTAAATGGTTTGGCACCCTAGTTGGAAGGAATACACAACATATCCCATATAGCTCCAACAAAAATCATGGCCTTAATCTTGTTACACGCAATGGTTCTAGTTTCTCTATTGAACCTTTTCGCACATGCATCTACTAGCTCTGGATAGGGGTGTACGAAAGGAAACATGAACTATGGCAAACCATAATTCAAGAGTTGAGGGGAAAAACCCTTAGATGCACCATAATCTATCATTCTTTGAAATTCTCCCTCCCTAAGACCCTTATGGTTTTTTTCCAATTTTGGATAAAAATGTTGTCAGCATCATCTCACACCACCTCTCTGGGAACACTTCTATCTACCTGCACCTTTCTAAAAAATTCAAATGGTGGCTCCTTAGGCACTAGGGCATTGGAAAATGAGTTTCACCCAAAGATATTAGCAAAAGTAGGCCCTCTTGATGAAGGTTAAGTCCCTCTTCTAGACGTTGATGACTATGCCATAGATGCTTCAAAGTTGTAGAGAGTTTCTTCACTAAAAATGGCCACTTGCCTTTTGCTAATTTAGAAAAATATACCTTTTGGTTTAGTTAATTCCCTTGGCACATACATGCAGTTAACACTATACCATTATTGTTGGTCTATTAAATGCTACCAACAAAGTGATACATGTGGGTTTGAGATAAGTATCCCTCGAGAATACCAAAAACTCTATAAGAATGGAATTAGTACATTCTCTTCACCACCTTTCTTTAAAAATAAGCTCATTGCCTTGGGGAGCATGCTTTTGGTTATGACAATCGTGCTGAGGTGATGTAAGGTACCTTTGAAAAGATGCACTCATTAATTTTTTCAGGTTTTAGCGAGTTAATCCATGTCTTTTCATATACCAGAACTAGCTGATGTTGATGATGGTAAAGGACACATGTGGATGATCGACTTATGTGAGCATTTACTCCCAATGCCCAAATTTATTTTTTAGGACCATATGTCAGATTCTTCGTATGATTTATCCTTTGTCATGTAGTTGCTTTGGTATTTTCCCATTGTTGTCCGGCCAAAAATAGAACTTTCGTTGTTTGGGTATGTCGACACCTCTTTTCTATAAATAACTATGCCACCTTAATGCAATATTCATTAAAAAATAATCCTTTTAAGTTTATCTAGCCTTTTCTCTATTTCCATATCATCCTTTGCTCTACTCCTTTAGCCATGTTTTCCAACCTAGGTATTCCTATTCATCTCCTTCCATGAAGGCCACAATATGCCTTTACTAGGGAGATCACTACTAATAAAAACAAGAACCTAGTGAAGAGATGTGACCACCTTGGGGTAATTTCAATCCATTGGGTCATCGGTGAGGAATTTGTTGAGGAAGAGAACCCAATAAGGAGTAATTGCAATGTCCTATTTGGCTTCGTGGCCTCTCTCCTAGACTTGAATATTGCCAAACCCCCGATAGTCGAGCTATGCCACCAAATGTTCAATGCCTCTCTGCTGGAAGGCCTTGGTGAGATTGTGCAAGTTGCTATCCCATGTGTTAGAATTCCAAGTGCAATGGATGTTTGTAGGCACGCTAATCATGGGGTGGGCATGCCCAGGCTACCATTTCTAACTGACTTCCGCACTATGGAGCTTGAAAGTCTTTACTCATTGTCTCTTCCTACATCCAACTAGTTCCTATGAGAGTATGGCATGGAAGTCATTCTTGGGATGGACTTTAGGAAGCATTTTGAGTTTCTGGAATACAATCACGAAGACTAGAGGCTGAGGTTCGTGTGTTGTGTGTTGTTGTGTCTCCCATTTCCTTATTAATGAAGAAGAATAAGAAGAAGAAAATAATGACTAGAGGCAACATACCTATGTAACTATGGCTAGAAGCCTAATCTTTTGATCTTTTTGTATTTTGCCTCAATTTTGGTTCTTTTTCTCTTTTTGGTCAAAGACTCTTTTTGGGTTTTGCTCGAGAGATCTCAAAGTTAAAATTTGAGCCTCGGGTTGTATTAAACTTGTAAATTTTTTGATGAATATATAATACAATATTTTTGTACTTTTTATATGTTTCTTGTTTCCCTCATGGCTTATTCTTAACACTAAAACATATTTAAATTTTTTTTACATATGGTACATAATTGTAAAAAATTTCTACGAATAACACATTTTAATGGAACAATTTTAGATAAATATCATTCACCAATTTATCTAAAGAATTTCCCTCCATTTCTTCCAACTCATACACATTCTTTTCTTTGCACATGCTAATTTTGAAGGTTCCCTTGCACAATGCTTTGAATTTGGTGTGCTACATTGGTTTTGGAGTGCACTCATCATATTTTATCACTAGGCTTACTTCCTAGAAATCTAGGTTAGAAGTCTTTTTTTTGAACCACCATTTGACCATCTGTTGGTGACCAATCATGGCTTCAAAGTCCTATTCTCTATCTTCCTCAAGCTTGAGGAGCTCTGCTATTCGTACTTCCATTCCACCCCTTTCATCTATTTCTAGGGATTTCAGTAGTTGTAGAGCAAGGAGTTCCATGGAAATAGGTAGCACTACCTCTTTCCCATACACTAATTCATAGGGAGATTCCTTTAGGGTCTTCTTTTGTGTGATCTGATCTACCCACAAAGCATCCTAAATGTGTTTGTTCTAGTCTCTTTGTCATGTAGACACAATGTGCTTGATTAACCTAATTAGGTTTCTATTTGTTGACTCTACTAACGCATTTCGTTGTGGGTAGTAATTTGACGAATTCTTGAAGTAGATCAGATTTTTTATAGCAAAATATGACATCCTCAAACGTACAAAGGCCTAAGCATTATCAAATATGATAGTTTTTGGTGAACCGAACCTAGTCACCAACTCTTTGAGGAAATTGACAATCTCGACCTCTATAGCATTTTTTAAGGCAATGGCCTTTATCCACACTTTGTGAAGTAATCAGTTTCTATGAGGATCCATTTTTTACCAGCACTGGAGATAAGATTTATCATTCTAAAAAAATCCAATCCCCATTGAGAAAAAGGCTCTTCAATTATGATGGGACTTAAGGGCAAAGTAATTTTTTTTTTTTGCCAACAAAGAATTGACACTGAGTACATTTTTGCACCAAATGGTGCACTTCAAAAAACATTGAAGGCCAATAGTATCCTTCCCACATGATTTTCAAGGTGGTAGTTTTGGCGAAGAAGTGTACACCCTCAAGATTGCTATGGAATTCCCTAAGAACCTTTTCCACCTAGTGCTTATCTAAACATCAAAGCAAGAAAAAGTCATAATTTGTTTTAAATAAAGTCCCTTCAATTAATACATACCTAGTGCCTTGCAGTCGATAGTATCTCCTTTTCTGGAATGAGAGACTGGTTGGGTAGTGCCCATTTTTCATATATCACATCTAATCTACCACCTAGGAGTCGTCAGACTCAAACGGATTTGAGTAGACTTGATCAATCTCCTTGTCAGCTTTGAAACTCAATTCTTGTGCAAGGTACTCACATAGACCTCTTCCCTGAACTAGCTTAGTTGATTTGATGTCCACATCATATTCTAGGATCTTGGTGATCCAATTGGCTCTTTTCTCAGTTATTTCTCCTTTGGCAATATATTCCCTTACACTCAAGTGAGCAACCAGGATGGTAATTTTATTGGCCGACACCAAGTGTCAAAATTTTTTAAGGCTTTTAACAATGGAAAAAGCCCATGTTTCTACAAAGTTGTATTTGGTTTAATAATCCTTAAGGGTTCTTGAGTGAAAATAAATTGAATGCTCCTCAATATCCTTTTCATCCTTTTGAGTGAGTAGAGAAGCTATGCTACGCTAACCATTGTATACATAAAGTAGGAAATCTTTAGAAAAGTATGGGTTATCCAACACCAGAGTAGTGGAGATAGCCATATTTATTTGCTTGAAAGCTCCCTTGCCTTTAGGGGTCCATTTGAACATCAAGTTCTTCTTGAGAATCCGTGTGATAGGTCTTGTGATTCTTGCAAAGTTTGAAATGAACCAGTTGAAAAAATTAATCTTCCCTAAGAAAGACTATAGCCCTTTCTAATTCATCGATAGGGGTAAATCCACTATAGATCTCACTCTTTCAAGATCTATTGCAATCCCCTCCTTGGATACTACAAAACCAATTAGCTTACCTTGAGGTACTCTGAGAACATCTTTGAGCTGGCCACAGTCTATAAGATATGCTCCATCAATGAATAAGGGTAGTGATCTTTCAATGAAGCTTTATTAAGATCTTGGAAATCAA
The DNA here is from genome assembly GCA_007115665.2 of Sequoiadendron giganteum. Taxonomy (NCBI): domain Eukaryota; kingdom Viridiplantae; phylum Streptophyta; class Pinopsida; order Cupressales; family Cupressaceae; genus Sequoiadendron; species Sequoiadendron giganteum. The sequence goes on along the minus strand of CM021109.1, from coordinate 63,418,757 downwards.
TACAAAGCCTAATGTCACCATTTTTCTTCTAAACTGGTACTAGGTTAGACACCCAGGTTGAGTGCTTAATCAAGTAAATGATTTGGGACTCAATGAAGTTGGTGAGCTCCTACACCATCAATTCCTTGACCTTCGGATTGATAGGCATTTTCTTCTGTTGGACTAGTTTTGACCCTTCCACTGAGTCAATGGTATGTTGAATTATGTCAAGATCATATATGCTAAGATCATCATAGGTCCAAGCTATAAATCTACTTTATCTAGAACAAAGATCACTTAACCTTTCTTTATCTTCTCATGGAACATTTCTTTTGACTTTTAGCTTTCTGTCATTTCTGAAATCAATGTCTTCATAATTTGTTTTGTTCGAGGTAAACCTTTGATTGTCATTCCTAACAGCTTCATAGTCGAAGAGATATTCGAGGGAGACTAAGCCTTAAGGGAGATTAGTTACTTTAAACTAGATCATCTGCTCTTCGAAAGGTTGGACTCCTAGTTGAAAATATTTGGAAACTTCTTTAGAATTTTGGATGAAGGTGGTGATCTAAGTGTCATCTTCAAACACCTGCCAGTTCTTATCATTGTCAGAAATTGATGGTAAGAAAATGATCTGCACTACGCTTTGCTTTGTTGTTGAATTAGAAATAGGTTGAAACTATGATCCGATTAAATTCATCCGATTAGTTATACTATTTTGAGATTGGGGAATGAATTTCACATTGAAAGCTTCAAAGCTGTCAATTAAATCCTATATTTGATGTCTATATGACTCCATTCTTGTATTTTTAGCAACCTCTTTCCCATAGACCTAACACATAATCAATTCAAAATCTTTGAATTCCTGCAACCTCTTTGCACACATTTTCTTGATGAGAATCAAACCATGGATCAAGGCTTCATATTCTGCATCATTATTGGAGCATGAGAATGGAAAATGATGAGCCTTGAGGGTCTTTTTATCTTGTCAGGGACAGTAATCAAACTCTTGCTCCAGAACCAAATTTGCATTTAGCACCATCAAAGTACAAGGTCCATAGATGGTTATGCATTGAATCATCATATTTCTCTCAATCCTTCATTAGTTTCAGATAGATCAGGTCATCATTGAAGATCACGTATGTGCCCAGTCCCATGACACATAAATATTTGAATGGGTCAAAGTCGATGAACTGGTTGAGGAGAACCTCCTCTTTAAGAGTTCACTTTCTTGTGTCTTCTTCGTCTTCCAACATCTCCACACAACATCCCTCCTATCTTGAGAAGGAGGTAATAGAGGACTACATTATCTGTTATATGTTCAAGGTGCAAAGATTCAGATAGGATCTTCATCTTTGCCCCATGCTTGGTTCTCAATATCAAATGGGACCTGTCAATGCCAAGTATTCGCCAAGATTTGTAGTGAAATCTCTGGAAAGACACATCCCGAAGGCCAGGGGGATGTCTATCACCACTACTTCTGAAAGGAAAATAAACAGTGCAGAAACACTTTCCTAATGCTAAAACCATAGGGAAGACATGCAAAGACTAGTTTTAAAACATTCAAACACTTAAGATGAACACATACAGGGTAACAAGAGTAACAAAAATAAAATTATTCTAGAGATAACACCAGATTTACGTGGGAAAACCCTTTCAGGAAACAACCCACCACACCAAGAGAAAGACACTTTGTATTATAGTAAGCAAAAATTACATACAAAGTTATAGTCCTCACTCTCTGATAGTTAGGTCATAGTAGCACTTGATTTTCCATGCACTCACTCTTACAATGCTATTTTGGCATATAGTGAATACAAAAATCTACAACCCTTTCTCCGTATTTTGTTTTCTGAGATAGTTCAACTTCTAGTCTAGACCGACTATTACAAGTCTCCATCCAAAAACCAATTAGGGTGCATTAATTTTAGTTCTTCACCGACACACCAAATCGATCTCGGATCGGATCCACCTATAATCCTACATCGAGCCACCCCCGTGATAAATTCATTGCAGAGAATTTACTAAATTTAGGCTCTACCAGCCACAAAAATCTGATCTTAGATGACTACATAATATATCGCTTTTCACCAATCTAGCTTCCAACAATAAATGTTGTTTTGCAACAATGGTGCAAAAAAAACCAATGAAAAATCGGCACGCATCACACTGCTATTCATTGCACTTCTTATCCGAGCAATGATCGGTCAACTGTCATCGGGCTCCAAAACCCCTTCGCCATCACTAACCATTTCATCACATTCCGAGCCGACAATAATCTGCTATCACTAAAACATCGACCACCAGCTCTATCGGGTCCCACAAGCCATGTGTCCACTGCTTGTTCTCTTTGCTTGGCCTACGTGGAAGCCGTTGGAGCTCCTTCAGGGAATCTCTAGTGGTATCCACTAGACTCCCCAGGGAACTCCGAGGCATAGAAAAGTGTCCACGCCTAGACAACCCTTCAAATAAAGTAGTTTAGGGCCCACCTTCTCTTCACTGCACTCACCTCTTTGACAAACCACCATGCGTCATGTGCATAGGACATTTTTCTTGGCGACAAGGTTAATAGCGATACTTTCCTTCAGATGCCACAGAAAGTAGCCAGCACTGTCGGATGAAGCCGATAGTACCCATTGATGTAAAGGATCAACACATCAGCGAGGCATAGAATTGCCTCCTGATGGGTGACCTATTTGCCGATAAAGCCAAAGCCAACAAACATTTCACCAACTCCATGCTCATCAGCCCATCACTATGAAAACCCTCAGAGTTTTGTAGATCAGATAGAGTCTTCGTGACCAATGATCAAAATAACCAAAAGAGAACTCCGTGGTAAAGCAATAGAGACATAAACACTTCAAGCCTTTAAAAGAGGTCCAAGACAGTAAATTGAAGCACATTTTCCAACAAGCTCCCACTTTATGAAGACTTACTAGCTTCCTCCAGACCTCAAATTTATTTACGATCATAGGCCCCAAGGCCCATCGAACTTGCACACCATCTGAACTTGTCTATGCTCACTGGATTTTCCAATGCATCAACAACATTCTTCAGAGTATCCACCTTCTCTAATGAAACCTTTCCATCCTCCACCATATCTCCCATTAAGTGATACTACACATCGATATGTTTCGACCTACATAGAAAGTTGGATTTTTTGCCAGACAAATGGCACTCTGACTATCATAGAAAATAGTGATCTTCCTTGCATCAAAACCAATATCAGAACATAAATGAATTAGCCAAACAATTTCTTTACAGGAATGAGTCACTGGCATGTATTCTACCTTCATAATAGATAGAGCGACTACAGCTTGTCGCTTTCTCATCCAACTGATTGCACCACCATTTAACATGAAAGTATATCCACTGGTGGATCTTCTGCTGTCAATGTCCCTTGCTCAATCAGAGTCCACAAATCCATGAATGTTGAGAGTTCTCTGTGATCCAACCAAATTTCCATGGTAACACAAAGCACATTCTAAGGTACCTCTCAGATATCTAAACACTCTCTTTACAACATCCTAATGCGTCCTTCCTAGATTTTCCATAAATCGGCTGAGTACTTCCACTCCTTGGGCAATGTCTAGTCTTGTACAAACAATCAAATACATTAAACTACTGACAACACTCACATAAGGCACCCTAGTCATGTCGTCCATCTCAGTAGCATATTTTGTACAGTCTTCAACAGATAGTTTCATTCCCTGCATAACTGGAACAACTAGCTGCTTGCAATCACTCATATCAAATCTCTCCAGAATAGTGTTGATGTACTTACTCTAGTTGACCCAAAGCTTTCTTCCCTTTCTATCCCTAGTTATCTCCATCCCTAGAATATACCTTGTTGCTCCCAGATCTTTCATTTCAAACTTTGTAGACAATTGAAATTTAAGATCAGAAATCATAGACTTACTATTTCCTATGAACAACATATCATCCACGTATAAGATAATAATAAGCACGCAATCATTTTCAAAATTATAATACACACAATGATCATATTTTGATCTCACAAATCCCATAGACAACACAAAAGTGTCAAACTTTTGGTACCACATTCTAGGAGATTGCTTCAAACCATATCGAGATTTATTTAACTTGCATACTAGGTTTTCTTTACCTTTTTCAACGAAATGCTCTGGCTAGGACATGCAAATTTCTTTTTCCATCTCTCTATGGAGAAACATTGTTTTCACATCCATCTACTTGATCTCTAAGTCATACGCAGCTGCAAGTGAAAGCATAAATATGATAGATGCCAGCTTAGCTACAGGGGAAATAATTTCTCCATATTCAATTCCCTCTACATGGGAATACCCCTTTGCAACCAGCCTTGTTTTATACTTCTCAGCACTGCCCTCAAGACCATTCTTCTTCTTAAATACCCATTTACAACCAACATAATTTCTTCCTTCAGGAAAAGGTACCAAATCCGAGGTTTCATTCATGGGTTCCAACCATGAATTTGCATTTGGCATATTAATTGCCTCTTTAATAGTCCTAGGCTCCTTAGTGCTAGTAATTAAAGCATAGGCACAGTTCGAATCCAAAATGGAGAAACCGTACCTATGAGGCTGTTATTTTTGATGTGTAGACCTTCTCACTGGCTGAGGTTGTGGCTCTTCATCTTTGAAACTCGTAGAGCTACTAGAGCTCTCAATAGTTTAAGGTACACCATGCAGATCTCCCTTTTCTGGAGTTTTGGAATCTCAACTACATCATTCTTCTTTTCTCTTTGATCTGTCTCTAGTTGTGGGTCAGCTGTAGAAGGTTTCAGCTCACGAAATGTTACACTTCTGCTATACAAAACCTTCTCAGTATCAAGATTCCAAAGCTTGTATTTGTTCACACCAATGCCATAGCCGATGAAGATACATTTAACAACTTTGTTCTCCAACTTAGATCTTTTCTCATTTGGCACATATGCATATGCCTCAAAGCCAAAGACACAAACATGTCTCAGAGAGGGCTTCTTACCAAATCATGCTTCCAAAGTTGTCTTATCAACAAGAGTAGAGAAATGAGAATGATTTACCAAGTAACATGTTATAGCCATGACCTCAGCCCAGAACTTCTCAACATACTCCTTGTCTTTTCCATCAACGTCATGTTCAACCTTTTAGCAACTCCATTCTTTTGTGGAGTATAAGGTGTAGTTTTATGCTTTTTAATCCCATGGTCTTTATAGTATCTATCAAAATCTACAAAACAAAACTCACTACCATTTTTCATCCTCAAACATTTTGTTTTCCTTCTATTATGATTCTCAACCAATTTTTGAACTCTTTAAAATGACTAAACACTTCTTATTTACTCTTAAGAAAGTATATAAATGCCCTTCTTGAATAGTCATCAATAAAAGAAATATAATATCTAGAATTCGATAATGAAGGAACATTAATTGGACCAAACACATCAGACTGAACATAGTCCAGTACACCAGAAGATTTATGAGAACTCGAGGAAAAGGAAACATGTTGTTACTTTCCATAAATGCAGTGTTCATAGAAATCAAACTCAAGATTATAGTCAACAAGCCCTTCAACAATATTTTTATTTTTCAAGGTTTTTAAACCTTTCTCACCTATGTGACTGAATCTATGATGCCACAACATGGTATTTCCTGCTAGGATTTTTACCTCCATCGCATTTGTAGCAAGAGAAGAATCTTCATCTTCCTCTATAGGAACATCTTTGCTTGACTTTATAGAGGCATTGTTGCAATGAACAGGACATGCATCTAGCTTGTATAGAGTTCAAATATGAACCCCCTTAGCCAACATCATAGCGCCTCCACCCATCTTACATCCTTTACTCAAAAAATAAACTTCCACACCAACATCATTCATCTTACTAACAAAAAGTAAGTTATGAGCTAGACCTAGTATGTGCAATACGCCACCAATCCCTTTGATTCTACCATCAGGGAATTGTATCTTGACTCTTCCATGGCCAAAAATCTCCAAATTTGAATTACTTGCCAAGTACACCTTTCCACCATCATACTTCTCATACTTAGTGAACCATTCTCTATGAGATGTCATGTGAAAGGATGCATGTGATTCAACCAACTAGACATCATCTAATGCCTGAATTTCCAAGGCTACAATAAAGGCATCTGCATCACTCTAAGAAGAGTTACTCTTCTTCTTCTTCTCCTCCTTACAATCCTTTCGGATATGACTAGGCTGCCCACAATTCCAGCATTTCACCTTGGAATATTTACCAGGAGACTTTGATCTCCCTGCAAATTTAGATTTGGACTTCTTGTCCTTCTTCTTTCCTTTCTCCTTCAATCTACCTCAAACATAATAGGAGCATGCAATGATCCTCCTCCTCAATATTTACACCCATAGATGCCAACTAAGCAACACTCATGTTAAATGAGTTCATATGGTCTATAATAGATGCACCTTCTTCCATCTTCAAGGAGTAAAACTTCTTCCTTAGGAATAAAAAATTCACCAGAGACTTTCCCTGACAAATATTACCAAGATTCTTTGATAACATAACAAAGTTGCAGACTTCTCCTCATGGACATTCAAGAGTACAGAATCAGCCAGACTAAGTCTTATTAGTCCTCTTGCTTTTCTATCTGCAAGATCCCAATCTTATTGTTTCATACTTTGTGGCATATTTCTAGACATAACAACCCAAAGGTCTCTATCCACAAGCAAGTCTTCCATTTTGAGTTTTCACAACTCAAAGTTGATGCCATTGAATTTTTCAGTTTCTACTCTACCTGATGTGCTCGCCATCTCAAATAGAACTAGGTTCTAACTTTGCAAGACTCCCACTAGAATAGTATTAGAACAAAAAACCAGCCCTACTAACAAGGATAACACAACTGGACAGGCTCTGATACCACTTGAAAGGAAAAGCAACAGTGCAGAAACACTTTCCTAATGCTAAAACCACAATGGAGATGTGCAAAGACTAGTTATAAAATATTTAAAAACTTAAGATGAACACATACAAGGTAACAAGAGTAAAAAAAATAAAATGATTACAGAGATAACACCAGAGTTACGTGGGAAAACCCTTTCAGGAAAAAACCCACCACACCAAGAGAAATACACTTTGTATTATAGTAAGAAAAAATTATATACAAAGTTACAGTCCTCACTCTTTGATAGTTAGTTCACAGAAACACTTGAGTTTTTCATGCACTCACAATTATAATGTTATTTTGGCATATAGTGAATACAAAACTCTACAACCCTTTCTCCGTATTCTATTTTTTTGAGATTGTTCGACTTCTAGTCTAGAACATCTATTACAAGTCTCCATCCAATGGAAATAAATGTTGTTTTGCAATAATGGTGCAAAAATAACCAATGAACAATCGCCACACATTGCATTTCTATTCGTTTCGCTGCGTGTCCGAGAAGTGATCAGTCAACTGTCATCGGGCTTCGAAACCCCTTTGCCATCGCTAACCATTTCATCACATTTTGGGCCAACAATAATCCGCTATCACCAAAACACCGACTGTCAGCTCTATCGGGTCCCACAAGCCACGTGTTCGCCACTCGCGCTCTCCACTTGGCCTAGGTGGAAGTCGCTAGAGCTCCTTCGGGGAATCTCTAGTGGCATCTGGTAGATTCCCCAGGGAACTCCTGAGGCATAGACAAGTGTCCACGCCCAGACAACCCTTCGCATAAAGCAACTCGGGGCCCACCTTCTCTTCATTGTGCTCACCCCTTTGACAAACCAACACGCATCATGTGCACATGCAATTCCACTCGACGAAAAGGTTAACTATGGTACTTGCCTTTAGATGTTTAAGAAAGTAGCCAGCACCATAGGATGAAGCCAATAGCAGTCATTGATGCAAAGCATCAACACATTGGCAAGGCATAGCATTGCCTCCCGCTGATGGGTGACAGATCCATCGATAAAGCCAAAGCCAAAAAATATTTCACCAACTCCACCCTCATCGGCCCATCGCTGTGACATCCCTCAGAGTTTCACTAATTAGACAGAGTCTCCATGACCAATGATCAAAACAACCAAAAGAAAACTCCATGTTAAAGCGATAGAGACATAAACTCGTCAAGCCTTTAACAAAGGTCCAAGCCAGTAAATTGAGGAAAATTTTCCAATAACTTCTTGTGAGACTGTCTGGCTTGGGCATGAAAAGAGGGTCATAGATAGATCTTTTATCCAACCAACTGTTGGAACCTTCTTTCCATCCAACTGCATGATTCCTTTCCCAAGGGGCTCATACTTAAGAATTAAGGCATCAACCACTTGCTTTGGCATGACATTTGTACTAGCTCCTAAATCAATCATATTATTGTGTAAAAGTTTATCTCCTACTATTAATGTTAAAAAGAAGGGTAGGGCTTCAGCTTGGTTACCTCTTTCTCTTTTGCATTGCCCACATCATTTGTATAAGCTATAGATTTTGGAACTTGAGGATCTGATGTGGGTCCTTTATCTTTACTTTTATCACATAGTGAAATTTCATCCATCTGTGGTCTTTGCTCCTCATTTTCTAATGCTTCTTGAAGTAATGTATTTTTATCGGGAATAGATATAACATCCCATAGGGACACATTGGCAGGTGCCTTCTTCAGTTGCTCCACCACATTGAGCACTCTGACTAGTGGGACCTCTGACCTAAATGGTGGAATCTTCGCTGGCTTTGGAGGAAAACAGTCCCTCGTAAATGGGCTCGACATCTTAGTTGACGGTTTGTTGAGAAATTATTGAATCCACTACTACTAATTCAATCGAACAGTTGGTTGCAGGAACTATTTTTCTTGCAATGGTGGTTGGTATGGTTGAGGATGAGGTGGAGCTTGTGGCACGTACTCTCCCATGAGCCTTCTCTTAGATCTAGTGTTGTAGTCTGACTGCACCTATGGAGTACTAGTTTTCTGAGCTTCATTTGTGAATACCACATCTTCTTCATCCATCTAGGAAAATAACACTTGATCAAGCACAATATCCAACTCTTTCTCTACAAACATCCCTTACATTTGTGCCCTAAAGCGAGCATTCAAAAGTGTGCCTTTATTTATTTGCTCCGCTATCTTTTGTTGCATATTTCCCCTTGGGAAATTTCATGGCATATGGTTGTCATTGCAAGGGAAGCAACATACATTTTCATCTTCCACCAGATTGTTCTGGCCTAGGATTAACTCTTTGCTATTGCTTTCCTTGACCATCTACAGTGACATGGTGACCAGAACTATCTGGTTTGTGGATGTCGCTTGTTGAACTTTCCAACTTGAGGGTCCTTGGTGATGGAGCTCCCAAATTTTTTCCATTTTGTTAATAGACATCTAGTTTTGGTCGAGTTTTAATGTTTTTATCTTTAGGATGGGGAGGGGTTTTTGGCCTAAAACCCTCATTTCATCAGTTGTCGCCTAAACCCTCATTTGTTCTATTTTTAAGTTGACTTTCTCAACTCGTTACCGATCATTTAAGCCATGATTTGAGCCTAGGAGTGTCGGTCATGTCTCGTGTCGCCCATTTAGATATTTCTAAGGCCCATTAAACATTTATTTCCTAAGTGCCTTGGGCATATGTTGTGCTCTCCCAAGGGTCAATTTATCATCAGCCTAGTCTTGCACCCCTTTTAAAACTAACTCTATTGCACATGGAGGTTGTGAGATTTGTTGATCATGGGAATGAATCTCCACCATTCCCCATTGACCCCGCTAGTTTCAAATGCCGACCAATTAAATGATGTGTGTACTCCTATGGAGGTGGGGTCCACTCTCCACTATGTGGCTTATTGCCTAGTAGTTTAGATCAACGATTGAGGATCCGTATTGCGGGATAAACTCCATCTATTCTTGCTAACCCCGCTTGATTTGAATAATATCTTGAAAAACCCAGCGGGGTTAGCAAAAACTTGACATGTGGCTACTTTTTGTTGATCAAGATGAAATGTGAGTGGAACCCACATGACATAGTGGGTGCGAGGTTGATAAGGCTCTTATTGGCTGAAATAGATGAGTGAGAATTCAAACACAGTCAAGTTAGTGAGGATCATATGATTTCCCACCTCATCAAAAGATCAAAGCCTAATATTCAAAAAAAAAAAATGCGCATCTGATGGTCGTTGGTGTTCTGAAAAGAGTGGGTATTAGTGGTGTATATCCTTCAGGATGGTTCAAGTTGATCTTTGTGCTTGTGAGTAATTAACTTCTAGTAATCATGAAGCATAATGTGTAAACTCCTATGCACTTGAGAAATTAAAGGTGATGAAGTGGATGCCAACGAGAGATTGCTTGTTCATGTGTGTGGGTTTTAATGAACATTGATGATTGAAATCACCAATTCACTCAATAAATGTAGACTGAAAGGCCTCCATTTTCATCATTGCAATCAGAAACTGAAACTCTCTATTGTTGTGTTGAGTGAGTTAATCATTCTGGTAAGAGCTATAAATTTGCATATCTCAAAAGGATGGGAAAACCAGCTACTTCCTCGCTACAAGTAGAAAGCTCCTTGAGGCTACAATTGTAGAAGCCTCATGGAATTTTCATTATGCACAGAAAATTAACTCATGTAGGTGTGTTAAGTTCCAACGATGAATGTAGAGACGATACCCATGGCAAGGATCCTATAATGATTGATGCTAGAGGTGGAAATGTGCTAGGAGCTCACACTGTGATGATGGAAATGAAAGGAAAAGAGCCTATAGGGTCCGTGCAAGGATTGTGAAGGAAGCTTAGGTACAGTTGATATTATTTATGATCGACAACATTCTCCTATTACTATAACTAATAGCTCATCTACCAGTGAGACCAAGAAAAATTCTAGGTGTAGGAAATACCTTATTCTTTTGAATCAATTTCCTCCTCTAGGGGTGTAAGTGCTTGAGGTGCCTCCCATGTCTATGAAAACCCCTAGTAGACATGACTATTTGGTGGTTGGTGGTGGAAAATATGATGATAGTGCAGTGAGATCTCCTCTCATTGTTGCAAGGATGCAAAGTGGGCACCTATACTGTGGTGTTGATGTTGATGTTAGGTCTAGGTGATGGAAAGTGTGTCTGGGTCCTAAATGTTGGTTATGGTAATGGTTTTGTTGTGTTTTGGCTGGGTTTGAAGGGTAAAGTCTTTTAGTGGCTGGCGACCCCTTTCGATAGTTGTTACAATTATGGTTTCCCATGTGCAGTAAATAGTTGTAAGTCACTTTTGGGAATTTTTGAAGTGAAATCCAATTTTGCATTAAAATGAAATTTTTTTGAAATGTAATTTTAATGAGCTTGATGATTGTTTCTCCCTTGGTTTATAAAATGGATTTCAAGGCTCATTACAAGGGTTGGGATTTTGAATCCAAAATGGTCTAGGTAACATGCATGTACAGTGAACTAATATAATGTAGAAATCTTGGCAAATCTACTAGCTAATTATCTTGGGCATGAGTTTTGTATGAAATAGTCTTAAATAGTTTTATCCAAATGATTGATATCAAAAAAAATCTATAAAATTAAATTATGTGCTCTCTTGTGTACAATTGTTGCAGATCATAAATGAAAATATAAAGTATCTTTTCATTTATATTTAATGGTTTAGTTGGATGTATGATTCTATTCCATGTTTTATCTCAAAGAGTTAATTAAATACTTGAAGAGAGTCATAGGTTGGTGATAATTTGTAAGGGATTTGGTAAGAAGTAATACTTTAATACCGTGAGTTTTTGTTATGTAATGTATTATGAAAATAATCCATTCATTTCAGGGTTAAACGTTTTGTGTATTGCAGAGTATTTCATGTCTGACTCTATTCCCCAATTGATGAGGCACTGGCCTATTTGTTAGGAATTCACGTAAGCTGATGAATTAGTGGAATGCCTAGCCATGGATTCAAAGTTAGAAAATTAACTATACAAATCTTGTTCATTATGAGATGTAAGTCTCGTATGTTCTCATGTTCCTAGCAAGTGAATGGTTATTTGGGTAAAGTTTAGCCAAACCTTTAATGAGTGATGTTTGTTTGCAACTAGTAGGAAAATATCTATGTCTTGAAGTGTTCTTGAAGCATTAAATATCCAATTAACATAATAAGGAATACCCTCCTTGGTCCTATAGAGCCTAAAGAGTAGGGGTAAGAGGATGAGATTCTTTACCTATTAGTTGGCCACTAGTAGTTCTTTCATATAAGGGTTGACAATCCTTTAGGGAATTTTAAAGCTCAGTTGGAAAAACATGAACAAAATGGTGACTCTGCTAGGGAGAACTCTGAGAAATTTATAAAAGAATCATAGTTGAAGATTGTAATATCACAGACTCAAGCATTTGGTCATTTGAAAATCTTGTTCAAGTATTGAGAAATTGTGAACCTGGAAAGATTTTGGTTGCAACAAAACCCAAAGAGTTTATGAAGGACTCCAGTGGTGAAGACAACCCAGAATGAGATTTATTTTTAAGGGAAATTCATAACTATTTGAAGTTCAGTCCTCTGTGAAGGAGGTGGTGACTCTGGCTTGAGAACCTGATGAAGAATTTGTAGGAGTTCCAAATCTGCAAGGTTGTGGTCACATAAAATTTCAGTAGCTACTATAACTCTCCAGGTATTCTCATAGACATATTTCATGATTAAACAAGTAGTTTATGAGAAATATTCAAGAATGGAAATGTAATTGGTTCCCAACTAAGTAAAGAAGCACTAATAGAGGGAAATTCTAATTGAATGCTACATGTTTCTAGAACATAATGTGAAATTTATGAATTGTAATAGAGACACATGTCATGTTTTTAAATCCTAAGAAAAATAGATAGAAGATTGTACTGTAAAAGTTTGAGAGCTTAGGTACCAAGAGAATTCAAATTACTCTTTAACAAAGTCTGGCGAGGCTTGCTAAGGCTAGGTAAAATTGCCTTGAAAAATGGTATACCTTGATATAAATATGAGTGCAAGAGTACATAATAGACATATTTTGTCACGTTAGGGAAATTTTAGTAATATTCATGGTTATCCAAATGAGGTACCTCCAAAAATCATAGAAAATGTACCTAAATTTAATGGTGCAAAGGATGATTTGGAAAATAGGCATCGACAAGAGTTTGTTGATATGATGGGAGATTATGAACTAAATTTTAAGGACATTGTCATAAAGTTGTTTGTTCAATCCCTGAAAGGAGATGCAAGGGATTGGTTCTCTTTTCTACTAGGAACTTCAATACATTCTTGTTATGAATTTAAGCTAGCATTCATGGAACAATTTGGTGAGAGAGTGAACCCAAGCTTGGTGAGAAAAAAAATTTATGGACATCTACAAAGAGGAGGATGAGTTAGTCCCTTCTTTTAATCTTAAATTTTCAAAGATCATAAGGGATATCCTTAAGAATATATGACCAAATTATGTTAAGTGTTTGGTTGTGTATTTAGGTGCATTTTATAGAAAGATGAGTTATCTATTGAGAGACAAAGAGCCCACAACACTACACCAAGCTTACCAAATTGTTATAGACATTGAAAATAATTTTAAGTATGCAATGATGAAGGGATGCTTAGTTGCTAATGTTGGTCAACCTGGTACATCTTATGTGAATTTAGTCAATAAATCAACTAGTAAGGAACCATGTCGAGAAGATAAATCTTTTGCTATTCCATGTTCCCCATCACCATAATATGCCAATCATAGTGAGCCCCATGTGGAATTTCCACAAGATTTAAGTAAAGTTAATCATGTCTCTTATGCTAAAAGACTATGTGGAATAAAAAGAGGTCAAGGTGAGTTGTCCCATGACTTGTTCCATAGGTTTGTGGATGTTTTGTTGGAAATACCAAAAAGTGTTAGGCCTAAAAAGTTAATATGCATTGACTTGTTTTGTGAGGTATACTAGTTTGGTATGAGTATCTTGCCAAAGGAATTGAAGCCTGGAAGTCTAAGGCAAACTATTGATTGGATAAGATTAGTGGAAGGAATTGGGAGAAATTATGCACAATACCATATGCACCCGAATAATGATGGCTATAGTCCTACTAAGGAAGAGCAAGAGGTAATACAAATAGAAGAAGAAGATGAATCAAAATACAATGACTGTAACTTATTGACTAGTGATACATGGGTAGGTCATTACGATAGTGATGGGGATGATGACCCATGCTGTAACAGAGGATATAATGTGTCTGATTCAAGTTCGTGGGAGGTATTGAAAGATGAAGAGTTAGAAGAGAAATAGATGATTTCCCCATTAAGTGATTTGGTTAGTAGCTTTGATTCTAATGTCTATGATGTTCAGTCTTTTGCCAATGATCAAGATATTGACAATAGAACTTAAGAGATTCAGTCTGATGGGTTTGAATGTAGTCTTACTATTGATGGATTTTCATGTTGTGGTAGTTATAATTACCCCTACTAAGTGAAGAGGGGCCTTTTCTCAGAAGTCTCCAAGGGTTTGGAATGTGAGGATAGGCTACAAGGTTCACATCCTCATACAAAGGAAGCATCAAGTCCCCTGATGAAAATGAGTGTAGTGGATAATACCTTTTTTGATGCACCTTCATCCATTTCAATTAATAATGATAACTCTCCTTATTGGTGCAGGGATAATACACTCTTTGAGAATTCAGATGATGGTTTGAATGTATGGTTAGCGTATGATTATGAGCAAACAAAACAATGCATTAGCAAGTTTTTTGATGAGAAAGATCATGAGGCTTTCACTTTTTGTACTATTATGGAGGATGAGACTAAGGGTCAGGGGGAGAGAAAATCCCTTGAATATTTTCCCCAGGAATAAAATAGTTACCATGAAGGTGACTTGAAGATATTTCATTTGCCTGAGGAGGAGCACTTTGAATTTGAAATTGATGAAGGGTATAGGGACAAAAGTGTCCCTATTCAATATGTAAATGTTGTGTCTAATGTTAGGTGCTTGAAGGATGATATGTGCATTGATAAGGTAAGAGTCTTGATATTTAATGACCAAGTTACATATTTTCCTACATATATGGATTGTAGATTGGCATTAGGGCTCAGTAATGGTGAATGGAAATTGGGTTCATATGTGGGGTAGCCAAGTAATGAGGAATATGAAATTAGCCAACATGTCTACATGGTTGGATTCTTTGTTGATGCTCCTCACCTTTGGGATATCATCATGGATCTATTTCAACCTAGTAGGGATGGCATCTGTGTGAAGTAGGGTGAATATTTTCTTGAATCTATTTTTTTGTTCTCTATTTTTCCAAGTGATTGCTGGCTTAATCTGTTGCACAGTGTTTTTGAAGGTTTTCAATTTAATATGCAAAGTTAGTGTAATCAAGTTGAGTATGGATGTTTCCTTTTTTGACTTCAACTTGACAAGTTTGAGGTTAGTAAATAAGGTATTTGAGGCTTATGGGATCATTGGCACCCATCATAATGATAAAGATAGTTGGCAATTGCTTGATATGAGTATTCATCCAATGCAGGTATGTGAAAGAAAGGCCTTTGACAAAGAAAATATTTGGCTCCAAAGCTCAAAAGGTCTTGAAATACTAGGCTTAAAAATTGATGCTAGTGGGATTGGATGAGCTTTCTTAATAGGGGTGACTTTGTACAGTCATATAAATTTTGTATATAGGTTTGGTGTCTTTCTTTTCTACTATCTTCTTTTCTTGTTTAAACGAGATCCTGGTTTGTTTTGGGCTGGTCTACTTTTAACTGAGATCTAGTTTCTCACTATACCTACAAGGGCTATATGACCCTGACCATGAGCCACTAATGGAGCTCCCAATTTTTTTTATTTTGTTAAAAGACATCTAGTTTTGGTCGAGTTCTAATGTTTTGATCTTTAGGATAGGGAGGGTTTTTTAGCCTAAAACCCTCATTTCACCATTTGTCTCTTAAACCCTCATTTTCTCTATTTTTGAGTTGAATTTCTCAACCTTTTACTGGTCATTTAATCCATGACTTGAGCCTTCAAGTACATCCTTTTACTAGCCCCTTTTTTCTGGGAGTATCGGTCACCTATCGTGTCGTTCATTTCAATATTTCTAAGGCCTAGCAAAAATTTATTTCCTAAGTGCCTTGGGTTATATCGTGCTCTCCCAAGGGTCAATTTATCATCGGCCTAGTTTGGCCCCCTTTTAAAACTAACTCTATTGCACATGCAGGTTATGAGATCTATTGATCATGGGAATGAATCTCCACCGTTCCCCGCTGGTTTCAAATTTCAACTGATTAAATGGCTTCAGGTCCACAGACAGATGACGCATGTACTCCTACAGATGTGGGGCCTACTCTCCACTATGGGGCTTCCTTCCTGCTAGTTTGGATCAACAAATGAGGATCAGTGTTGAGGGATAATCTCCACCATTCCATACTAACCTTGCCTAATTTGAATAATATCTTGAAAAACCTAACGGGGTTAGTTGAAACTTGACATGTGGCTACTTGGTCCTAACCGTGATGAATCATGAGTGGAACCCATGTGACATAGTGGGTGCCAGGTTGGCAGGGTTCTTATTGGCTGAATGGATGCATGAGAATTCAAACACATACAAGTCAATGAGGATCATTTGATCTACCACCTCATCAAAAGATCAATGCCTGATATTCAAAAAACTAGAAACGTGTGTGTGATGGTTGTTGGTGTTCTACAAAGAGTGGGAATTGATGGAATACGTAATTCAGGAGGGTTCAAGTTGATCTATGTATGTGTGAGTAATTAACATCTGGTAATCATGAAGCATAATGTACGAACTCCTATGCACCTGAGAAATTAATAGTGATGAAGTGGATGCCAACGAGCAATTTCTTGTTTGCGCATGTGGGTTTTACTAAACATTGATGATTGACACACCACTTCACTCAATAAATCTAGATTGAAAGGACTCCATTGTCATCATTGCAATTAAAAACCAAAATTATTTGTGTCTGTGTTGAGTGAGGTAATCATTTTGGTAAGAGCTATAAATTTACATATCACAAAAGGATGGGTGAGCCAACTCTTCTATACTATAGGTATGAAGGTCTCTGAGGCTACAATTGTAGAAGCATCATGGTGATGTCATGGTGCATAGACAATGCACTCATGTGAGTGTGTCAACTTTGAAAGGTGAATGCAGAGACGATGCTCGTGGAAAGGATCATGTAATGGTTGATGTTGGAGGTGGCCATGTGTTGGCAGCTCACACTACCATGATAGAAATGAAAGGAAAGGAGCCAGTAGGGTTTGTGTGGGGAGTGAGAAGGAATCTTAGGTATAGTTGAGCTTCTTATGGGTGAAAAAAATCTTCTATTGCTATAACTGATAGCTTGTGTAGTAGTGAGATTGAGACATATTTCAGGTATAGGAAATACCCGATTCTTTTGAATCAATTGCCTCCTCTAGCGGTGGAAGTGCTTGAGGTGCCTCTCATGTATGTGAAAACCCCTAGTGGAAATGGTTGTTTGGTGGTTGGTAGTGGAAAATATGATGACGGGGCGATGAGCTCTCCTCCTATTGTTCCAAGGATGCGAAGTGGGCATGTGTACTATGGTGTTGTTCTTGATGTTAGGTCTTGATGATGGAAAGTGTGTCTGGGTCTTGAATTTTGGTTATGGTAATGGTTTTGTTGTGTTTTGGCTGGTCATGAAGGGAAAATTATGTTACTGGTTGGTGACCCCTTTCGACGGTTGTTACAATTATGGTTTCCCCTATGCAATAAATAGTTACAAGTCACTTTTGAGGAAGTTTTGAAGTGAAATCCAATGTTGTGTTGAAATGAAATGTTTTTGAAATGTAACTATAATGAGCTCAATGCTTGTTGCTCCCTTGGTTTATAAAAGGGATTTTGAATCCAAAATTGTCTAGGTAATATGCATGTACAGTGAACTAATATAATGCAAAACTCTTGATGAATCTACTAGCTAATTGTCTTGGGCATGAGTTTTGTATGAAATAGTCTTAAATAGTTTTATGCAAATGACTAATATCGAAACAAATCTATAAAATTAAGGTATGTTCTCTCCTGTGTACAATTGTTGTAGATCATAAATAAAAATATCAAGTATCTTTTGATTTATCTTTAATGGTTTAGTTGAATGTATGATTTTGTTCCATGTTTTAGCTCAAAGAGTTAATTAAATACTTGAAGAGATTCATAGGTCTGTGATAATTTGTAAGGGATTTTGTAAGAAGTAATACTTTAAATACCATGAATTTTTATGATGTAATGCATTATGAAAATAGTCCATTCATTTCAAGGTTAAATTTTTTGTGTATTACAAAGTATTTAATGTCTGACTTCGTAGCTCAATTGATAAGGCACTAGCCTATTTGTTAGGAATTCATGTAATTTGATGAATTAGAAAAATTCCTAGCCATGCATTCAAAGTTAAAAAATTACTTATACAAATCTTGTTCATTGAGAGATGTAAGTCTCGTATGTACTCATTTTCCTAGCAAGTGAATGGTTATTTTTGTAAAGGTCAGCCAAACCTTTAATGAGTGATGTTTGTTTGCAATTAGTAGGAATAGATCTGTGTATTGAAGTTTTATTGAAGCATTAAATATCTAATGAACATAATAAGGAATACCATCCTTCGTCTCACAAAGCCTAAAGAGTAGGGGTAAGGGGCTGAGAGTTTGTACTTGTTAGTTGGTCACTAGCTTTTGTAGTTCTTGCATATAAGGGTTGGCAATCCTTTAGGGAATTTCAATGCTCGGTTGGAAAAACACCAAAACTTGGTATTTGTTCCACTGATAGTATGGCCTTCCTCCCTGATTGGTCTCAATAGATTGCTTTGGATGGGCCGCTTGTTATCACTTGATGATAAACTACTCATTAGAAAAGGACTACATGAGGCTCTTCATATCGTTGATGTCTAGTGATATAGAGGAAGTAATTGATGTGCTCGGCTGTGTGGTGGGGTATACATACATGGATTGTGGTGGACCACAAACTATCACTAGTATCACATAAGTGCTTGGAGCAGCTTCCTCTTGAGGCGTGCCAAAAAAATTCTCAAAAATAAGCATCTAAGGTCATGGTGGAAGCCTCCTGACATCTATCAAAGTATTCTCCACACGTACTACCAACTCATATTGATTAGGTATGATTTCTCCGCCATGGAAGTTATCATCACCACAATATCCGAATTGATAGACTTCAGGTAGAACATGAACATTATCATAGCTTGAGGTTGTGAAATAACTAGGATCCTCTACTAGGTTTTGTGAAACCTGGTGTTGAAATCACTCATGGCCTCTTGTAGGGCTCTCTTGATGGAAATCAATTGCCGTAACAACAAAGAATGATCCCCTTTCTCCAAAGAATGTTCAAACAAATTTTCTTTGAGTTTATCCCATGAGTTGATATAACTAGAAGTCAAAGATTGATACCAATCTTAAGCCTTCCCTTTCAAGGTGGTAGCCAACCATCTCATAGAAATGTTTTCTTCTACTATATTGTGTACTCTACATACCTCCACTATGTATTTGAGGTGCTTGGAAGAAGTTTTAAAGTCCTCTCTAGAGAATTTTACAATATCCTTGAGGGCATTAGTAGGTATGGTGGGCCAAACATATAGGGGAGTAGGTGGTTGTAGACAAATACTACTATCCCAGATTACAAAATTTCAAGGAGCAGGATGGGGTACATGATCCATGGAGAAACGATTCCTATGAATCGGGTAAACTGGTATTATTATTTGGAAACTTTGACCTCCAGGCAGAGTAGATAAGGCTCTAGACTCTGGATGCTTACTCCTTGCTCTACTACTTCTTACAGGTGATACAAAATATGTAAGTCTTCTTCTCCTAGGTACCAAAGAGGGTAATTGGGAGTACTAGAAATGGCCCTTTGAAGATGCTCTTGTTTCAAATCTGGGCATGAAACTTCCAATTTCTTTCCTTGGCTTGATTTAAGAAATATTTCTGACTTCTAATCAGACATTCGAAAAACTGGTCCCATCAGGTGTGCAAGAAAAAGAGCTATTGATCATCAAATATTTCAGCTCTTTGACATTCTTATGGGAAATTCAATGAGTAGGAGACCAATCTGTGCCTCATTGAATAACTCCAAGATTTTACAACATGAAAGTGGCAATGCACCAATGCTTTTAAGACATTTCAAAAGCTCAAGTTATTTTCTATGAATGATATGATAGACACATAATGCCACAACCCTTCAATTTTGGGAAGAGAACGAGCAAAAAAGGCTAGATATAAGTGCAATGCAATCATTCAATCTACCCGCAAGAAGTGTTCATTAAGATCCAACCAAGCATACAAGTTTCAAGAGTTAACCAAAAAAATTCAAAATCCACATAAACTCTTCCTCTTAATATATCATAATGTGAAGAAATAATAACCTTTAAAGAAAATATATCATGACATAATCCAGCTTCTACATGCTATAACTTTATCATGTAAACATACAACATGGAAATCAACTAATCAAACTATTCAAATTAAGCTAGACACAATGTTTAATTTTGGATGAATATATAAAGAAGGAAACATTGACAGAGACCATATCATGCATAGTTTCAAATATTTCTCCCAAATAACTCATACTTCAAATATTAAGTGAACTTTAAAATAGAGGTTGGATTCCAATCCGATAATAGTTTGAGTTAAAATAGATATAAAATGCTAGAGTGAAGAAATGTTCTGCAAAATTTAATGAAAATACTTCCTATTAATATAAAAAACTAAATAACTTATTTCCAAAAGGAAAAATTCGGGAACTCTTTTCTTTTGTTGCCACCTCAAATTTATAGCTTCCAAGGAGAGAGAAACATTGCCTCCACTCAAAAAGTAATGATTTCCAGATGTCCACACTTAATAGCTCAGAATTTGATCATAGATCTTTAATTAGGTCATGGAAATCCTTGCTCATCAACTCTCAACTACCACATTAATACCCCTTAGATATTTAATAGGATTTCCCTCCATAAACGCTCGGATCCTAGAAAACAGCCTAGAAAAAATCTTGTTGACCAATAAATTGGCTTTGGTGGCACCAACTCAAATCCTTCTTCTGAAAAAAAAAGCAAACTATGCTCTAAAAACTCTAAAGAAAAAATATCTAAAGCCTAGCTTCCCTGTAGTGAAGAGATGACGTGTCAAGAAGGCAGGTATTCTTAGATTATCCAAAAGCATTTTTGAGAAATCTTAAGTTGAACTGACACATGGCATGACATCCTTCCAAAAGGAAATTGATTAACAAAACGCGAGTAGCCACCACATGGCATGTTATGGGCCCTTTGGAACTACAACTTCATTTTTCATGTGGATCTTTCCGAAGCCAACAGTAAAATCCAAAAATAAAAAATACTAAGCCAAACTTTTGCTTCACAGATAGAATATTTAGAAATCAAGGGTATAAGTGAACTATGTAGTAATCTTAAAATAGTTTCATGTAAGCTTTAGAAGTGAATGAAAAATATCAAGTTCTTATATATACTCTCTTATATATTTTCTCCTACAAGTTATGAATGAAAAGGTTAATGATCTTCTAGTTCATCTTCAATTGTTTTGGTTGATTGTATGAATTTTTTTTGGCTTCAATGAGATGAGATGATTAAAATGCTAAAGTAAGCTCATGAATCTATATGGAGAAGTATATAATTCTGTACGAAGTTATGTATAGAATATAGCAAGTGCATTCTACAATGTGGTATGATAATAGTCCAAAAATATCTTAAATCAATGACTTATGTATTATTGATTATTACATAATTTGACTTCATTGCCCAATAGAAAAAAAATTTGCCTGTTGACTAAGCATACTTTAGGAAAACTAGCTAGCAATACACTTGACTAGAGATTTGGAATGAGAACAAAAAAAATCATTTAAAATTCTTTGAATTATAGTGTGTAACAATGAATGCCCTCTCAATTCCTAGCACTGAGTGGTAATTTGTCCAGAGACTAGCCAAATATTTGGTGAAGGATACTTAGTTGTACTCAAATAGGAATTTATCTATGTATAAAATTACTCTTACGAACCAAACATCTCTTAAGTCTGATAAGGAATACCCTCTTGGGTTTCACAAAGCCTAAAGAGTAGGAGTAAGGGCTATAAATCCTTACTCGTTTGTTGGCCACCAACTTTGACAGTTCTTGAGCATAAGGGTTGGCCACCCTTTAGAGGATTTCAAGGTTCAGGTGGTTCCCCAAAAGAAACACCAACAAAATGGCTACTCTACTAGGTGAGTATTCAAATATTTGGTTGCAGACGGTCTTATCAAGATATTCATTCCAATTTTTAACTAGTGATTGAAAATTCTAGTGTCTCATTTTCCCATCTGAGTCACCAACAAAATGGTGACTCTACTAGGGAGAACTTTGAGAAATTTCCAAATACAACAATCCTAGTTGTAGACTATTATAGAGTCAAGAAGTTGGTGAATCTGAACATTTGATTTAGATATTGAGAAGTTTTCAGACCTAGAAGTGATTTTTTTGTAGCAATTTCAAAGAATTTGTGTGACTCTACTATTTGAGGAGACCCAAAAGGAAATCTATCATCAAAAGAGCTTCATATTTCTTGAAGTTCAATCCTCTGTGAAAGGAGGTGGTTACTCTATTTAAAGAACCTACTGAACATTGTGAAGAGAGTTTCATACCTGAAAATATTTTCAGTCAGGAAGAAAGGTTACTAGCTGCCACAAGTGTTAGGGTTAAAAGGTAGATATCTAACAAGTTAAATGCATATTTGAAAAATGGAATAGAGAAATAAAACACATCGAAAATTATAGAAAAAATAAGACAACACAGAGAATTTAACGTGGTTCACCCAATATGGGCTACATCCACCAAACTGTAGCCATCCAATGATTTTATTATCTAGTACAAAATATATTACAATATCATGAATAACACCATACTACAACTCCCCATCCCAACCACTTATAACAAGCTTTTAGAAGCTTCCAAAAATTAGGGTTTACAATGTCAATTTTTTTCTTTTTTGATGACGAAGCAAAAAAAGGTGAAAATAAATTTTCTCGGGGGATACTACCCTCGAACCCTCGCCCAAGGCCTGACCTGACCCTAGACCCTGAAAAGGATACATGAAGAGTGTATAGTATAGCATGATCAATCACCACATACTAACAATCTCCCACTAGAAGACTAATCGAGCTCCAGACCAATACAATCTCCCACTTGGAGACTGATCCTGGATGACACCGCTGCACTTATAGCTCCCACTGGAAATAAGCACCTTGGACCCTGCTACTCTGTTATACTTGAATTCAACCTTGAAGGCCAACCGAAGATGAAGAGGATTTTAGCTTCTCTGTTATCACCACCTTCGTAAACATATCCGCTGGATTGGAATCTATATGTATATTTTCTAGCTTTACCTATCCATCTTCCAACACTGACCAAATGAAATAATATCTCAGCTATATCTATTTGGTTTTAGAGTGCAAGGAAAAATTATTTGCAAGATGTATAGCACACTAGATGTCTATAAACAATTTATTTTCAGCCTGTTGTTTGCCCAAATCTTCCATGAAATATTGCAGCCATATAATCTCCTTTGTTGCCTTTGTTGCAGCAACATACTTTGCCTCCATGATGGATAAAGCAACCACATTTTGCAACCGAGAAATCCAACTCACTATTTTCCCAGCAACTATAAATGCATAACCTATGGTAATCCACCTGGTATCTATATCCCCTACCAAATCTAAGTCAACATAGCCTTTTAAATTTGTATTAGAACCCCCAAAACATAAACATTTATTGGATGTACCTCTCAAGTACCTGAGAATCCATCTTATCACATTCCAATGCTCAACTCCAGTATGACTCATATACCTACTAACAACTCCTATAACATGTGCAATATCCGATCTCATGCATACCATGGCGTACATTAAACTGCCTACAGCTGAAGCATATGGTACCTTTGACATTTTTTCTTCCTCCTCTTGTGTCTTTGGACACATATCCTTAGTCAATTTGACATGACTGGGAAAAGGTGTGCTAACAGCTTTTGCATTCTCCATATGAAATATGTGCAACACCTTTTCAACATAATTAGCCTGAGATAGAAACAATTTCCTATTTTTCCTATCTCTTGTAATCTTCATACCAAGGATTTGTTTTGCTGCCCCCAAATCCTTATATCAAATGAATTTGCTAACTGTTGTTTTAACTCCTTTATGTAATCCATGTTAGATCCTACTATAAGCATATCATCAACATATAAACATAAAATAATGTAGATAGCTTGAGATAACCTCTTAAAGTAAACACAATGGTCTGAATTACACCTGTTGTAGCCTTTCTCAGCCATAAAACTATCAAATTTAATATACCATTGTCGAGGTGCTTACTTCAAGCCATATAAATTTTTCTTCAATTTGCACACTAGTTTCTCCTTACCTTTGACCTCAAATCCTTGTGGTTGTTCCATATATATTTCCTCTTCCAAATCACCATGGAGAAAGGAAATTTTAACATCAAGTTGTTCTAAATATAAATCTTCAGCAACCACAATACTTAAAACAGTACGAATATAAGTCATTTTAACAACTAAAGAAAATATTTCATCAAAATCAATACCCTTTTTCTGTGCAAATCCCTTTACAACTAATTTTGCATTAACTCTTATCTTACCTCCATCCTCCTCTTTCAGCCTATAAACCCATTTGTTTGGTAAAGCCTTTTTACCTGTAGGCAACTTGCATAATACCCAAGTCTGATTTTTCAGCAAGGAGTCCATTTCTTCTTCCATTCCATGCTCCCACTGAACCTTGGTATCCACATACATAGCTTCATGATAACATTCTGGTTCACCAGCATCCATTAATAAAATAGAATACAAAGAGGGAGAAAATATTTCTAGAGGTCTACTTATCCTTGAAGATC
Organism: Sequoiadendron giganteum; assembly: GCA_007115665.2. NCBI lineage: Eukaryota > Viridiplantae > Streptophyta > Pinopsida > Cupressales > Cupressaceae > Sequoiadendron > Sequoiadendron giganteum. The sequence continues at coordinate 63,394,003 of CM021109.1, read as the reverse complement.
GCCTAATATTCACTAGAGTTTGTGGTATTTCTTGTCGTTATTGTTGTAGAGCATGAGGAACCACTAGAACATTTTTGTTTGTAATATCATCCAACACTACATAATTCTTTTTTTTCTTCTCATGCTATTGCAATAGATCTTTGTACAACACTTTCTCATTGAATATGACATCCCTACTTCTCACAATTTTCTTATTTTGAAAATCCTAAAAGCTATAACCAAATTCATCAATGCAATATCCAACAAATATACATTTCTTTGATTTTGCATCAAGATTGGTTCTATTTTCAGAATCTACATGTGCAAATGCTTCACAACCAAAGGTTTTGAGGAAAGAATAACTCACTTTTCTACCTATCCATGCTTCCTCTAGAATATCACAACCCAAAAGATTAGAGGGACCTCTATTAATTAAATAAAGAAAAATATTTACAGCTTCTGCCCCACATGTTTAAAGGCAACCCAACATGCAATCTCATAGTCTATGCACACTCCATTATTGTTCTATTCATATTCTCAGCCACTCCATTTTCCTGTGGAGTCCTTGGAACCATTTTTTTCCTATGAATACCATTAGAGGAACAATAATATTCAAACTCTTTTCTTCAATACTCACCACCATCATTAGATCTGAGACATTTTAACTTTTTACCTGTCTCATTTTCAACCAAGCTTCTCCATTTTTTAAAAGTTTCAAATACATCAGATTTTTGCCTAAGAAAACTAAATCTCTTTTGTTTTCCATACACACCACTTTCACAGAAATCCATATTAACACATTTTAGGCCTGGTAAAACATTCTTTGAATGAATTAATTTCATACATTTTTCACTCATATGCCCAATTCTATTAGGCCATAGTGTTGATTCAGAATCCACAACAATTATCTAATTTTCTGCCTACTGAAATACAACAATTGTTCTTGAACATTGGTTTTTATCTGCAATAGAAATAAGGAAAAAGGACCAATATGACCTATACAAAGATATAAGGTGCCTACTTTCACACCTTTTTCTACCACTAAGGCATGTTTTGTAACCTTACAATTTTTATCACTAAATGTAACAACACAACCTTCATCATCTAGTTGCCCTATTGAAATTAAATTTCTTCTTAACTCTGGAATGTGTCTTACCTCATGTAGTAGCCAATGATTCCCATTCTGGAACTTAATCTTGATTCTTCCCTTTCCAACAATCTGATAGGGTTCATTATCTCCCAAATAAACTAGCCCAAAATTCCCTTGGACATAATCCAGAAAATAATTTCTATAGGGCATAGTATGAAATGAAGCCCCTAAATCTAACACCCAAGAATCATCAATATTGTCAAGGGAAAGAATCAAAGCATTCTCATCATTTTTATTACTTACCACATTTGCCTCTATATTTCCTTCATTTTTGTCTCCTTTATTTTTTCGAGACCAACAATCTTTCTTTAAATGACTTAGCTTACCACAATACCAGCAATCCCTCTTGTCTCTAGATTGGGACCTTCTGTCCTTTGATTTTCCTCATGACTTCCCATGACTTCCAAAATTGTTCCCTCTCTCCTTTGTTTTGCCCTTGCTTTCTGCATTGAAAACACTGCCTGATGTGGATGTTCCACTTGAGATTTTCCTACGAATTTCCTCGCTCAAAATAACACCGAAAACATCATCAAATTTCAATGTATTTGAACCAGAAATAGAATTGCTAACAACCATTACCAAGCTATTCCATCTTTTAGGAAAATAACATAGAACCAAAAGAGCCCTAACTTCTTCATCAAAATTTACATTTACAAAGGTTAATTTACTAGTAATAGTATTAAACTCATTTAAATGATCAGTAACTAACCCACCTTCTACCATTTTCATATTTAATAAATGCTTCATAAGAAATACTTTATTCAAAGCGGAAAGCTTTTCATATAACTTTGCTATGGTTTCCATAAACTCTTGAGTTTTCTTAGCTTTTGTAATATTGAATGCCACCGATTGTGCCATGCATTAATGAATACTGCCAAGTGCCTTTTTGTCCAAAATATCCTAGTCCTCATCAGACATTGCTGAGGGTTTCTTGGTTTTCCCTTCCAATGGCTGCCATAAATCCTTTTGATAGAGGTATTCCTCCATCTATATCTTCCATAATTGATAGTTCTGCCCATTGAACTTATCAACCTTCAACTTATACTCGTTTTCCATTGCTGCTACTTAGTCATGATACTCCCACTCAACTGTGAGACCTTAATGAAGAGAATAATTGAAAACAACCCACTCTAATACCACTTATTAGGGTTAAAAGGAAGATATCTAACAAGTCAAAGGCAGATTTGAACAATAAAATAGAGAAATAAAACACATAGAAAATCATAGCAGAAACAAGACAACATAGAGAATTTAACGTGGTTCACCCAATATGGGCTAAATCCACCAAACCGCAACCATCCAATGATTTTATTATCTAGTTCAAAACATATTACAATATCATGAATAATTCCATACTACAAATCCCCATCCCAACCTCTTATAACAAGCTTTTAGAAGCTTCCAAAAATTAGGGTTTACAATGTCAGCTTTTTCTTTTTTGATGACAAAGTGAAAAAAGGTAAAAAAAATATTTCTTGGGGGTTGCCGCCCCTGAAGCCCTGCCTGGGGCCCACCCTAGCCTCTGACCCAGCGAGGATACATGAAGAGTGTACACTATAGCATGATATGTTGCCACATACCAGCAACAAGTTTCTAGGTATTGTCATAATTTAGATAAAATGGATTTAAAAGGTAATTTTATCAGATATTTTCAAGACTAGAAGATAATAAATGATTCCCTATTAAATAAAGTTTCATTAGGAAAGGGAATATCGATGGTCCTTTTCATACTTCGAAAGTGTAATATATAATATTTTTAATTATTTGAGAAGTGTGTTTTTTTCTGAATTATGCCTTTGAATTTTTTTAAGACATTACCTATATCTTAGGATTATGGTTAAATTGTTGAATGAGGTAGCTATTTGAAGATTGATAATAATTGATAGTGAACATAAGAAGGTTTCTCCTATGGTATAGCAAGTAAAATATGTAAGGTAATAAAGTTTTTTCATATCCTCAAAGGGATTTTGTTATTTTAAGGTATATGCCACTGGATTTTAGTGGTATTAAAGGTTTCCCTAACCTAATTCCTAAAAATGTTAGGAAAAAATTACCAAAATTCACAAGATAAAGTTCAAAATTAGCCTCTAAGCATTTGAAAAAATTTGTATATGTGATGGGGGATTATGAGGTGAATCATGAGGATTTTGTCACAAAACTTTTTGTTCAGTCTTTAAAGGATAATGCCATAAATTGGTTCTCATTTTCACTTGCTTGTTCTATAGCTTCATGGAATTAGTTTGTGGTAGTCTTTGTAGAACAATTTGGTGATAGGGTAAACCCAAATGTGGTAAGAAATATTTTTATGGAAATCCATTTAAATAAAGATGAGTTGGATCTTACTTTCAACCCTAGGTTTTCAAAGGAAATAAGGGATATTCTAGAAAGTATAAAACCAAATGATGTGGAATGTTTGGTTGTGTACCTTGGTGTATTTGATAGTAAGATGATTTATTGGTTGAGAGGCAAGGAACCCACAACATTACACTAGGTATATCAAGTTACTATGGATATTGAAAATAACTTGAAATACTCAATGATGAAAGGATATAAGGTTGAAAGTATTTGTGAACCTAATACACCTATTGCAAATGGAGCAGCTAATAGAGGTGATTTTCAAGAGAAGAATACTTCTACTGCTCTGATTTCTCAGTCATCACAACATGTGAATCATAGTAAGCTTCAAGATGAATATCAATTGAGTTTTAGTGAAGTTGATCAAATGTCTTTTATTAAGAACTTGTATGAAATGAAAACACAAAGAAGAGTCACCCTATGATTTGTTCTCAAGATTCTTGGATGATTTCTTAGAGGTTCCTAAGGATCTTAGAGCTAAGGATTCAATATTCATTGATATGTTCTATGAAATTTATGATTTTGAATTGACTAAATTGCCAAAGAAATTGAAGCCTCGGAATCTTGATTATGTATTTGAGTGGATAAAGATTGTAGAAGGAACTAGGTTTGATAATGCACAAGAGGTGATTGTTAGTGGTTGTACTATTGAAGAAGGTGTAGTAGAGAATTAACATCCAGCTTGTTCTATATGAGAAGGTAATGATTGTAATATTTTCACAAGTAGCATGTATTCTTATCAATACAATAGCAATAACAATGAAGACATAGGGTTTGAAGACAACTTAGAGAAGCATAAGTTGCATCCTTGGGATATATTAGAGGTAGAAGAGGTAATAGAGATCTTTCCCTACCAAGATTTAGTCACTAGCAATGACGCATTTGTTGTTGAGACCTCATTGCAAACCAGGGAGCAAGATGTTAGGAATGAAGATTTGAGAATTCAGTCTAAACACAGTGTTAGTATTGAGGGATCTCCCTACTATAATAACCATGAAGACAATGGATGTATCCATTCCTTTGTTGGCTCTTTTTTCCCTGATAAAATGGACGTGGAATCTCCTGCTTTGAATAGGGTGTGTGAAGCTAAAAATGGAGATGTATATCTGCTTGAGGAAGAAAAATCCTCTTCCTTTGAAGATTTTTTTAGAGTGTGGATCAAACATGTTGATCATTGATGATGAGAATTAATTTGAAAATATATCTCTATGCTCTTCTAGTGATTGTAATGATTTTGAGTACAATGATGATATGGAAGATTTTGACCATCATGTTGAGGGAGGAGAAACCTTTATGACAACAATGAACATATGGCATAACCCTTTGTTTAGTGAGATTCCATCTCCAATATAAATAAGAGATGGTGATCATTATTGGTGCAAAAATAATCCACTTTTTGATGATGGATGATGCATCCAATGTAGTGTTTGGGTATAGAAATGAAAAATTAAGGCAACACATTGATGAGCTCCTCGAAGGTATTGCTTTTGGTTACCTTACATCTAACACAAATATAGTCAATAAATTTTAAGTTCATCATGAGATTGAAGTTTATGCTTCTTCCTTTATGGATAGTAACTACCCTTATGAAGATAATTAGGAGGTACTTTATTCACATGGAGGGTGCAGTGATATGAATATTGATAAGGTTACTCAAGCAAAAATAAATGAACAAATGATATGGGATAAAAACATGGAATGCAATGAGGATATGCAACTAATGAAGCATATTAATTGTGAATAATGAACAATCTAAAGATAGAAATGTATGTGTGCAATGGGTTGATCCTGAAAATAGAGCTAAAAATGATGAAGGGGAAGATGAATGTGTTTATCTCCCTATTGATTATGATTATTTATGTGAGGAAAAAGTGGAAATTTTTGTTATGAATGAAAATGGTGATGATGTAGTCATGGATGAAATAATATTTTTAAATTATCATAATGTACATCATGGCAAGTATATGGAACTTGAATCAACATCATTACCAATTGATGAGGATGAGGAATTTTTTGGTCTGCTTGATATTGCACATGGATTTACCTTTGTGCATAAATGCCTCTTTGATGATCCTATGAGTGTTGATTTGTTTGGGCCTATTTCTAAGGTATTTCGCTTTGAGCTGAATGATTATCTTGGGAATGAGTCAAAGCATATTACTGAACCTAATTTGAATGCATTTACCTTGTTATGGGATGTTACACGTACATATGACCCCTACTCCCATGATACCAATGAGCGTTTTGATGCAGTATAGTCTAGGGATGTTCCTGAGTATGCTTATTTCCTTTTCGATCCATTTGTGGGTTATTTACAGGCTACACAACAAACTGCTTATGAAGGTTTTATGTTTGAGATACAAATTGAATATGAGATCAAAGTCAGTGATGATATTAATAAAATTGATAATGAATGCTTCACTTTCTCAATCCAATCAAACATGATGAATTATGTCAATCATTGGTGCAGGGGCACCCTAATAAAATCAAGCCTCCATGAGGCCACTTTTAAATTTTGTTCAAATTTGATGTTCCAAGGCTATTGTAAGGTCCAAGGGACCATAATAAAGTTGTCATAGACTTAGGAAAGTCATTTAGGTTCAAATTTCATATATCGTAAAAGTTGCAAAATAGTGCAGAGATGGCAAAAGTGGAAAAATGACAAGAATAAAGAAGGTGAAAGGTCATTTTTGTTTAGGGTCATTTATAGGAAGCTAAAAAATAGTTAGAATGTGAAGATTCAAGTCTTTAAATTCCTATAAAGGCTTTTAAAACCATTTTTGAGGCGTGGGTGGTTGTATTTTGGATGTGAATAATGAAAGGCACTATTTTTATTACATATTTCTTCATTAATTCCCTGTTTTATGTGTTGTACGACCAAGTACGAGAAGGATTATGTTTCTCTCTTGATTCCAAGTTGAAGTGCATTCAACCACCTTCCTTTTGATCTTTGTTTCATGCATTTTGGTGGAGTCTTGAATCAGATATTGAAGTTTTTTGTGAAAATTGTCAAAACCCCAGATTAGGGTAAACAATGACTTGTAATTAACATGTTTCTCTCATTTTATTAAGTGAAATTCCTTGAAATTTGGTGAAGTTTTTATTTTTTCCATGTATCCTCATATAGTTAATGGGTTGAGTCAAGATAATTAAGTTTTAAGGTGTAAGGGTTGAAGATGTGACTATAATTTTGTGTGCACAATCCGAAACAGGGAAAATGAAGAGATTTTAGCCTAGGGTTTGATCAAATACATCTGGAAGTGAAATTTTGTTGGTCTAATAAGTTTTTTCAAGTCTAATTAAACATGTTCCAATCATTGGTTAATGTAAATTGATAGTGGAATTGATAAAACCAATAAGCCCTAGTTGGAGCAAAGCTAAAAAGGCCTAATTTGTACGTTGTCCGACTTTTTTTGAATAAATTTTCTCAAAGTAAGCAATGGAAATTTTTTGATATGTTTTAGAACCCTTCAATGGGTGCTCAAAAAGGTAATCATAGTTTGAAGGAGGGATTTGTATTATAAGATATGATTGTCATTTCTAGAATGGAGGTCTATTAGAAATGTGAGCAGACAAAAAAGGGAAATGGTCAATATTTGGTAAAGTAGACCTTGTGTTAGGTTTGATATTGTTAACTTAACTCAAATAAAGAAGTCTCATGCACTGAATTGATCGGTTGTTCCTTCAAAGCTCAAGTCAGTGCTCATTATCATTATATGACATTATGGATACCATAGGTGTAGTCTAGGACAATCATAAAGAATTAATGGAATATGAAGGGGCAGACTCTGTGTTTGTTGTTCTTGGGGTTAGGCCTTAGGGTTTTAGGTTAATAACCCTCCTTTAATTTTTTTTATTGGCATCAATTTTGGGTGTTACAATCCTTCATTGACCAGTGTACTTTATTTTTGGTCACTTCAGTCATAATTTAAGCCATTAAAATTTGATATCCATCATCATCTGCAAAGTAATTATTTTAATATTTCCATGGTTGGGCCAAATATTTCATGTCTAAAACTTAGGTTTTGAGGTAGACCTTCATCCTTAACAGTTAAAGTCTCGTCAACCTAGTGGTGGCTCCGTTTTAAGAACTAACAAATTTGGCATGTGTAGAAATGAAAGATTATTTGGTCATTCGATCGATGAGAAAGGATCTCAACTGTTCCTCCCATGCTTGTTCCATTTTTTGGATTATTATTTTATTCACATGGGCTGGCAGGCTTAAGTCACATGTCTGGTGGGTCTAACATTCTGCTGAAGACTATAGGTGGTATCACAAAGAATCAATGATGATCAATATTACATGTGGTAGTATCTTCACCACTCCTAGCTCACCCGTTCTTGTTTATTTTTTATTAAAATAAAGGAATGGGCTGGTGGGTGGTTTCCATCTGTCATCATAGGTGGTGGGCCCAACATTTCTAAGTGGTCACCAAGAAGGGTTGGAAGGTGATCAATGATAGTCTTCACCACATGTTTCTTCATCTAGGTCATTCCCCACACACCTGTTCGTACTATTTATTCGGGTGAAGAAGTCACACGGGAAAGCGAGCATGGTGACACATGTAACTTCTCTATGGTGGGACATATATCTTTTACAGGCAACAAACAAGACCAAAATAAAATCTATGATGATTATGGAGCAACGTGTTCTAATCTCCACCATTCCTTGCCATCATCTGATTAGGATCTAGACTAAATTGTAGATTGAATGCTTAATTAAAAACACAACTTTGGGGAATTTTAATTCATGCATACATTAACGAAATTATGCATCAAAACTTAAGATGAGAAACAGAATTGAGAGAAAAGAAGATAGAAGGTGCAAACAGAGTTTGACTATGGAGTTCGCCACAAACGTGACTACGTCTCCGGGTCCGCTCCAATAGAGAGACCAATCCGATTAATCTCCAAAAAAGATTACAAATGCACCAAGACCATTTCTTCAAGCACTTCAGCAACATAACAATACTCCGTCATATGAAAATGGCTGAAAAATCTCCACAAGAACTCTCTAATGTATCACCTGTTTCTCACCACCTAACTTCCAAAATTCTCCTTTCTTCGTATCACCTGACACCTATTTCTCTCTAACTTGAAAAGTCTAAAAATTCTCTGTCCACAACTCACTCACACTCTCCCCTTTTATACATAAAAATAACCCAATTTGGCCCTTAACCAAAAGATTCACAATAATCCCCCCTATCTCTATTTTTACATATAAATCCATATTAAAAATCCCTTAATATTTTTTTTGATTTAATTTACGCCCCTTAATTTTTTAACTCCCGGGCTTATTTTGTTTGGGAAGGTTTTTGGTTAATCCTTAAAAGGATTATTTGTTAAAATTTGGAGGGATTTGCTTTAATTTTAAGCATTCGGTTTCAAATATTCAACAAACACAAATGGTGCCACATATACACCAAATGCTTCGCATGGTGCAACGGAGGTAAATAGTTTTAACACCCCGGCGGTTCTGGGTTCAAATCCTAGTGGCTATTTTTAAGCCTCCAAATCCTGCCACTTATATAACAAAACAAACCGGTCGCAACTATTGATGGTGCAACGGTGAGCCGACCGACGATTACGAAGGAGGTTGCGGGTTCGAACCCATCCAAAGATTTTGTCCAACAAACTAAAAAATTCGACCACTGAAGACAGAGCCACGTGTCAAACCCCGATTCACCTCAGAAGGCACGTCGATGCTGATAAAGTAAATCGTATGTTGACTAGATTGCTGACAATGCAGATGATTTGTCATACGGATGGACACGTGTCAGCATATCATTGGTGCGTTTAGATGACTCGATTGCCACATGTCATGTTCTGGTTAATCCACATCAGATTCCACATGGTACGGTCTAACTGTTGACGTCATCATCCGTATAGTCACCTCAAAAGTCAACTCGAACCTTTGACCAGCTGTATCTGGAGCATATGACGTCGGATTTCGACGAAACGAATGCCATCAGAATTGTCTCAATGAGCTCTTCGACTTGATGCCACTTCCAACGATTTCTGAGATGATTTTTTCACCTTCTGGATGCCCTTGAAGCCGGTTTGACTCTACCTTTGACCGACCATAACTTGTGCAAACGGACTCCTTTTCGCTCCGTTCAAGTTGCGTTGGAATCAGGACGCTGAGCTCTTTCTTATGGTGTAGAAATCTAGAGATTTGGAGACACTTCAATTTTCACTAAAAATATCCACCGGATCAAGCCTCCCCACTAAAGACCTTTTGGACCTCCAAAAGTGACATTTACTCTGACATTAAGTGAGGATTTAGCCTCCCCACTTGTCTTGTATCCTATATACATCTGTATACCTAACTCACAAGCATAATGAAGACTGCAATAACATTGTTGAACATAAACATTATTCTATCACTTCCATAAGCTTCTACATCGACTATCGTAGCCACTAACCAACAAAAATTGACTAGCATCAAGCTAAACAATAATGCAAAAATGAAAGAGAACAAAATAACAAGATATCGATCCTTTACAACAAGAACATTTTTACTGAAGGAACCATCAATACTTTCAATCATCATTCCCTCATGCTGTACTACGGGTGCATCCTGCAACATCTGACCCTGGTTAGCTACTCCAAGTTCAAGTTTAGAACCACCTATACTGACAGACATAAGAGTTAAATCTTTACTTGCATTAATCACCCTCTTTAATTGCCCTGTGTTTGTAAAAGAACGACCAGTCTTAATCCTGTGAGAATGTACAATATACTGTATGCCATCTTTAAACAAGTGATAATGATTATTTTCCCTGTAGAAAATAGCTTTCCTATCATATAAATAAGGTCTACCAAGCACTATCCCACAGATCTCCAGTGGAACCACATCAAACTGTACTTCATCCACAAACTTACTAGTGATTGTGAATCTTAAGGTGCATTGTCTTGTTACTTGCAATTTATCATTTTCACAAATCCAGCCTAGTGGATAAGGTTTCTTATGCTGTGTAGTTTTTAATCCCAAGTTTCTTACAACACTTTCAAAAATCAGATTAACCTGAGAACCACTATCTATGAGTGCATCTATTTTAGTTTGTTTAGCAACAACCCTTAAATGAAACAGCTCATTCCTTTTCTTATCTTCAGAGAAATCATTAACTGTAGAAGTAGAAGCACAACTAGCAACAAAAGCACCAAAAACAGGAGCTTTACCTTTTAGACCCATAGCTTTTATCTTAGTCTCATCATCTGAATCTGAACCAAGATCCATAACAACATTTGTGGCTTTCTCCTTACCTTTCTGATTCTAATTACGTTTCTGAGCCCACTTAGGCCTCAGTTCAAGATGCAACTACCAACAATGTTCTTCATCATGACCCTTCCTGTCACAATGAGAGCAAGAAAGCTTGTCATCCTTCTTAACTATAGTTGTCTTCTTTCCTTTCCCTGTCTCTGCAACTTTGGAAGATTTCTTTACAGAGTTATCATTATCAATGAAAGAACCCTTTCCCCTTGACTCTAAGTGTGTAGCTTGAACAGACACTTCATCCAAATTAAAAGGGTTCAATACCAAAATGGAATGTCTAAGATATGAATGAAGACCTCCTATGTACTTTAACAAAGTATCTTGGGTGTACAAAGGAACATTCAAAGCAATAGCCCTTTTTCTAAATTCATGGGTGTACTCTTGGATAGATTGACCCTTCCCTTGCCTAAACATTTGCTAGTCCATCATTAACTGTTGCATATGGCCTAAGGGATAGAATTGCTTTTTAAGAGCATTAACAAATTTTGCCCAAGTTAAACTGACTCTACCATGCTGTGAAATTTCTGCCTTAGTCTTACTCTCCCACCGGGTTAAAGTTGTACCTCCTAACCGAAGAGTAGCTAATTGGATCCTATCAACATCATCTAATAGGTTCTCGACTCTACAGTAGACTTCTACTTCCTGAATCCAATCATCCAATTTTTCAGCCTTAAGTTCACCACAATACTTTGGTAAATCAAATTTTACATCCAACTTAATTTTAGGCTTATGCCCATTCTTGAAAGGATTAAAAGAAGTAGAATAAGGAGAAGATGGAGAAGAAGGAGAAGGAGAAGAGGGAGGAGAAGAAGAAAATGGGTGATCTGGTTGCTTGCCACCATCTCCATGTTGTTTCCCTTTCTTGTCTTCACGAACATCTTTCTTTGACAAACCTCCTTCACGTTCCTTCCATTCTTGTCTTTCTTGGAAAAGAATGTCCACCTTAGCCTTCATCTCGAGGAATGCTCTTCTAAATTCCTACTCACTGATTTCTTCAGGAACCTCCATTCCAGACACAGACATCTTCAGAAAACTTCTTCGCTTCCCGATCTCAGGATCAAAGTCTTCAAGCTTGCCTTCGCCCTTCTGAATCCTGGATCTCATTAGCATTCAAGAAAACAACTGCAATAATAGTCAACTGAGCTCTAATACCACTTGATCTGATTAGGATCCAGACTAAATTGCAGATTGAATGCTTAATTAAAAACACAACTTTGTGGAATTTTAATTCATGTATACATTAACGAAATTATGCATCAAAACTTAAGATGAGAAACAGAATTGAGAGAAAAGAAGATAGAAGGTGCAAACAGAGTTTGATTACGGAGTTCGCCACAAACGTGACTACATCTCTGGGTCCACTCCAATAGAGAGACCGATCTGATTAATCTCCAAAAAAGATAACAAATGCACCAAGACCATTTCTTCAAGCACTTCGGCAACATAACAATACTCCGTCATACAAAAATGGCTGAAAATCTCCACAAGAACTCTCTAACATATCACATGTTTCTCACCACCTAACTTCCAAAATTCTCCTTTCTTCGTATCACCTAACACCTGTTTCTCTCTAACTTGAAAAGTCTAAAAATTCTTTGTCCACAACTCACTCACACTCTCCCCTTTTATACATAAAAATAACCGAATTTGGCCCTTAACCAAAAGATTCACAATAATCCCCCCTATCTCTATTTTTACATATAAATCCATATTAAAAATCCCTTAATATTTTTTTTGATTTAATTTAAGCCCCTTAATTTTTTAACTCCCGGGCTTATTTTGTTTGGGAAGGTTTTTGGTTAATCCTTAAAAGGATTATTTGTTAAAATTTGGAGGGATTTGCTTTAATTTTAAGCATTCAGTTTCAACTATTCAACAAACACAAATGGTGCCACATATACACCAAATGCTTCGCATGGTGCAACGGAGGTAAACAGTTTTAACACCCCGGTGGTTCTGGGTTCAAATCCTAGCGGCTGTTTTTAAGCCTCCAAATCTCGCCACTTATATAACAAAGCAAACCGGTCGCAACAATTGATTAGGCGAGCATTGTTTGGTGCAACAGTGAGCCGACCGACGGTTACGGAGGAGGTTACGGGTTTGAACCCATCCAAATATTTTGTCCAACAAACTAACAAATTCGACTGATGAAGACAGAGCCACGTGTCGAACCCCGATTTGCCTCAGAAGGCACGTCGATGCTAACAAAGCAAATCGTATGCTGACTAGATTGCTGACGATGGAGATGATTTGTCATACGGATGGACACGTGTTATCATATCATTGGTGCGTTTAGATGACTTGATTTCCACATGTCATGTTCTAGTTTGTCCACATCAGATTCCACATGGTACGATCTGACTGCTGACGTCATCATCCGTATAGTCACCTCAAAAGTCAAGTCAAAACTTTGACCAGCTGTATCTGGAGCATATGATGTCGGATTTCGATGAAATGAACGCTATTGGAATCATCTCAACGAGCTCTTCGACTTGATGCCACTTTCGTCAATTTCTGAGATGATTTTTTTCACCTTCTGGATGCCCCTAAAGCCGATTTGACTCTATCTTTGACCGACCATAACTTGTGCAAAAGGACTTCTTTTTGCTCTGTTCAAGTTGCATTGGAATCAGGACGCTGAACTCTTTCTTATGGTGCAGAAATCTAGAGATTTGGAGACACTTCAATTTTCACTAAAAATATCCACGGGATCATGCCACCCCGTTGGTATTTTAATGCTTATTTATGGACATGGGCTAGCAAGCATGGTGACATTTGTCACTCCGTGGAGGGACATGTTGGGTCTTAATGATGATGTGTGCTCTAGTAAGTTCCTTGGTCAATGGTTGATGGCAGGTGATGTGGACTATCCTGACCAATCCCCACCATCCTGTGAGGACCCTATTTTCAACGGGCAAGCGGGTGCCTGCCACGTAGACTACTTCAAAGGGTCTAATAAACCTTAGTAGAGATGAAATGTTATTCAAATTTGGTCGAAACTACATTGAAATTTAGAGCGTCACTAATTTTTAACTAAGTCTTTGACACACATTCAATATTTGGGAGACGCTTGTGGTTGCAACCGTGAATACTTTTAGGTGATAGTAGATGTGTGACAAAGAATTTGAGGCAACATAGAGTATGGGTTGATATTACGAGGATTGATCATGATCAGTTCCCGCTATCTTATGGTGGTGAATTGTGAGAAAATTAATTCCCATGAGAAAATGAGTAAATGTGACATGACAAGTTTTATTAGGAGCTAAGTATGTGATTAATTATGTAGATTGAGTGGGTGTTTAAACACTTGGTACGTCTGATTGAGAGAAAGTATCAAGCGCATGCTAATTAATTTTTATCATAATTAATCACTCTGGTTAATTGCTCGTTGATTTGTTATGGTGTGTAATCAATGGCTCAAATTCAAAATCTAAGCAGTTGTTTGATGGCTCTGTTGTAGGAGCTCCCTTGGAACATTAAAGAATACATGTTGTAGCTACCCTATTTATTGGTGACTCCTTTCTTTTTATTCTCACCACTTGTTGTATATGATAATTGAGATCTAGGAGTGAGTGCACAATTTTTTCTAAGTATTTTCAAAATTTGAGCTTGTTGTTTTACATGGGAGGGTGGTCTTTCGCTAAATTATTCCATCAACAATGGTAAGGTGAGTGTTTCTTGTTGCAAGTATGGATGTGTTTGGTGGTGTTCCCATTGTCTTCAACACAATTCAGAGTGATTGCAGGTGGTGCATGTATAGTTGAGATATTGTAGAAGTGTTGAGTGTACGCGGAGCTATATTTATAATGTTGTAGATGTATTGTTGCCAAGTACTTTTGAGAAAATTATGAAATAATGAAGGTAGTGTTGAGTGTGTGTTTTGAGTGTGCTCCAGTAATGTTCTCTACATTTATTTTGTGTTGATCCTATGCTTGTGTGGATCTATAATATTTTTTATGATCTTCAATGGATAATATATCCTAAGTTTTAGCTTATGGGTCGATGCAGAGTGAAAGATGTGTTCACGAGTGTGTGAACCATTTGGAAGAACTATTTGTTTGTGGATTAGGAGAGATGTTTTTTCTTTGTAGTCTTCTGGTGGTTTTTTTAGGTCTTGTGGATCTTGAAGAAGGCTAATCTTGATGTTCTCTATGTTCTAGAAAACATGCTTGTGGTTTGGTGCCCTAGAAGGCTTGTTCCAAAGCTACTGTCTATTGTTGCTAAATCTTGTTGGACTATTGAAGAGTGTCTTGTGCATGAAGCTTTTTTTAGTTGTTGTGAATGTATCTAGAGGTTTCTAAGAAGTGTTCTAGTTTTGGTGAAGCATGTCAGGTGATCCATGTGTGATCATCTTGTTGCGGATGTGTGTACTTCAAAGTTCATTGGTGTTTTGATTAGGTTTGGTTGACCTAGTGTTTACACGTTACATGAAGATTAAGCATCAATTAAGGAAGAGTGTGATTGATCCAAGATGTTTTTGGGTCCTAATTAAATATTTAATTGGTCATCTCTCATTCATATCCATTATGGGAATATTGAGTAGCCGACCTAATTTGAATTTGTAAAATGGACACATAACCAACCTTGGATAAAGTTTCTAGGGTTGAAGATGGTATAAACAAAAGTCAATATGTTGTGAATTGTAAGGAGATCAAGTGAAGTGTGTGAACAAGTGTGAATAATAGAGTGTGTAAGAGTTAATCAAGGTAATAGTACTTTGATGTGTTAGATTCCTAAAAGCAGTGAGTTGATGGTGTCTACAATCCTTTGATCAAGCTACGACTTTGTGGAACCTATTATGGTGGATCTTTATTTATCTTTCCTTTATCTACAGGCAGTGAGTCTCCTTTTGGATAGTGAGCCCTATCTATAGGCATGGATCCTTTGTCTTTGGAAAATGAGTCCTTTTTGGGTAGTGAGCCCTCTACCAGTGATCCTTTGTATCTGGTATTATATTACTACTATATTATGAGTTAATCCTCACCATGGTTTTTCCCTCATTGGGTTTTCCACGTAAATCTGGTATCTCTAGTGTTTGCCTTTTTTTATCTACATTTTATTTTTTAACTTAATAATAGATTAAGTTCAAGTGGAACTGATTAAGGTTAGAAGTAAAAGTAATTTGGTACAACTGATTTACCCCGCTCATAGTTTTCTTGTGCATTTAAACATTTCTTTAAGCCCAACACATAGGTACAAGAGACTTCTTGAGTCTCAGAATGTTGAGCCCAAAGAGGAGCAGGATGTGTCTGAGGTTCCTGTAACACTAAAGAAGGAAAGAGCTGAAAGGAAGTTTGCATGTGCTACTCTCAAGTGCGCATATCACTAAGGAGCCAAATTTTATCCAAGGATTTGGTCAAAGGAAAGGAAAAGAAAGCTGAAAGGCATGGGAGAGAGGCTTCAAGTAAAAACAAGTACCACCAAGCTTTTATGAGATGCCATCAATCACCCATCAAATTTTTAGATAGTCCATCTAATAGTGGAGATGAAGCTAACTCTAAGTATCACCAGTATCTTGTGGCCTTGAATAGTTTGACTTACTTCGAGGATGAGGTGGTGGTGGCCACTCCAATTTCAATAAGGACACCGAGTGAGCATTCTTATTCTACTAACTAGGTAGAATGACACCCGAATCCCCTCCTGAGTTGATGCTCAGGTGTTTTTCCCTTTGTGCTGACATGTTTCTTTAGGTTGGTGTGTGTTTGTGGTTTGGGTTTTTGTTGTTTTCTACTTTTTGTGCTATGGTGACTTCTAGTGTTCGATGTGAACGCACAAATTTTGATGTTGTATTTTGGTGCCTTTTGGAAGGCTAGTGGGCTTCCCCGACAAATGGTTTTTGATATTTTCCTCTCCCTTGTGTTGTAAATGATGATTTACAACTACCTGGTGAATATTTTAAAGACTGGTGAAATTTGAGTAAATTTGACTATAATTTAGCTTGATGCTTGTTGCTCCCTTACTCTATATAAGGGATTTCAAGGCTAATTATAGGACTCAATTTCTGAGTCTTAGAAATGGTCTAGGTGAAAGGCTATGTATAGGAAGAATTATATAGTATAAAGTTGATAGATAGAATTGTTAGAAATCGAGGGTATAAGTGAACTATGCAGTAATCTTAAAATAGTTTCATGTAAGCTTAAAAAATGAATGAAAAATATCAAGTTCTTATATATACTCTCTTATATATTTTTTGCTACAAGTTATGAATGAAAAGGTTAATGATCTTCTAGTATATCTTCAACTATTTTGGTTGATTGTATGGATTTTTTTTGGCTTCAATTCAATGTATTGATTAAAATGCTAAAGTAAGCTCATAAATCTATATGGAGAAGTATAAGATTTGGTAAGAATTTATGTATAGAATATAGTGAATTACATGCTACAATGTGGTGTGACAATGGTCCAAAATCTCTTAAATGAATGACTTATGTATTATTGGCTATTACATAATTTGACTCTGTTGTCCAATAGACAAAGAACTGGTCTATTTACTAAGCATTCTTTAGGAAAACCAACTAGATATGCACCTAACTAGAGATTTTGAATGAGAAAAAAAAACTCATTTAAAATTATTTCCATTATAGTGTGTAACAATGAACTCCCTCTCAATTACTAGAACTAAGTGGTAATTTGTCCAAAGACTGGCCAAATATTTATTGAAGGATGCTTAGTTGTACTTACATAGGAATTTATTTGTGTATAAAATTACTCTTAGGAACCAAACGTCTCTTGAGTGTGATAAGGAATACCCTCTTGGGTTTCACAGAGCTTGAAGAGTAGGAGTAAGGGATGTAAATCCTTACTCATTTGCCAGCCACCAAATTTGACAGTTCTTGAGCATAAGGGTTGGCCACCCTTTAGAGGATTTCAAGGTTCAAGTGATTCCCCCCCAAAAAAAAACTAACATGTGCAACAAAATATTCCACCACAAACCCCACAACCACAAAATGTCCCTATTTCTTTCCAACCCATGGCTAACACCTACCCACCTCATGGTCAACAATATGTCCCACCTCACCAACATCATATACCTCAAAAAAATGTGCAAGGTAATGTATACTCTCACCAGAATATACAACAATATGTACCTCACCCTCAATATCAACAAGGCCGTCAGCACCAACAACAATAACCTTTGAATATAAATAGATACAGGCAATTAGATTTATCTAGATATCAGATCTACCTAGATCCAATTAGTAATGATTTGAGAAATGCAATCCCAAAATTCTCTAGGAATCATGAAATTTTAGTAGAAGAACATATAGGAAAATTTGAAATAGTCATGGATGCCTATGATATACAATACAAAGATATCCTGATGAAGTTATTTATGTTATCCCTGATTGAATATGCAAGGGATTGGTATAAGAACTTGCATGATGCTTCGGTCAGTTCTTTGATAGATTTCAAGGATCAATTCAAGGAATAGTATGAAAGTCATTACGACCCAAAATTTTTCATGCATGAATTAACAGGAATCCAAAAGCACCATAATGAATCAATGGTTGATTTCAAACAAAATTATCAAAGCTATGCAAAAAATCTCACCTGGATGAAATCCCCTAGATGGTATGGCCTTAGCCCTTTACCTAAAGGCCTTTGATCTTAAGACTGGGTATGAACTCAAAAAAAAAGCTCCCACTACCCTTGCAAAAGCTCAGAAGGACATTGTGAACATTGAAAACAACAAAAGAGTTGTAGGCAATATTAGCAAAAGGGATAATGTCAAGATTCCATAAAATCATAACTATCAAACTAGACCGACCAATCATTATAGAAGTGAAAGGCCTAGGCTACACAATATGCTCTACAACACTAATTGGAAGGATGGAAGACTTGTGGATAACAATTAAAAAAAAATTATAGTAAGGACACTCTTGATCCCTTGAAGAAACATGGGAATAAAATGAGATATCTCATGATCAGGAGAGAGATGATCATACCATAAACATGCTAGGGATGTTATCGCATAAAATTGATGAGGAATAGTCATCCTTTGAGGAAGATGGGTTTCAATATGATGTGAGTAATAAAAAATACAATGTCAACATGGGTACAAGAGATATTTTCTGATCAAGAAGATGGTAATGTGTAAAATTCTTATACATCCAATGTAGAGCTACAATTCCAACTAAGAAAGAAAACTGAAGAAGAGAAACAAGCTCTTACAATAGCTATTGTGGCGCGGGCTAGAAGCAACTGCAACTTGAGGAAAAAAAATGTAAATAAAGATCAAGGGACACCAAGAAGCTTGTTCATAAATGACCAAAAGCATAAAAGGGATGCTTTGGATAACTAGAAGAAAGGTGAAAAGGAAAATTCTCACAAGAATATTCCAAAAGAGATGAGGAAGATTGACCAAGATAAGACAAAAGACAAAGATAAGATGCAAGTTGAGGAAAAGAGCTGCACTAAGATAGAAAAGGCAGAACAATTAGTGACCACCCCCTCATTTGACATAGCACAAGCATTGTCTCAGATCAAGATGTTAGTACCATTACTAGAGATGATGAAAGTAGATGAATAAAGAGATAGTGCTCTCAAACTAATCTCAAATATACCAAACAAATAGAAAACCAAAATAAGACCAAAGAGAGATAAAAAACCAAGGTAAAAAAATATTGGACAAGAGATCATAAAAATACCTAAGGTCTATCTTGGTGACACTTTAACAAATAATCCCTCTCAAATAGACCCATTTTACACTACACTATTGATTAACAATAAACTGGTAAAAAAATGTATGATCGACTCAAGAGCTACAATAAATATCATGCTAATGGCTATTATAAAGTAGTTGGGCCTATGGGTGGACACAACATATGGAAAATGCTACACAATGTATAAAAGGTATGTCCTAGCTATTGGACAACTACAGTAGGGGGAATATTCAACTAGAATTGTCCTATGAAACAATACTAGTAAATGGAAAAGATTTCAAGTTGTATAGAGAACCAAGGTTTGAACATATTATAGAACACTTTGACCCAAATCAAATGAATTGTTTTTGTGATGTGGATCTTGGGAGCTTCAGAATTGAAAAACTAGAACTTGAGTTACAAAAAAAAACCAATCAATAGAGAATCTCAACTTGATGAACATGGTGTATGGAAAATGTATTTTCATGGTGCTTGCAACAAGGGAATAAATAGGGAAGGAATAGTATTTATTTCACCAAATGGAAAAATGTTCAAGTACTAATTTATATTAGCATTTGAGTGCACCAACAATATAGCTGAATATGAGGTGTTACTATTAGGCTTTAATATTTCCACAAAGTATGGAATCAAGTTGCTAGCAGTGTATGGATACTCTGAACCAGTTATCTCACAAGTTAGGGAAAATTATTCATTAAAAAATATGATTAAAACAATACCAAAATGTTGTTTGGGACACTATTGAACTCTTTGATTCATTTTCAATAGATTGGATAGAAATATACAAGAACATAATGACAGATTTCTTGGAAAATGTAGCTATGAAGAAAGATGATATTACACTAGCAGGGATAGCATAGGTGGAACTCAATACTAGGGCTACAATCCCTAATAACATCTATAATTGGTAGGTGTTCAATGATTATGAAGACTTGATTGAGTTTATTTATGCATAGATTAGTATGAATCCTAGGAAATCAATTTCAATGCATTTATGGAGGAAGTAGATGATAAAGAAATTGTCTTTGGGCAAGAGGTGGTGCAACTTAAAATAAACAAAATACCAAAAGGCCTTGTAGCCCTAGAAAGAGTATTTAATGGGCACAATAGATTTAATTTAAAATCTACACCTATCAAACATGAAGATATTAAATAAATCAATCCTAGGAGAGAAATGGCTCCTAAAAAGGTGTACACTGGAAAAAGGATCAACCTTAAAGTCACAGGAATGCTTATAGCCTTGCTCAGAAAATATAAGCATGTGTTCGCTTAGTCCTATTATGATTTGAAAGCATATAGAGAGGACCTCTTCCAGCATGAAATGTCATTGAAGCCTAATGCTAAACCATTCAAATAGAAGAAAAGACCCATAAATCCCACATTATAATCCAAGATGCAAGAGGAGCTCATGAAACTCAGATATGGTGGTATTATCAAGCCAATTAGGAATTATTCTTGGGTCTCAAACTTGGTACTTGTAAGAAAGAAAACTAGAAACATAAGATTATGTGTGGATTTCAGAAACTTGAATGTATCATCACTCAAAGATACTTATCACCTTCCCAACATGAAGGCAATGCTACAAAGAGTGACAAGAAGCGAGTTGTTGTCTATGATGGATGGATTCTTAGGGTATAACCAAGTGAATTTTAAGGATTGAAAACAATACAAAACTGCTTCCACTATAGCTTGGGGCACAAATGTTAATGTGAGAATTCTTTTTACTCTCGCTAATTTTTGGACAAAGTTTCAAGGGGCTATGGATGTAGCCTTTTCTAATCTAATCAATGCTATAATGGTGGTCTATCGAGATGATCTAAAAACATACTCTAAAAGGGAAAAAGACCATTGTGCATGCCTAGAAAATATTTTCATTGGAGCACTAGAGTATGACATATCTCTAAATCGAAAGAAATATCATTTTTTTGTCAAAGAAGGAAAATTGTTAGGACATATAGTCTCAAAGGATAGAGTAAGGATCGATCCTGAATGAGTGGAAGCTATTGATAAGATTCACATTCCAAAGACTGTAAAATCCAGCCATTCCTTCTTTGGACAAGTTAATTTTGTCAGGAGATTTATTTCAAATTTTTTAGAGATTGTAAAGCCATTCTCAAATATTTTGAAGAAAAGTTCAAAGATTGACTGGACAGAAGAAGCCATTGATGCATTTTTTTCAATTAAGAGAGAAATTAAGGAAGCCCATGTATTGAAATCACTAGACTTTGATAAACCATTTCATATTTTCTCCTTTGCATCATTTCATACAGTGGAAGCTATAATGTTATAGAAGAATAATGAAGGTTATGAAAAACCTATCTCATTCTTTAGTAAATCAATTCAAGGGGTGGAATTGAAATATGGCATCACTGAGAAGCAATCATATGCCCTAGTAAAAGTGGTCAAAGAATCCAAGCCTTACTTGGTAGGGGCATGAGTAATTGTATACGTACCAAATGTTGCAATGAAGGATGTTTTTTCACAAAAAGAGGTGACAAGAAGAAGATGTAGATGGATAAATTGTATCTAGGAGTTTAATATTGGTATTCAAATTACTAGACTAGTGAGGGGGCAAGGATTAGCAAAATTGATTGTTGAATATAATTTGGAAGCAACACAAGTATGCAATATGGAGGAAGAAGAAAAATGGGTATGAAGTATTGAGCATACAACTTGGTACACAAATATAGTATACTATCTTAAATATATGAAGTGTCTCAAAGGCCTAAATGACAACCAAAAAAGGATTTTAAAACTCTAGGCATTAAAATATGTTTTATTGAATGGATACCTTTATTGGAAGAACAAGGATGGTATCTTACTACTATACTTAGATGAGACACAAGTAGAGTATATCTTAAATCAAATGAATAAAGGTGTGTGTTGAGGTAACTTCTCAGAAAAAACCACTGCCCATAAGATATTAAGAGCAGGCTACTATTGGCCTAATTCCTTCAATGATGCCCATAAATATGTGAGGAAATGTGATGAATGCCAAAAGCTTTATATGAAACCAAATTATCATGGAGCCTTACCATTGAGACCAACATAAATTGAAGCCCCTTTTCACCAGTGGGGAATTGAATTTATAGGAGAGATTATAGATAGGTCTATTGGTGGGCACAGATGGATTTTGGTAGCCACTTATTATTTTATAAAATGGATCAAAGAAATACCAACAAAGCAAGCCACCAACAAGGTTGTAATTAAATTTCTATTAGAGAACAACATCACTAGATTTGGGGTTCCTATGAGGCTCATCATAGAGAATGGAATGTTCTTTAGATTGGATAAATTTAAGACATTTTGTAACTCCTATGGCATAATAATTTCATATGCTTTACCATACCATCCTTAAGAAAATGGGAAAGCATAATATAGTAATAAAAGTATTATAAAGATAATCAGAAGAATGCTAGATAGTAACAAGAAAGTGTGGGACTCCAAGTTGAGATTGGCTCTAGGGAAGATAGGATTACTATAAAAAGGGCTACTAGAAAATCTCCATTTGAGTTAGTAAATGGAGCCCAAGCTAGACTCCCAATACATAACCTCTTACCAATTTACAAGTTCATTTTACAAGAAGATATAGATGTCCTTGAGCCTATGGAAGATAGGATAGAAAAATTGACTAAATTAGATGAGATCAGATCACAAGAATAGAAGAAAAACTAGAAGATACAATTGGAAACAAAGTATCTATTTGATAAAAGGACAAAAGACAAAAAGCTCAAGGTGGATGACATGGTCCCTATGTGGAATACCAAAAACCAAAACAAGGGGAAGCATGGGAAATTTGAACCATTTTTGTTGGGTCCATTTTTCATCATTGGAAAATGTCGGGAGGACTCATACTACTTGTTGAATATGACCAGTGAAGATCAAGAATTGCCGGTGCATGAATAATTCTTTAAAAACTTATTTTCTTCAAAACTAATATATTTTCCATCAGCATTAGTTTAGGGGTTTTTATTTATTTTCTTTCCTTTTAGACACCTTCACCCCTTGTTTTTCATCCCAGATAATAATTTTGGATTCTTGCAATGACCTCATAGCCATTCATCCCCAATTGGAGCCACTATTCGGACTAGAAAAATCCACCCTAATTTTCCACAAAACATCTATTTTTCACCAAAATACCCCATCACCTAGCCTACCATTTTTAATTTTATCATTCAAAATATTCCATTTACCTTCCCTATATCCATCATCTTAACAAAAATCAACTTCGTCATTATACTTGTGTAAGAGGAAAGTCACATCGATGTGACTTCACCATATCAACTGAAATCATTTTAAGGTCCCTTCGAATGAACAACTAAGCCAGAAAACATGAATATTATCGAGGAAAGAATATCATATCAAGGGAACTTGTCTTAGTATCCATTTGATAATTTGATTGAAGCCTTATTGAATAAAATTTGACATATCGAAGGAGAATTTTTTTGGGTATCTTCAAATACCCAAATATTTTAATTACTTTGGTATGACTTTCAGGGAAAATACACCTCAACATTTAGTAAATAAAATAAAATATTTCAGACATGACTCATCAATAAGTGACAGTAAAATGTTGAAGGGAAAAAACACAACTGAAGAATTGAGGAGAATATGGAGTATTGGGATGAGTGATTTATGAGGCCCCTCCATATCATGTAAGCAGTAAAAAAATTTCAAAGAAAAATATATACATCAACAAACAAGGAAATTTGTCTCTTCGATAAGGCGATGGCATTTATGAAAAAGGTAACAAAGGGATGTCAAAAGGATTTCTAAAGGACTCCAAAATATTGGAGTAAGAAAATTCATAGTCCCCCTAAAAAGGATAAGACATGTCAATCTGAAGAATATCAAGGAGAGGTATCTATATTAGTGAGACCAATAAAATTGGTCTTTTCAATATCCCTAAAACAAACAAGCGAATGACTAAAATTGAGGACTCCATCAAAGGGAAGAATACATATCGAAGGAACAAGAATGATAGTCCCCTCAATAAAACAATAACACTTATTGCCTTGATGTAATAAATTTGTAAACATATCAGAGCGATGAGAGGCTATCGAAAAGACTACTTAAAGAGAAGGTTTCGAGAGGACATTGTGATATCAATATGAAGCCATATGAAGTCTCTTCAAAATCTTGAATGAAAGAAAGAGGATATGCCAGTAAAAGGGATATTGGGGGAAAAGGGAATTATCGGGGAGATCAAAATATTCGCATCCTGATGAAGCAATAGTATTAACAAGAAAGTTGCATGATGAAGAGACAATTTGGTGGTGATGATGAAAGATCAATGACCTATATTCAAAACAATTAATTACACTCTTGATGATATGAAATTTCCATCAAATAACATTAATGAACGAGAGCCAAAGGCCTTGAAAATTGAATTCTAAAACCATTGTAGAACCATTAAGAAACCATAAAAGAAAGACACATAGTATAGTAATGGATGACAGTGCCCGAACTAGGAAAACTATTATCCAAGTAAGTAGCCAGAAGCCTGAGCTGAAAGTTTTTGTGTTTGCAAACTAGTTTAGTTGTTGAAACATAGTAGAGTTTTTCCTATGCAAATTCATATAATGGCATTTAATTTTGAAAACCCTAAAAAAAAAAGACAAAAAATTGATGAAAGGCATCAAAATCAGGACCTAATTGATCAATGTATGGGCTCTAGACAAAGGTCTATGAGGAACACACAATTAAACCCTCAAGCTGAGAAATATGAGGATATGAAAAAACAAGGTGATGAAACATAGACTCTGATAAGAGGATATGACTTTTTTATATTGCACTACATAAAGATGCATATACACCAACTAGTGTCCAACCCAAGGAGACTTAATTTAGGGAATTTGGTGGTGCCCAATGTGTTAATCAATGTTGAATTGATCAAAGAACTTGCTAACAAATATGTCCCACAAACTCGCATGATTAAATTGGACAATAGGTCCTCCTTCATCCCTGTTACTAGAGATTATATATCTATGGTGTTCCAGCTAGACACTAGAATTGACATGAATCTCAAGACTAGGGATCTTCTAAAAGAATATCATAACCTAATTATTACCTACAAAAGGTGGAGATTTCCACTTCATAGGCCCCGCAATGAGGGAAACTGACTCAAAGAGTTTTTGAGGGAGGAAAACCCTCCATATTTTGTGAAATTGTTTGAGGAGTACTACCAATACACATATTATTTTGTTTGCCAAGTTCTTGGTGTAGATGCCTCCATGATATCACAAATCGTCCAAACAATTGATGTGTAGAGTCAAGATGCTCAACCCCTCTATTATGCTGAGTACTTAGCCAATGAACTTCACAATGACTTCGTTTCTGTCAAAACAAAAGACGAAGGCTTCCAGTTTAAACATTATTCAGTATTCATGCATCTGATTATGTATGAGGGATGAAATGAGGGCATGTGGGATGAGTTTTTAAGGATAAGAGACTTAGATGAAGATGGAAATATTAGATTGGTGTAGGTATGGACTACTATTTGGGACAGTTAGTTTGTAAGATCGCATTATTTTTACTTTGAGGAATATTTTGTGAAACCTATATATAATCTACTCGGTCACCCATGTGACTACAGTCTGTCACCCGAGATACAAAGGTTCTTATGACATAATGATAAAGATGAGAAAGGAAAGTTCAATCACAATTGGGGTGATTTGTATGACTACAATTATTGTACAAAGATTAGAGTGTATGGGTTTGAAGGAGCACCATTTCTACTACCAAAAACTTATCCAAATGGGAATTCTTACTTAGAGATTGTGAAGCAATTGGCCTACTTAGATTTCATGCACCTTAAAAGTCATAACAAGAAATCACTAATGCATGGGACACTATGCTTCAGATATTTTATCCTCGTTTCAAAAAAGGACTATGAGTTAATTGATAAAAGGCTAGAATGCTACAATTTTCCTAAAGGGAATACTAGTGAGATTTTCAACCCTGAAAATTTTATAAATAATGTCAAGATAAGCAAGAAACTGATAGGATACACTCACATACTTTTTGAGAATTATTATTTGATAAGGAATTTTGATGAGCATTATGTTTCCAGGAAGATAATTTTGCATCATAGAGTAATGATAGTAGAATCCTAGAGATTATGCAACAATCCTTCATATGGAGGTGCCTTTTTGGACATTAAAGACCCTGTAAAGAAACTGGATGCAGTAATTTCACATGAAGAAGAGTTAACCAAGGATGTTAATCATTTTGTATTCACAAAGAATTATGAGAACATTAGGGAAATACAAGTTGAAAATGAAATGCCATTTTGTTAGCTCTCCCCTCAGCCTACACTGAATATTAGTTTATCTATTGAGACATCTATTGAAGAATAACAAGAAGTGGGGAGTGAAGATAAAGCCATGCAGGTAGTTAAACCTATGATTGGAAATTATGAACCTCCAATGGAAAGGAATATTGTTATGATGGAATCCCCAAATTATCTTTTGAATGATGTAATACATGGTGCCAGTAAGAAATTTGTTTCTGATGATGATTTTGTCAAAACCTCTGCATTTAAGACATTTATTTATGAATATAAAGGAGAATTAGTTAGGGAAGGAATCAATGATATTGCACCTGAGAAAGAAGGAGAAAAATTCAAAAGGCTACAAGAAGAGGTGGATAGATAAATGGATATAATTACCTCAGAAATATGAAGGTTGTTACCTAGAGGAAGTAGGGGTTATGTTTCTCCCTGGATGGGATATGAGCTCAACCATTGTATTCATCAATTTTTAGAGAAACTAGAATAAAAACATTCAATTGAGTACAAAAGGAGTGGAAGGAGTATATACTGAATCAAGGTTCAACCCAGATAATGCAACTTTATTGATGTGGGCCTTATACCCACCAAATAAGAAACCTATAATCATTAATGACCCTAATAAATATTTCGACCACCTCCTTATGCAACGAGTTGGAGACACTAATCCTTTGGAGAATAGAAACTTGAATTTCAACATTTCTTAGTTCACTAAATCCAAAATTGAGAAACTAATGAGAGATAATAAAATGTGCATAATTGAAAATGAGAACCTGAGACAACAAATAGTCAACTAAAAAGATAGGTTTCCATCTTCCTTGACTACCTACTCTCCATTGGAAGACAAAAATAATAGGGTATTCAAGGCTAAGGTTGAAACCACCTATTGGAGGCACACAGGAGAAATAATTCAGAAGAAGAGTGATAAATTAGAAGTGGAAATAAATTCAATTTAGTTCAAAATGGTCTCATAACTAATAAATAAAAGATTTGAAAGAGTGTTGGAGCAAGCTGAGGAGGTATGGACTATTCACAGTAAAACATATGATTCCTTCCAAGAATATAAAAGGTTACACCTTATAATGATAGAAAAGGAGGAATTGATAGCCCAAGGAAATTTTGACAAGAAGGTGTTCAAGCATTATTATGAATTAATTGATATGCATGAGAATTTTTGTGCTGTGTTGACACAAGATCTCAATGATTTTGACCAACCCCTAGATATGGCCCTACCTAACTTCTTTGATGATGAGGGAGAACTAAAATAGCAGAGCATGTGGAAGGATGATTCGGCTTAGCTATTACCATTGGATCTTGATAAAGTAAATGATGAATCGATGGTGCTGGAAAATACACATTCGCAGTTGGAAAGAATATTCTCTCTAGAATTTTTTATTAAAGACAATAAAAAATGTTGATACATTTACCAATACAAAATACATTGATCATATTTCTAGAGTCAATTCGTTCATTTTTCAAACAATATAAGGGTCAGAGGTTTCATTTAAGTCACACAACATTAGATACACTATCACAGAGAGAGAACCTTGAACAGATCGTAAGTGGTCACAGGTACCTTATGGAGACTAATGGACTATGGTGTACTACAATTTCTATGGACTTCATCGTTATTATTGTTAATTTCATGAATTAAGAGTTTTAGTTTATGGTTAACAAAATATTAATGAATAGATTCCACTTTTCATGTAACACTTTGAAGCTTGTTGCTTCCCATATATAAGGGAAACCAAAGCCTAGTTTTATAAAGGACATCATCAGTATTGGCATCATTAGCATAGACATTTTACATGACACCATATACAAGACTTATGATATGAATTGTATTATCTTTTGAAGTAATATAATGGAGAAGAAAGTTTAATTTGGTGGCTAAATTTTTGGTGCTCAGTTGTTTTGTTCATTCAAGTTCATATATGTCATCTTGCTATCTCCAGAGAAGTGTTTTCCTATTATTCAAATTAATATATCAAGGATATAATTAATTTTTCAAGATACACTTGCTACCTCTGTGTGATTCTTTTGATTGGTTTCTGCAAGAAGAGAATTAAAGTTCCTTTTAAGAGATTTATCTTAATTGGTTTTTTCCCAGAATTAAAATCCTTTTAAATTAATCATCTTAACTGGTTTCCTTTGAAATGAATTAAAAGCCTTTTGGAACATCATAGTAACTTGGAAAGATATCATTGGGATTCATAAGAAGAGATTGGTAACTACAAATTTTACATATTTATAGAAATTATAAACTCCTAAACGTGTTAAAACAATGAGAGTCAAGTTAAGAAGGAAGATCTACATATCATATATATCTTGACTCTATCTACCCAATAAGAATAGGCAGTGATCACACTCATCTCAAAAAAATATTTCACATTAACTTTATTCACATATTTAAATTCCAACATTAGGAGTAGGAGTAGAAGTTAATTTTGCACCTATTTCACATTTGCATGCCATTGTGGATAGATCCCTAAAGTTAAAGAAGTGACATGACCTTTAAATCTACATTAATTATTAAGGTACACCTGCATAGGTCTAGTAGAGCCTAAAGTGCACAGAGTTCTCAACCACATTGATTAACTCGGGGATTCATAAGAAGAGATTGGTAGGTAAAAACTTTACACATTTATACAAATTATAAACTGCTAAAAGTGTCAAAACAATTAGAGTTAAGATAATAAGGATGATCTACATATCATATATATCTTGACTCCATCTACCTAATAAGAATAGGAAGTGATCACACTCATCTCAAAATAATACTTCACATAAGCTTTATTCACATATTTAAATTCCAACATTAGGAGTAGGATTAGCAGTTAGGTTTTCATCTATTTCACATTTACATGCCATTGTCGATAGATCCTTAAATTTAAAGAAGCCACATAACCTTTAAATCAGCATTAATTATTAAGGTAGGCCCACCTAGGTCTAGCAGATCTTGAAGTGCAGGGAGTTGTCAACCACATCAATTAACTCTGTTCATTAGCCAAAGCACATTGTAAGCTTGACCATAGAGCTTGGTATCCTCTTAGGGTTTGCAACCTACAATTTTGGGAACTAATGGTCTTTCAAGTTCATTTCATTCTCTTCTCTCAATTTTTTCCTAGAAACATTAGTAAGCAGTTTAGTTTAGGTGATAAAACCAAGGGAACCGGTCCTCTCTGGAGGTTCTTTTCCATTATAGGTAGCCCACAACCTAGAAAAACTCCCATGTTTCACTAGTAGGCTGAGTTTTTTCAACATAGTAGGGGTGCAATTCTAAGTGACAACACGAATAAAATAAAATAAATCAATAAAATTTATCCATTGAACATAAATCATCTTCATCAATTCCACTATTTTCTTCATTGTGTTGAGCCAAAAAATTTCCCCACCCTATTCTATTTCCATGCTCCTCTAAAGATATGTTGGATTTCTTAAAACTTCTTACATTACATGAATTTATTAGAGTTTGTGATATCAATATACATAGATTTCTATATTTGATTGCATGACATATTTTAACATCAAATCAAACAAGAAGATACAAAAGCTACTATGTATCAAATCGACATTCCAAATGATGAAGAAGAAACAAGCATGATGAAGGAGAATTCTTCAATATCCTATCAAATAGGTTCATCTACTTTTTTCAAATTAGGCTTTCTTGCAACTAATGACATACCAAACATTAATGATTTCTAGCTACACAATGATGGGCTAGCATCTTGCTTCCAAAACAACAAACACCCCATCACAACTAGAATATTTCAGAGCATGTAGTATCAAGGAAGATGACTAGGCCTGCATGAGCAAGGCATTCTAGAACTAGTACATTTTCATGAAAAAAGTAACATTGAATGCTTGAAGATGTAATATTGATTTGATTTTAGTATTTCTTGTGTTCATCCTTTTGTAATCTATTGGTATATTAGGATTGAAATAGCTTAAATTCAATAGGTTTTATGGTTGAATTATGATTTATGCAATTAAGTCTAATTTCTAATCATACATTTTTGAATTACATTCCATAATCAATCATCAAAATAATTTAAAAAACTAATATCATCATACAATGGATCAAAAAATATAAAAAAAATATAATTTGAAATATTGATATAAAAACCAAATATCTATGAATAATTAAACTTATCATAGAATTTGTAACTACATTTATTGGTCCTTGCTCCATATTTTCCTAAATTGAAAGCTATATTGTCCTAGCCACGATTTTCAGATTCTAGTAAACCATTGGGAGATAGCATGGGCTCAGCTGCCACATTGGTATTCTCAATTTTTCTTGCAATCTATTTTCATTTCATTGGAAACCTCAACCTTTTTTTTTGAAACTTTTTGTATTTCATCTTTAATTTGGTTTTTTGAGGGTAAATATTTGTTAATTTCTTATAACCCATCTATAGATTAATTACACAATAAATTCACAATATATTACTAATATCTAATGTATAACAATTAACATACTTGGTTAATTAACAACTAATTATAGTGGAATCAAAAATAACAAGCCAATCATAGATGCACAATAACATAGATATACCCAGGAAACCCTAGTGTGGGGAAAAACCTACAAATGTTGGATCTTCTATTCAGTCTAACAACAAACTTTAAATTCAAATAATACAATATTGGTTTGCTACAACAATCTTACATATATAGCCTTAGCTATTTTAAATCAATGTGTAAGAAAAAACTTTCCTTACTTTTCTCAGTTTTAAATCACACATAAAATCACTCTCAGTCTTATCTCAACCTAACAAACCCAGAAAATTGTATTAATAAATAAAAACTATTGTTGAAAATCCAACTCAAGTTGCTTTAAAGAAACTCCACACTCGGCCTTTCAATCTATAGAAAAATAAACACTCCCTCTTAGCGAGGAAGGTTTTTTGCACAACACCCAACTTATCCCTAAAGAATTTCAACTTACTCTTCATCAAGGCCTTGGTCGGGATATTTTCTATCTGTTTGTATGTAGGAATGTATTGGAGATTCATCATCACCTTCTCCACACAATGTCTAATGAAGTAGTACCTGATCTCAATTTTCTTTGAATTATCATAAAACACTGGATTCTAAAAGAGTTTGATACTGTTAGAAACCAAGATCACCTGCATGCAATCACTTGTCACATGCAAAAGACATGCAAAACCAAAGAAGATATTCTGTAAATCTCAAAGTAAAAATGCATTATTGAGAATCAATTATTACAAAGAGATCAATCCTTATGAAGGAGATCAAGAAACCCTAAAATGGAAACCCTAAATGAAACCCTAGTGTGCACACTTAATAATTAATCAATTATTAATGTGCCTAAGTTTAGCTTAAGCAACTAAAGGAATAAGTGACTTAATTAATTAACCAGTATGATATAATTAATTAAGTATAATAACTTATTACTCTAACACCCCCCCTTAAGATGAACTTAGGAAGAAGCTAAAACACTAGAAGAAGATACATGCAAGCAAGGATGGGTCCTGGCAACTAGGCCTGATCAAGTACCCATTTAAAAATGCAAGAATGAGGTAGAGAAGGAAAACCTAATGGGATAAAACCCCCCTATAATCAGATGACATGCTGCAAAGAAGCACTGGAAGAGCACTATAGAGTAACACTGGAACCGCAATCTGGCAAGCAAGGAAAGATACTTCTGTCTACAAGAAACCATATTAGAATCATAATGATGCAACAATCGACCCGATGCCATGGAACACTCAAAATTTCCAAACAGGAACAACCTTAGAATCTATGTAGCAGCAGTCAATTATTGAAATATGTATTACTAAAAATGAAGTGCAAAGATGCAAGTTGCACCCTCCCAACTACCAAAACATCATAGTAATCTCCAAACAACCCACTGGGAAAAATCTTGACTAAGCAATCAACCTAGGACAGATACAAAATAAGTGCATTGACAGCAACATAGAGCTCCTCAATACCTTTCCAACACCGCAAAGATAGCGAAAATCGGAGATCGTGGCAAAAAGTTATGAGCTCCAAAGCATAAAATAAGCATGTGACTTCAAATAGAAATAAATATAGTAAAACATATAAATACTATAAAATAAACTACACCACAAGAAATTTCTCAGAACCAGCTTTCTGGCAATATCTTGTTTGCCCGATTTCGATACCGTATGCCCAAGTTATGCCAAAAACAAAAAAAATGCTCTTTTAGGGAAAACTAGGGTTAGGAGGGGGCAAAAAAGGTGTCGTACATTCGCTGATGCCAACAATTCACAAGGATAAATTTGACGGGCATCTGGTCGTCGCCGCAAAAAATTGGCCCCCTATAGAAAAATTTTTGGGACCTGGTCACCCATGTGACCAGTGGTGGGCGCTGGGAGTCCGGCTGGGGGCTAGGCGCATAGCACCCGGTCCCCCATGTGACCATAGACTACATTGGAGGGCCTGTGGGGGCTGGCAGACTGGCAGTGGTGCACAGTGGAGCCACTGGTGGCGGTGGCCTCCTGGTGGCTAGCTGGTGACCACCCGATTGCCGCCGAGTGGCGGGCGGCGCAAATTTTTTCAAAAAAATCAATTTTTTAATTTTTTTTTTAAAAACGAGCCTCAGAATGCGTGCTACGAGGCCATACGGCCTTTTTGGCAAAAAAATTTTGCCTCAGAAACCAACTTCTCAAAAATCAACCAAATAACAAGCGTTCCTAGGGTTTTGGGCTATTGTGAATGTGATGGTGACCTCCATTTGAGCCCAAAGTGGCCCAAAAAATTGGCTACCCCCAGATCTTGCAAAAAAATGCTTGTGGAAACCCTTGCACTTGAAACTCACTAAAAGACCATATCTTCAGATCATGAACAGGAAGCTACAGGTTTGGAGCTCTGATACCATTTTTAAAACCAAGATCACCTGTCACATGCAAAAGATATGCAGAACCAAAGAAGATGTTCTGTAAACCTCAAAGTAAAAATGCATTATTAAGAATCAATTTTTACAAAGAGATCAATCCTTATGAAGGAGATCAAGAAACCCTAAAAGGAAAACCCTAGTGTGCACACTTAATAATTAATCAATTATTAATCTGCCTAATTTTAGCTTAAGCAACTAAAGGAATAAGTGACTTAATTAATTAACCAGTATGATATAATTAATTAAGTATAATAACTTATTATTCTAACAGATACAACTTTGATTATCATAGTAAATGATTGTAGGATCTAGCTCTTCATCAAAGAGCCCATCTAGAAGTTTTTGAAGCTAGATAGCCTCACATCTAGCCATACCGGTTGTCATAAAATTGGCCTATATAGAACTCAGTACAACTGACTTCTTTTTCCAACTATACCAAGAGACTACTCTTGATCCTGAACTGAAACCAAACCCTGAAGTGCTCTTTCGATCAGCTATACTCCCTACCCAATATACATTGGTTAAGCCATTAAGCTTCACTTCATCCTACTAAACATACTTCAAATCATAATCAACTGTACCTCAAAGATACCTCAAAACATGCTTCACAACTATCCAGTACACACATTTAGGTTCCACCATAAGTTTACTAAGTGAGTTCATTGTAAAAAAAATGTCTCGCCTAGTGTTGATTAGATGCATAAGAGAGACTATCAACTATTTGTATAAAGTTAGGTCCACTGCCTCTAATCTAGAAGCATCAATCTTCTTTCAGTTGCTCACAAGAGGTGTGGACATGGGCTTATAGTTCTCCATCCTGAATCACATCAAGATATCAATTAATTACTTCCCTTGTCGAAGGAAGATCTCTCCCTCTTTTTTCCACAACTTCAATCCCATAAATTAGTGCATCAACCCCAAGTAATTCATTGCAAACTATTGTGCAAGATCTCACTTGTAGTGTGTTATGAGCTCCTTTGACCCTATGAGAAATATGTCATCAACATACAACACCAATATGAGAAGTTCACCCTTCATCTAAACATAGTACAGGTTTAGATCTACCTCACTCTTAATGAATCCCATGCTTTGAAAGTAACTATGAATATGTGAATACCATGCCCTAGGAGCCTACTTGATCTCATATAGTGCTCTTTTCAACCTACAGACATTATAATCCCTCCCATGTGCTTCAAATTCTTCTAGTTGTTCTATGTAAATATCTTCCTCAATCACTCTATTGAGTAAGGTCATCTTTACATACATGCAGTTAGTTCTCCAACCCATCTGTGTTGCTACAAAAATTATAGCTCTTATAGATAAGTACCTAGCTATTAGAGAGAAAGTCTCATCATAGTTGATCCCTTCCTTTTGAAAAAAACCCCTTAGCCAGAAACTAGGTTTTGAACTTTTCCACACTACCATCTATAGTATGCGTAATCTTATACAACCATCTCAAACCCACCATAGACTTACCTTTTAGCCATGGTACTACCTCCCACACTCTATTCTTCAAGATGGAAGAATACTTTTCCACCATGACATACCTCCATACTTGGTGCTTGGATTCCTCTTAAAATCTAGAAGACTCTACTTTAATTAATTCAATTATAAGTGCCACATACTTAGAATAATGTATGGGGTCCTTCTCTATCTAACTAAATCTTGTGGATCACCAACATATTCATGGGCATCTCTCAGTGTTTTCTCAGTTGTCCTATTTCTCTTCTTGGTAATAGGAATTTGAGGTCGAGGAATTATTTGTTCCTCCTTCTAATCAATATGCTCGACCTGCTTGCTCTACTCTCCAACTTGGATGACTGGATTTTGAGGAATTTTTGTTGCCTCAATCATGGGTGATTGCTTCTCCACATTCATCAAGTTGCTAGACTTCTGGAGATCCCTCTCTTCCTCAAAATTCACATTTCTATGAACAATTGTTTTCCTAAGGGAAGGAATGTAAACCTGATAGACCTTAGAAGTTTCACCATACCCAGCAAGAATACCCTTCTCTACAATTGGTTCCAACTTGGTTCTCTTCTCCATAGGAATGTGAAAATACACAATGCATCCAAAGATGTTAATGTGCCCCAAATCTATTTTATTAATGGTGAATGCCTCTTCTGAAGTCAATTTTCCCAACACTTCGTGAGGGCTCCTATTTTGTAAACACATAGTTGTATTGCAAGATTCTACCCATAAGAACCAAGAAAAATCTTCATCATGAAGCATGGCCTTTGCTACTCCAACTATAGCCCTTTTTTTCCATTTAGCAACCCCATTCTACTAAGGATTGTACGAAACTTTCAACTCTTTCTTGATGCCTTCTTGAGCACAAAAGTCTTTGAAGGCATTTGAGGCATACTTGCCTCCATTATCAAACCTCAGTATCTTGATCTTCCTCCTGGTTTGGTTCTCCATGAGAGCCTTGAAGTCTTTGAACCTATTGAAGAACTCATCTTTATTTTTCAAAAAATATATCCGTGTCTTCCTAGAGAAGTCAACAATGAAAGTAACATAATACTTGTACCCATTCAAGGATATTGTTGTCATGGGCCCACACACATCTAAGTGTACAGGATCCAAAATCCCTTTTGATCTAGTGTCACTGCTTGCAAAACTAATCTTGGCATATTTCCCAAGTGTACAACCTTTGCACACCTCATTATTTTTTTGTCTTCATCTTAGCTAGGCTCATCACTATTTCCTTTAGAATATTAAGTGCTCCATGGTGAACATGAGCCATCCTCCTATGCCACAATTCTCCTATCCCTCTACGACTACTTACCAACACATGTGCTAGCTCAAACTATAACTAAAATGAGCTTCTATACCTAACTCTAATCACTTTTGCAACCTTGGAATCCTTGGGACAAATATATACTTTTCCCCTCTCAAAGGTCACGATGTAACCCTTCTCTTCCAAAGTAGAAACCAATATTAAAAACTAGTACAAAAACATCAATAAAATACTAAAAAATACTAAAAATTGCTTATAAATGACTGAACTTGGTCACATGACCATTAGTAGTTTATTTCTAGTCATTTATACCATGATCAGATTGATGACTAAACCATTTTTAGTCATTTATTGGTTGTTTTGATTGATCATTTTGGTAATATATTTAGTCATTGATTTAGTCATTGATTATTGTATTTGGTCTAGTCATTTTTTTTTCATTGATATATTTAGTCATTGATTTAGTAATTAATTGTTGTAATCTGGTAACTTATCTAGTAATTTTTTATTCACTGATATATTTAGCTGGTTACTTGTTTAGTTGTTGATTTAATGATTGATTATTATAATCTGGTCACTTATTTAGTCATTTTTATTCACTGATTTTTGTGTATTGGTAGTGTATTTAGTCATTAATTTTAATCATCATTTTGATCAATTTGATAGTATATTTAATCATTTGTATTCACTCATTTCAGTGGTCATATATCTAGTCATATTTATTCATTGTTCATTGATTTTTTTCAATTGGTAGTATATTTATTCAATTTAATTATTAATTGATGTCAATTAGTAGTATATTTAGTCATTTTAATTGACTAATATTTGAGGATTTAAGCATAAAACACGGAAATACACATCAATCATCAATTGTACACAATAAGATAGCCATTGAGAAGGAAAAATTGGTGGAATTTATTAATAAAAGAAAGTTTTTCTAGTTACAACTTAAAAATAGAGTATTACAATTGTTATTTTCAGTCACAAGACTGAAAATCTAAGTTACAATATTGCATAGAAATGACTACAAGAAAAAAATTCTCCAAAAAATTCTACAATGATGGAAACACATGCCTGAATCCCTTCAATGTGAGCACATGCCCCTTTCATCTCTTAAAACTTCTACAATGTGGGAAATCTTCCTGGAGCAAGCTATAACATGTAGAATCCAAGGAGAGTATTGATCATGTCCCATATATGAAGCTATCTCATTCAATGTAGTCAATAATAAGCTAGCTAGAATATTTCCTCCTTTATATGCAACGTGCCATTTGATATAAGCAACGAGGTGCTACCTTTTCCACCATGAATGAAGTTGTGCCTCAATACAACCAAAAAAAATTCTATTAGTCTCAATTCAGAAAGAATAAAAGTGCATTGTATATTGCAAGTTTACAAAAGTAAGTCCAAACACAACAAAAAGATAAATCAATTAAAAAATTGTAGCCTTGTCAACATATTCCTTAAACAGAGTGTTCAACATAGGCCTTAAATATGTATATTGAGCCCTTGATTTCATAACCTTGTTCAAAATTTAAGAAAGCTGATATGCTCAGATTATAGAATGAAGGCTATCAAAACTAACCAGACTAGAACAACATTATCAATATAAATTTCATGGAAACCAAGCCTAAGAATGCCATCAGATTTGGACAACAAAAATATCAACCCTCATTCATTTGTTGTCTCAGTAATAACCTGCACCATGAAATCCATTTATACATAAATTCCAAATTATGTTGATGAGAAAAGATCATTGATATCCAACTGGGAAGCCTTAACATCCAAAAATTACTAACCTGACATTTCACAACAAGTTTCTCAATTGTGACATCATCTTTACTTAAGAAACCAGATATTGATCCACTTCCATATTGGATCTCACATGATTCTCCTTCATAAACAATAAATGATATATATTAATTATTTAGCCACTTCCTTAATATCCTCATGTAAGTAGACTAAATCAAGTGAGGTTGAGGGTTTGAATTAGAGTACCATCTTCTTGGTATGTGCTTGACTTTGATCATGACTTGTATCTTGAATGAAAATAGCAAGCTACCAGAAAAATAATCATTGTTAGAAAAATAACCACAAAATCCTCTTTAATTAAAATAATCCTTCTAGATATTTCAAGACAAGATATTTCAGTTAGTTTCTAAGAGAGAAAATTTCAGTATTCAAACAACCATCAATCTATTTACTGTATATAATTTCCCATAATTAAAAATTTGAATGTAATGAAACTAACCATAATTACCAAAGATTTGACACCAAAATATAGTACAAAATGAATTGTTTGACAACAAATGTATTTTGATAAACCAGATATACCCTTGATATATTGATTTAAATAACAAGGAAAGATCAAACTGGAGACAACAAGATAACATTCATTAATTCACTTCAACAAACAATTGAAACCAAAATTTGGCCACTAATTATAACTTCATTCTATTGATCTTCAAAATTTTTTTACAATGCGTTTCAAAATTTTGTCCTAATTGACATATCAAAAAGTGTCTTTTCAGCTACCCACTTTTAACATAAATCAAAAACTCTTATATATCATTTTTTAGCTAGGATTACATAAAAGTAATGAAATATGAGAAATGAAGAGAAATGATCAGATGTTGAAGTCTAGAGCACTCACAAGATACGAAAGTCCGCTACTCATTGTAAGGTACCCGTGATCATTCAGATATGGTAAGGTCCTCTCTCCATGATAGTATCTGCAAGGCCTATTCTTCTAGGGGAGCTATATATGTTTGCTCCCATTGGTACACTATGTAATCATGAGGCTATTTGTACTCATAGATTTTTTTTTTGCTGGCCAAGTGACTCTTTGATCTACTGTCTAATAACCCTTTGTTATTTGTGATGAATTTTGAATATCCAGCATCGAATGCAATTATTCCATCCAAGGTTAAATTGAGGTGATGAATATTTATGTCACCATCCTTCTATAAATTAGTGAGGTAGTTGAGAACAATTTTGCTAAACTCATCTATCCAATCCTTGGATCCTTTTAGTTGATCACCATCCCTTAGTATCTTAGACATGAATAACTACTTTAGTGTGTGAAATGAATCCATTCTTTCCTTTATATTTTTGTCTTCTATAGATATGCATTGAAATTCATTCATGACCATTTGGACCATTTGCTCAGTAGGCTTTGAAGCTATGGGAGCCTCAACACTCCTTTGTAAAATTCTTCACAAAGTCGTTAAGGTGTGATGTATAGGTTGCCATCTCTTGAATAAGGGGTCCAATATAGGTATTATTGGAAGAATGAAGAAGGTGACCTCTAGGTTTTTTTTCATTGATTCCAACACTATTTGGTAACTAGCTAAGTAAAATATGTGTCTACTTCGATCCAGTATTCTAATCCAGAAATTATCTCAGTAAAAAGATAATTCTATGAGTTTTTGATATGTTTCTTTGGAGTATTAGTTACAACTATAAACGAGCTTTCAAAATTTTTGGTTGATTTGACTAAGATATATCTAAATGACAAAAGGGTATGTGTAGGATCATCATGGAAAAAATAGGTTCTTAAGTGGTGATGAAAATTAAAAAAATCAGAGTTCTAAGGCAACTTGACGTAAAAAAAATTGAATAAGTTGTCTATATTATTTCAAAAATATGTAAGAATAGAATCTATAGAAAATTGAATGTAGTTTCTAAACTACTAGGTTTATTGGTTTTTAAATCTATTTGGTGAAAATTTGAAATTTCAATGCAGTAGTACTTAAATTTTAGGGAAAAAATAAGTAGGTGTCTGTCTGACCACCCTAACCACAATAAAATGATAATATTTTTTTATAATATTTTATATATAAGTAGAGGACTCATGTCCCAATGTGATACATATTTTTTTATAATTTATTTCCAATTGAACAATTAATTATGAATTTTTATTAAATTTTTTTAAAAATATATAAAAACTTGTATGTTTGACCACCTTAACTTGGTCAAAACTTCATGAAATTCATTTTTTTTAATCCTATAGTATGAAAAGCATAGAATGTGATGCATGTTTTGGATTCAAAAATATGATACCATTTGAAAGCTATAGATGTTTTTCAATCAGCCTATATATCAGGACTTTAGTCGTAATTCAAATAGAAAATGAATAATAATTATTTATTAAATTCAAAGTAAAGAATAATTTATATTGGTGGAAATTTGAGAATCTCCTTTAAAAACCCTTTTTGTTTCATCAATTTTGGGTAAAATTGTTTTTTCATCCACATGGGCCATCATATCAGTTACATATCGCCACTTTTTGGCCCATCATGATCCTGCATATACCCAAAAGTTCGACATTATTTTGGTTGATAAGATTAATAATTTTTGATCTTTTATGTGTTCCTTATTAGTTCTAGGATGACCTAATGTGTGGATGCGACATTTTCTTTTGTGTTCCAAAAGGAATTTTAAACTGGGTCAACAAGTCACCTTTGAATTATGTGTGTTCACATCCAATTAGGATGACCTAATTGATAAAGGAAGATATTTCTGTGTATATATGTGTGTATGTGATGGATAGAATATAGAGAGGATATAGAGTATGGTATGTGAGTGATGTGACAAGTTTAATAGTGTGAAGTTACTGATAATAATTGTATACTTGCAGTCAAAGCGGGATTTTAGTTTTCCAGAGCTTAACTAAAACTGATCTCAGCACTTTGATGGTGTACTTTTTTAGTTCACTTTTGGTAGTGAGCCATACCTTATTGTATCTTAGAAATAAGCCATTTTTTCATGTTGTGAGCCTTTTAAGGATAGTGAGTCCTAGCAATGAGCCCTATAATATCTTTTAATCGGTTATAATATATTGTGAGTTAATCCTCACCGTGGTTTTTCCCATTCTTGGTTTTCCACGTAAAAATCTTGGTGTCAATGTGTTATGAAATGTTATGATTAGTTTCATGATTTAGTTTACTATTGCAGTTAGATATGCATTAATAATTGGATGGTTAGCAATTAGTTGTGTTAGCAAAATACTAATTCACCCCCTCTTAGTATTCTATGTATTCAACAATTAGTGTCAGATCTTGGTTCCTCTGGAGAAGTCTTAATGCTTAAGGAAGGTCCTAGAATTTGAATGCATGGCTAACAAAAGTAATCTTGTGCCTTTGGAAGAAAACTATGCATCTGAGGAAATTAATGTTACTCTTGAAGAATTGGACAAAAATTAAGATGAGAAAGAAACTCCGAAATGAAACTTGAAAGAAGTGAATGATTGTATCAAAAAATTAAGAGAACAAATCAAAAAATTCAAGGAAAGGAATATACAGATCAATGATCAATTGAAAAAGGAAAATGAATACATCACCGAATTGAAGGTACAAGTGGAATAATAGGAAAGAATTGAAGAATTCCAAAAATTTGAAATTTAGAATAAAATTCATGAATGCACAAATCTTGAACAAGAAGTGGTAACATCCCTAAGGTATGATCTAGAAAAAAAAAAATCTCATGAAGAAAAATTCAAAACAAGTTCTACAAGGCTTGATGAGTTGATTACACTTCAGAAACCTTCTAAGGATTGTTGGTGTTTTTTCCAATACACCTCAGGAAATCTCTAGAAGATAGCTAACCTTCATGATCAAGAATCCTAAATATGAATGGTCAACTCAATGGGTAAAAGTTCCATGCTCTTACCCCTACTCTTTAGGATTTATGAGACTAAGGAGGGTGATCCTTCTTATGTTCATTTGATATTTTCATTCTTCAAGAACACTTCAACACAATTTTTTTTCCTTTTGGATGTAAATAGATATTATTCACTGAAGGCTTGGTAGAGCTTTAAGAAAACAACCACCTTATGCTAGGAAATGAATGATTCTTTACAACACATACATAACAATTGAAAGAATTAATGATTTATAATTTTATTCTCATTTTGAATCCCTGATCCAAATTCATACCAGCTCAATTGTTCTATTAATGTCCACAAATAGACCAGTGCTTCATTAATTGGGTAAATGGAGTCAAATATGCAATAACCAATAATCTATTAGCTAATTAATTCAAAAATTGATAGACCATTATCACAATGCTTTGCAATATGAGAACTCACAATGTCTAAAGCACAACTTCTTACCAGATCCTATGCAAATTATTACAAATATGTAACCCTCTTTAATAATTTAATTAACTCTTTGAGTCAAATCCAAAATAGAGCCAAACACTCAATTGGACAATTGAGGATAAACAAGAACACCATTGATATTTTCATTCATAATTTGTAAAGAAGTACATAGGATAGTGCATATTTCAGAACTAAGATTTCCCTTCATTCCTATAGCTTCTATAAAATGAATTCAAGACTATTATATAATAACCCATAGCCAAGACAAATCAATGTTCTACCTATTTGCACTTTATAGCACATTCCATTCTAAATTGAAATTCTACCCAAAATACAAGGACTAAAAAATTATGACCTCCATAATGATCCTTGAAATCTCTTTTATAAAACAAGAGAGCAACAAGCATAAGGCTCATTACAGTTACATTTCAAAATCATTTCAAAATTAATTTCATTTCCTTTGGTCCCGTTCCTGGACTGTAACATTTAGTCATTCATACATGACGGGAAGGAAAAACAGAAAAAAGAGCACCAAGCCTTCCAAAAGCATTGTCACCAAAATTAGCATGTTATCCAATACTAGGAAAAATCTCCATCATTATCAACAAAAAAGGCTAATGAACTAGCCACATAGGAGTTCAGTCACCACAACACCTAGAAACTGAACACCAAATAAAAGAGAACACAGGTGTTACCTGGCCTTGTCAACCACTAAGTAGATACCCTCACTAGGCCCCTTGATAGAGAGTAGAGTTACAATTATTACCTCATCATCCGAGTCACTATATGGCACCAAAGGAACAAGGCAATGGCCAACATCAGGGTCGGCTCCTCCTTCCTCACATGAAGAACTGTCATAAATTATAACAAGAGAACTGGTCTTCCTTGAACAAACCCTAGGACCTACACTCGACCTCATTAATTCTTTCACAAACTCCACAAGCCCTTTTCCTTTAAACTTGACCAATTATTTTGAGATGGTCCTAGTTTTGATATTGTAGGTGCTCTTGATAGTGGTTTTGTCAACCTTTCTACAAATAGTCCTCCTGGATTTTGGAACAATTGGCATTTCTGCCACAATAGGTTTTGTTTCATGCATATACACCAATGGTTCTTGCATGCTCAATCTTTTGGACCTATGGACTAGTGTAATAGGAGAACTTGGCTCACTCATTCGTATAGACAATACTAACCAGAGCAAATTGTATAGGGAAAAACACTAGCTATGACCCTTAGAAAACTCCCACGCTTGAACAATGAAAACCCCAAAAGTGCTAGACATAGAAAATCATCGAACTACAACAAAAATACTACATGCACACAAGCCTACACACCAAAAGATATCAGATGGCAACCTTTGTGAAAACTAGTTAAGCACCCATAATTCACTCCTCCAACAATTGTGATAATTATTTTTGAGCCTTGATAAATGAAGATGATTGAACAAACTATAGAAGATCCTCATTAAATAGAGTATTTGAAAGCACGCCACAATTAATGGCCATCTTGGTTCACTTGCATAAGAAAAAAATAAACACTACATGTTGAATCTCAACCGTCAATCACCTAGAATTGAAAACTCGATCAAAGAGGCCCATTAAGGATTGCCACTTACTTTATTGATCATACTTAGAAATAGTGAGGAGATACTTTAAAGCTTCCATGTATCCATCTACACCCTTGCCTCATCATCCTCAACTTGCACGTTGTTGATACTGATCATCATAGGAAGATCTTGGCCACAAACCTAGTCATATCACTCATCACACCTTTCATTATTACTTTAGAGCCTCATCTAGTGATAACAGTGAAGCCAACGATGAGAAATCAGCCATCGATTTAAATCATAGAAAGATCCTAATCAAAGATAGTTATTTGCATTGTTCATCATGTCTTTAGTTAAGATCAAGTGACCTTAACCCATGATAGACCAATCCTGCATGATGGAGAGGCACTCTACCCA
The DNA here is from genome assembly GCA_007115665.2 of Sequoiadendron giganteum. Taxonomy (NCBI): domain Eukaryota; kingdom Viridiplantae; phylum Streptophyta; class Pinopsida; order Cupressales; family Cupressaceae; genus Sequoiadendron; species Sequoiadendron giganteum. The sequence continues at coordinate 63,349,606 of CM021109.1, read as the reverse complement.
TTGACGGTCATAGATTCCACTTTGAAAAGTAGAGCTTAAGATTTTTATTTAAATGTGAGCTTAAGATTTTTATTTAAAAGAGAGACCTCCTAACTATGACAGGGAGACTAGTGATGGGGCTAGTGAAATAATGAGAGTTGAAGCCATAAAATGATTATGATGTAATTGGTAACTGGACACAACCAATCAACCCAAAATTAGAAGCTCGAGGAGTAAACAAGGGTATAAACATAAATAGAACCTTGAAAACCCCAACCCTAGTGACAATCAGGACTTGAGCTATCAGGTTTTGATCATGAAATTCAATGGAACCAGGAAAATTTTAGGGGTTCCACCAGTGGCTCTAACTAGGGATGTATGCCGCCTGCAGGCATCACAAGATCTCAGATCTCTAGTTGAAACAAACCAAGTGCCTTATCCATTAGGCACCCTCAAACTACTCATGTACATAAGCCACTTTCTCTTTTTCTTCTTTCCTCATCTGGTAGCCCTAGGCCACCAAGTGAAGAAGGAGAATTAATTCTTTCCTTTATCAGAAACCTTGTCCTATTTTACTTGCAATGGGTAAACAAGTGTGTTGAGCACCTTTGGACAGTGAGCATTATTACAATTGACATCCTCGACCCCATAAAATATAATACTATTGCCTTCACCATCCTGTTGCACCTTGAGCCCGTTAGATTGAAAAGGAATAGTAAAGCATTCATAGTCTTCCTGATCATGAATTTGACCATAACGTTCTACTAGTATATCAAACTAAATACACTCATACACACACTGTTGCAAACTAGACCCAACCTTTGCAATATCAAAGAGAAATGGTTTATATCCCTTAGCATCTTCATTGTACTTAACATGAATGTTATCCTCATTAGATGGGAGAATTTTTTTGATAATGTCCAAATGATGAGGGGTATCAGTAAAGAATTTAAGTGCATATTTATACTATTCAACACCATACCTCATGTTGTCAGAACCTTGAAATTTCTCTTCACATAAGTCAAATAGTTCTGCAATATCCACATAATTAGAGGGTTCATCAAATTGTTCCTTGTCATTAGCATGTAACAATGTTGCTTCATAACCGATGTAACCAATTGGATGCACCAATTGGTTAGTCAAGAAGGGGTTCCTACTCTTTCCAATGTGGATATCACCCTCTTGCATATGCATGACTGAAAATTTAGCCACTCTTTCGATCACACATTCAAAAACCACAAGAAAATAAAAACATTCATCAATCTCTTTCTCAACACCAGCACTGTACTTAGGATTGTCATTTTGGACAATAACATATCCATCCTCAGATTCTTCATTATGTGAAAAAAATCAGCATTCAGTTATCAACAAATTTGAGTTACGATCTTGATTATCATTAGACACAATCTGCTCATCCACCTATAGGCAAGTCACTATATCAACACTTTTATCACCGCATCCCTTATGTACATCGAAAGCTACTAAATCTAGATTAATTCCCTTGAAGATAGAATAATTAAGATCAATCTGACCTTTATCTCTTGCCACCTTGTTTGCATCATCCCAGTCACTATATGACACAAAAGAATAGGGCAATGGCCAACGTTAGGGCCGGCTCCTCCTTCCTCACATGAAGAATTATCAAAAATTATAATAAGAGCACTCGACTTCCCTAAACAAACCCTAGGGCCTGCACTCAGCCTCGTTAATTCTTTTGAAAACTCCATAGGCCCTTTTATTTTAAACTTGACCAATTCTTCTTAGATGATCCTAGTTCTGATATTGTAGGTGCTCTTCATAGTGGTTCTCTCAGCCTTTCTGTGAACAATCCTCCTCGCTTTTGGAACAATTGGAATTTTTGCCACAATAGGTTTTCTTTCATGCACATACGCCAATGGCTCTTGCATACTCAATCTTCTACACCTATGGACTGGTGCAATAGGAGAATCTAGATCGCTCATTCTTATAGCCAATACTAACTAGAGCCAATTGTATAGGGATAAAAGCTAGCTATGGCCCTCATAAAACTCCCATGCTTGAACAATGAAAACCCTAAAAGCACTAGACACAAAAAATCATTGAACTACAATGAAAAGACTACATACACATAAGCCTATGCACCATAAGATATCAAATGACCACCTTTGTGAAAACTGGTTAAGCACCAACAATTCACTCCTCCAACACCTATGATAATTTCTTATATGCCTTGATAAATGCAGACGATTGAATAAACTATAGAAGATCCTCATTAAATAGAGGATTTGAAAGCATGCTACAATTAATGGCCATCTCGGTTCACTCACGTGAGAAAAAATTAAAATAATGCATGTCAAATCTCAATTGTCGATCTCCCAGGATTTAAAGCTCGAACAACGATGCCCATTAAGGATTGTGGCTTTCTTTATTGATCATACTTAGAAATGGCGAGGATATGCTTTAAAGTTTCCACGTATCCATCCACAGCCTTTCCCCATCATCCCCAACTCATGCACTATTGATCTCGATAATCGTGGGAAGATCTTGGCCACAAACCTAATTGTATCACTCATCATGCCTTCCATTACTGCTTTGGAGCTTCATCAATTGATAGTAGTGATGGCAACGATTAGAAATCGGTTGTCGATTTCAATTACAAAATGATCTTGATCAAATATATTTTTTTGCATCGTTCATCACATCTTTACTCAAGACTGGGTGATGTTAAGCCACAATAGACTAAGCCCACACGATGGGGAGGCACTCTACCCATCAGCGGTCACAGGTTCCACTTTGAAAAGTAGAAGATAATCAACAATAATACAAAGACAAGCGATGGATTACAACTTAATCATATCACTCATTGTGGGTTACCCTCTGGTGGCAAAGATGCATCACATGATGAGGGATGAAGGAGCCAACAATAGGGAGAAACATTTCATCACTCATCATAGGTTGGACATAGGCGATTTCAAAGGAATGCATGATGAACGCTAAGGCCTAAACGGTGAAAGGTAAGTAAATCGCTCATCATAGGTTGCATACGGGCCAATTGGAAGTAATGTGTGATGGGTGATAGACTTTCAGGGATTGACTTAAGATGCCTGAAAGCATGTGGGATTATTATTTTTATTTAAAAGAGATACCACCTAGCCATGACAGGGAGACTAGTGATGGGGCTAGTGAAACAATGAGACTTGAGACCATAAGAGGATTATGATGTAACTAGTAACAAGATACAACCAGTTAACCCAAAATTAGAAGCTTGATGAGTAAACAAGGGTATAAACATAAATAGAACCCTTAAAACTGCAACCCTAGTGACAATCAAGACTTGAGCTATCAAGTTTTGATCACAAAATTCAATGGAACTAGTTAAATTTTAGGGATTCCACCAAGGACAAAGGTGGTCTAGGACTTGAAGAAGGAGAAATTTCAAAGAAAAACCAAACTCCCACCAAAGTGGATACTTAAAGGAAAATTCAAGCCAATAATAAATAGATAAATAACCAAAGGAGCTATACTGAAAGGATTCCTATTTGAAAACCTAAAGCACAAAGGTACCCATCATTTAATGGTTTTTTCTTCTCATGTAATAAATTCAGTCATAGGGAAAAAAAATGTAGAAGAAAATTGAACCAAAATAGAATGAGTTAGAATGTTGGAATTTTTGTTGAACAATGCTTTGCTTGCAATAAGTTTGGACATAGAGCTACCGAGAGTAGAATCTAGATGCTAATTATGAATGGATTCAATTCTAGCAGAAGGATTTAGTCTTTTCAAGGCTACTTCTATACATGTAATATCTTTAGACATCAAGCTAACCATTGTAGATAAAGGATAAATCCAAGCCAATTTGGTTAGAAACATGTTGTATGCTACATTTTCAACAAATGAGGGAATATCTCAAAACATTTTAGAATCAAAACTGGGAAGAAACCTAATTCGGAACAAAAGAACAAACCTATGAACAAAGTGGATGCTATAGAAGCAAGAAAAGAAATAGAAAGGATTTGGAGGAAAAAGGAAGAACCTAAGAAAAAGGATGAATCAAATGCATCTGTACCTACATCTGGTCCAAATACCTCTTCTAAAAACTGAACCCATTAGTGGTGTCATGGGGAGAAATTACATAGAAATCTAAAGAGCCCCTGATATATGAGGTGTCAAGTGGTGACACAAGGATATATGATGTAATTTTTCATTCTAAAGATACTGAAGAAGTCTTTGGTAGAAAATATGCAGATCTAGAGAAATGTGGAACCTTTTTGGGCTTATAATGTACTTTATAAAGCATTTGTCATATTTTATGGTTGAAATGCATTAAACGTGAATCAGGGAGAATTCTTAAGTTATAAAGCAAGAAACTAAGATGAGCTAAAGTATATTATCACAATTGAAGGAAGTAGAGTGAGCTAAAAAGATTTGAAGGCAACTCAGAGTATTTTGCATCAAAACCCTAATCTCGATAAGGTGTGAAAAAAGGTATTTTCTATAATCTGAATCTTGTGGATTCTAAGTTGAACCACTTTTTTTTCCTCTTAAGCATATTCAAGTTGTTTGAGGAGAAATGGCTACTCCTGCCATTGTGGAAATTTCTAAGAGACCTCAACCCAAAGTTAGAAGACATTCTTGGAAATTTTGTGAAGATGATCTCATGGGTGCATTCATGCACATTCCAAGCAATGTTTTACCCATTGAAGATATAAGGACATATATTCATGGGAGACTAGAGAGTTTGATCACCAAGAGCTTAAGAACTTATGGGATAGTGAATTGATGAGATATGATCTATTGTTGAAGCAAGAATATGAAAACCTAGTGTGGAAGAGGCTAAACATTTGGCATTGGTTTCCAAAAATTTTCAATTAAATGGAGGAAAAATTTGTTAGAATGTCTCTCAAAAGGGTACTTAGTAAATTTTTGTGGACAAGTGTACATGTGGTAATGAACAAGGAATAAATTCAAGTTGTGACTAGTGTTTGCGATAGTGGATCCATTCCAGTTCTAAAGGTTGTAAAGAATTATGTTGCAATGAAGCTAACTGGTGCTACATTTGACAAAAGAGCTTTAGGTAGAAATCCTATCTCAAACCCTATTGTTAAATATGCTACTATCATGATTGGTCAAAAAATTTATTTCATCAACCATGGGAATTTTGTATCAGTGATGATAATTCACAATGCATTTGAAATGGTAGTAAATGGGAAGGATATTGATCTATATGAGTTTCTTAGGATGCAAATTTTGGAGAACTTAAACATGCCCAAGGAAAAGAAGCAGACCTTCAAATTTGGCACTTTCGTAGTTTGTCTACTATTCTATTTCATGAGGGAGCTATCAAGAAGGAAATACATAATATGGGATGTAAATATTTGGTTACCCATTAGATTTTCAATCCCTTGCATAGTTTTGGATATTTTAGGGTGCAAAACAATGCTCTGAATACTTTCTTTACAGTTCTTTAGAATGAGATGAATGAAAGAGATCAGATTCCCAAGAGTCTAATAAAGAAATATGAAAAGGAAATAACTTTTCTTGTGACTACAGATGAATGTATCATAGAGGCAGTTGAACCGAAATTTTGATGGATTGAACCTTTGGGATATGAACTTGATGAGAAAATAATTGAGAGGTACATTGAAATTTTGTTGAGCATTCCTAAGGATCCCAATCTATGTCGACATGGAACTTATGAACAAAAATCCACTGAAGTGTGCCTAGAAGCTACAACATACAAAAGAAGAAAGAAGGTTGAAGCATTATTACAAGGAAAATATTTCACTAAGGATGATTTAGACTAGTTAAAGAAGGCACTTGATTAGAGAAAGGCTAAATTAGTTGATCTACCCTCTAGATGAAGGAAATCAGGAAGATTATCTTCTAGTGCTGCACCTACCTCTAGTGTTGCCACTTATAGTGCTATTTTTTACAAGTATGGATGTGTTTGGTGGTGTTGTCATTAATATTTTTGTTGATTTCAATACAGTTTTGAATATTTTCCAAGTGCTTCTGAGAAAATTTTAGAAATAATGAAAGTAGGATGAAAAGTGTGTTTTGTGTGTGCTCTGGTATTGTCATCCACATTTCTTCTGTGTTGATCCTATGCCCATGTGGATCTCTAGGTGTGTTCATAAGCTTTCATAAATCATATATACTGAGTTTCAACTTCTGGTTTGATGAAGAGAAGAAGTTATGTTCACTGATGTGTGAACTAGTTTGATAGAACTATTTGTTTATGGACTAGGATAAATGTTTTGGCTCCACAGTCTTCTTATATTTGGTTTTAGATCTTTTTGATCTGGGAGATGATTATTTCTAATGGTTTATATGTTCTGACAAAATTTCTTGTGGTTTCGCACTTCAGAAGATCTACTCCAAAGCTTCTATATTTTGTTGGTTGGTTTGATTGGACTAGTAAGGAGTTCTCCGAAAATGAAGTTGGTTGTAACTATTGTAGATGTATCTGAGATGTTCTTAGAGATGGTAAAAGAACTGGTGAGTTGTACTCAATGATCCATATGTGTTTATCCTGCTGGAGATGCATGTACTTCAAATATCATTGGTGTTTTTATTAGGCTTGGCTAACCTAGTGTCTACAAATTCCATTTGGCTTTTCCATTGACTTGAAAAAGTGTGTGTGAGCTCCAATATTTTATTTGGGTCCTAGATTAAATATGTAATTGTTCCTCTCTCATTCTTATGCACCATGGGAATGTTGAATAGCCGACCTAGTTTGAATTTTTAAATGAAAGTGTATAGCCAACCTTGGAGAAAGTTCGTAAGGTTGAAGATGGTATAAAGTAAGTCAAGTTGTAGTGAAATCAAAATCCATCCATCCATGAATCAAACAATTGAGTGAAGTGTGTGAAGTAGTGTGAAAAGTAGAGAGTGGAAGAGTGAAGTAAGGAAATAGTACTCTAAGGTGTTAAATTCCTGAAAGTAGTGAGTTGGAGGCATCTACAATCTTTTGATATGGTTGTGAATGTGTGAAACTCTAGTGGTGTACCTTCATTTAGATTCTTTTGTTTTCCTATAGGCAACAAGCCTCCCTTTGGACAGTGATTCCTTCTCAAGGAAATGATCCCTTAATCTGAGTAGTGAGCCTTTGTATTTGGTCAATTAGCCCTTTGGTAGTCAGCCTTTGTATCTGGTATTGCATTAATACTATACTATGAGTTAATTCTCACCGTGGTTTTTCCCTCATTGGGTTTTCCATGTAAATCTAGGGTCTTTAGTGTTGTGTTTCTGTTATTTTCATTTCATGTTCATACTTAATAGAAGATAGAAGATGAAAAAAATGATGATGATGATGATGATGCAGAAGATTTGGAAGAAAATTTCACAAGGAGATTGAAGAAAGGTATTGGTAAATACAAAGGTAAGTTTCCTTTTAAGTGTTTTAGTTTTGGAAATATTGGTCATTATGCATCAAGATGTCCAAATAGAGCTACACAATAGAAGAATATGGATAATAACAATAATTACAAGGATCAAAAGGATAGGAAGTTCAAGGAGTTGTATTATGTTAAGGAAGATGGAGGAATTTTTGATGATGAATCTAACCTTGAGGAAGATAAAGATGAGTGTTTGTTTCTAGCCGTGGAAAATAAAGTTGTATCTACTAACCATGGAAGATGTGCAAGAGAAATTGGTTCGAAGAAAAAGAAGGACGAATCAAAAGGTACTTTGGTAATTGCATTTCATGCCAGACAGGATGAAGAATTTTGGGTGATTGATAGTGGATGTTCAAATCATATGACCAGAGATAAGAGTAAGTTTACTAAACTTGAGAAGTATGATGGAGGAATAGTTATGTTTGGGGATGATTTTGGTGCTAAGATTGTTGCAAAAGGAACAATTGGCTTTGATGAAAAACATAATACTAATGATGCCTATTATGTAAAGGGTTTAAGACATAATCTCTTAAGTGCTGGATAAATGTGCAAAAAAGGTTTTAAGCTTGTGTTTCAGGATAACATGTGTGAGATCAGGAAAGGATCTAGAATTGTGGTTGCAGCTGGAAAAGGAACTCATGGAAACATCTTTCAGCTTAAAAGTGGAGATGGTCAGTTTTTTTTTTTTCAAACTAACGAGAGTTGGCTCTGGCACCGGAGGATGGGACATGTGAATTTTGACAATATGGTTAGGATCAGTTCTAGAGAAGTTGTCAAAAATCTCGCTAGAATCATAAAGCCTTCAAATTCAATCCATAGAAGTTTTCAAATGGGAAAACAAACAAGAAATAGTTTTAAAGGAAAGGATCAATCATCTACGAGAATGCTAGAATTAATTCATACAGACCTCTATGGTCCTACAATAACATGTAGTCTAACTGGTGACAAGTAATTTATGCTTTTGATTGATGATTACTCTAGAATGACATGGGTTACATTTCTTAGAGAAAAAACTTAGTCTCTTGATAGATTCAAAGTGTTTAAGGAAAGAGTAGAAAATGAGGCAAACCTAAAAATCAAATGCTTAAGGTTTGATAGAGGTGGAGAATTTACATCTAGTGAGTTCAATGCATTATGTGAAGAACATGGTATAAAAATACATTTTTTTGCTCTTAGAACCCCTCAATAGAATGGAGTTGTGGAAAGAAAGAACCATACTGTTCAAAAGACCACCAGAACTATGATGAAATAATTGAATATTCCTAATGTGTATTGGAGAGAAGCTATTCACACTTTTGTTTACATTCATAATAGAGTTCAAATCAGAGGTACCAACACTAAGACCCCTTATGAACTATGGACTGGTAATAATCCTACTCTAAAATACTTGGAGGTATTTGGAAGTAGATGTTATAGTAGAAGAGATGAAGAAAATCTTGGAAAGTTTCATACTAGATGTGATGAGGGAATTTTCCTTGGATATTCAAGAAATAACAAGCCTTACAAATGTTTTAATAAGAGGCTGAGGAAAATAATTGAAAGTACTATTGTTAAAGTTGATGAATCTATGTATAGACTAGTGGAAATAACTAAAGTTGAACCTGATGAACCAATCTATGTACAAATACCAGAAGAAGAAAAGGAAGAGAAAGAAAAAAGTGATCAACAGGAAGAAAATTTAGAACCTTCACCTAAGACTCCTAAATATGTTCAAAAAAATCATCCAAAGGAACAAATAATTGGGGACAAAAGTGAAGGAGTGACGACAAGAAGCAAAATGTTTGAGGTAAATTTGTGTCTACTCTCTAAGATAGAACCTAAGACTATGAATGAAGCATGTGATGATGAAAGTTGGGTTAGAGAAATGAAAGAGGAACTATAGTAGATAGAGAAGAATGAGACGTGGGAACTAGTCCCTAGACCTGCAAACAAGAATGTAATGCGTTCTAAATGGGTATTCAAAAATAAGTTGAATGAACATGGTGAAGTGGTAAGGATTAAGCAAGACTTGTATGTAAAGGATATTTATAGGTTGAAGGAATAGATTTTGAAGAAAATTTTGCACATGTAGCAAGAATGAAAGCCATTCGAATGTTCTTGGAATGCTCAGCTCATAAATACTTCAAACCATATCATATGGATGTCAAATATGCATTTCTAAATGGAGAATTAGAAGAAGAAGTGTATATGGAGCAACCAAAAGGTTTTCAACTATCAGACAAATTGGACATGGTTTGTAAACCAAGGAAAGCACTATATGGACTGAAGCAAGCTACCAGAGCTTGGTATGGAAGATTAGATAAATACTTGACAAAGAAAGGATTCAACAAAGGGTCTGTAGACAATAATATTTACTTCAAATTTGAGAAAGACAAGATTCTTATAGTTTTGGTGTATGTCGATGACATCATCTTTGGTGGAAACGAAGGTATGTGTAAAAATTTTGTTGAAGAGATGCAAAAATAATTTGAAATGTCTATGATTGGTGAACTGAATTTCTTACTTGGAGTTCAATTAAATCAAACTGACAAAAGGATATTCATTTCACAATCCAAGTATGTTAAGGACTTTTTAAAGATGTTTGGAATGAATGACTCTAAACCGGTATGTACCCATATGGTAACTGGATGTAAGCTGAGTAAGGATGATGAATCTGCTAAAGTTGATTAGAGCATGTACATATTCATGATTGGTGGACTATTATATCTTACTGCTACTAGACTTGACATTATGCATGCAATATGCTTAGTTGTAAGATTTCAAGCAGAACCGAAGGAAGCACATGTTATAACTATGAAGAGGATATTAAAATGTCTCAAAGGAACTCTAGACTATGGATTATGGTGTTTGAAGGATGATGATTTCACTATGAATTCCTACATTGATGCAGATTGGGTTGGTTGTGTAAATGATCGAAAGAGTACAAGTGGTGGTGCATTCTTTCTTGGAGGAAGATTAATTTCATGGTTGAACAAGAAACAAGATTCATTTTCTTTATCCACTACATAAGATAAATATATTGCAGCAACATCTTGTTGTACACAGGTACTTTGGATGAAGCAAAATCTGATAGACATAGGTATGGTAAGTGATGAACCCATCTCTATATTTTGTGACAATACAAGTGCTATAAACATTTTAAATAATCTAGTGATGCATTCTAGAATAAAGCATATATCTATCAATTATCACTTCTTGAGGGAGAAGATATTGAGAAATGAAGTTAGAATTGAATATGTACCCACCAAAGAACAAGTTGCTGACATATTCACTAAGGCCCTTCCAAAGGATAATTTTGACTATCTGAGAGGGAAGCTAGGGGTTACTGCCCCTTCTTCTTTGAACCAAGTGCACATGGAGGTGCATCATTCCAGTGGATTCACAGACCTTTTATTTTGGACTGATGATTGAGGTCTACTCCTCAAGAGGAGTAGAGAAGTGCATTTTTGTAGTATTTGATGTGAGTGTACTCCTTAGGGGGAGTGAATAGAGCTTTATATGGCAATAATGTCCTTTTCCATTGATGTCAAAGGGGGAGAGAGAATCATTTGAAAATTTTATGCATGGTAGGTTGAAATTTTTGAAAATCATGTAGGATGTGGGAGAGAGAATCATGTGAAAATTTTATTCTTGGCAGGTTGTCGCTTCTGAAAATCATGTATGATGTCTTTGATGGTTTTTCACATCATGTGTTTCCATCAATGAAAAAGGGGGAGATTGTTGCAAGTATGTCCAGATGTGTTTGGTGGTGTTGTCATTGATGTCAACACAAATTTGTGTATTTGCCAAGTGCTTTTGAGAAAATTTTAGAAATAATGAAAGCATGATTATAAGTGTTTGTTGTGTGTTCTCCAGTATTGTGGTCCACATTTCTTCTATGTTGATCCTATGCCCATGCATATTTTTAGGTATGTTTATAAGCTTTAATGAATCATATATACTAAGTTTCAACTTCTAGTTTGATGAATAGAAGAAGATATGTTCACCGATGTGTGAACTAGTTTGCCATAAATATTTGTTTATGGACTGGGAGAATTTTTTTGGCTCTGTAGTCTTTTCTTATTTGGTTTCAGATCTTTTGGATCTAGGAGATGACTATTTTTTATGGTTTCTTTTTTCTAAAAAAATTTCTTGTGGTTTGGTGCTCTGAAAGACCTACTCCAAAGCTTTTGTGTTTTGTTGGTTGGTTCGGTTTGATTGGTAAAGAGTTCTCTAAAAATGAAGTTGGTTTTTAATGTTGTGGATGTATCTAAGATGTTCTCAGATATGGTAAAATAACTAGTGAATCATACTGAGTGATCCATGCATGTTTATCTTGCAAGAGATGTGTGTACTTCAAAGAGATTGGTGTTTTGATTACCTGACCTAGTTTGAATTCATAAATAAAATTGTGTAGCCGACCTTAGAGAATGTTTGTAAGGTTGAAGATGCTATAAAATTAAGTCAAGTTGTAGTGAAATCAAAATCCATCCATCCATGAATAGAAAAAGTGAGTGAAGTGTGTGAACAAGTGTGAAAAGTAGAGAGTGGAAGAGAAAAGTAAGGCAACAGTACTTTAAGGTGTTAGATTCTTCAAAGAAATTAGTTGAAGGCATCTACGATCTTCTAATCTGGTTGTGAATGTGTGGAACCCTAGTGGTGGATCTTCATTTATATTCTTTTATTTTTCTATAGGAAATGAGCCTCCCTTTGGATAGTGATTCCTTGTCAAGGTAGTGAGCCCTTAATCTAGGTACTGAGCCTTTGTATTTGGGTAGTGAGCCCTCTGGCAATGAGCCTTTGTGTCCTCGACCCAATACAATATAATGGTATCCCCTTCACCATCATGCTGCACCTCGAGCCCATTAGATTGAAAAGGAATAGTAAAGAATTCATAATCTACCTGATCATGAATTTGACCATAACGTTCTACTGGTACATCAAACCAAAAACACACATACACACACTACTGCAGACTGGACCCAACCTTTGCAATGTCAAAGAGAAATGGTTTATATCCCTCAGAATCTTCATTGTACTTAACATGAATATTATCCTCATTAGATGGGAGAAACTTTGTGATAAGGTCCAAATGATGAGGGGTATCAAAAAAGAATTCAAGTGCATATTTATACTGGTCAACACCATACCTCATGTTGTCAGCACCTTGAAATTGCTCTTCACATAAGTCAAATAGTTCTACAATATCCACATAATCATAGGGTTCATCAAATTGTTCCTTGTCATCAACATGTAACGATGTTGCTTCATAATCGATGTACCCATCTGGATGCACTAATTGGTTACTCAAGAAGGGGTTCCTACTCTTTCCAACATGGATATCACCCTCTTGCATATGCATGGTTGACAATTCAGCCACTATTTTGAGCACACATTCAAAAACCACGAGAAAATATAAACATTCATCAATCTCTTTCTCAAGACCAGCACTATACTTAGGATTTTCATTGTGGACAATAACATATCCATCCTCAAATTCTTCATTATGTGAAAAAATTCAACATTCAATTATCAACAAATTTAAGTTACAATCTTGATTATCATTAGACACAATCTGCTCATCCACCTATAGGCAAGTCACTGTATCAACAATTTTATCACTACATCCCTTATGTACATTAGAAGCTACTAAATCTAGATTAATTCCCTTGAAGATAGAATAATTAAGCTCAATCTGACCTTTATCTTTTTCCAACTCATTTCCATCATCTGCTATATCCTCATATGGGGTGTTTGTCAAAAAATCATTAGTAAGAATCACCATTTGTCACCTCACATGTTGGTGATGGTTCATTATATAGGGGATTTTGTCACACCCTCACTATTTCCACATTCACCCCTGCCTCTTTGGTACATGGATCACAATCCTCAATGCATTGAAAGTCGTTAAAATCCTTTGGCAAGCATAAATACATACTCTCAGAGTCATCTTCATCATTTATATTCAAAATTATGGATCTACCCTCTGAATTTTCAATCAAGTGCACCCTTTCAAGGCTATCAACATATCATCTATTTGAGGCCATAGATTATATTTCCACTTCATAGGATAAGTTATAGCCAATAGAGGACTGATCTAACTCAGTTTCACCACCATAGTAACTAATTTGCTCATCATTGCCTCTAATCAAACCAAAATGTGGTACTTCCCTTTGCACCCCCTGCATTTTCCCACCATTTGTGACATCGTAAGAATGGAAATCATGCACCACTTCTTTATCTTCATCTTGTGTATCTGCATATATGTTATTTATGAAATAACAATAGTTATTATTTAGTTATTCATGTTCTAATACAGACTCTTGATCCTTCTCATAATGGGCACCATTGATAACACTTTGATGTGATACTTATCTTATGTGTTCATTCTTAGTTCCCTCGACAACCCTCATCTAGTAAATGACTTGGCTCAAGGTGTGAGGCTTCAATTCCTCTGGTAAAGTACTCAATGCAGATTGATAAACTTCACAAAACAAATCAATTCATGCTAGAATATTTGGCCTGACATTGTTAGTTATTTTTAACAACACATTTGTAAATCTACAAAATAGATGATCAAGGGATTCCCCTTCATGCCTTTGCATATCATACAATATTTTGATTGTAGTTACTTGATCAAATTTTCTCTACTCATGCGCATATGTCCTTTCAAGCTCATTATGATCATGATGTTGTGTCAATGGAGAACTTGGAGTAACAGGAATCTCACCCCCCTGACATAATTCTCTATCAATTGATCCATTGATAGTAATAACACAATATGTGCTAGGACAACCAACATGAGTATTCAAGCATCCCTTCATCATTGAATACTTCAAATTATTCTCAATTTCTATAGTGATGTGATATGCTTGATACAATACTGCAAGCTCTTTATCTCTTAACAAATAACTCATCTTCTTGTTAAATGCACCCAAGTATACCATCAAACATTCAACATCATTCGGTCTAATGCATGTATGAATTTCCCTTATTACTTTTGAGAAACCAAGATTAAAAGAAGGAACTAACTCATTTTATCCTTTCTCTATATCCATAATTTTTGGTATAACCAAAATTGGATCAATCCTTTCTCCAAACTGTTCCACAAACATCAGTTTAAAATCATTCCATGAATGTATGGAAAATACTGGTAGGTAAGAGAGCCAATCTCTCGTGTTTCCCTTTGAGGACTAAACAAACAATTTCATAACTACATCTTCAAACACCACTTCATAATCTCCCATCACATAAAAAAACTCCTGCAGATGTTGATTTTCTGACTCATTATGTTCACTTCTAAATTTTTGTATCTTATCTCTAATCTTAGGTGGCACAGTGTTTGGATAACCATAGATACTACTGAAATCTAGGGAATTGTACCTTTCACTATTAAAACCCCTTTAACGTGATAGGGGGTACCCATTGTTTAAATCTCCCTCATAAGGCATCATCTAAAAAGACATCTTGTCATACCTTTTCAATCTTTGTCAAATGTTTCACAAGGGATATTCAAACCCCTTTTATAGGTAAAATATCAAGCCCCTTTTCACCATAAACCTTCTATATATTTTTCTTAAGATAAAAAATACAACATTCTCCTCTTATAATAATCCAAAATTTCCATTATACTTTTAGAAACATGCACAAATCTCGCTTATCTTCCCCTAACTAGTGTTATTTAACTTAATTGGGAAAAATTTATAGACTAAATCCTAAAGAATTCTCAAATTTTCTTCAATAATATAAAAATACCTAGCCTGTTTGTAGCAGTCACCTAGCTTTTGTCTTTCAAGCCTATGGATCTAGAGCTTTAATGTATTATTTGTTCAAGTTATCTAGTCAGAGTCACCACCTCCTATCTGGAGGAACACACTTCAAATGAGATGCAATTTCTTGCCAAATAAAACTAGTTATGGGTCTTCCTTCGCTGTGGAGCCACTATTTTGTTCCTTCAAACTTTACTACAATCACACCTTTGACCAAGCTTGAGAATTCTTCACGATATAAACAAAATTCTCATACTAATTACACCATTTGACTATGTGATACATAGATCTATGTTTGGAGAGCGTTATTTGATCCCCAGCAAAGTTTCCATTCTATTCATGTTTTTCCAGTACACCTCAAGAAATCTCTATAAGATAGCCAACCTTCATGATCAAGAATCCTAAAGATGAATGGCCAACTCAATGGGTAAAAGTTTTAGGCTCTTACCCCTACTCTTTAGGCTCTGTGGGACCAAGGAGGGTGATCCTTCTAATGTTCATTTGATATTTTCATTCTTAAAGAATAATTCAACATAGATTTGTTCCTACTAGATGCAAATAGATATTATTTACTCAAGGCTTGCCAGAACTTTAAGCAAACAACCACCTAATGCTAGGAAATGAATGATTATTTACAACATATACATCACAACTAAAATATTTAATAATTTATAATTTTGTTCTCATTTTGAATCCTTGATCCAACGTAATACCATCTTAATTGGTCTATTAATGTCCACAAATAGAGCAGTGCTTCACAAATTGGGTAAATGGAGTCAAATATGGAATAACTAGTAATATATCAGTTAATTAATTTAGAAATTGATAGACTATTATCATAATGCTTTACAATATGAGAACTCAAAATGTCTGAAACATAATTTCTTACCGAATCATGCAATTTCTTACACATTTGCAACCCTTTTTAAGCATTTATTTAACTCTTTGAGTCAAATAAAAAATAGAGCCACGCACTCAATTGGACAATTGAGGATAAACAAGAACACCATTGATATTTTCATTCATAATTTGCAAAAAAGTACATAGGAGAGTGCATATTTCAAAACTAAGATTTCCCTTCATTCTTGTTGCTTCTATAAAACAAACTCAAGACTATTACTTACATAATCCATAACCAAGACAAATCAATGTTCTACCTATTCTCACTTTTCAGCACATTCCATTTTGAATTGAACTTCTAACCAAAATCCCAGGACTCAAAAATTCTAACATCCGTAATGAGCCTTGAAATCTCTTTTATAACACAAGAGAGCAACAAGCACCAGGCTCATTACAGTTACATTTAAAAGTTAATTTCATTTCCTTTTGTCCCATTCTTGAACCATTACATTTAGTCATTCATACATGATGAGAAAGTAAAAATAAAAAAAGGAAAAAAGAGTTCCAAGCCATTTGTTGCAGATGTCATGCAAGCCTTCCAAAAGGCGTTGCCACCAAAATTAGCATGTTATCCAATACTAGGAAAAAATTCCATCA
The DNA here is from genome assembly GCA_007115665.2 of Sequoiadendron giganteum. Taxonomy (NCBI): domain Eukaryota; kingdom Viridiplantae; phylum Streptophyta; class Pinopsida; order Cupressales; family Cupressaceae; genus Sequoiadendron; species Sequoiadendron giganteum. Next base: position 63,333,006 of record CM021109.1, on the reverse strand, counting down.
TTATCAATGGTAAAGGCCAATGAACCAATGACATAGGAGTTAAGTCACCACAACACCTAGAAACTGAACACCAAATAAAAGAGAACATGAGTGTTATCCGGCCTTGTCAGCCACCGAGTAGACACCCTCACCAAACCCCTTGATAGAGAGAGGAGTTGCAATTATTACTTGATCATCCTAGTCACTATATGACACCAAATAATATGGCAATAGCCAATGTTAGGGTTAGATCCTTCTTCCTCACATGAAGAACTATCAAAAATTATAACAAGAGCAATGGGCTTCCCTAAACAAACCCTAGGATCTGCACTCAACCTCGTTAATTCTTTCGCAAACTTTATATGCCCTTTTCTTTTAAACTTGACCAATTCTTCTTAGATGGTCCTAGTTCTATGATTGTAGGTGCTCTTGATGGTGGTTCTCTCAACCTTTCTATGAACGATCCTCCTCACTTTTGGAACAACTGACATTTCCACCACAATAGGTTTTGTTTCATGCATATACACTAATGGTTCTTTCATACTCAATCTTCTGGACCTACAAACTGGTGTAATAGGAGAACTTGAATCGCTCATTCTTATAGCCAATACTAACTAGAGCCAATTGTATAGGGAAAAAAACTAGTTATGACCCTCATAAAACTCCCATGCTTGAAAAATGAAAACCCTAAAAGCACTAGACACATAAAATCACTAAACTACAACAAAAAGACTACATGCACGTAAACCTACGCACCAGAAGATATCAAATGACCACCTTTGTGAAAACTGGTTAAGCACCCACAATTCACTCCTCCAGCACCTATGATAATTATTTTTGAGCCTTGATAAATGCAGATGATTGAACAAACTATAGAAGATCCTTATTAAATAGAGGATTTGAAAGAATGCTACAATTAATGGCCATGTGGTTCACTCACGTGAGCAAAAAATCAAACACTTCATGTCAAATATCAACCGTCGATTGCCCAGGATTTAAAACTCAATCAATGAGGCCCATTAAGGATTGCCACTTGCTTTATTGCTCATATTTAGAAATGGTGAGGATATGCTTTAAAGTTGCCACATATCCATCTGCACCCTTTCCCCATCATCCTCAAATCATGCACAATTGATCTTCATAATCATGGGAAGATCTTGGCCAAAAACCTAATTGTATCGCTCATCGCACCTTCCATTACTATTTTGGAGCTTCATCGAGTGATAGCAATGAAGCCAGCGATTAGAAAGCGATTTTCAATTTCAATCACAAAATGATCCTGATCAAAGATAGTCATTTTCATTTCTCATAACATCTTTACTTAAGACTAGGTGATGTTAAGCCATGATAGAATAAGCCTAGGCGATGGGGAGGCACTCTACCCATCAACGATCATAGGTTCCAATTTGAAAAGCAAAAGACAATCAACATAATATAGAGACAAGCGATGGGTTAGAACTTAACCATATCGCTCCTCATGGATTACCCTCTGGTGGCAAAGATGCTTCACATGATAGATGATGAAGGAGCCAAGAATAGGGAGAAACATTTCATCACTCATCACGGGTTGGACACGAGTGATTTCAAAGGAATGCATGATGAGCGATAAGGCCTGAATGGTGAAAGGTAAGTAACATCGCTCTTCACAGGTTGCATACGGGCCAGTTGGACATAATGTGTGATGGGTGATAGAATTTCGGGGCTTGACATAAGATGTTCGAAAGCATGTGGGCTTAGTGTTTTTATTTAAAAGAGATACCTCCTAGCCATGATAGGGAGACTTGAGGCCATAAAAGGATTATGATGCAACTGGTAAAAAGATACAGCCAGTCAACCAAAAATTAGAAGCTTGAGGAGTAAACAAGGGTATAAACATAAATAGAACCCTTAAAAGCCCAACCCTAGTGACAATCAAGACTTGAGCTATCAAGTTTTGATCACAAAATTCAGTGAAACTAGGAAAATTTTAGGGGTTCCAACAAGGACAAAGGTGGTCTAGGACTTGAAGAAGGACAAAGTTCAAAGGAAAACCAAACTCCCAAAAAAGCGGACAATCAAAGGAAAATTCAAGGCAATAATAAACACATAAAGAACCAAAGGAGCTATACCAAAAGGTTTCCTATTCAAAAACCTAATGCACAAAGGTACCCATCTTTTAATGGTTTTTTCTTCTCATGTAATAAATTATGTCATAGGGCAAAAAAATGTAGAAGAAAAATGAACCAAAATAGAATGAGCTATAATATTAGACTCTTTGTTGAACAATTCTTTGCTTGCAATAATCTTGGACATAGAGCTATCGAGTGTAGAAGCTAGATACTAATGATGAATGGATTCAATGCTAGTAGAAGGATTCAGTCTTTTCAAGGATACTTCTATACATGTAATATCTTTAGAAATAAGACTAAAAATTGTAGATCAAGGATAAATCCAAGCCAATTTGGTTAGAAACATGTTGTATGCTACATTTACAACAAATGAGGGCATATCTCAAAACTTTTAAAGAAGAACAACTGGGAAGAAACCTAATTCAGAACAAAAGAACAAACCTATGAACAAAGTGGATGCTATAGAAGCAAGAAAATAAATAGAAAGGATTTGGAGGAAAAAGGAAGAACCTAAGAAAAAGGATGAATCAAATGCATCTGTAACCGCATCTTGTGCAGATACCTCTTTTAAAAATTGAACCCATTAGTGGTGTCATGGGGAGCAATTACATAGAAATATAAAGAGCCCCTAATATATGATGTAATTTGTCATTATGAAGAAACTGAAGAAGTCTTTGGTAGAAAATATGTAGATCTAGAGAAATATGGAACCTTTTTGGGCTTACAATGTACTTTATAAAGAATTTGTTAGCTTTTATGGTTGAAATGCATTAAACGTGAACTGGGGAAAATTCGTAAGTTATAAAGCAAGAAACTAAGATGAGATAAAGTATATTTTCACAATTGAAGGAAGCAAAGTGAGCTAAAAAGAGTTGAAGGAAATTTAGTGTATTTTGCATCAAAACGCTAGTTCTCAATAAGGTGTGAAAAAAGGTATTTTCTCTAATTTGAACCTTGTGGATTCCAAGTTGAAGCACTTTTTTTTCCTCTTAAGCATATTCAAGTTGTTTGAGGAGAAATGGCTACTCCTACTATTGTGGAATTTTTTTGAGAGACCTCGACCCAAAGTTAGAAGACATTCTTGCAAAGTTTGTGAAGATGATCTCATGGGTGCATTCATGCACATTCCAAGCAATGTTTTACCCACTGAAGATATAAGGACATATATTCATGGGAGACTAGAGGAGTTTGATCACCAAGAGCTTAATAACTTATGGGATAGTAAATTGATGAGAGATGATCTATTGTTGAAGCAAGAATATGAAAACCTAGTGCGGAAGAGGTTGAACATTTGGAATTGGTTTCCAAAATTTTCTAATTAAATGGAGGAAAAATATGTTAGAATATCTCTCAGTAGGGTACTTAGTAAATTTTTATGGACAAGTGTACCTGTGGTAATGAACAAGGAAGCAATTCAAGTTGTGATTGGTCTTTACGGTAGTGGATTCATTCAAGTTCTAAAGGTTGTAAAGAATTATGTTGTAATGAAGCTAACTAGCACTACATTTGACATAAGAGCTTTAACTAGAAAGCCTATCTCAAACCCTGTTGTTAAATATGCTACTATCATGATTGGTCAAAAAATTTATTTCAGCAACCATGGGAATTTCGTATCAACTACGGAAATTCACATTGCATTTGAAATGGTAGTAAATGTGAAGGATATTGATCTATATGAGTTTCTTAGGATGCAACTTTTGGAGAACTTGAACATGACTAAGGCAAAGAGGCAAACCTTCAAGTTTGGCACTTTAGTAGTTTGTCTTCTATTCTATTTCCTGAGTGAGCTATCAAGAAGGAAATACATAATATGGGATGGCAATATTTGGTTACCCATTATATTTTTGATCCCTTGCATAGCTTTGGATATTTTAGGGTGCAAAACAATGCTCTAAATACTTTCTTTGCAGTCTTTATAGAATGAGATGAATGAAAGAGATCAGATTCCCAAGAGTCTAACAAAGAAATATGAAAAGGAAATAATTTTTCTTGTGACTACAGATGAATGCATCATAGAGGCAGTTGAACCCAAAATTCGATGGATTGAGCCTTTGGGATATGAACTTGATGAGAAAATTATTGAGAGGTACATTGAAATTTTATTGAGCATTCCTAAGGATCCCAATCTACCTTGATAGGGAACTTATGAAGAAAAATCCATTGAAGTGTGCCTAGAAGCTACAACATACAAATGAAGAAATAAGGTTGAAGCATTTTTCCAAGGATGGACTTTCACTAAGGATGATTTAGACCAGTTAAAATAGGAACTTGATGAGAGAAAGGCTAAATATGTTGATCTACCCTCTAGACAAAGGAAATCAGGAAGATTATCTTCTAGTGTTGCACGTACCTCTAGTGCTGCCACTTCCAGTGCTATTTGTTGCAAGTATGGATGTGTTTGGTGGTGTTTTCATTAATGTTGTCGTTGATGTCAACATAGATTTGCATATTTTCTAAGTGCTTTTGAGAAAATTTGAGAAATAATGAAAGCAAGATTAAAAGTGTGCTTTGTGTGTGCTCTGGTATTGTCATCTGTATTTTGTCTATGTTGATCCTATGCCCATGTGGATTTTTAGGTGTGTTCATAAGCTTTAATGAATCATATATACTGAGTTTCAACTTTTGGTTTGATGAAGAGAATAAGATATGTTCACCGGTGTGTGAACTGGCTTTCCAAAATTATTTGTTTATGGACTAGGAGAAATGTTTTGGCTCCACAGTCTTCTTGTATTGGGTTTTAGATCTTCTGGATCTGGGAGATGACTATTTCTGATTGTTTATATGTTCTAAAAAAAATTCTTGTGGTTTGGTGCTTAAGAAGACCTACTCTAGAGCTTTTGTGTTTTTTTGGTTGGTCTGGTTGGACTGGTAAAGAGTTCTCTGAAAATGAAGTTGGTTGTAACTATTGCGGATGTATCTGAGATGTTCTTAGATATGGTAAAATAACTAGTGAAATGTACTCAGTGATCCATGTGTGTTTATCTTGTTGGAGATGTGATTACTTCAAAGATCATTGGTGTTTTTATTAGGCTTGACTAACCTAGTGTCTACAAATTCCATTTGGCTTTTGCATCGACTTGACAAAGTGTGTGTGAGCTTCAATATGTTATTTGGGTCCTAGATTAAATATCTAATTGTTCCTCTCTCATTCTTATCCACCAAGGGAATTTTGAGTAGCTGACCTAGTTTGAATTTGTAAATGAAATCATATAGCCAACCTTGGAGAATGTTTGTAAGGTTAAAGATGGTATAAAAGCAAGTCAAATTGTAGTGAAATCAAAATCCATCCATCCATGAATGAAACAAGTGAGTGAAGTGTGTGAAGTAGTGTGAGTCCTTTAAGGTGTTAAATTCCTAAAAGAAATGAGCTGGAGGCATCTACAATCTTCTAATATGGTTGTGAATGTGTGGAACCCTAGTGGTAGATCTTCGTTTATATTCTTTTGTTTTTCTATAGGCAACAAGCCTCCCTTTGGATAGTGAGTGCTTCTCAAGGCAATCATCCCTTAATCTGAGTAATGAGCCTTTGTATTTGGGCAATGAGCCCTTTGGTAGTGAGCCTTTGTATCTGGTATTACATTACTACTATAATGTGAGTTAATCCTCACCATGGTTTTTTCCTCATTGGGTTTTCTATGTAAATATAGTGTCTTTGGTGTTGTGTTTCTGTTATTTGCATTTCATGTTCATATTTAATAAAATTTTGAAGATAAAGTGAAATTGACTAAGTTTAAAATTAAAGGATTTGATACAACTGATTCACCCCACCCTCTCAGTTGTCTTGTACATTTTAAAAATTGGTATCAGAGCTCTGGTTCCTTGATGAAAATTTTATCCGCTTGAGGTAGATCAGATGGCACACAAGTTGCAACTTCCTATGTTTGATGGAGTTGATTACAATGACTAGAAAGAGCAGATGAGAAGATATCTAATTGCACTTAGTTTCAACAACCAGAAAGTTGTGGAGACAAAGTATGTGATACCAACAGTTGGTCCTTCCTCTACTAATGAAGTTCTAGCTTATGAAGAAAATGAAAGAGAAAGGTTTGCTATTTTCAGTGCTTTATCTGAAACTGAAAGAACAAAATTTATTTCTCTACCTACTGCTCATGAAGTATGGACAAAGTTGAAAGATATTTATGAAGGGAATGATAGAGTAAATTTGTTAAGGAAACTAATTGATAAGTGAAAATTTAAGAATCTAAGAATGGAAGATGGAGAAGACATTGCAAGCTATTATCAAAGAGTTGAAACTATAGCAACTAAGATCAAGAATCGAGGTGGTACCATGTCAAATGAAGATATAATTGAAAAGATCTTGATGACCTTACCAAAAAATTACAGTGATAAAGTATTTGCACTTGAAGAACGATATGATCTAAAGATACTTACTAAGGAGCATCTATTTGGTGTCCTGACTTCATTTGAAATGAGAAAATTTGCAAGAGACAAGGAGAAGACTAAAACAACCTTTAAAGCCATGAAGATAGAAGACGAGAATGATGATGATGATGATGATGATGATGATGCAGAAGATGAGGAAGAAAATTTCACAAGGAGATTGAAGAAAGGTACTGGTAAATACAAAGGTAAGTTTCCTTTTAAGTGTTTCAGTTGTGGAAATATTGGTCATTATGCATCAAGATGTCCAAATAGAGCTACACAAAAGAAGAATACGGATAATAACAATAATTACAAGGATAAAAAGGATAGGAAGTTCAAGAAGTTGTATTATGTTAAGGAAGCTATAGAAATTTTTTATGATGAATCTAACCTTGAGGAAGATAAAGATGAATGTTTGTTTCTAGCCTTGGAAAAGAAATTTGTACCTACTAACCATGGAATATGTGCATGAGAACTTGGTTTAGAGACTAAGAAGGATGAATCAAAAGGTACTATTGGTAACTGCATTTCATGCCAGACAGCATGAGGAATTTTGGGTGATTGATAGTGGATGTTCAAATCATATGACTAGAGATAAGAGTAAGTTTACTAAACTTGAGAAGTATGATGGAGGAATAGTTATGTTTGGGGATGATTTTGGTGCTAAGATTGTTGGAAAAGGAACAATTAGCTTTGATGGAAAACATAATACTAATGATGCCTATTATGTAAAGGGTTTAAGACATAATCTCTTAAGTGTTGGATAAATGTGAAGAAAAGGTTTTAAGCTTGTGTTTCAGGATAACATTGTGAGATTAGGAAAGGATCCAGAATTGTGGTTGCAGCTGGAAAAAGAACTCATGGAAACAACTATCAACTTAAAAGTGGAGATGGTCAGTGTTTTGTTTCTCAAATTAATGAGAGTTGGCTCTGGCACCGGAGGATGGGACATGTGAATTTTGACAATATGGTTAGGATCAGCTCTAGAGAAGTTGTCAGAGATCTGGCTAGAATCATAAAGCCTTCAAATTCAATCCATAGAAGTTGTCAAATGGGAAAACAAATAGGAAATAGTTTTAAAGGAAAGGATCAATCATTTATGAGAATGCTAGAACTAATCCATACAGACCTCTGTGGTCCTACAAGAACATGAAGTCTAAGTGGAAACAAGTACTTTATTCTTTTGATTGACGATTACTCTAGAATGACATGGGTTACATTTCTTAGAGAAAATACTTAGGCTCTTGATAGATTCAAAGTGTTTAAGGAAAGAGTAAAAAATGAGGCAAACCTGAAAATCAAATGCTTCAGGTCTAATAGAGGTGGAGAATTTACATTTAGGGTGATCCCACAATAGTGGTTTACAATTTTTGGCCAAACTGGACATTGAAATTATTATTTTTAACTAAATCTTCACATTCGGGCACTTATATCGGCTAAACTGTGAGGAATTTGAAGATGATGTAAACTAGAGCCTCATCAAATTTTTTCTGTAAATTCTAAAAATATTTGTTTCAAAAAATTTGGAATCAGATTACACTTCTTTTTCCATCTCCCACAAAAACCGGTTTTTTTCATAAAACAACATTTTTAAAAGGTGACGCACACCGTATAACGCATAACTTTTTTCGGTGAAGGATAAAATTCTAATTCTTTCAAATTTAGATTTGTAACTCTGATATCTAGTGATTCCACTTGGCTATATAGTTTTTTATTGAATATTTTTTTTAATCAAGTTTACAAGTCAAACCAATTACAATTCAAACATAGCGCGACCGTATAACACGTAACTTTTTTTGTATATATCGAAATTCAGTTTTTTTTTTTTTTGGATCAAGGACTTCAATATCTGGTGCACTCATATTTTTCAAAAAAAAATTGATAATCTGCTATTTTTCCATGTGCAGAACAAAGACCTTCATTTTTGATGAAAAACCTATGTTTAATAAAACTAAAAAACCAAATACATAATAAAACCAAAAGATATTAAAATTATTTTTCATTGGATAGCTCGTTCTGAGGAATACCATAATCATTTGAAATAAATTTTAAATGAATTCATTTGATCCCCCAAAAGGTAAATTAAAAGTGATTTTTTATCAGCATTTTGATAGGTGTAAAGGAGACTCAGTTATAGGCATGGTTTAAAACTAGCGAGGTTCTATCCAAGGGGGTTTGATTTAAGGTGGTTTGATCAAAGCCTCTTCAATTGAAATCCTTAAAATGGAACTTTTTAAGGCTTAAATCATTATATTTTCTAAAAATATGTGATTTCAACAAAAATCAATTCCTCTCAAAAATTGTAAACCAGCTTTGTGGGATCACCCGCTAGTGAGTTCAGTGCATTTTGTGAAGAACATGGTATAAAAAGACATTAATCTACTCTTAGAACCCCTCAACAGAATGGAGTTGTGGAAAGAAAGAACTAGACTATTCAAGAGTCTACCAGAACTATGATTAAATAAGTGAATATTCCTAATGTGTATTGGAGAGAAGCTATTCACACTATTGTTTACATTCATAACAGAGTTCAAGTCAGAGGTAACAACACTAAGACCCCTTATGAACTATGGACTGGTAATAATCCTATTGTAAAATGCTTAAAGGTATTTGGAAGTAGATGTTATATTAGAAGAGTGAATAAAATCTTGGAAAGTTTGATGCTAGATGTGATGAGGGAATTTTCCTTGGATATTCAACAATCAACAAGGCTTACAGATGTTTTAATAAGAGGCCGAGGAAAATAATTGAAAGTAATAATGTAAAGGTTGATGAATCTATGTATAAACCAGTGGAAATAACTGAAGTTGAACTTGATGAACCAATCTGTGTATAAATACCAGAAGAAGAAAAGGAAGAGAAAGAACAAAGTGATGAGCAGGAAGAAACTTCAGAACCTACACCTAAGACTCCTAAATATGTTCAAAAAAATCATCTGGAGGAATAGATAATTGGGGACAAGAGTGAAGGAGTGAGGACAAGAAGCAACATGGTTGAGGTAAATCTGTGTCTACTCTCTAAGATAGAACCTAAGACTGTGAATGAAGCATGTGATGATGAAAGTTGGGTTAGAGAAACGAAAGAGGATCTACAATAGATAGAGAAGAATGAGACATGGGAACTAGTCCCGAGACCTTCAAACAAGAATGTAACTGGTTCTAAATGGGTATTCGAAAATAAGTTGAATGAAGATGTTGAAGTGGTAAGAAATAAAGCAAGACTTGTATGTAAAGGATATTTACAAGTTGAAGGAATAGATTTTGAAGAAACTTTTGCACATGTAGCAAGAATGGAAGCCATTTGAATGTTCTTGGAATTCTCAACTCATAAAGACTTCAAAGCATATCATATGGATGTCAAATCTGCATTTCTGAATGGAGAATTGGAAGAAGAAGTGTATATGGGGCAACTAGAAGGTTTTCAACTATTAGAATAATCGGACATGGTTTGTAAACTAAATAAAGCACTATATGGACTGAAGCAAGCTCCCAGAGCTTGGTATGCAATATTAGATAAATACTTGACAAAGCAAGGACTCAACAAAGGGTCTATAGACAACAATCCTTATTTCAAAGTTGAGAAAGACAAGATTCTGATAGTTTTGGTGTATGTAGATGACATCATCTTTGGTGGAAATGAAGTATGTCTAAAAAAATTGTTGAAGAGATGCAAAAAGAATTTAAAATGTCTATGATTGGTGAACTAAATTTCTCACTTGGACTTCAAGTAAATCAAACTGACAAAAGGATATTGATTTCACAATCCAAGTATGTTAAGGAATTGTTAAAGAAGTTTGGAATGAATGACTCTAAATTGGTATGTACCCCTATGGTAACTAGATGTAAGATGAGTAAAGATGATGAATCTGCTAAAGTTGATCAAAGCATGTACAAATCCATGATTGGTGGACTATTATATCTTACTAATAGACCTAACATTGTGCATTAAACATGCTTAGCTGCAATATTTCAAGAAGAACTAAAGGAAGCACATGTTACAACTGTGAAGAGGATATTCAAATATCTTAAAGGAACTCTAGACTATGGATTATGGTGTTCGAAGCATGATGATTTCACTATGAATGCCTATACTGATGTAGATTGGGTTGGTTATGTAAATGACCGGAAGAGTACAAGTGGTGGTGCATTATTTCTTGGAGGAAGATTAGTTTCATGGTTGAGCAAGAAACAAGATTCAATTTCTTTATCTACTACATAAGCTAAATATATTGCAGCAACATCTTGTTGTACACAGGTACTTTGCATGAAGCAAACTTTGATAGACATAGTTATGGTAAGTGATGAACCCATCTCTATATTTTGTGACAATACAAGTGCTATAAACATTTCAAATAATCTAGTGATGCATTCTAGAACAAAGCATATATCTATCAATTATCACTTCTTGAGGGAGAAGATATTGAGAAATGAAGTTAGACTTGAATATGTACCCACCAAAGAACAAGTTGATGACATATTCACTAAGGCCCTTTCAAAGGATACTTTTGAGTATCTCAGAGGGAAGCTAGGGGTTGCTATCCCTCCTTCTTTGAACTAAGTGCACATGGAGTTGCGTCATTCCAGTGGATTCATAGACCCTTTATTCTAGATTGATGATTGAGTTCTACTTCTCAGAAGGAGTAGAGAAGTGCATTGTTGCAATATTTGATGTGAGTGTACTCCTTAGGGGGAGTGAATAGAGCTTTATATGGAAATAATGTCCTTTTCCATTGATGTCAAAGGGGGAGAGAGAATTATGTGAAAATTTTATGCTTGGTAGGTTGTCGCTTCTAAAAATCATGTAGGTTGTGGGAGAGAGAATCGTGTGAAAATTTTATGGTTGGTAGGTTGCCACTTCTGAAAATCATGTATGTTGTCTTTGATGGTTTTTCACATCATGTGTTGCCATCAATGAAAAAGGGGGAGATTGTTGCAAGTATGTCTAGATGTGTTTGGTAGTGTTGTCATTGATGTCAACACAAATTTTTGTACTTGCCAAAATTGCTATTGAGAAAATTTGAGAAATAATGAAAGCATGCTATAAATTGTGTTCTGTGTGCGCTCCAGTATTGTGTTCCACATTTCTTCTATTTTGATCTTATGCCCATGCAGATTTG
>CM021109.1:63245359-63321320 GCA_007115665.2 Sequoiadendron giganteum | reverse complement strand
CATAAAACTCCCATGCTTGAAAAATGAAAACCCTAAAAGCACTAGACACATAAAATCACTAAACTACAACAAAAAGACTACATGCACGTAAACCTACGCACCAGAAGATATCAAATGACCACCTTTGTGAAAACTGGTTAAGCACCCACAATTCACTCCTCCAGCACCTATGATAATTATTTTTGAGCCTTGATAAATGCAGATGATTGAACAAACTATAGAAGATCCTTATTAAATAGAGGATTTGAAAGAATGCTACAATTAATGGCCATGTGGTTCACTCACGTGAGCAAAAAATCAAACACTTCATGTCAAATATCAACCGTCGATTGCCCAGGATTTAAAACTCAATCAATGAGGCCCATTAAGGATTGCCACTTGCTTTATTGCTCATATTTAGAAATGGTGAGGATATGCTTTAAAGTTGCCACATATCCATCTGCACCCTTTCCCCATCATCCTCAAATCATGCACAATTGATCTTCATAATCATGGGAAGATCTTGGCCAAAAACCTAATTGTATCGCTCATCGCACCTTCCATTACTATTTTGGAGCTTCATCGAGTGATAGCAATGAAGCCAGCGATTAGAAAGCGATTTTCAATTTCAATCACAAAATGATCCTGATCAAAGATAGTCATTTTCATTTCTCATAACATCTTTACTTAAGACTAGGTGATGTTAAGCCATGATAGAATAAGCCTAGGCGATGGGGAGGCACTCTACCCATCAACGATCATAGGTTCCAATTTGAAAAGCAAAAGACAATCAACATAATATAGAGACAAGCGATGGGTTAGAACTTAACCATATCGCTCCTCATGGATTACCCTCTGGTGGCAAAGATGCTTCACATGATAGATGATGAAGGAGCCAAGAATAGGGAGAAACATTTCATCACTCATCACGGGTTGGACACGAGTGATTTCAAAGGAATGCATGATGAGCGATAAGGCCTGAATGGTGAAAGGTAAGTAACATCGCTCTTCACAGGTTGCATACGGGCCAGTTGGACATAATGTGTGATGGGTGATAGAATTTCGGGGCTTGACATAAGATGTTCGAAAGCATGTGGGCTTAGTGTTTTTATTTAAAAGAGATACCTCCTAGCCATGATAGGGAGACTTGAGGCCATAAAAGGATTATGATGCAACTGGTAAAAAGATACAGCCAGTCAACCAAAAATTAGAAGCTTGAGGAGTAAACAAGGGTATAAACATAAATAGAACCCTTAAAAGCCCAACCCTAGTGACAATCAAGACTTGAGCTATCAAGTTTTGATCACAAAATTCAGTGAAACTAGGAAAATTTTAGGGGTTCCAACAAGGACAAAGGTGGTCTAGGACTTGAAGAAGGACAAAGTTCAAAGGAAAACCAAACTCCCAAAAAAGCGGACAATCAAAGGAAAATTCAAGGCAATAATAAACACATAAAGAACCAAAGGAGCTATACCAAAAGGTTTCCTATTCAAAAACCTAATGCACAAAGGTACCCATCTTTTAATGGTTTTTTCTTCTCATGTAATAAATTATGTCATAGGGCAAAAAAATGTAGAAGAAAAATGAACCAAAATAGAATGAGCTATAATATTAGACTCTTTGTTGAACAATTCTTTGCTTGCAATAATCTTGGACATAGAGCTATCGAGTGTAGAAGCTAGATACTAATGATGAATGGATTCAATGCTAGTAGAAGGATTCAGTCTTTTCAAGGATACTTCTATACATGTAATATCTTTAGAAATAAGACTAAAAATTGTAGATCAAGGATAAATCCAAGCCAATTTGGTTAGAAACATGTTGTATGCTACATTTACAACAAATGAGGGCATATCTCAAAACTTTTAAAGAAGAACAACTGGGAAGAAACCTAATTCAGAACAAAAGAACAAACCTATGAACAAAGTGGATGCTATAGAAGCAAGAAAATAAATAGAAAGGATTTGGAGGAAAAAGGAAGAACCTAAGAAAAAGGATGAATCAAATGCATCTGTAACCGCATCTTGTGCAGATACCTCTTTTAAAAATTGAACCCATTAGTGGTGTCATGGGGAGCAATTACATAGAAATATAAAGAGCCCCTAATATATGATGTAATTTGTCATTATGAAGAAACTGAAGAAGTCTTTGGTAGAAAATATGTAGATCTAGAGAAATATGGAACCTTTTTGGGCTTACAATGTACTTTATAAAGAATTTGTTAGCTTTTATGGTTGAAATGCATTAAACGTGAACTGGGGAAAATTCGTAAGTTATAAAGCAAGAAACTAAGATGAGATAAAGTATATTTTCACAATTGAAGGAAGCAAAGTGAGCTAAAAAGAGTTGAAGGAAATTTAGTGTATTTTGCATCAAAACGCTAGTTCTCAATAAGGTGTGAAAAAAGGTATTTTCTCTAATTTGAACCTTGTGGATTCCAAGTTGAAGCACTTTTTTTTCCTCTTAAGCATATTCAAGTTGTTTGAGGAGAAATGGCTACTCCTACTATTGTGGAATTTTTTTGAGAGACCTCGACCCAAAGTTAGAAGACATTCTTGCAAAGTTTGTGAAGATGATCTCATGGGTGCATTCATGCACATTCCAAGCAATGTTTTACCCACTGAAGATATAAGGACATATATTCATGGGAGACTAGAGGAGTTTGATCACCAAGAGCTTAATAACTTATGGGATAGTAAATTGATGAGAGATGATCTATTGTTGAAGCAAGAATATGAAAACCTAGTGCGGAAGAGGTTGAACATTTGGAATTGGTTTCCAAAATTTTCTAATTAAATGGAGGAAAAATATGTTAGAATATCTCTCAGTAGGGTACTTAGTAAATTTTTATGGACAAGTGTACCTGTGGTAATGAACAAGGAAGCAATTCAAGTTGTGATTGGTCTTTACGGTAGTGGATTCATTCAAGTTCTAAAGGTTGTAAAGAATTATGTTGTAATGAAGCTAACTAGCACTACATTTGACATAAGAGCTTTAACTAGAAAGCCTATCTCAAACCCTGTTGTTAAATATGCTACTATCATGATTGGTCAAAAAATTTATTTCAGCAACCATGGGAATTTCGTATCAACTACGGAAATTCACATTGCATTTGAAATGGTAGTAAATGTGAAGGATATTGATCTATATGAGTTTCTTAGGATGCAACTTTTGGAGAACTTGAACATGACTAAGGCAAAGAGGCAAACCTTCAAGTTTGGCACTTTAGTAGTTTGTCTTCTATTCTATTTCCTGAGTGAGCTATCAAGAAGGAAATACATAATATGGGATGGCAATATTTGGTTACCCATTATATTTTTGATCCCTTGCATAGCTTTGGATATTTTAGGGTGCAAAACAATGCTCTAAATACTTTCTTTGCAGTCTTTATAGAATGAGATGAATGAAAGAGATCAGATTCCCAAGAGTCTAACAAAGAAATATGAAAAGGAAATAATTTTTCTTGTGACTACAGATGAATGCATCATAGAGGCAGTTGAACCCAAAATTCGATGGATTGAGCCTTTGGGATATGAACTTGATGAGAAAATTATTGAGAGGTACATTGAAATTTTATTGAGCATTCCTAAGGATCCCAATCTACCTTGATAGGGAACTTATGAAGAAAAATCCATTGAAGTGTGCCTAGAAGCTACAACATACAAATGAAGAAATAAGGTTGAAGCATTTTTCCAAGGATGGACTTTCACTAAGGATGATTTAGACCAGTTAAAATAGGAACTTGATGAGAGAAAGGCTAAATATGTTGATCTACCCTCTAGACAAAGGAAATCAGGAAGATTATCTTCTAGTGTTGCACGTACCTCTAGTGCTGCCACTTCCAGTGCTATTTGTTGCAAGTATGGATGTGTTTGGTGGTGTTTTCATTAATGTTGTCGTTGATGTCAACATAGATTTGCATATTTTCTAAGTGCTTTTGAGAAAATTTGAGAAATAATGAAAGCAAGATTAAAAGTGTGCTTTGTGTGTGCTCTGGTATTGTCATCTGTATTTTGTCTATGTTGATCCTATGCCCATGTGGATTTTTAGGTGTGTTCATAAGCTTTAATGAATCATATATACTGAGTTTCAACTTTTGGTTTGATGAAGAGAATAAGATATGTTCACCGGTGTGTGAACTGGCTTTCCAAAATTATTTGTTTATGGACTAGGAGAAATGTTTTGGCTCCACAGTCTTCTTGTATTGGGTTTTAGATCTTCTGGATCTGGGAGATGACTATTTCTGATTGTTTATATGTTCTAAAAAAAATTCTTGTGGTTTGGTGCTTAAGAAGACCTACTCTAGAGCTTTTGTGTTTTTTTGGTTGGTCTGGTTGGACTGGTAAAGAGTTCTCTGAAAATGAAGTTGGTTGTAACTATTGCGGATGTATCTGAGATGTTCTTAGATATGGTAAAATAACTAGTGAAATGTACTCAGTGATCCATGTGTGTTTATCTTGTTGGAGATGTGATTACTTCAAAGATCATTGGTGTTTTTATTAGGCTTGACTAACCTAGTGTCTACAAATTCCATTTGGCTTTTGCATCGACTTGACAAAGTGTGTGTGAGCTTCAATATGTTATTTGGGTCCTAGATTAAATATCTAATTGTTCCTCTCTCATTCTTATCCACCAAGGGAATTTTGAGTAGCTGACCTAGTTTGAATTTGTAAATGAAATCATATAGCCAACCTTGGAGAATGTTTGTAAGGTTAAAGATGGTATAAAAGCAAGTCAAATTGTAGTGAAATCAAAATCCATCCATCCATGAATGAAACAAGTGAGTGAAGTGTGTGAAGTAGTGTGAGTCCTTTAAGGTGTTAAATTCCTAAAAGAAATGAGCTGGAGGCATCTACAATCTTCTAATATGGTTGTGAATGTGTGGAACCCTAGTGGTAGATCTTCGTTTATATTCTTTTGTTTTTCTATAGGCAACAAGCCTCCCTTTGGATAGTGAGTGCTTCTCAAGGCAATCATCCCTTAATCTGAGTAATGAGCCTTTGTATTTGGGCAATGAGCCCTTTGGTAGTGAGCCTTTGTATCTGGTATTACATTACTACTATAATGTGAGTTAATCCTCACCATGGTTTTTTCCTCATTGGGTTTTCTATGTAAATATAGTGTCTTTGGTGTTGTGTTTCTGTTATTTGCATTTCATGTTCATATTTAATAAAATTTTGAAGATAAAGTGAAATTGACTAAGTTTAAAATTAAAGGATTTGATACAACTGATTCACCCCACCCTCTCAGTTGTCTTGTACATTTTAAAAATTGGTATCAGAGCTCTGGTTCCTTGATGAAAATTTTATCCGCTTGAGGTAGATCAGATGGCACACAAGTTGCAACTTCCTATGTTTGATGGAGTTGATTACAATGACTAGAAAGAGCAGATGAGAAGATATCTAATTGCACTTAGTTTCAACAACCAGAAAGTTGTGGAGACAAAGTATGTGATACCAACAGTTGGTCCTTCCTCTACTAATGAAGTTCTAGCTTATGAAGAAAATGAAAGAGAAAGGTTTGCTATTTTCAGTGCTTTATCTGAAACTGAAAGAACAAAATTTATTTCTCTACCTACTGCTCATGAAGTATGGACAAAGTTGAAAGATATTTATGAAGGGAATGATAGAGTAAATTTGTTAAGGAAACTAATTGATAAGTGAAAATTTAAGAATCTAAGAATGGAAGATGGAGAAGACATTGCAAGCTATTATCAAAGAGTTGAAACTATAGCAACTAAGATCAAGAATCGAGGTGGTACCATGTCAAATGAAGATATAATTGAAAAGATCTTGATGACCTTACCAAAAAATTACAGTGATAAAGTATTTGCACTTGAAGAACGATATGATCTAAAGATACTTACTAAGGAGCATCTATTTGGTGTCCTGACTTCATTTGAAATGAGAAAATTTGCAAGAGACAAGGAGAAGACTAAAACAACCTTTAAAGCCATGAAGATAGAAGACGAGAATGATGATGATGATGATGATGATGATGATGCAGAAGATGAGGAAGAAAATTTCACAAGGAGATTGAAGAAAGGTACTGGTAAATACAAAGGTAAGTTTCCTTTTAAGTGTTTCAGTTGTGGAAATATTGGTCATTATGCATCAAGATGTCCAAATAGAGCTACACAAAAGAAGAATACGGATAATAACAATAATTACAAGGATAAAAAGGATAGGAAGTTCAAGAAGTTGTATTATGTTAAGGAAGCTATAGAAATTTTTTATGATGAATCTAACCTTGAGGAAGATAAAGATGAATGTTTGTTTCTAGCCTTGGAAAAGAAATTTGTACCTACTAACCATGGAATATGTGCATGAGAACTTGGTTTAGAGACTAAGAAGGATGAATCAAAAGGTACTATTGGTAACTGCATTTCATGCCAGACAGCATGAGGAATTTTGGGTGATTGATAGTGGATGTTCAAATCATATGACTAGAGATAAGAGTAAGTTTACTAAACTTGAGAAGTATGATGGAGGAATAGTTATGTTTGGGGATGATTTTGGTGCTAAGATTGTTGGAAAAGGAACAATTAGCTTTGATGGAAAACATAATACTAATGATGCCTATTATGTAAAGGGTTTAAGACATAATCTCTTAAGTGTTGGATAAATGTGAAGAAAAGGTTTTAAGCTTGTGTTTCAGGATAACATTGTGAGATTAGGAAAGGATCCAGAATTGTGGTTGCAGCTGGAAAAAGAACTCATGGAAACAACTATCAACTTAAAAGTGGAGATGGTCAGTGTTTTGTTTCTCAAATTAATGAGAGTTGGCTCTGGCACCGGAGGATGGGACATGTGAATTTTGACAATATGGTTAGGATCAGCTCTAGAGAAGTTGTCAGAGATCTGGCTAGAATCATAAAGCCTTCAAATTCAATCCATAGAAGTTGTCAAATGGGAAAACAAATAGGAAATAGTTTTAAAGGAAAGGATCAATCATTTATGAGAATGCTAGAACTAATCCATACAGACCTCTGTGGTCCTACAAGAACATGAAGTCTAAGTGGAAACAAGTACTTTATTCTTTTGATTGACGATTACTCTAGAATGACATGGGTTACATTTCTTAGAGAAAATACTTAGGCTCTTGATAGATTCAAAGTGTTTAAGGAAAGAGTAAAAAATGAGGCAAACCTGAAAATCAAATGCTTCAGGTCTAATAGAGGTGGAGAATTTACATTTAGGGTGATCCCACAATAGTGGTTTACAATTTTTGGCCAAACTGGACATTGAAATTATTATTTTTAACTAAATCTTCACATTCGGGCACTTATATCGGCTAAACTGTGAGGAATTTGAAGATGATGTAAACTAGAGCCTCATCAAATTTTTTCTGTAAATTCTAAAAATATTTGTTTCAAAAAATTTGGAATCAGATTACACTTCTTTTTCCATCTCCCACAAAAACCGGTTTTTTTCATAAAACAACATTTTTAAAAGGTGACGCACACCGTATAACGCATAACTTTTTTCGGTGAAGGATAAAATTCTAATTCTTTCAAATTTAGATTTGTAACTCTGATATCTAGTGATTCCACTTGGCTATATAGTTTTTTATTGAATATTTTTTTTAATCAAGTTTACAAGTCAAACCAATTACAATTCAAACATAGCGCGACCGTATAACACGTAACTTTTTTTGTATATATCGAAATTCAGTTTTTTTTTTTTTTGGATCAAGGACTTCAATATCTGGTGCACTCATATTTTTCAAAAAAAAATTGATAATCTGCTATTTTTCCATGTGCAGAACAAAGACCTTCATTTTTGATGAAAAACCTATGTTTAATAAAACTAAAAAACCAAATACATAATAAAACCAAAAGATATTAAAATTATTTTTCATTGGATAGCTCGTTCTGAGGAATACCATAATCATTTGAAATAAATTTTAAATGAATTCATTTGATCCCCCAAAAGGTAAATTAAAAGTGATTTTTTATCAGCATTTTGATAGGTGTAAAGGAGACTCAGTTATAGGCATGGTTTAAAACTAGCGAGGTTCTATCCAAGGGGGTTTGATTTAAGGTGGTTTGATCAAAGCCTCTTCAATTGAAATCCTTAAAATGGAACTTTTTAAGGCTTAAATCATTATATTTTCTAAAAATATGTGATTTCAACAAAAATCAATTCCTCTCAAAAATTGTAAACCAGCTTTGTGGGATCACCCGCTAGTGAGTTCAGTGCATTTTGTGAAGAACATGGTATAAAAAGACATTAATCTACTCTTAGAACCCCTCAACAGAATGGAGTTGTGGAAAGAAAGAACTAGACTATTCAAGAGTCTACCAGAACTATGATTAAATAAGTGAATATTCCTAATGTGTATTGGAGAGAAGCTATTCACACTATTGTTTACATTCATAACAGAGTTCAAGTCAGAGGTAACAACACTAAGACCCCTTATGAACTATGGACTGGTAATAATCCTATTGTAAAATGCTTAAAGGTATTTGGAAGTAGATGTTATATTAGAAGAGTGAATAAAATCTTGGAAAGTTTGATGCTAGATGTGATGAGGGAATTTTCCTTGGATATTCAACAATCAACAAGGCTTACAGATGTTTTAATAAGAGGCCGAGGAAAATAATTGAAAGTAATAATGTAAAGGTTGATGAATCTATGTATAAACCAGTGGAAATAACTGAAGTTGAACTTGATGAACCAATCTGTGTATAAATACCAGAAGAAGAAAAGGAAGAGAAAGAACAAAGTGATGAGCAGGAAGAAACTTCAGAACCTACACCTAAGACTCCTAAATATGTTCAAAAAAATCATCTGGAGGAATAGATAATTGGGGACAAGAGTGAAGGAGTGAGGACAAGAAGCAACATGGTTGAGGTAAATCTGTGTCTACTCTCTAAGATAGAACCTAAGACTGTGAATGAAGCATGTGATGATGAAAGTTGGGTTAGAGAAACGAAAGAGGATCTACAATAGATAGAGAAGAATGAGACATGGGAACTAGTCCCGAGACCTTCAAACAAGAATGTAACTGGTTCTAAATGGGTATTCGAAAATAAGTTGAATGAAGATGTTGAAGTGGTAAGAAATAAAGCAAGACTTGTATGTAAAGGATATTTACAAGTTGAAGGAATAGATTTTGAAGAAACTTTTGCACATGTAGCAAGAATGGAAGCCATTTGAATGTTCTTGGAATTCTCAACTCATAAAGACTTCAAAGCATATCATATGGATGTCAAATCTGCATTTCTGAATGGAGAATTGGAAGAAGAAGTGTATATGGGGCAACTAGAAGGTTTTCAACTATTAGAATAATCGGACATGGTTTGTAAACTAAATAAAGCACTATATGGACTGAAGCAAGCTCCCAGAGCTTGGTATGCAATATTAGATAAATACTTGACAAAGCAAGGACTCAACAAAGGGTCTATAGACAACAATCCTTATTTCAAAGTTGAGAAAGACAAGATTCTGATAGTTTTGGTGTATGTAGATGACATCATCTTTGGTGGAAATGAAGTATGTCTAAAAAAATTGTTGAAGAGATGCAAAAAGAATTTAAAATGTCTATGATTGGTGAACTAAATTTCTCACTTGGACTTCAAGTAAATCAAACTGACAAAAGGATATTGATTTCACAATCCAAGTATGTTAAGGAATTGTTAAAGAAGTTTGGAATGAATGACTCTAAATTGGTATGTACCCCTATGGTAACTAGATGTAAGATGAGTAAAGATGATGAATCTGCTAAAGTTGATCAAAGCATGTACAAATCCATGATTGGTGGACTATTATATCTTACTAATAGACCTAACATTGTGCATTAAACATGCTTAGCTGCAATATTTCAAGAAGAACTAAAGGAAGCACATGTTACAACTGTGAAGAGGATATTCAAATATCTTAAAGGAACTCTAGACTATGGATTATGGTGTTCGAAGCATGATGATTTCACTATGAATGCCTATACTGATGTAGATTGGGTTGGTTATGTAAATGACCGGAAGAGTACAAGTGGTGGTGCATTATTTCTTGGAGGAAGATTAGTTTCATGGTTGAGCAAGAAACAAGATTCAATTTCTTTATCTACTACATAAGCTAAATATATTGCAGCAACATCTTGTTGTACACAGGTACTTTGCATGAAGCAAACTTTGATAGACATAGTTATGGTAAGTGATGAACCCATCTCTATATTTTGTGACAATACAAGTGCTATAAACATTTCAAATAATCTAGTGATGCATTCTAGAACAAAGCATATATCTATCAATTATCACTTCTTGAGGGAGAAGATATTGAGAAATGAAGTTAGACTTGAATATGTACCCACCAAAGAACAAGTTGATGACATATTCACTAAGGCCCTTTCAAAGGATACTTTTGAGTATCTCAGAGGGAAGCTAGGGGTTGCTATCCCTCCTTCTTTGAACTAAGTGCACATGGAGTTGCGTCATTCCAGTGGATTCATAGACCCTTTATTCTAGATTGATGATTGAGTTCTACTTCTCAGAAGGAGTAGAGAAGTGCATTGTTGCAATATTTGATGTGAGTGTACTCCTTAGGGGGAGTGAATAGAGCTTTATATGGAAATAATGTCCTTTTCCATTGATGTCAAAGGGGGAGAGAGAATTATGTGAAAATTTTATGCTTGGTAGGTTGTCGCTTCTAAAAATCATGTAGGTTGTGGGAGAGAGAATCGTGTGAAAATTTTATGGTTGGTAGGTTGCCACTTCTGAAAATCATGTATGTTGTCTTTGATGGTTTTTCACATCATGTGTTGCCATCAATGAAAAAGGGGGAGATTGTTGCAAGTATGTCTAGATGTGTTTGGTAGTGTTGTCATTGATGTCAACACAAATTTTTGTACTTGCCAAAATTGCTATTGAGAAAATTTGAGAAATAATGAAAGCATGCTATAAATTGTGTTCTGTGTGCGCTCCAGTATTGTGTTCCACATTTCTTCTATTTTGATCTTATGCCCATGCAGATTTGTAGGTATGTTTATAAGATTTAATGAATCATATATACTAAGTTTCAACTTTTGGTTTGATGAAGAGAAGAAGATATGTTCACTGGTGTGTGAACTAGTTTTCCATAAATATTTGTTTATGGACTAGGAGAAATGTTTTGGATTTGTATTCTTTTGATATTTGGTTTCAGATCTTGCGGATCTTGGAGATGACTATTTTTTATGGTTTCTTTATTCTGACAAAATTTCTTGTGGTTTGGTGCTCCGAAAGACCTACTCCAGAGCTTATATGTTTTGTTGGCTGGTTCGGTTGGATTGGTAAAGAGTTCTCTAAAAATGAAGTTGGTTGGTAATGTTGTGGATGTATCTAATATGTTCTCATATATGGTAAAATAACTGGTGAAGTGTACTGAGTGATCCATGTGTATTTATCTTGCAACATATGCGAGTACTTCAAAGAGATTTTTTTTTTTATTAGGTTTGGCCGACCTAGTCTCTACACATTACATTTAGTTTTTACATCAAATTGAGGAAGCATGTGTGAGCTTCAAGATGTTATTTAGGTCCTAGATTAAATATATAATTGGTCCTCTCTCATTCTTATCCACCGTGAGAATGTTGAGTAGCCAACCTAGTTTGAATTTGTAAATGAAATTGTATAGCTGGCCTTGGAGAATGTTCGTAAGGTTTAAGATGGTATTAAATTAAGTCAAGTTGTAGTGAAATCAAAATCCATCCATCCATGACTCAAAAAAGTGAGTGAAGTGTGTGAAAAAGTGTGAAAAGCAAAGAGTGGAAGAGAAAAGTAAGGTGAGAGTACTTTAAGGTTTTAGATTCCTGAAAGCAGTGATCTGAAGGCATCTATGATCTTCTAATTTGGTTGTGAATGTGTGGAACCCTAGTGGTGGATCTTAATGTATATTCTTTTATTTTTCTGTAGGCAACAAGCCTCCCTTTGGACAGCGAGTCCTTCTCAAGGCAATGAGCCCTTAATATGGGTAGAGAGCCTTTGTATTTGGGTAGTGAGCCCTCTGGCAATGAGCCTTTGTATCCAGTATTGCATTACTACTATATTATGAGTTAATCCTCACTGTGGTTTTTCCCTCATTGGGTTTTCCACGTAAATCCAAAGTCTCTAGTGTTGTGTTTCTGTTATTTGCATTTCATGTTCATACTTAATAATAGATTGAAGATAAAGTGGAATTGACTAAGTTTAAAAGTAAAGGGTTTCATACAACTGATTCACCCCTCTCTCAGTTGTCTTGTGCATTTCAACACTATTAATGTTGAGAAGGGAATAAAGAAATAATGAAGTTATCCTACATTAGTCTATATTGCTACCCCTACTAGTCCTAGTACCCAGGCATCTAAGAGAAAGGATATACCTCCTACTACACCATTTGTTGCCTCAGGAAAAAGAAGAGTGAAACAAAAAGCTAATAGGAATGGAAATCGAAGTGATGCCATTCAGGAAGAAATAGATCTTGGCATAGTAGAACATCAACTAGAAATAAATAAAATAAGTGGTATCTACAAAGAAGAAGCTAAAACCAAAGTTGATATCTCCATGGATGAAGAGATAAAGGAATAAGAGGATACATACAAGATCCATGTTCATAAGAAGAAGAAGAATGAAGAAGGCTCATCTGATCCTATGGAAGACATGCCCGACTCTCTTTTGCTAAGTGGTCAACCATCTTTAGATCTAGGAGCCTTAGTAAACAATATGATTGATAATGATCTCATGCCAAATGTTGAGTTGTATGATAAAATTAATTGATAAATTTAATCATGAAGGAAAGGAAACCATCATAAATGCATTTATTTAGTACATACTCATTCACAATGTAAAAATGGAGACTATGCACAACAAGGTAACTAAAAATGTCTGGAAATAATTAGTACTCGGAAGGAAAGAATTTGTAAATATTGAAGATAAGATGAGTAATGATGCCTTAATTTCCTGTGGTTCCATTCTCTCTGAGATAGAATCTTCTAATCTTGTAGAAGAATGTTCTACTAAGTTTAGAGTCAAGTAGAAAGTTAACATGTTAATGACTAAGGAGAAAGAGAGCATAGAAAAAGTGAGACAAGAAACCCATGACATAATTAGACAATTACCAAGAATTTATGGGACAAGAACTAGCTCTTTGTCCTATGCAGCTCAAGTACAAATGCATGTTGATGTCATAGAAGTGTTGGACAATCCATTCTTGGAAAATTTTGATGAAACACATGGTGTTTCAAATACCCTTGTTCCTCTAACTGACATATAAGAGATAACCAACAAAAGGTCTCTTGATCAACATAGAGATCAAACTAGTGATAAGCAAAAATAACATCACGAGTTTACGAAAAACAGGGATGAGAAAGACAAAGATGAAAGTGAAGGAAATAAGAATAATGGTGACAAAGATGATGAGGATAAAAGGGAAAAAGAAAAAAAGTTAAATCCTCCAAAAAAAAAAGGAAGAAGAAGAAAAAGAAAAAGGGGAAGAAGAAGAAGAAATGGAAGAAGAAAAGAAGAAAGAGGAAGACAAGAAAGCTATTTCTATTGAAGAAAGTAAAGGAGAAAACCCCAAAGTTCCTAATTTGTCAACTCAAACTAGAGAATCATCTAGAAGCACTCTTAAGGGTCTTCTATCAAGGAAAATAGTACTTTGACCTATGCTCCCACCACAACTAGTTGTCATCACATTCAAGTTATGCAGATCTGACCAAGATTACATGGAGTGATAGAATAAAATTGAGTGGTACTTTTCTCAGCTTTGTCACACAAGAAGTTGTTGAATCATATCATAAAGGAAATGAGTCGATAAATGAAGCCATTAAAGCTTTAGAAGAGATAGCCCCCAATGTCACAATAGATAACTCTTTAACACCAATTAAAAATTTGAAGCTTGTAGTTGACTCAGTCAAGGAATACACATCTAATCTCAAGGTTCAAACTAAAAAAGAAGTGGAGTAAAGTCTTCTAGAGAGAAGATTGTTGTTTCTATAAGATAAGTGTGCAATTGTACATAACAAAGCTTTGTGAAATTTGAAATAAATAAGAGATTGTGATGAAGAAGCTTAGTTTCTATTTGTCTATTGCATGAAGTGTCCTGATGCCACTTGAGGTATCAAGGATTTAATGGACTTAATTGAGTCTCAGCTCTTCAATGCCTTTGGTGGTTATAATGTTGTAGTTGAAAGAAAATATACTGGGTGGGATTATATTTTGGATCTTCAGAATGAATTCTTCATCCTACAAAGGCAAAAGGAAGATGTGATAAGATGGTTTGGCCAACTTGGAGACCTAGTAGTCTCTAGACATGTTTCTATATCAAGTGTGTGGATATATGTGGAAAGACTTGAGATGATGAACATTGTTCCTTCCACTCTAAAAGAAGGAGAAGAATTCCTAGCAGAGCTTGAGTCACTGCACAAAATGCTTACCGAAGTAAAAGGAGTTTGGTATGGTGGAAAGATGGCTTAGGAAGCAATTATCAAGGAAATACAAGGTTCCCCCAACTCTTAGTTGAATTTTGCTTTCTTTTCCCCATCCATTGTCCTTGATCTAAAAGGGGGAGAAGATTCTATATAGAAGAAAATGTTTTGGAGAAGATTTTGTTTAGAGAAGGATTTGTTATAACTTAGTTTTGTGCTCTTATACACATGATAAGGGGAGTTGAAGTTTTTTGTTTTGAAGCGAGTCTTGTTTTTGGCACATGTTGGAATCAATGACAAAGGGGGAGATTGCTGGAAGAATGAAGAAGGTGGCCTTTGAGCTTGTTTTCATTGATGCCAACACTATTTGGTAATTGGCTAAGTAAACCGTGTGTCTACTCTGATCCAATATTTTGATCCATAAAGTCTCTTAGTAAAAGATAATTCTATGAGTTTTTTATATGTTCCTCAAGAGTATCAATTACAACTATGAATGATCTTTCAACAATTTTGGTTGATCTAGTTGAGATATCTAAATGATAGAATTTTGGCATTCTTTTGTCCAACAAGGTTAAGAATTGCTTGTCTTTTGTGTGTTCCTTATTAGGTCTGGGCTGACCTAATGTGTGGATGACATGTTATGTTTTGTGCACCAAAAGGAATTTTGAATTGGGCTAACAAGTCACCTTTGAATTTTGTGTGTGTTCACATCAAATTAGGCTGACCTAATTGATGAAGGAAGATATGGTTGTGTATATATGTGTGTGTGTAATGGATAAAAGATGGAGAGGATATAGAGTATGGTATGTGAGCGATGTGATAAGTGTAATAGTGAAAAGTTACTGAAAATAACTATATACCTACAACTAGAGCAATATTTTTGTTTTCTAGAGCTTAACCATAACTGATCTTAGTACTTTGAAGGTGTGCCTTTTCAGTTCACTTTTGGTAGTTAGCCATACCTTTTTGTATCTTGGAAATAAGCCATTTTTTAAGTTGTGAGCCTTTGAAGGATAGCAAGTCTTGGTAGTGATCCATGTAATATCTTGTAACTAGTTATGATATATTGTGAGTTGATCATCATCATTGTTTTTCCCGTTCTAGGTTTTCCACATAAAATCCTAGTGTCAATGTGTTATGAAATTTTATGATTCCTTTCATGCTTTGGTTTACTATTTTAATTAGATACAAGTTAATAATTGGATGGTTTACAATTAGATGTGTTAGAAGAATACTGATTCACCCCCTCTTAGTATTCATTATATTCAATAGGTACATGGGCCTTTATTTGATCAACTTCTTGTGACAAGGAGACATAACATTCATACACATTTTCCAATTATCCACAATTATTTTAACCCTATGCTCCAGTATCTATTCAAATAACCTAAGGGTTTCTCTCTTTGATCTTTCCTTTGTTTCTTCATTAGTCTTTTTCAACTTCTTAATTTCTTGATTTAGCACATTTACTTATTCAACAATGATTGCACTTGTATCATGCTGGATGGCAGGGTGCTAGTATATTGTTAATTATTTTCTTTGGGAAGGACTTGCTCCCTTCAATTGATCTTTCAATTTCACATTTTATATGAATAACCTATTCACTTCATCATTCAAATCATTATGCCAATCTAAGCTCCATAGCTTTAACCGCATCCCTAGTAAACATTGTCAAGTGCATTGTCATAGTAGTTTCCTCCAATGATGGTGTGTCTTGAAGTGTCTTTACCATGACAACGCCTCTCATTTATTTTACAACATCAAGAAATCTTGGTTTTTCTATTCTTTTTTGCTTTGTCCAAAAGGCTATGGTTTCAAGTCTTAGATTGTAACCTGTGGAGGGCCCCTACTATTTTAAGGGATCATTGTTTCTCCAATTAATTACAGTAGTTGAGAAAGAAAATTCCCCTCTCATTTGAATTGAATTCAAAAACCAACGTGGGATCTTCTTGGCTTCTTACTTGATCCAGTAAGAATATATTTTTTAACTCCATCCTAGGAATAAATAGTATATTACTTTCTAAGACCAATTTTCTTGCTTCTTGGGGGATAACCATAATTTCATTAACCCCAAGTTCTTCAAAATTTTGGGCAACAATCTGGTCATGTTGTGACTCCTTAGTGCCCATCTTATTAATTTTGAGTCTCTCGTCAATTTTTTTAATTTTCATCTTAAACCAAAAATCCTTAAACTCAGGAGTTTGAATAAATTCATCATCTTCAATAAATTTAAGGGTAGCAATAACCCTTTCATCATCATGTATTTCTTGATCATTATGCCCATGTACATCAACTCTTTCTTCTAGTTTGTGAGCATTAGTTGCAAGCTTAGGAAATAGTTGATCAACATCATCATCTTTAAAGTTCAAAAGTACATCAGTATCCTCTACTCCACTTATTTCATATGCCACTAAAGAAGCCACTCCATGTGTCTTCTACCTTTTAGGACTTGGTTGCCTAGGGAATGCTTCTAATTGTATTGTGGCAATCTCTAGTAGGGGCTCTATGATTACAATACCACTTGGTTTGATGGGAAGCTTGGAGGGTTTTGAAGATTGACCCTCAAGTTTCTTTTCTGGTTCAACATATAATATTTTAAAATTTTCAATTATTAACTTCATCCTTTTGATAGGATCCCCTTCTTCAACATAGAATCCTTGGAATTTAGTTTCCCTTTTCTTCTTCTCCTCCTTAAGCTTTTTTATGATTTCCCACTTCTTCTTCCTCTGAAAACTTCAGTAGGTGTAAAGAAATTTCTTATGAAATCTTCTTCATAATCCATTACATGGGTAATCCCAACTTTAGTGAGAAGTTTCTGCTTTATTAAATTAACATTCCCTTTAGGATTAAAGAACCTTTCTCTTCATGACATCAATTAATACCACATCTTCAAATACTTCTGCAGCTCTTCAAGAGTGTCAAACCCTATAGATAGGTCCTCACATTCAGTTAGGTCAGGGAGGAATGTCCCCTTTTTCTGTCTTTTCATAACATCCTTCTCCATCCATAACATTTTCCATATAAATTCAAAAACTGCAATTCAAATAGAAAAAAATCTAGGTAAAATGTGTGGGGCTTGAGGACACCCATAGACCCTTATTATGTTTTTTTTGCAAAGAAGAACCAGTCACTGAAATTGTGAGTGTGTCCCTGCTCTGGCTTCAATGATAAAGGTCTTAATACTTGCATGATTTTATTAGGAAATCTTGGTGAAATATGACCAAGAGAGGCCATGACCTTTATTATGAAATCATCATGAAATATTACTGTAACTATGGATTTTTCCTCCAAGATTAGAAGTTAGCAAATTACATGCATATTATATCAATCTATAGTAAACAATGAAATGCAAAGGAATTAAAATAAAGAACAAAAAGGAGAGATCTCACCCAGTCCTTCATCCTCCATGGCTGACTTCCATTGTACCTTCTAGCTTGCTGAAATGTGAAGTGCCCTCAGATTTTGATGAGCAACTCTATACTATGGACTATCCCTAAGCAAAGTGTTGAAGGATTTCTTAAAATAACTATGCAAACGAAACTAAATCCTATATGCAATTATTAAAAGTAGCTAAATGATAAAAAAAAAGATAATCTTAAAACTCAAGAAAATGTAAGAGATTCAAAGATTAAATGATTAAGAGAGTAAATTAAGAGATGTCAAAATGAAGACAAAATTGACATTTTATAAAAAATGCAATTTTGTATGGACGGATGAGATTAAAGATTGATAAGTGCCCTAGAATCTATGGTCAAGATTCGAAATAACAACCCCTTAATTAGGGTTAGGGCAACTCTAG
The DNA here is from genome assembly GCA_007115665.2 of Sequoiadendron giganteum. Classification (NCBI taxonomy): domain Eukaryota; kingdom Viridiplantae; phylum Streptophyta; class Pinopsida; order Cupressales; family Cupressaceae; genus Sequoiadendron; species Sequoiadendron giganteum. The sequence goes on along the minus strand of CM021109.1, from coordinate 63,303,163 downwards.
GATAAAATTCAAATTGAGTGGACAAGATTTAATTTACGAAATTAAATCAAGGAATAAGAATAGTTGTGACAGTGAGATGAGAATTAGCAAGTAGAAAAAGGATGATTTAGAAAATCAAGTTATTTTAGAAATAACTTAATTTGTGAAGAGAAATGCTATTTTGAAATTAATATTTTAAATTATTCCAAAATGGTGAATTCATGTGACAGTAAATAATAATAGTTTAAAATTATTTACTTGGAAAGAGGGAAATTGCCAATTTAAATAAAATGCTTTTATTTAAATTTAGAAAGAAAATCAATAAGACAATTTAATAATTAAAATTATTCAATTATGGAGGAAAATTAGAAAGTGGGTAATTTTAAATAAATGATTTTATTTAAAATTAGAAAGAAAGTTGGAGAGGATAATAATTAAATAAAAAATAGGAATTTATTTAATTATGAGCAGACATAAATAATTAATGACATATTAAATAAATAAATAAAGTTTATTTATTTAAATAATCAGGAGGAAGTAATGGACTAATAATAATTAAATAAATTTGGAAATTTATTTAATTATGGAGTGACATAAGTAATTAGCAGCATATTTAAATAGTAAATGTAATTTATTTATTTAAATAGCTAGGAGGAATAAAAGATGTGAATTAATTAAATAATTAAGAATTATTTAATTAATAATTGACATTGGACTATAGGACATAATTGAATATTTTAATTATGTTGAGACGAAGCATGATAAGATGTATAAAAATGTGGTTTGTGAGTTGAGGCCATTTTTATGTGTCTACATTTGCCCCTCTTTGTCATAATGCAACCTGTCACATTGTGGCAAAGAAAATAAGTCAAAAATATGCCCCAATGCAAAATAGGATGAGGGAAGAATGATGAGAAGGTAGCAGTATGCCCCCTCGAGAGGACAGTTGGGTTCCGAGAATACAAGTGGGCTCTCGAAATGGATGAAAGGACTAGAAGATGAAAGAAAAAAGTATATAGATAAGATAGATAAGGATGATAATGATGCAGACTAAAAGAAATGTTAGAGAGAAAAAGATGAATGTTAGGATAGAAGACATGGATGTCGATATGGGGAAGGAAATGCAAGTTAATGTGGAAAAATAAATACATGTTAGAACTCTTTAGTGTTTGCCAAAGTACTAATAAGTGTTGCTCAAATCATCATTGGGCAATAAAAATGGCACAAATGGACAAAAAACACTAGGGTATGACATAGACCAAGGTGTGCAAGGTCATCCACTTGCAAAATAGACAATTGTAGACAAGTAATGTCCTAACTCATACCAGAGGATAATTTGCCCCAGTCTTTCTATCAAGATAATCCATAGACAGTAGTCAAAGAAAAACAGAATAGGTCATGAGACATCATCGCACCTCTAAATCCTTCATGGGACATCCTCGAGGTAGCTAGTAACATGACCAAAAGATAAGTCAATAAAAAGATAAGACAAAATAGACCAGAGAAATTAACAACCATTTAATTGTATTGCCAATGTTTGTTTGCTGAAGATTAATTATTTGATAGTTTGACAGTTTTGACGATTTGACGGTTTGACGGATGCCTAAGGTTAGGAAGGACACATCTTGAAAAGGCAAATGACATTTTGACGAGGTCCAAATCCAAGGACACATGTTGAAGAGGACCCAAAAGTGACGAGATTGACATTTTGACTAATGTTTTGGCAAGTTGACTGATTTTGACTGTATGATTGATTGGCTTATGTTGTCTGATTTTGACCAATGTTGATGTTGACATTTCGAATGACTGCCTTGTGTCAAGTATAAATATGTCTAACTTATTTTACTGACGTGACCATGTTTGACTTATTAGTTTTACTTTGACAAACCTAAAAGGACTGACCTAATGTCTCGGGGACTCAAAGATGAGCCTTGCCTATGTAGCAAATGCATAGAGAGAACGTAGTTCAACTGGGATAAAGATTGACTAGTGTGACTCACTAGACTAATGGGACAAGCATTGAATTTGACTTTGTTTTTCAGATTTTGACATTGATTTGGATGTTTTTGTATTTTCTTCAAGACAATTTTTAATTTTTAGGTCTTTTTTTAGGACTTTTTATGGTTTTTAGGACTTTTTCAGGACTTTTTGCAATTTGCAGGACTTCTTTCAGTACTTTTTCTAATTTTTATAATTTTTATTAACTTTTATGACTTTTTGATGTTTTATGAAAATTGTGACAAATGCATGTGAATGATGTCGACGCACATGAATCCAAGGATAACCATGATTTTTCCACTAGTCAAGCTGAATACCAATTGACAGGTGAGGATGACAAGGTTGTTCAAGACGTGGGAAGGACACATCCCAAAACAACATGAAGATGACAATGACATGACAAGAGGATAAAATTTTGTAGTAGGGCTAGGGACAAAGTCAAGGAATGTTTTTGGATGATGTGCCAGGTTGCCATATTGTTGCATTTGGAATGACTTAAGTAGGACTAGATGGGATGACGAAGGATTGTAGGACCATTGACAAGGGAAACCAAGATGGGTGATAGGTATAAAAGGACAATGGATGGCTTTTGTAAAAGATAGGATACATGGATGGCTTGGATTAGGAGAATTATCATATGGTCTCCAAGGACTATGTCGCATAGTGAAAAGGAGGCTATGAAGGTAATGACATGATATTTAATAAGGTATGACCAAAAGATAAACATGTCAAGATTTTTTCCCAAATCATGACTTATGTTTGTACTGTAGCTCTTATAAAGATCAAAGTAGGTGGGAAAATGGAAGAAATGATAGGGCTTAGATGGATGGACAGAAATGTCAAAAGTTTCATGTGAAGGGTATAGGAAATAAGACAACTTGCCCCCAAGTGTAATGGTCCACATAGACAATTTATTTTACACATGACGCCTATTTGCCAGGTTTTCATCATGGTACTTATCCAAAGCACCTATTTGCTAGGTTTTCATTGTTGGACGAAATTTTTCTCTTTACTATTTTTGATATGTTTTAATTTTTTGGTGTCACCAAGACGACACCTGTTTCCCATGTTTTTATCAAGGTGACAATTTTTTTAATTTTTTAATTTTTTTGTATTTTTCTATTTTGTCGGATAGCCTTGATGCTTTAGATGGCCACCGATTGTGTTGAAGCCTTTGATGGTGCTGATGTAGAGACTAGTGCCATGACATGCCAATAATCACCTTTTTGAAGTAGTTGCCTTGTCAGGATGATAGCGCTTGCATACAGATGATTGATGTCATTGCGATCCTTGTTGATACTAGAGTTGGCCTTATCAAAATAAGCACATCGCGATAGAGTACCATGAGAGTCCTTATGATAGAGAGTTTTTTCCAAGATGCGATGGATTTGTGGCATGAGATGTTTGGACTTTAAGAAGGATGTAGGATTATGATGGATGATGGTGGATGTGGACGGGTTGGTTGGATGTTTGGATGTATTGGTTTTTATTCTGCAAACTTTAGGTGTCAGGTTAGGATGTTGTTTGGAACCAACATTTTTATATGTATTTCTTGATGGCCATTTTGGAGGGGGTGGACATGTATTATATGTGGGAGTCCTCTTGTGTTGTGGCTCCACATTTTGATTGACTTTTGGATTTGTCATATTTTCTTTGCCTAATTCATTCTTTTCTTGACTTGATCCATTTTGTTTTTGGATCCATTTTAGCTTCATTTGTCTGCTTGTATTTTTTATTGATTCCATGGCCTTTGGCATGTGATTTTGAAATTTGGATTTGTAATACTTTTGTTGGTTCCAAATGGAAGGTTTCTTCATGATGGAATGATAGTTTGGGGTGTCGAGGGAAGGGTTGTTGGCAACAATCTTATGACAAGGACTACTCATGACACCCATTTTGACATTTTTATTTGATAAAGTTGCCCCAAATATGGAGGAGGGACCACTAACATCATTAGATTTTTAGACTAATAAATAGCCAAGACCTTGATGTCTATAATATGTTTGAACTTGTATAGGTTCTATAATTCCTTGCTCATGTAGGCCTAGTCCTTTTCCTTGATAATGCATGTTCTGACAAATTTTGTTTACGATGAGATACTTTTTATTTTGGAAGCAAGATGCCAACCCATCCTTATTGTGGAAATTAATACTCAAAATCTTCTCATCTCTAAGAAAGCCTTCTCTGAAAAAGATAGATGATCCTAATTGATAGGATGTTGTAGCTTCATTGAAATGTTGGATAGATTTATGTTTGTCATCTTTGGTCTAATTTCCTGACATATCAAATTCTGATGATTTTGTTGGTGCTTCGAAGTTGATGTCAAAACTGTCTTCATGGCCATTTTCATAGAGCCCACTGAATTCAGCTATAGCTTGATCATTTGCAAATATTTACATGCTAGAAGAATCTTGTTCTAGTGTTAGATCATCTATGTGTCCCATGGAGGCAAGTGTCACATTGGAGAAAGTGTCAATAGTCGGAGCTAGGATAAGATCATTAAGTGTTTGGTCTTGTATGACATAGAGGTCGAGGAGTGGATCATTTTGGACTTCTTGATCAAAGATAGTGTCTTGATCAAAGATGGGGTTTTCTTGAATGTCACGATTGGAAACAGGATCTTGACCAAGGATAGGGTCATCTTGAATGACATGGTTGTGGATGGACTCTTGACCAAGGATAGGTGTATTTGGTATGCCATGATTTTCCAGGAGGACTTCTTGAATGGACTTAAATATGGGGTCCAATGGACTACTTTGATCTAGACAAGATGGTGATGTTATGATGTCATGCTTTGGACTTGCCTCTTGACATGTATCCTCAAGTGTAGGTAAGAAGATGGGACTTTGGAAATCATGACTAGATATGTTTTCATGAAAAAATGGAGTGTCTTGGAATGGATTGGTGTATAATGGACTAGGATATGACATGGAGGTTTGGACTTGGTTGAGGGATGATGGGCTAGGATAGGACATGAATGCAAGACAAGGATATGACGTGGATGGAGGAATAGGATATGATGTGAATGGGGGATTAGGATATGACGTGAGTGGAGGACTAGGATAAGATGAAGGACTAAGATATGATGTGGAGGCTTGGAATGGATTAATGGAGGGTTGGTTTCCCCTGTCAATGTTAGGGTGGGTATGACTAATGGAAGTTTGTTGTGATTGAGTATCATGGATGGCGTTAGGGGACTCTTGATAGTAGATGGATAGAGGACTAGGACTCATGGATTGTTGGTAAGATGGATAGATGGATGGAGGACTAGAGGTTGAGGTGAATTTGTGTTTGGATTGGAGGTATAGTTTTTTGAAGTCCATGGCTAGTTGTGCTTGACCATTACTAATAAATTTGTATTCAATTTGACTAGCAAGCATGTCATAGTGACTTGAAGACATGATTGTGGATGGAATGACACTAAGACTAAGACTATGTATGATGCAAGGTGATAATGAAAAGTGAATAAAAAGACTAAAAGGCATGTAAAGTGGTAATGAGTGTCCTATGTCAAATGATTTTTAGGAAAGGTTTTCTATCCATTCAAAGTTTGGCCAATGTCTCAATTTGGATTGTCAAAGGATTGGTTTGAAGGACAAGATGACAAAATGACAAGTTGAGATTTCCACACTAGACTTATGAGTTGGAAATAGCTCACAAGAGGACCATGACTAAGGATGGATTTGTTTGACTTGGTCTAATGACAACGTATTTTTGAGACAAAGGTTTGACAAAATAAGGAAAGTCTGGCTATCCCAAATTGTGAAGATTTGACTTAAGACTTTGCCTATGCTGAAGATGATGGTGGATTGTAAGCTAAATGCAAGCTAAAAATTCAAAGAGGAATGACCTTAACAAGTGCTGGTTTTGGACAGAGACTACTGGAAAAATATGCCAAGAAATCTGTTTGCAAATGTTTGGTCTTAGGTTTCAGAGAGTAATAATTTTATTTTTTGAGTTGATAGGAAAATGCGTCATAGTTTCAAATGCATCATTCCAAGGAGCAATTGTGTCGCAGGAAGACAAATGCATTGTAGAGTAGTCAAATGCACCTCAAAGTCTAGCAAATACATTTTATGAAGGAAAATGCATTGCAAAGCAGTTGGTTGTGTCTCAAAGTCTATCAAACACGTTGCAGTTTGATAGATGTATTGTAGGATTTTAGCATATGTTGTGTAGAATGGAAATTTTGGGGTTTAAGCAATTAGATGTGGTATAGAATGGCGATTGCGACATTTTAAGATGCACATGTGTTGGAACAGAGTGATTGCAGCTTAGAGTGTATCAATTGTGGTTTGAAAAAGGAAAATGTGTTTTGAGACAGGCAATTGTGACATTTTAGTAAAGCAAATATATTATGAGACAGGAAATTACATTGTTTTAGATAGCTTATGCGGTGCGATAGAGCAATTGCGATTCATAAATTAGCAAATGTGGTTCAATATGGTAAATGCCCTCGACACATAAAAATGACGTCGACTCACAAACCACATTTATATACATCTTATCATGCTTTATCTCAACATAATTAAAATATTTAATTATGTCCTATAGTCCAATGTCAACTATTAATTAAATAATTCTTAATTATTTAATTAATTCACGTCTTTTATCCCTCCTGGCTATTTAAATAAATAAATTACATTTATTATTTAAATACGTTGTTAATTGCTTATGTCAGTCCATAATTAAATAAATTCCTAAATTTATTTAATTATTATTAGTCCATTACTTCCTCTTGATTATTTAAATAAATAAACTTTATTTATTTATTTATTTAATACATCATTAATTATTTATGTCTGCTCATAATTAAATAAATTCCTATTATTTATTTAATTATTATCCTCTCCAACTTTCTTTCTAATTTTAAATAAAATCATTTATTTAAAATTACCCACTTTCTAATTTTCCTCCACAATTGAATAATTTTAATTATTAAATTGTCTTATTGATTTTCTTTCTAAATTTAAATAAAAGCATTTTATTTAAATTGGCAATTTCCCTCTTTCTAAGTAAATAATTTTAAATTATTATTATTTACTGTCACATGAATTCACCATTTTGGAATTAATTTAAAATATTAATTTCAAAATAGTATTTCTCTCCACAAATTAAGTTTATCTCTAAAATAACTTTATTTTCTAAATCATCCTTTTTCTACTTGCTAATTCTCATCTCACTGTCACAACTATTCATATTCCTTGATTTAATTTCGTAAATTAAATCTTTCTACTCAATTTGAATTTTATCCTAGAGTTTCCCTAGCCCTAATTAAGGGGTTGTTATTTCGAATCTTGACCATAGATTCTAGGGCACTTATCAATCTTTAATCTCATTCGTCCATACAAAATTGCATTTTCTATAAAATGCCAATTTTGTCTTCATTTCAACATCTCTTAATTTACTCTCTTAATATTTTAATCTTGAATCTCTTAATTTTATCTCTTAGCATCTACACTTCTTCTTCTTCTTTTCTTTTTTTGCATTCTTGCAATTTTATATTGAAATCCTTCAAAATTTGCTTAGGACTAGTCAATAATATATATTTTTCTCATCAAAATCTGAGGGCACTTCACATTTCAGAAAGCTAGAAGGTGCAATGGAAGTCAACCGTGGAGGATGAAGGACTAAGTGAGCTCATTTCATTTTTGTTCTTTATTTTAATTCCTTTGCATTCCATTGAAAATTGTGGATTGATGTAATATGCATGCAATTTTCTAACCATTTAATCTTGCAAGAAAAATCCATAGTTACAATTACATAATCACTATTTTTACATCTATGATCCCAGATGTAACACCAGTTGTGTACAAACAACCTATTCCCTTCATCATCAGTCATTCCCAAACACATTCTTTTAGTCCATTTGTTTCTATGTTGGTACAATATTAAATGACACAATAGAGAGTATTTCCTAAAAGACATGGGAGCTAAGTTCTCTCTTGCAAAAATCACTCATGTAACCTTTTCCTAATTTTAGAAGAAAAGTCATACTCAATGTTGAATTCAAGATTTTGTATCTTCATTGCCATCATCATGAGATAGGTTGGTATCCTCTCTTTGGTATCAATTCCAAGCACTTGGCATAAAGAAAAATAAGTTCTTTTGAAATATACTAGGAAGTCTTCTATGGAAAATGGCTCAATTTGGGAGGGGGAGATAGGTATCCTCCTATTGTTTACACCCCTTTTCATGTGTAAAGGAATTTCATCAATCCTATAGGTTTTTCTTAATCTCCTATAATCCTCCTCACTTGTATCCAATTCGATCTTAGTAATAGCTTGCTTGTTTAACATAAAACACTCTATAATTACTTCTTTAGTCAACACCACTAATGGTGAACCATTTGGCATTCTTATATTCCTAGTAGCCAGGTGATAATATTGTGCCAATACTTTAATAAAATCAACATCTACGAAGACATTTGGGATTATCAATTTGGCCAAATCTAAGGTCCAAGGATTCAAAATTGGAATCTTGTCATCCCTTTTTTCATAGAAGTACCAAAACATATCCCACCCAGAGATAGGGATAATTGGGTCTCTACATCCATGGGCTTTATCTCTAAACACCTTTTTGAATCCTTTGTTTACAAAATTAGGTAACATATCTAAAATGGATTGTTGTAGGGATGTCTTTTATCGTAAAGAAACTATGGAATCTTCCTTTTTACTCACAAGTTGACTTCTTTTGGGTGGCATGATGAAGAATTTACTCCTACTTGATTTTTTTAAATGTCTACTTGTAGAAGAAAATTCAGTTCTTATACACTTTCTACAGAGGGTTTATATGAACTTACCAAACAAAATAATAGTTGTAGAGTCTTCTCGCTTGAACTCCCTTTCCTCCAGTATACTCAATTGTGTGAATGATTTCCAAAATGCCATCGAGTCCGAATCATGCAAAATATTCTAAAATCTACCCATATTTCAATTTTGAATATATTTGTTTGATCTTGGAAAATCAAACAGTGTAATCATTAAATGCTTTGATAGCTTGTACCACAGTACTGCTCTATCATTTCAAGACTGCTATGGGCTAGTGTTAGTAGTACCTCCACCCCACACACACCCCTTTGGACTCTCGTGGGATGGTAGGTTAATTCTAGTGATTGAGTGACTGTCCATTGTCATACCTCAGTCATATCAAGACTATTGTGGGGTAGCAGTATGGTAGGGTTAGCAGTTTTTCCACCCCACACACACCCCTTTAAACTCCTATGAGATAGTGGGTTAATTCTAGAAATTGAGTGATTGTTCACCACCATACTACAGTGTCATTATTTATCCCTTGTGGGGCTATGATTTACTTTAGTTGTTAACATGTTCTCACTATCACCTGGTAGTATTCATATTTGGTTGTCATGGTATTGTGGTAAGCATTTGTACATTGACCTATATGTCCCGCCATCTCATGCATACCTCTATTGACTATTGTGGTAGTGTGGTATTGGATTTATTATGAATAAAATATTTTAGATATCATTTTATTAAAAATATTGAACAATTTTCTAATTTTGCAGTCTCTTAGTTTTAGTTTCCAGTGCCAGTCAGACCTAAGAGATCATTTCTTTGTTTACAATGAGGAGGCTTAGTTCACCTAATTATCTATATATACGATTAAATCATCTATTTTCATCGTATGTTTGCATCTAGAAAACATATAGGTCATACAAGAAATTATATTCTAACTAAAAATAATAATTTCAAATTTTTAGCCAAAGTAAGAAAACTAAGAAGAATGATTAAACCTAACTTTAAATGCACTACAAATCAGCAGTGATCATCTTAGGTTTTGTATATAATGTACTAGAAAATTAATAATGATTACATTTAGATATGTAAGTAAAATAATAGTGAATAAGTATACCTATACTCATATCTTTATTACATTCAATAATAAATTACACCATACATAGAACCAAAGTTTAGGTGATAAGCTAACCTCTTAAGGTGACAAAACATCATCATAATCATCTACATTTCCAACAAGATCAAAATACTAATCACTCGTGTTTGCATCTTCTTTATTTTCTTCCTCATCCTCATCTATGACATGCAATGCATTCTCTCTCCCAATCTCTTCATTGATAATCAAATTGTCTTCTTCAAACACTCCATCATCATATTCATCCACTTCTTCAAATGTTTCTTGTAAATTAACATATTGCCTATCAGGAATTATATCAACAACTTCCATGAATTTTGATTTTGAATGAGACTTTGTCTAAATGATAAATGAGCATCTTGGGCTTCTTACATTATCATTTAGAAATGATTGGTTAATTTGAAGAGGGGAAACATATGACTCATTTATCTCTGATAAAACTTGTCTTATATTTGTGCATATCAAATTGTATTGCAGATGGTCAGATCCACTTAAATTTTAATAATATAGGACTATTTTCACCATAACCTACTAGAATAATTTCTTGGATGAATCCAACATAAAATTTCTTCTTAGTTTTGTGAAGAAATTCAACACTAACAGGAGAATCATAATTTGTCTATCCTTAGTCTTTTTCTTTCACTCTTATAAGACTACCATAGGCCCACTTTCCATTCAAATGTGTAGACCATAAATGTGGAGATTATGAAAGTGTATAGGATCGAATTTACACTCCTTACACAAATTTTCCTATTACACATCCTTCCCTTAGAAAACCAAATCCGAAGGCGAAATTCTACATAAGCCTATTGCCTTCATTTTACTTGGTCCCCACTCTATGTTTTGACAGAGGATTAAATGTCATAAATGTCTATGCGGCACGCTTATGTGCCTAGAAGATTCCCATGGCTAGAGCCTATAGAGGCATTACACTTCCCATTGGAAGTCAATTTTTAACTCCCACTTCAACCAACCGACCTAAATATGGCCATTTTCATTCATCTCTACTTCAAATCCACTCTTCATTCATTGAGGATCTTCCAAGCATTAAGCATTCAGTTCAACCTCTAAACATTCAATCCATCACTCTCAAGCAGCATTCTTGTACTTCACAGTAGCAATATCAACACTATGTCAACTTCGTAGAGAAAGTGTGAAACCAACACCATTACAATAGAGGCTTGAGTCCTCTCATTTTCTCCCCCATTAGCTAGTGAGCTCTTGGTGGAGGTGGTAATATACTCCTCTCCTCTACAATTTGGTTGAGTAGCATAACACTATTTTGTAGTGCTTTAATTCTCTTTACTTCATTTCTTGCTTTATCATAGTTCTCTCCATTATCATCATCTTGGTTGTCTGTGGAGGTGGAAACACCAAAATGGAGATCTAACTGAGGCAAACCCCTATACAGTCCCCCAACCATTTTCCTCTCTCTTGTGTGTATGTGGAAGTATCCTTGGAGCTACCTAGAAAACGAGCACATTTGTGAGATCATCCTCGCTATTCTTACTCTTCTTATTTTCTTTATCATATTCATGCATACTTTGTTTAAATATTAGTGATGTTTTGGCCTTTCAAACATAGTTAGCTAGGCCGTTAGTCTATTTTCTCAAGTCCAACCTTGTCTCTTTAGTCCTCTAGTAGTATAGATGCCAACGCACCGGAGAGACACCAATGTACCATTTTGTCATCCCAGATTTTCACTTTCATCCTCAGGTAGAGAGCCTTTTGAGACATAGTGTTGAACCTAAAAATTGACTCACCTATCCCCCTTTCAACTCTTGGGTTTACAGAGTGGTCAAAGGACCTTATAGTCCTCATCATTCTCATCCTGTGTTTCCTAACACTCCCTTAAGCTGAGGTAAGTCAGGGAAACCTTATGCTCTTAGCCCTCCATGACATGGGGCCTTGACGGGGTTGGTCCCCCTCTTACATTTTTGGTGAACTCAACATGAACCAACATCTGGTCATTTGTTAGTGTTTAAGATATTTCCTTGTACCCCTTGATCATGGTAACCCTAAGTGTTATGAAGGTTTATGAGCATCATAACCAAGTCCATGACCTCTAGGTATATTGTTAGGAGAATTTTATGACACCTTTCTATGGAGAAGATGAAGGTAACTTCTAGTTTCTCTATAGGTCTTTTCTCCAACTCTTTAGTTGACCTTGCTTCTCAAGAGTAGGTGTCATAGAGCAAGTTAAGATTCTTAGATGAAACTAACTACATCCCTACCCATCCTGTGTCTCCTACATCATCATCCATAGATGAGTGTGAATCCATCCATATCCCTTTTGACTATGTCACTAGTCTTAGCAAAGGGTTGGGTACTTTGGAGAATCACCAAGAAAAAAAACCGAAGTTGGCTAGGTTTGCTAAGGTTATCAGGGAAATAAAGTATATGGTAGGAAAAGACCAAATAGGTGTAGAACTCTTAGCTAGTCTCACTAGTATAACCAAAGCATGCGCCCCTTTGAACCATAGTAACATTATAATAGGTGGTCGCTTTGAATAAAATGAGAGACAATTAGGAGTGTCAATGCCTCCCAAATCTATATACATGGCTGACATGATCCCTTCAATCAACATTCTTGTTTCTTTTGAAACCTTTAAAACTATCAAAATAAACAAAACCCCTCTGATTTTTCACTTCACATCTCCTATCACCTCCACTAGTGGAGGATTTTGTAGGATGATCAGTGGAGGCTTTGGTAGTGGTGATAGTGTTGGTGGTAGAAGTGGCACTGGTGGAGGTCAGGGTGATGGCTTTGGAAGTGGCGGTGGCTCCAGTGGAGGTCATGCTAGTGGTGGTGGCATCGGTGGCAGCTCTGGTGGTAGTCATGGCAGTGGTTTCGGGGTGGCTCCAATGGAAGTTCCACTAGTCCTATATCTTCTAACAAACTGATTCTAAACACTCTTCTTCAGAATATGGGTAAGATGCAGAACCAGCTAGTGAATCTCTCCCAAGATTCTATCCAGCCCTTCTTCTAACATTGCCCATTGTCAGTAGCAGTCCTAAACACTCCTTTCTCGCAAGAGATGGAGATTCCTAAGTTCAAGAAATACGGTGGCAAAGGGAACCCACAAACGCATGTGTCTACCTTTAATGCCTTATGTACATACTTCTTCCATCATGATGCATTGATGGAAAAAATATTCCCTCGATCTCTCAAGGATACAACACTCGAGTGGTATTGTTCCTTGCTTGATAATTCCATCTTCACATTTGATCAACTTGTGAACTAGTTTTTGTGACAGTTCCAAGACAACATCGGACCTAAGATGACCTTCTCTAACCTTATTTGATGTAAGAAATAAGATAATGAGAAGATTATTGACTTTATAGTGTTATATCAAGCGCTCTTTTCACAAATCTCATACCCATTACCTAATTTCAATGTGTAGAAGGTATTCATAGGGAACTTACAGAGGCCTTGGCAAGAGAAGTCTTCTCTTATGAAATATCCTTCTTTCACGCATTTGTATGTAGCCTTACAGGAGTATCAGCAAATGGTGGCTTAGTTCATGGGACCTTCCTCATGCTCCCATCTTGAGGGGAAGTCCATTGTGCTGATCTCTAGGAAAGGAAAAGTTGTTGTGAATGTAGTAGCCATTATAGATGACAATAACCTCAGACGCAACTGAAAGTTCACAAAGTTATCAGAATCTTATTCCTCCATCTTGGAAAAGTTGTTGAAGGATAAGATCGTAACCTTGCCAAACCCTAAAACCATTAAGGAGCCTTTCCCTAGTTGGTATGAAGAAAATACCTATTTTCAATACCATCAGGTAAATAGACAAGATACAAAATGTTACATGCACCTGCATCATGAGATACAAGATCACATCGAGGATGATACTATTTGTCTTGATGGAAGAAAACAAAATGCAAACAAATTAGTGGAAAAAGATAATAGTGAATTGCAGATATATATGGACCCATTTTCATCACACTCTGCTAACATGATTATCGATCCCTATGATTCTGTTACTTAGCCGGAAGAGGATGTTAATGTGGTTATTGTTACTCCTTCTCCTCTTCCTGCTACCGATTTTCTGGATGAACATTTACTTTGCAGGATTTTTTGATGAACAACGAACCTTCTTTGCTTTACATTCCCACTCACCTCAATGGAAAAATTGTGACAGGAGTCTTAGTCGACCTTGTGAGTAGAGTGAATGTCATCATGAAAGACACTTTATTGTTTAACTCCATGCAAAGGGAGGAATATGAAAAAAAAAGTCCATCATCAGTACACATGATGGCCTTGCTATAGAACCATATGGATCAATATATCTTTTCATCCTAGTTGGGCCTAGGAACATGGACATAGTTTTTGATGTCATTTGTGCGTCAGATCTATTCAGAGTGAAGCTAGGTATACCTTGGCTAGCTTCCATGAATGGGATCACCTTTGTTATTCATAACTATTTAAAGTTCTATGGTGAAGGTGTTGTGCATATGGTACATGATACTAGCTATCAATCCTTGGTATCTCATAGGGGATATTCATTAGATCACTTTTGGCCTACCCCAGTAGGTCTGCTTCCTCCAAGAACATACCTACTTTATAAGAACTACATAAAGTATAAAATTGGGGGCAAGGGACAGTTGAAATTAACCCTTCTCATAGCATAGCATCCAACTACCTCCTCTTCCCGAAAGGGAAAGGAGAAGCTTTCCCCTTCTCGGGTTGCCTTGTCTGCTCCCCTTTCTTGGGAGGAGTATTGGATGAGTAAGCTTGGTCTTTATCTATTAAATCCAATGATTCCTTCTTGGCATAGACCCAAGATCAAGATATCAGATCTTCCTACTAAACCATTTGGACCTTGGTACTAATTGTATGATAGGAAAAAATTCCCCCTTGTGGGGAATCCTCTATGACTCAGCCTCATAGCCTCGTATCACCTCTACTCCTGAATTAGTTAATAGGAAAAGGCCTGCCACTGAGGTCTTAGAACTAACTCCCCCTATTGTTTCTAAACCTACTCTTGCTTCTCCCATTCAGGAGTCTATCCCTCTACTAGAAAAAGCTATGGAGGACACTCCCATGGTTGAGCAGGAGCCATTCATTCCTTCACAACCTCTGACCTCTAGTTCAAAGAGTCATTGAAACCACCTTGCACATGAATGCAAGCACTAGTGAAAGGCTCTCTTGGTCGAACAGGCTTCCTCATAGAGGAAGGAAGAGGAGATGATTGCCCTTGTATCAAGGCCTCCTACCATGTCATCCTCTCTCCTCCCCTCTATTCCAGTTCAAACCATCTTTGTATTGCTTATTTTTTCCACTGCAAGTGCACATGCACCTAACCCCAAAAAGGTGTAGGTGTTCATTTCTCCTTTAGTGGAGCCACGCTTGTTGACATCCATTCTAGATGTTCCACCCTTCTCGAAGCCCATAGATATGACTAACACCTAAATTATATCTACTGCGGGTCTTTCCTCCTCCTCTTCCTCTACATTTCTTGCCTCATTTTTGGGGAGTTTGCCTCCCCCAAGGAAGAAGAAGGTAGAGAGTAGTCCTTCTAACAACGAAGGATGTAAGAGGAGACTACCTTCTCTAATAGGTGGCCCCATGCTGAATTTTTTTGTCCTAGTAACAAAACCAGTCCTAACTTATCCTAAGTTCATCACCACTCCTAAATCGCTCAGTGAGATTAGTCGTGAACCCCAAGTGCAACCCTCTTCATTCGTCGAAGTGAAACATGGCAACTATTAAGTGTATTTTTAACTCATTGGATGAATTTCTGACCTTGTCAGTGATCTTCGTAAAATCGTTGACCTTGGACCCACAATAGCTGAGTGAAGGAGACCTTGCCAATCCTTCTTCCTTATCCCTTATTGTGGGAGGGTCAGAAGCTCCTCCCCTTAACATTCCACCACTGTAGGCTCATCCTCCTTCCCCCTATGATGATCTAGAGTGGGAAGCTAATGACCTCTTGGTTGATTAGTGTTAGGAGGAGGCCTCTTCTTTATCTCTAGATTAGATATGTGTAATTTTTGTGATGTTTTTTCCCCATAATCATGCTATGTGTTCCTAGATGACCCTTGTTATCCCTATTGTTATTCCCCTTTTACACATCCTCACCTTAGAAAACCAAATCCAAAGGCGAAATTCCACATAAGCTCGCTGCCTTCATTCCACTTGGAACTCATTCTATGTGTCAACAGAGGAATAACTGTTTGGGATGCCCATGCAGTGTGTAGAAATTTGTGCAACATTCTTACGTCCCTAGAAGATTCCCACAATTCAAGCCTATAAAGGCATTATACTTCCCATTGGAAGTCAATTTTTAATGCCCTCTTTGACCAACCGACCCGAATATGGTGTTTTTCCTTCATCTCTACTTCAAATCCACTCTTCCTTCATTCATTGAGGATCTTTCAAGAATTAAGAATTCAATTCAACTTCTAAGCATTTAATCCATCACTCTCAAGCAACATTCTTGTACTTTATAGTAGCAATATCAATACTCCATCAACTCCATAGAGAAAGTGTGGAACCAACACCATTGCAATAGAAGCTTGAGTCCTCTCATTTTATCCCCCATTAGCTAGTGAGATCTTGGTGGAGGTGGTAATCTTTCTACTCCTCTCCTCTACAATTTGGTTGAGTATCATAGCACTATTTTGTCATGCTTTAGTACTCTTTACTTCATTTCTTGCTTTATCATACTTCTCACCATTATCATCTTAGTTGTTCATAAAGGTGGAAACACCAAACTAGGGGTTTGGCTTAGGTAAACCCCTATACAATCCTTCAACCATTTTACTCTCTCTTGTGTGTAGGTGGAAGTATCCTTGTAGCTACCTGGCGAAAAAGTACCTTTGTGAGATCATCCTCGCTATTCTTACTCTTATTTATTTGCTTTATCATATTCGTGCATACTTTGTTTATGTCTTAGTGGTGTTTTGGCCTTTCAAACGTAGTTATCTAGGCCATTAGTCTATTTTCTCAAGTCCAACCTTGTCTCTTTAGTCCTCTAGTTGTACGGACTGCAGTGCACTTGAGAGATGCCAATGCACTGTGCTTTCATCCTCTGGTAGAGAGCCTTTTGGGACACAGTGTTAAACCTGAAAACTGACTTGCCTAGCCCCCTTTTAACTTTCAAGTTTATAGAGTGGTTAAAGGACCTTATAGTCCTCATCATTCTCATCCCATGTTTCCTAACACTCCCTTAAGATGAGGTAAGTTAGGGAAGCCTTCTGCTCTCAGCCCTGCATTACCTGGGGACTTGACGTGGTTGGTCCCCCTCTCTTATAGAAAGCTCACTTTCCTCTATTGTTATATCTTGACCTTCTTCTTTTGCATCACTAACTGCATTAGCAACCCATTCTTCAAATTTTGGAAAAGAATCATCTCCAATCAAATCAACATGATAATTGCACTTTTCAGGTCAATGTTGCATCCAAGCTTGATTGTCTTCTTTATATTTTCTACATAGAATATTAACGTACAAATAGTAATATTAATAATATAAATATGTAAATTCAATTGAGTAAATAAATTATTGTGTAAATTTATTTTTACCTAGGAGACTTGTCGAACAAATATGTGCTTTGAAGAATATAGGCATGTATCACACTTCTTTCTTGATGCGATAGCTTGAAGTGGCATCCATTGCCTTCTAATACTTCCCCTACAATTATCTCTTCTTCACCATCATCCCATACATGTTAATTGACATTTTTAAAATCCTTCATATATTTTGTCTAAAATCTCATGGCCTTTTGCATTGAATATCCCTCATACATGTTGCCTTTCAGTTTTTCCCTAGTATGAACATTTTTTTTCAAAACCTTCATATATCATTCTATAGGATACATCCATCTTGTTCTTATCAAGCCACAATTCTTTAGTTCATATTGTAGATGTATCAAAATATGCATAAAAATGTTAAAGATTTTTGGTGGAAATTATCAAAGGACTTCAACAACCTCCTCCCTCAAAACTATCAAATTTTGAAGGATCTAATACATGTAAACTCATTCTCTTTAATATTAGGCCCAACCTTATAACTACCAATCTTGGCCCATTTTCCAAACTTAATATATTTACCACAATAGGTAAAATATTATCCATTATGACATGATATTCATGGGTTTTGAGGCCTGTTAAGCCATTAATGTTAGTTTGGCTTCTAATACTACTACTTATATATCTAGTGGGAAAGTGAGTCTAAGACATCAACTGTAAAAATTGTGCATGTTGTTCCTTTCTCCAAACATAAGGATCACTAGGTTTTCTATATTTCTCATCATCATATATTTCAACCAAAAGATTTTGATGAATCTTTAGTTGTTGAAAGTCATCATGTGACAAAATAGTATCAAAAGCACCAAAAAGAGTTTTTATAATAGCATAGGCTATATTTTTCTTAGTATGCATAAAGTCAATAGTATGCCTAATGGCTCTATCTTTAAAGTATGGAAACTTATAGAATATGCACAACCTTTTTACACTGATTTCATTACATGGATCATATCTAATACCAACAATCCCATTATTTTCAATAAATGGCATTCTTTTTTGTCCATTTTCAATAATGTAATCACCTATTATTAGCAATGGTGTGTCACGATTCTCTTCTTGACCATTGAACCATGTTTTTTGCTGACAATATGAATGATCCATTTTAAGGTAAGCACAATGTCCACAATAAGTAAACTTATGTAAAATTCTTGAGTTCCTCACAAAATCCTTCAAGTTGCAAGAAGGACATCCATGGTATCCATGAACACTGAGTCTAGACAATGTGCCATATGTAGGAAGATCATGAATCGTAAGGAAGCTCTTAAAGTAAATTTGATTGAATGACCATCCCTTAAAGATTGAATTGCTTCAATTACTTTCCATAATTCCATTAGCTCATCATATAATGGCTCTAGATAAGCATCAATTGTATCTGAAGTCACACTTTTCTTTCATGGTATGATATATGATAGCATTAAGAAAAATGGTTTAGTTTCTAACCATGGAGGAAAGTTATAATTTATTAAAAACACTGGCCAAGTTGACCATTTATTACTTTGATCTAAGAATGGGTTCACCCCATCTAGTGCCAAACCCAACCTTATATTACGAGGATCTTGAGAAAAATTAGGCCATTTGTTATCAAAATCCATCCACATCTTACAATTAGGCACATGCCATTATTTTCCATCAATGCTCTTATTTTCGGCAACACCATTGCATAAGTTCAACAATGTCTTTGCACCTATACATTCAGAGTAATCATGGGATTACTATAAAGTGGTGAAGAAGCTTTCTAGGAACCACAACTAATTTCAACCCTTGTCTATACCTCGCTTCATGACATTTCAAACATTCACTCTCACTTGCAAGATTCTTGCAAACTAATATACAACCATTCACACATGTGTGGATGTTTTCATACCCTAAGCCTAGCTTAGTGATTTCCTTTCTACATTGACTTCGTTTTGTTGGCAATGTGGATTCATGTGGTAACACCGAACTTAATAATGCTAATAATTGATCTACACTCTCATTTGTCCAACCAAACACTACTTGCAAGTTAAGAATTTGAAGGATTGTTGTCAACTAACTTAACCTGCAATTAGCATACACAAGCTTTGAAGCATCCTCCATAAACTTGGCCCAATCATCATTTAGAACCTCATTCAACATTATATTAACTTCAAACCCTCTGTCTAACATTGTTGTCTCTTCATCTATGTTTCATTTCAATTCATCTATGTTTGTTGCATCTTCATCTCTCACACTATGTGATTCTATCATATCTTCATAATAATTAACATTCCAAGGGATTATACCACTATTCCAATATCTTACCATATGTTGATAAATCTGACTTCTTTTGACCTTTCCACCAAGACAATCATTACATGGACATGGATATTTTTCCATGTTCCTCTCATTAGCTATTCTCTCATCAAGTACATGGTATTGATTCATATTCAACCTTCAAAATTGATCCATCTATTCAATTTTCTACATACAGCAACAAAAAATTGTAGACTAAGAGACAAAAAATGTTTTTGTTAATTGAAAGGCATTTCCATAGCAATAGATTTATAGAGAGAAAGTACAATAGAAATTTTAACTAGGGAATTGTAAAAAATAGATTTTTGTAGTTTATATTCAAATTGTTGATTAAATTGCATTGCATGTATTTCAAACTCAAAGAATTACTTCACATTACATAACTAATAACTAGATGTTGATAGATGACAAAATGTAAAAAAAATTAGTTCATAAGAGACAAACTATTTTTTTTAATTGAAAGGAATTTCCATAACAATAGAGTTATAGAGAGCAAATAAAATAGAATTAAACTAATGAATTGGAAAAAAATAGATTTTTGTAGTTTTTATTCAAATTTCTAATTACATTGCATTGCACATCTTTCAAACTCAAAGCATTACTTCACATTACATAACTAATAACTAGATTCTAATACATGACAAAATTTTACTTATAATATAGTTTTTACAAATTCGACCTAAGAAGTTATGCAATTACTTCACATTGCATAACTAATAACTAGGAGTAGTTGCCAATTGCGGTTGCTTGTCATGGAATTCCATGAGACCACATTTATTTGAGGCATTTTTAAAAAAAGTTCACTGCCTTGTCTATGCTACCACATTTTTCATACATATCTACCAAAGCATTTTATCAAACAGTTTATTGCCTTGTTGCTATGGCTAAAATCCTTAAACAAGTGCTTTCAAACAAGGTATGGATGCTTGGAAAAAATATATCAAAGCATAAGAGTAAGCAATAGCATAGACGATGTAGTGAATTGGTTGAAAAAATGCCTAAAAGAAATGTGGTCTCATGATGATGGAATTCCATGAAAATCCATAACAATTCACTTGTCATGGCATTCCATCACCATGAGACAACATTTATTTGAGGTATTTTTTTCCAAAGTTCATTGCCTTGTCCATGCTACCATATTTTTCATACATGTCTACTAAAGCATTTTATCAAATAGTTCATTGCCTTGCTGATATGGCTAAAATCCTAAAACAAGTGATTTAAAAATAGCTATGCATACTTGGAAAAAATCTATCAAAGCATAATAGTAAGCAACAAGCTATGGTCTCATGGTTTCTTTTTGGTGTGAAAATCAACGTGATTTTTTTTGCATTTTTTTTGGGAATTTGGCTATTTGAAATGGGGAAAAATATTTGTGTTTAGTTTTTTGCACTTTCTAATTGAAGGATTCTCATAGTTAGTGAAAAATGTAGTGTTCATGAAGGAATGGAAAAGATGCATAGAGCCTTTGAATTATACCTGTACTATGCAATGGCATTGAATCATTTAGAAAACCATATTTTTCTTCATAGAGCAACATTTTCTTGTGGAACAGTTGACTGAGACAACTCTTGTTTCAACTGACCACCCTCTCATGAAATTTCATTCATATTATATTCTTGCATGATCTTATCATATTAAAGGTGATTATGACACCATTGGCCACTACTACATGGCATCAGTCAAGGAAAGCCAAAGGCCACATGATTTTGTGGATAGGTTCAAATGAGGCTGGGAGATCTTAAGATTTCTCTCAAATTTTGAAAAGGTTCTAGAGGTCCACCTTGAGAACCATGAGAGCTTAAAGGTTTTAGGTCATATGTTCTTAGCAAGGGCAGGTAGAGAAGGATTTAGAAATTTTAAGAAAGGCAACTCACATAGATCCACGTGATTCCCATGCATTTATCAAGATGGTTGAGTTATTAATATTGATAGACCCTCATGCAACCTTAGATTCTCTTAAGACAAGAAAGTCTCTTCTAAAGAAGAGTAGAGAAGAAGTACCCTTTGAATTGTTAAACAACATTGGGGTTCTTCATTTTGAGTGTGATGAACTAGAGTTGGCTCAACAAACTTTTATGGAGGAATTAGGAAATGAAATTTGGGTTGAATTCATAAATAAAAGCCCTAGTGCCAATTTTGTTGTTTTTTTCTATGAACTTTAAGGAAATGGAATTCTTACATTGACTAGAAGAAGGTGATGTCTCACTTGAGTTACCATGGGATTAAGTCACAACACTATTTAATCTTTCTAGGTTGTTTGAATAGCTACGTGATACTAAAAAATAAATTCTTTTATATAGGCTAATATTGTTCAAGTTTCTTGATAATGTGGATCCATATCTACGTCTTGCAGCCATGGCTCGGGCTCAAAATGAGATCTAACTAAGCCTAGAATTGATTGGGGATGCACTTAAGGTGGATAAAAACTCATCAAATGATTTATGTATGCTTGGCAACATGGAATTGAAAACAAATGACTAGCTTAAAGCAAAAGAAGTAATTAAAGTAGCACGCCAACTTGTCTTGGTTGATGAAGCAAAATCAAAAGTTGATGAAGAACGAAGGATTTAGATGGAAAGGAGAAAGAAAGAGGAAGAAATTTGGTAGGTGATGCAAAAAGAGGAGAAATTTGAATGTGTGAAGTAATTATGGAAGAGTAAGCATAAGGACATGGATGATGACGATGATGAGGTTGGTTAGTTTGAGAAGAAACAAAAGAACGAAAAGAAGAAAAAGAAGAAGGATAATGACCACAAGGCTTATGATTCTTATATGGAGGAACATGATGTTTCCATGGAAGATGAGGAAAATTATATGAGTGATAAGGCACAAGATGATCTAGAAAATTCCCAAGATCTTCTTGTAGTTGTAGGTCTAGAAGACTTTGATGATGGCAAAAAAATTCTCCAGTTTCATCAAAATCATGAAGGAGACACACATACTTTGATTCTAAAGATGATGAACCATTGTAGAAACAAATTCTGAGAGAAGATTATCCATATGATGATGATGTCTAGGCTTCTTGAGCTTTAACCAAACCTAGCTCCTATTTTCCAAGAGAAAAATCCCCAAGTCCCATGGGAAATGAACAATGAGCATTTGAGTTTCAACTTGGTTTCATTTTGAAAAGGGGGCATTACATTGTACACGATTTGTTTAACAATAGAATAATTTAATCCACCTATTTGGGACTATAAAATAAAAATAGATGAATTAATATATTTTCAATTATAGGTTCTTTTAATCTAGAATTTGATAGAAAGATAAAGCATAATACATTGAAGGAAACAAAAAATGTTCTAAAATAAAGACCAAAATAGGTTACCCATAAAAAATAGGAAAGAGGAAAAATGAAAAGATAACATACAGATGATTCATTTGAGGTTTTTGATAAGATCTCATTTAACTATGTCAAATGGATTTGGAATGGGGTGAACCCACAAAAGTGTAGTTTGCACGTCCAACTATTGTAACTCAAAATTAGGTGCCTCAATGCTAGGCTAACCAATTGCAACAAATGAATGAAGCAAGGTCTGCAATGAACACGAATAAATGAGAATTCATGAACCACGCCAATACATCGTGCCAATAATTGATCAAAAAAATTTCTAAAAAAATTATGTAATTTTTATTTGGTGACTAACTATTCATTCATTTTATTTATGTGACTAAATAATTTTTTAGTCAACAATCAAATTAGTCATTTATTTACTCATTTATAGTCGAGTTGTAAAAAATATTAGAATTTAGTCATTTTTAGTTGTTGTGACTAAAGATTTTTCACCATGTCATTTATTTGCCAAATTCTACTACTGAAGTTCTTTGTCATGTCAGGGACATACAACACGTCCTCCACCAACCGAGGTTTTTCAGAATCCCTCTGAAACTTGACTGTGCCAACACTAGTTGCATGGTACTTGACATTGTCTCTGAGCTCAATATAAAAATCCAACTTCTCCTCCAACTTGGTGAAACATTCTCTTACTCCCATCATGTGGAAAGAAACCCCACTATCAATATACCATACCTTGTTGGCAATTGAACTCGAGAGATAGGCAATGAGAGAAAACTCATTCTCAAATCTTGATACAAACTCATCTACCTTTGTTGTAGCAACAACTTGCTTCTTCTTCTTGTCCTTATTTTTCTTATTTGGACATTGACTAGCATAGTGACCCAACCAATGAAAGCAAAAACATTTTATCTTGCTCAAATCTTTCTTCTTCCCACTTTTGGAAGAAGAACCTTTCGTTTTCCCTTTATTGGACTTTCGCTTACCCTTGCTTGCAAGAGCAAGATTTTCTTCATCTTGACCCTTCTTCATCTGATCTCTTCAATGATCACTTTCATAAATCTCCTCCTAAACAAAATCATCCCAAGGCCTCGCCCAATTAGGCAGGCAATCACTGCCAACAACACACTTTACAAACACTTCCCAGTTCTTTGAAAAACCATTCAAGGATATATGGACCAACTCATCTTTAGCATTCGTCTCTCCAACAACAACCTGCTCATCCCTACCCTATGTCATCTCAGACAAGTAAGAGGTCACACTCTTGCCTTTGTACATCTTCGTGTTATGCAATTTTTCCTTAAGCATCATCGTACGACTCTCATAGTCACTTTGATAAAGTTTTGTGAGCACATCCCACCTCTCCTTGGTAGTGTCTTTCATTGATAGATGAGGAATTAGATGATCTCTTACCCCATCAAGAATAATTCTCTAAGCCTTGGCCTCCTTGACTTCATGCGAATCTAGGGCAATATGATGATTTGTCAGTGGTGTCACTTCTATACTAGCATAGATCCACAATCCATTCTCCTTGAGAATGGATGTAATATGCACATTCCACTATAAGAATTTAGATGCATCCTCGAGATTGTCTTCATATCGAACACTGGTTGTCACAATCACAAAAAAAATTGGAGACAAAATTCTGGTTTTTTTTCTTGAAATCTATGTCATAAATTTTGGCTTCATATTCAGAGATTAAAGCTCTGATACCATGTTAATTTCTTATAACCCAGCTATAGATTAATTGCACAATAAATTCACAAAATGAAATTAAATATCTGATTTATAACAATTAATAAATTGGATTAATTAACAACTAATAACAACGCAAACAAAAATAACAACAAACAAATCACAGATACACAATAACATAGATATACCCAGGAAACACCAATGTGGGGAAAAACCTGCAAATGTTGGATCTTCTATTTAGTCTAATAACAAACTTTCCTTTCAAAAAATTCAATATTGGTTTGCTACAACAATCTTACATATATAGTCTCAAGTGTTTTAAATCAACGTGAAAGAAAATAAACTTTTCTTACATTACTCGGCTTTAAATCACATAAAATCGCTCTCGGTCTTATCTCAACCTCACAAACCCAAAACTTTCTATTAATGAATAAAAAAATTGTTGTTACTGATAATCCAACTCAAATTGCTTTAAAGCAACTCCACACTCCACCTTTCGAACTAGGGAAAAATTTCAGTAAGGCTCCATGTATTTCATATCACCTCCTTTCTATCCAACGAGAGACTATGACTGTGACACATTTGCAAGGTCAAGTTAAAACTCTCAAAGGCCACACAATGAAAATGTGATCAAACGATGACTCAATACTTTATGCTTAGCTTTTTTTAAATGAGCATGGTGGAGTACGATATATTACATCTCAACAACACCTCCATGCCAAATCGGATGAGACCATATTGATCACTAGTTTTGAGCCAAGTTGCTCATGTATCTACTAGACCAATGAAGGCTATCAGATAGGCGACATGTGACCGACCATAGTACTGCAACCAATGAAACAACTCGCATCATTAAACAATTAGCACACTATGTTGGAAATCGAAGGCCTGCAAAAATGCACTAAAGTTCATTGAATGTCAGGTGCAATGATGAGAACCATCATACTCCAAAGCTCTATGGATTGTACAGTCCACATCACAAAAAAAATTGATGTTACTCGTGAGCCATGACATGATCGAGACTTCCACGGACTCACAGTAACACAAGAACTCCACTTAAAACTCTTCAATTGACAGAGCCCAAATGATCCGGTGGATATTTTCAGTAAAAATTCAAGTGTCTTCATGCACATCGTCGAGTTTGTTTGTTGTTTGTTTGAACAAAATGGGTAAATGGAAGGATTCAAACCCTTGTCCACTCACTCCCGAAACATCCACCGAGTCGTTGCACCAAATTGTCGGTTCTTTACTATATTTGTAGGCGGATTTCCTTTGTTGAATGTTCGGTGCAATAGAAGAAACAAAAGGTGGTTGGCGGAGTTGGAACCCCCGACCAACCTTTCACTAAAATTAAGACTTGCCAACGGGCCACCGACGGCTGTTAAACTATATTGAGGGTCTGTTTCATTTTTTTTATTTGACAAGCCCGAATACTTAACAAATAAACTATTATATGGTTAATTTTAAACCTTTTTAGGTGTATTGGAGCCAAATTAAGCTCTAAGGGGGTTAGGCCCGAATTGTAAAAAGGGTGTATTGTTAAGAGGGAACTATGGTGGTTAAGCCTTTTTAGGCTAATTTCATGTATAAAAGAAGGGGGAATGTAGCTCTTAGGAGTTCAGTGAATGCAGGTGACATAGTGGAGAACAGGTGATACGAAAGAGGGAGCTTGTGGAGATTTTTGAGCCATTTTTGTACGACGAAGTATTGTTATGCTGCCGAAGTGCTCGAAGAGATGGTCTTGGTGCATTTGTAATATTTTTTGGAGATTAATCGGATCAGTCTTAGTCTATTGGAGCGGACTTGGAGATGTAATCACGTTTGTGACGAACTCCATAATCAAACTCTGTTTGCACCTTCTATCTTCTTCTCTCTAAATTCTCTTTCTCATCTTATGTTTTGATGCATAATTTTGTTAATGTATGCATGAATTAAAATTTCGCAAAGTTGTTTTAATTAAGCATGAACTAAGCAATTTAGTCTAGATCCTAATCAGATCACCAAAATAGATATGTTAGTACCAAAAACTCATTGCCATCTTGTCATGATAGCTATTTGGAGCTCAAGATAAGATTCAAGTAGATTTAATAGAGGGTAGGGAAGAGAAAAAATTTTGAGGGCATAGTGAACATTTTTTTTAAAGACAGTAGGAATTGGATAGCCCTTATTATAAACTACAGTGTGTTGAGTAAATTTTTTCGTGTGATTGGTGATGCTGGCGCAACACGCCCTCCTGCATCATGGGGATAGGGGGATACTTGATCTTGTGACCACTTGCCTACCACAAATGCTTTAGCCAATCAAGCTAGCCCCCACTCAAAGGCAGTCAACATGGCCAAAACTTTTCTTCTTCTTTTATAACATAGATTGGTTCAACTGAAATGAATCTAGATAAAAATTTAACCTCTATATTGTGCCATAATGTAGATCAATTTGCTTGAAAACATTCCCTCTAAAACATTTTAATTTATCAAAAATTTGATATAACTTATAACTTTTGTTCAAAAATATATATACTAAAAAAATATTTAAAAGATGTCAATGTTAAAAAAATTAACAAAAAAAAATTATGATCATACAAAACTATTAATAAAAATAAATGAGAGGATAAAATGTTCAGACAAGGAGGAGTGTAAGAATCATATTGGGTTTGTCACATATGTACACAATTCTCTCTATTAAATAAGCTTCTAAATAGGAAAATGTGACTTTCTTAGTAGAAACACTTGAAGACACTATGTCGTGTCTAGTAAGAAGGAAACGGTAAAATAATAATTAAGATGTTTAATATACTAAATAATATAATGCAATAAACATGTAATACACTTATACCTACATAAATAAGGAGGTTCTTAGAAAAGAGACTTGAGCACACCATGAAGATACTTATTAGAGTATAGTTGTTAGGATTAGTCTTCTATTCACTTGCATTTCTATATCTAATAATTTTTTCTTCGAATACTTTCTAGAAAGTATTAATTTTGATACAAAGTTTCAATTTTTGTGAATTTTTTTAGATTGAAGATTTCAACTAAAATTACCCAAGATCGGTTTGGAGATCATTAAACCCTCAAAAATTATTTAAAAGGTGAGAAAATAAGATTCAAATTTTCAAAATGTGATACTTGAAAATAGAAAGGTTAAGAGGTGGATTTGAGATATTATTGTAATGACATCGAATAAGAAGGTCATGATTAAAAAGAAACAATAGGAGCTAAATTGGGAAGATTAAAATATCTTGTTATAATTCTTGGGACCCTTAGTAGTTGGCATCTTCGTCATGAACACTATCAATCTTCAGAGTGGCACTATCAAGAGTTATGGGGTCAAAGATGTTATCATTAGTTGGTTTATATCTCGGGTATATGTTCCAATGAATAATATGACATGATTTTTTGTTTGTGGACCATGGTTTTGGTGGCCACCAATTTTTAGAAACCACTTGGTGATTCTCTATTTCCTTTGCTCTATATATCGAGTGCATGAGATACAAGTTATATACTGAACTATATAAATTAAGTATTATTAAGTAGCTAGAATGTTATTCAATTGAAGAAAATTGAGTGGATTGTATTAGTGTAATATTTCTCTAAAAATTTAATGCAATCTCTTTGGTGATGATTTTGTCTCCCAAAGGGTTACTCTACATACATTTTATGTTGATATGGTTTTCATATTTATGATTGCTCCTCCATTATTTCATTAATATTATATGGTTACCATATATTTGATCATGTTTAACAAATCATTGGTTAACATTCCTATTGTCTCTATTTTCCCTATTCTTAATGTTTGGTATCAAGAATTAAACTTGATTTTAAAAGGGGGTGCCTTTCTTATAGTGTTATAGATTTCTTGTGATTGCAATGAATTTATATTTAATTTAGTGGTTTTATAGATTCAAGTGTTATTGAAGAATCTATAGAAAGCACATCTCATTTAGAGATTGATAAATTCAATGTCTCTAGGAACAAGATGTGGAGACTAAAAATGCATTTCTTGAAAGAAAGGGTTCAATGGACAGGTATGATATAAAGATAAATCTCGAGAAATATAGGATGTAGATTGGATAAATCTTGACAAGAAGGAATGATGAACAATAAATTTTAGCTCTTTGCTTCCTTTTTGTAGTGTAGAAAAATGTATCCCTTTACATTTTCTCACGTGTTTGGGCCATCCTAATTAAAATGAACTTAATAATGCCTTAATTCAGTGTTGTAAAATGTATCTCTTTACATTTTCACACTTATTCGAGCCATCTTAAATAAATTGGACCTAATTATGCTTTAATTTAGTGTTTTAAAATGTATTTATTTACACTTTCACACTTATTTAGGACTCCCTTAATTAATTGAGCATAACTATGCCTTAATAAGCCCTATAATTCATTTACAAGCCCATTTAATTACATTTTTTGAAGGGGAAACCTGACATTAATTAATGCCAATACATAACACTTCACATTGAGCTATGTGTGTTCTAGGAATTATGGCATGGGACCCATTCGCCCATGGGTAAATGGGTCCTCCCTAAGACCTTGAACCCATTTTTAAATATGTTTTTGGTGGGATTTTAATATCTCTAAGTGTATATTCAGATGATAGCTTGTGATATTTGAATTTAGGGAAATTAAGGATAAATGTCTATAAATACAAGGTTATTTTGATCAAATCAATTCTAAGGAAAAATCTAGCTAAAGGTGAACTTAACAAGAGTGAAGATTATTATCAAGAGTATTCAAGAGAAAATTTATCAAGAATTTATTGCAACATTCAAGATCTCAAGCATCATGTCAAAGTTATGTTCATTCATGCAAGTATTTGGAGCTAACATTGTGATGTAGGTTTCAAGCATTCAAGTCAAAGATTTAAAGAAAGATTCAAGCATCAAGGTCCACATCCATTGAATCCATTTCATGCACGATCAACATTAAGATTTCAATCCTTTAAAGGTTTAATCAAGGGTTTGGTGAGTTATAACATTGCATTTGTTCATTCATCATTCTTTCATGTTTCATTGTTTCATTTCAAGGTTGAATTACCAAATCAAGGTTTGACCAAGGAAAATCCACATCACCCAAAAGTAAAAATTTTCCCTCTATCTTTGTGTGTTGCAGATTTGCAGGTTGAACAAAATTTGAAGATCTCAAAGTTGCAAAATTGAAAAGTTGCATTTGTTGTCATCTCACGAAAACTCAGATCCTAGATTTATTTCTAACTACTCGCCTATGAAACCCAAAGAATCTGGAAGTGTAGACACAGGAGTAGAAGAACCAAAAATAATTTTTGGAAAAGTGAACAAGGACCCATTTTCCATAGGGAAAATGAGTCCCAAGATAGCTTTTGAAAACAGTGTTTTGTGAGAGGTACACAACATTTTCCATTCTTAGATCTACCAAAAGCTTTATTGTTTCTGTTAATATTGTGTTTCATCTGCAAAATTCAATTTTTATATATCTTAAATGAGTTTATTTGGTATTTTTAATCTTTCTCCCAAAACCCCTTTTCAATCATTTTTGTCAAAAGTTATCTCAAGACACTTTGTGCCAAAACATGACACTTTGTGAAAATTTATGAGATCAGTTTTAAGTGTCCTCCACTCATCTGATTTGCGTGAAATAAATTGTGTCTATTAGCTCTATGTTTAATCTACTTAGATCTGGTCTTATATTTCAATGTTGAATTGATTTACTATTTTTAGTGTGTCTCCCAAAAATGTTGTTTAGCCCACATGCAAAACATAGAGGAAATTGCAAGATTCATCAAAGAATTCACTCACCTAAGGGTTGCAAGTGGATTTTAATTTGAGGGATCTCATTTCTTGAATGAAATAGAAGAATAGGTGAGTTCATTCACCCAATTTTACCTTTCTATTTATAATAATTTTGGTGAAACATTCCAAATTTAGTATAAAACCCTTATGTGTTTTGAACCCCTACCCTATTTTTCTATGTTTCATTTTGGTGAACCTAACGTTTTTGAACATTCTAATTTTTTATTTGGAGTGCATTCAAACCCTAGATATATGATTTACATTAATTCATTGCATTTAGGTTTCTAAATTTGGCATAAAATTGCATTGCATTTTAGGTTAAACTTGCATTTTACATTCATTTTAAATTTGAAAATTCACTAAAAATTTCATAATGTTAGACTAATTTTGCATAGTACTTGCATATTAGTGAATGTCCAATCATTCACATTCAAAAATTGAGTCAAAATTGAATTTCAAAAAGTATCATATAGCTCATCATTTGTCATTAATTTCACTTGCATTTACACATCAAATTTTGAAAAAAATTGTTATAGAAGTTACAATCCGAGACTTGGAACAAAGAACACATAATCACTCAAAAATTGCATTTTTCATTTTTCAAAACCTTGTATAGGGACCCATTTGTGCATGGGCGAATGAATCCTTCAGGGCATCTTAAAACCATCTTTTCTGAGCTTTTTGGTGGTTTTTTGCACTTCCCAGATCCCCTAGTAACCCCCTATTTCGATTTGGCAATTTTTAGGAATTTTTGTTTTATGCATCTAGGTCTAATCATACATTTAGTGTAATCATTTTAAAT
Source organism: Sequoiadendron giganteum (assembly GCA_007115665.2). NCBI lineage: Eukaryota > Viridiplantae > Streptophyta > Pinopsida > Cupressales > Cupressaceae > Sequoiadendron > Sequoiadendron giganteum. The sequence continues at coordinate 63,271,927 of CM021109.1, read as the reverse complement.
CATTTCAAAATTATTTCGACATTGAAAATCATCAGATCTATAGGACATTTGTTTATATTTCTGAAGCATTGCATAAGTTAGATAGATTATCTTTCATAATTCACAATGTTAGTATCCTTTCTTTCCAAGTATACCAATAAAAAGTTTATTAACATGCATGTTATTCATTCTTCCAATATCTTTCCTAGTTATGATAGTCTCTTAGTGCAAGAGAGTGAAATTTTTAACACATTCCTTAATTCAACACCTCCTAATATCTCTCCTATTTGTGGGAATGATGCGATAAAAGTACATTGGACTATTGTTGTGATTGATGTCAAAAGGGTGAACAAGCTGCAAATTCGTGATGGGTTTTTCAAGAGGATTTCAGAAAGATTTTGTGCTATATGGAGTATTGGGATTTTGTTCCTTTGTGAGGTCGACGATATCGACATCTAAGCCTACATATCTAAGGATGTCATAGTCGATAGAGGCATAAAGGGCACCATAATCTTAGATTCCCTAATACCTCTGATATAACATCTTCATGTGATTCTCCGATCAGCCGATCAATATCAGGGTGACTTCATGCTATTGACGAGACATGGTTGATTGTCTCTCCGATGGTTCGATTGTCACCTCATCGGTGAGAGTAAATGTCATCGGTGGGACCTAAGATCTTGTCCCCCTGACGTAGCGATGGGAAAGAAGCATTCTACAGTGGGACCCAAGTATAATGATGTTGTTGACAGGGATGATGATGCTAGCATGTGGCATGGTGAGATTTGTTGAACTGTAATCCACATGCTTGTTGTGGATTATGAAGCGCTGATATGGATGATGATAGTGCAAACACGAGGATGACAAGGTGAGTGTGGACCCCAGATGGAGTATGGAATCCTTATCGACATGAGTGAACATCATCAGGAGACTTAAGGATGTCCCACTGATACAACGATGACCTTCCTATCAAATGGAAAAAGTGACATCACCAGGACCTTGAAGAAGGTCTCCTCGACAGAATGATGAATTGCTAAGTGGAACTCGAGTGTGATGATGGTTAACAAATGGCAATGAATGATTGGTCGATATGTCATTTTGCATCAGGGTTGTGAATGACGTGACGATGACATTCATGACATGTAGGTTGTGGGCCCGATTATATAACATGGCAAGCACATCAGTGGGAGTTTGAGTGGAGTCCCAATGACAGAGTGATATGATAGATCGACGACGGTGTTTTAAGCGACTAATTATATAATGGCTAGGCTTTAAAGACACTGTAGTGAATTTTGATCAATAGATCAAGGTGTGAAGGAATAGATCAATGGCCAGAGTTCAAATGTAGAGATCTAAATAGCTATTAGAAGTTTGAATGAGGGTTTCAACTAGTAAGCAACATTCCAATGAAAATTAACTGATCTATATTCTTCAACAACAATTATATTGAGATTTGATGCATAGGGAGGTGGTTTAAATGATCACAAAGAAAAGAATCAAGGTCAAATAATATTGACAAGAGAATACATTAAATGTACAATCAAAATTTAGTATTTGACAGAGAGAACAAAGGAAAATTATCTCTCAGAAATAAATGTCGTGTGGCTCGATGCAGAAGTAGCTTGCTAGTGATGTTTACAAGAGAAGGAAACCCTAATAGGATGTGAGGGTTGATCTGGCTGATGTAGTGGATCTTGAGGTAATAATTTTAGGTTTTTAAAGAAGGAAGATAATGAGGTGTTGGATATATGGTTGAGTCTATAAGAGGGTGATGTAAGCGAGTGCATAGAGTGTTAAATAAAGAGATGTATACCTAAGAAAATAGTAGAGAAGGGAGTGCAAAATAGAGGAGAGTGAAAAACAAAAGTATGTGTTGCCCAGAGTACAATTACAACAACAAAGTGTAAGTCGCAATAAGTGCGACATTATATTGTATGTATTGATGCATCTCAAGTTTATGTAGAACCACTCATATACATATTTGAACTTGTAATTCTGCAAGAGGTTGTAGCCTCCATTTGCACTGAGCTCTAGCTCAGATCGGGGTGTTGTAGCATCCTTGAAGTTGCTGCTTTTGAAACAGGGAGGTGAGGCTTCCTTGGGGTTGTAGCCCTAAACATTGTAACTGAACTTTGATGCTTGTGAGGCTGGATTAGGACAATAGATCCTAGCAGCATTTCTCACCATGGTTTTTCCCATCTTGGGTTTTCCAAGTATATCTGGTGTTATGTGTTGATCTCTCCTCTGCTTTTGGCTATTATATTTGTTAGTAAATTTCAATCTACACATTTTTTCTTAAGGTTGAATCTACAAAAGTTTGTTTGGAACAAATAAGTTTTAATATCTTGTGATTCACCCCCCTCTCAAAAGATCATTATGTTCTAACAATTGGTATCAGAGCCCTAGGTTCCCTAGGAAAAGCTTAACCAGCTCGCGTAGATCTTGGTTAGGTGAACACAATGACATTTCAGGAAGGCTCAAACAAGCCACCTAGGTTTGATGGAACAAACTATGCTAAATGGAGCTCATTATTGGAAGGATACTTAGCTTCTCTTGGAACTGAATTCTTGTCATGTGTTGAGACCCAATCCATTATTCTTGTTGCTATTCCTACTAATCCTACAACAAAGAAGATTCATGAGGACAATAATAAATCTTGGTTTATTATTATGAATAATTTGTATTACTTTGTGCATAGCATAGTTATGCATTGTAAAAATTCTTATGATGTCTGGGAAAAACTTAAGAAAATCTATTAAGGTGACACCAAAGTGATGTTGGAAAATTTATAAGTGTTGAGGGAAAAATTTGAAGGCTTGACAATGACAGAAGAAGAGAAGATTGCAAACTATCTTCATATATTTGATGATGTGGTAAATTCCATTAAAGGATATGGTGTAGATCTAGAAGAAGAAGATGTTGTGTTCAAAGTTCTCAAGTCCATGACAACTAAATATGATGCCAAGATTTCTACTATCGAAGAAGGAAGAGAAATTGATAAAATTTCTCTTGATGAGATGCATGACATAATTACTGCACATGAGATGATAATTCCAAGTGTTGAATCATCTAGGAGAGAAGTTGTATTTAAGGTTGTCAAGAAAGAAAAATTTGTTGTCATTGCATCTGATTATGAAGAAACTGATGAGGAAGAAGCAAACTTCATAAGAACGCTAAGAAGAGGATCCAACAAGTATAAAGGTAAGCTCCCTTTTAAGTTTTTTAGCTATGGAATAACATGTCATTTTGCTTCAAATTGTCCATATGGTAAAGAAGTCAGTTCCAAGCAAGAATTTGATAATAGAAAGAAGAAAGAGTTCTACCCTAAAAGAAAGATCTTTGGAAAGAAGAAGAAGATTTTTTACATCAATGAAGAAAGTGAAGTGTCAGATGCTAGTAATTGTTTAGAAGAGGATCAAGGCCATTCCCTTGTAATGACAGATGATAGAAGATAATTTATATTCATGGCTAAAGAAACTAAGTATTAGGAAGATGCACAAATTGAGGATTCATATGAAGGAGAAGAGGAGGCAGTTGTTGATCTTGAAGGAGAATTAATTATTGCTCTTGAAGATCTTGATGAACTAAGAGACAAATATGATGATCTTAAGAGAGAAAACAAGAAGATCAAAAGGAATGCTCAAAACAATATTAACAGATTAACACAAGAACTTGAAGAGTCCAATAAGGTGTTAGCAGGACTAAAAGTTCATGTGTAAGAGCTTAAAATAATTGAGGATGTCATGAAATCTAAATTACAATCTAAGATGGATAGATGCTTGAAACTTGAGGCAGAAATAATTGCCTTAAGAAAAGAATTGGAGAAGGCCAATGAGTAGATTAGAAATGGGCTAAAGCTGAAAGGTGGTACAAATATTCTACATGAATTGATAAGTACACAAAAGCCTACAAATAAAAAAAAATCTAGTTAGGTTTGGAAAAAGGGAAGAATTCATTTATGTATGTCTCTACAAAAATTTATGAAAGATTTAGAGCAGGAGAAAAATAAGTCCCAGGTGAAGAAAGATCTAACAAAGAGGAAGCTCCTAAAGATGGACAAAAATATGATAAAGAAAAGAACTTAGTCGAATTCAAGGAGGACAATCAAATAGTTCCTGATCAACAAAAGAAGATACAAAACATAAAATAGTAGATAATGATGGATTCACAAGAGTACACTATCCAAGGAGGCCTATACAAAGAAGATCACCTCATCCAACTAAAGGAAACTACATGACTAGGTACTCATCATATTTCAATGGGTATTGCTACACTTGTAATAATTTTTCTCATAGGACCAGAGAAGGTAGAATCATTCCAAGGAAGAATACAAATTTTGTAGGAAAGAATCCATTTTCTCCCTTGGTTGATATGAATATAATTTTTTATAGTTGCAACAACTTTGGTCATATAGCTAGAAACTATAGATCAAGATTTACAAGACCAATTGCAGAATCTAAGAAGAAGAAATCCTCACTTGCGAATATTTAGAGAAAGTAAATAAGACTTCTAAGATAGAAGAAAAGAAAAGTTAAAAGAAGCCCAAGAAGATATAGAAGGAGAAAGAGCAAGGCTCTTGTGTCACTCAGTCTACAATTGCCCAAATGGATTTACATGCAAATGAACAAGATCTATGGATTATTGATAGTGGCTGCTCTAAGCACATGACTGGAGATAAAAATAAATTAATTAAGCTTGAAATGAAAAAATAAGGTTTTGTAAGTCTAGGCGATAATACTGTTGTCAAGATTCGTGGTAAAGGAATCTGAGCATAGATAGAAAGAAAAAAAATAAAGATGTGCTCTATGTGGAAGGTCTAAAACACAATATTCTTAGCATTAGTTAGATGTGAAAAAATGGATACAAAGTTGTATTTGATTCTGAAGGTTGCAAGATAATATTGAATGGTAAAACAATTTCTCAAGGGATAAGGAATGATCATAATCTCTACAATCTATGTGAAGTGGAATGCCAAACATGTCTAATCAGTCAAGCAGATGAAATTTGGTTGTGGCATAGAAGACTAGGACATGTAAATTTTGACAACATGGTGAAAATGAGTTCAAAAGGTTTGGTAAGAAATATGCCTAATATTGCAAATGTTGATAATATCATCTATCAAGGTTGTCAGCAAGGAAAGAAAACAAAGTTTAAATTTCCCAAAAAGGATTACTCCACTACAAAATCCTTGGAAATAACCCATACCGATCTATGTGGTCCAATGAGGACAAGAGTGTTTCAAGGAGAAAGATATTTCATGCTGTTGATTGAAGACTATACCAAAATGGCATATGTCACATTTGAGGGAGAAGGCTGAGGCGTTTGAAGCATTTAAAAGTTATAAGAAGTTGGTAGAAAATGAGACTGGGAGAAGAATCAAATGTCTCAAGTTAGATAAAGGTGGAGAATTCTTGTCAAAAGAATTCATGGAATATTGTGAAGATCATAGAATTAAGCACCAGTATTCAGCCCCAAGAACATCACAACAAAATGGCATGGTAGAGAGAAGAAACATAATTGTGAAGGAGATGGAGAGAGCTATGTTGAATGAGGCATACTTGGCAGATACATTTTGGAATGAAGTAGTACAAGCTTTTGTATGCATTCATAATAGAGCACTTATAAGATCTAACAATGGTAGAAATCCATATAAATTATGGTTTGGTAGGCCTACATCAGTCAAGCACCTCAAGGTAATTAGCAGTAAGTTCTATATTAAAAGAGAAGATGAGGACTTAGGAACTTTTGAGTCAAAAGGTGATGAGGGGATATTCTTGGGGTATTCTAGCCAAAGCAAAGCTTATAAGTGTTACTATTGATACAAAAGTTTGCAGGCAACAACCTTATGGGAAACTTAGCTATTGGGGGACTTGTGTGCATAGCTAAGTAACCTCTAGGGTTTCATCAAAGTCGGATCTTTATTTTTAAATGGGGGAAGGAAAAGGGGAAGAAGATAAACATAAAATAAACACACTTAGGCTAAGGTGATGCACTAAATCAGAAATGAAATAAGTAAGAACAATGCTGAAACAAATGCTCGAGTAATAACTAGCGTATATCAAATAGATGATTCCCAACACTACAAACATAAGAACATCAAACCATTTGCATAATATAACTCATACAATATAAAATAATACAAAAGAGTAACAAAATGATCTATATTATGCTAGGCTACATAAAAAATACAAAAGCTCGGAACAGATGCTCAAATGCTTCAGAAAAAAAAAGCACAGTTTAATGTTTTATCAAATGCATGAAAATAGAAAGCCCGAATAGAATGGCACAGTCTACAAGTTCAAATTCAAAAGTAAACACTATAGAGGCTAATACCCAGTGCTCGGTAAAATTTCATCCATCTAACAACAAACATAAAATTGAAGAAAAGACTGCTTAAATAAACCAACACACTACCTAGAGACCCCAACAAGAAAGATGCTTTCGCGAAGCCATCAACGATCAAGATTTTCTCAAGCCAGCACCAACAGAAAGATGTTCTAGTAGCACACCATCAGGTATGTCCCAAGGAGATATGGGCCAGGTAGCAGTAGACGAAGAGAACACATGGCACCAAAATGGAGACCATTGCAAGAAACATCAAACCCGAGATAACAAATGCACGAATGAATGCCACACGAAAAAATCCTAGCAAAGGAAACTATGGTGTGGGCCCGACTCAGAAAGAAAACAAGTGGAGGTGGTGTGTCAAACAAACAGAGCCTAGAAAAAGGAAGAAGAGACATCCCAAAAGAAAGCTCTGATAGGATGCCATGTGGCGGCTACCAGAAATCTGCAAGCGATACCAAAATAAAAAAGGTGAAGCCATGCAAGAAAGAGAAACCTCAAAGGAAAAGAGTGGTGTGTGAATAAATATTCATAGCTTGGCAAATCACAGGGACATTTTTCTCACAGAATGAAGAACTCCAAATCATGGTCGTGTAGACCAATCCAACCCCTTGGACCTATCATTCATAGCTTAGAGAGGACAACCTGAAGGGACGTCCAATCTTCATTCGATGGTGCAAAGAGAGTGCACAAATTTTCATGCGCCATGTTTAGATCAATAATTGCCTTAAAAGGAAATCCATCGGATACTTTTTCCTCAGACTCAAGTTGGAAGAAAAGTTGTGCCAACTAATGCACCATGTTTTCAATATTTGTGGTAGTCGAAGATTGATCGAAGGACAGGAAAATTGATAAATCTTTCTTTTTCTCCTCAATATTTTCAATGATGTGTTCAATGCCTACCACTATTTGATAAGTCACGAAGGGAAATGGAAGCCCTCGCTGAGTTAGGTGGGAAATTTTTTCCAACATATCATAGGTAATCTGAGCCAGCTTTGCTCTACACTCACCAAAATGTTGGGTGGCTTCATGCATAGAGATGAGAACATTCACTCTCATGGCCGCCACCATTCGGTCCTCAATCCCCACACTAGTCAATGCCTCATCAGAGGCTGTATACAATTTTCCTAACAATTGCCTAGCCTCCAAAACTCTATCAGAAGTCACCTCCTGCACTTGTTGCATTATTTCAGTAACCACCCCGCATAGATTGGTAGCTTGTGCCATAAATTTGAGTGGACTACAAGGTAAAGCATAGTGTCTTAACCTTATCCCAATATGATGCTTGTAACTCTTTGGCTATCTCTAGCAAGCTCATTTAGGATGCAGGAGGCTAGGATCTCAAAAGGTCTAATTTTGCAGCCTTGCTACTCAAATCTACCTTCAACTCCGCAATGCTTCCCTACAGGGCCGAAAACTAATTCTTCAGAGTAGTAATTTCTTTCTCCTTCTACCTCAAGGCTAACTCGACTTGTTTTTGCCTTTTTTTTTCCTACTCCAATGCAACATTCATTTCATTTACCTCATCATTGGTACTCTACCGAAGTTGTTTTAGACCATCACTCACTTGCCTCAATTCATTGCAAAGGGCTGCCTCCATTGCCCAGAAATGCTCAATTTCTCTCCATAGGGCTGGAACAACCTTCACACCTAAGGCCTGAAGCTCAATGACTTTTCTCTCAAAGAAATTCCTCTCACTCCATAGTTGATTGATTTTGACTTCTTGGGCCTTATGCTTATTAGACCAGATCTCCACCTTTCCTTTCAGTTCTTTTATTTGTTCATCCCTCTTCTTCATCTGGTGACTGAGCTTGAGTAAATCAGTTGTCACCACCCTTTGGGTTTCCTCCATTAACTCAACCTTATCCTACAGATGAGCCTATTGTAAATCAAGCCCTATGACATTGACAAAATAATCATTTGGTTGTATTTCTCTGAGTGGCTTGATGACATTAGGTGTTACATTTGCAAACATCAATGAATTTTGGCTTTCATTGAACACAGTTTGCAAAAGGGGCTTTGCTTGTCTACTTGCATCCTTTTCCCTTCCTTTTTGTATTCAGCTAGCCTAGACACTTTTGTTTACATCCGCCTACGGGAAATACTCTTGTGATGAAATACCCAGTCCATCAGCAAAAGGGAACTCCTAGGGAACTCTTAATGGGAATGACAATGTGATCAATGTATTAGCGGACTTGCTAGGTCTAGTAATAGTTGCTAGGGAAAAAGGTAGGATAAAATGACTACCCGAAGATGGTGAAAACATGATGGGAAAAAAGGTCAGGGAAACACCTACCTGATGCTGAGGCTTCGGGGATACAAAATGCTAACTCAAAGGGTCAAGATATGTTACTATTACTTGTGCCTCATGGGCACTAGACATAGGAGGAGATGAAAGGGAACCCCTAGGGGAATTAATTATGACCTACCTTGGGTGACCAGTGATAGGAACAACTAGCGCGAATGACACGGAAAAAGAAGGTGCAGAGGAAACTAGAGACATAGAAGAAAGAGAAAAAGGGGAGAAATATACCTAATTTTCTTGAAGATTTGTAGCAGATACAACTACCTCTTCATGTTGTTCTTCTTCTCCTCTTTCTGCCTCCTTCCTTCGCAGTCTCTTCTCTTCTAGAGAATTGTTTGGGTCCAAAATAACCCTTCAGTGGTGTCTACAAGACCTCAACCTCTTTACGCTCAATCTAGAGGAGCTAGTAGGCTCTGACAGCTATGTATTTGAAAAGTCTTCATGCTGCAACTGTTGTCCATTGACTATCTCTCCTTGCGTGGGATTCTCTTTAATTATGGGAGCCTTATGGGCTACCTCTTCTTCATGCTCTGGAGCTGCACTTTTCGCCTCACTGAACCTCTCAGAGCCCAAAGGGTTAGGAGAATCTTCACTTTCTAAATGCTCACGACACCATATATCATCAAACTGGTTGTCTGACTCTACCTCCTGAAAGAGCTCGTTAGTCCTTTTTATCTCTTTCCTATAAATCCAAAAATCTTTAATCCTTTCAGGCTTCCAATGAAGCTTTTTTAACTAGTTGTAGAGGAATTGATTTATTTTGTGGTTGGGGGTAGGCTTCGCCATTATATGATAAAAATTCAGCCAAGATGGTCAACCTGAGCTAGAAGGGATGTACTCAAGGCAGACATATAATCTCTCATTTCCCTCATCTGAATTTCTCTGAGGATCCCAAAATGACTGAGGCTGGTGAGAGATATTAATTCCTATCTCTACCAAATTACCTTCTAGATTATAGAGCCATGTGTCACAGATAACCATAAATCCAAGGTAACCAAAATTACAGTACAATACTTTAGAACTATTCACCTTCAGATTATTCTTCTTGACCAATGATACAAAGCAAAACATGATTGGCAGCATCAAATAGGAAGTCAAATGCTTTCCTCCTCGGTAATCATTCTCAATATTACACAACTACCTAAAAACCTCCAAGGCCAGTACCCTATCTGAAACAAAATGTGGGAGCCAAAAAGGCTCCCAAACAAAACCCTACATTCAGAGCATTGTAAAATTTGAACTGAAGAACCAATCGCAAGGCGGTACAAGGCATCTCATCCATGATATCTTACTTTGCGTCAAGCGACTAGACATATTTCCTCCATTATGATCCAAAGCTCTTAAAATCAGAGCTAGGAATGCGTTTGAAAATGTGTAATAATCAAATGTCTTTAAGAGGATAGGAGTCTAGGTTGAAACCAGCTTTCTAGAGCCATATTTTGTCAAATACGGCTAGGGGTAGAGATTGAAGTAAACAATCTAGGGTCTGATGTAAAATCATGTAGGTCAAGAAAGAAGAATACCTAAACTTGGAACTAGAATCAAACTCCTTTAGCTGTCGACACATCCCTTCCATAATGACCTTCGCAAAGTCCATTAGCGGAGCTTTGCTATTCTTTTTTAGCATAAAGCTTAGACTCATTTGGAAGTCTGAGACTTCTATATCTATATCCAATCCACACACCAATGCCAACATAGAGAAGACAGAATCCGAACCCACTTTAAAAGCAGCCAAACTAAGAGGGAAGCTAGGAGGGACAGAGTTATCTGATGGTTTACCCATTTCAGTATTAAAAAATTGTTGCAATAACCTAAGCATTCTCCAGTAATTTTGCAGTCTAGAAATATCGAAATCCTCAACACCCTTAAGAGCATTAAGAGGAATGCACAACATATCCTAGAGAGCCAGGTGACAAATTACCACCCTAAAATTATGACCACTTAGAATTCCCATTCGAGCGTCAAAATTTTTAGCACAGACAACCACAATCTTTGGACAATGGTGTACCAAAGCAACCATATACTGAGGAAGACCACAATTCCACAATCGGCTATGAAAAGGATCATTGATCTTTTTTTCATCTTTTCACATATAGCCTCTCTTAAAATTTTGGGGTTCTGAGATAACTCTAGATCTCAGAAATTATCCCAATCTTCTAATACCAAAGGCTGGTTTCTTGGAGAAACCACATTTAACACTTTCTGGTCCGCCATCTTAGTGTAGGGCCATGAAGGTTTAAATGGAATCCCTGGGGTTTCGTAAGAATCTTGGATGTAGATATTCATGCAAGTTGCTTGCATCCTTCGTTCTTCAATGCTTTCGATGGCAACGACCTAAGCTAAGCTCTCTGCAATTTCAACCATTTTACTTGTGTCTTCAAAGAACTCTACAACTTAGTTTTTTGAAAACCTTTCTCTATCTCTGTAAATGACTTAGGAGGTTACATGCTTTTCCAACCTTGCACAATTAATGCCCTCCGCATGATGCTCCTATCTATCTTTTTGATTTTCAAGAATATCAGATTAGCAAGGGTACATGTTATCTTTTCATATTAGTTATGCCATGCACCATTAACCATTTCATGCATGCGAAGAGACCACCAACTTGCCAAAATATTACACATTAAGAGATATGACCTCACATATAGTGGCTCTTAATTTATCTTGGAAAAACTACTAAATCAACATCACCATATCTTTTCATGAGATTTTGCATTTAATGATTACTTGATTGTAATCAAGCACATCAACCAACAACTTCATCTTACAAGATTTTCTTTGATTTAACCAAGACAGAAACATTCTATATGGTGGCAATTGGCTCCCTCTCATTCTTTTTTAAACAAAGGATCAAATTGAACAAGTTGAAATTGCATTTGATTATCTTCATTATTTTGCACACTACAACATTGCTTGGCTCTTCATACCATTTCTCTGACGTAAACATACCTTGCTCAATTAGGGTGGCCTTTTCCCATCTATAAAAAGGACCCTTAGCACTTAGCATTTATTAGCAATTGGCCCTAAAACATCGTTGGTAATTTTATTATTTAGCGAGAGTAGCGGTAGTCATGGAAACACCAATTAGGATTACATGCAAGAAGATCAAGGCTGCCTTCATAGGAAAAATTAGGTGTAGGCATCTCAAACGCATGATTGGCGTGAAAAACCTTTTATATGTGAAAGCCATAAAGTGGGTGCTAGGAAAAGACTGCGTAGAATATGAGAACCAGTATCAGTTCCTACTTTGTACCTTCTTTGTTAGACATTGGCGTTTCAAAGAGGAAGATTCTGAAGCTGACAAAGTAGGTATTTCCCAAACGCTACTTGGAGGGGTTGGAGAATGTTGTGAGAGCTGTCGAGATCGACTGTGGAATTCCATCCATTCACAACCTACATCGACTCATCAAGGAAGGAGGACCTATGCTGACTAGGCCCTTTCTGCGTGGCTTTGAGCTTGAAACTCATGAGGAACACTGCCACAAAGTCTATGTTGTCTGCCATTTTCTGATGAGGATGCACTCGAACCCTTTCGCGAGGTGAAATGGTATGAGAATTTTGAGAGGATGATGTTTCCTCATCATGCGCCACCTGCTTCCATCGTTGGACCCTCAAGTGCCTGAAGAGATGTCAAGAAGATCCTTCCTCTTTTTCCTTTTTTATTTGAAAAATTCTTTACAACACTTGTCAGTGACAATATATATATATATATATGTATTTGGGAATATGGCTAAGGGTCCCATTTAATCAACATGTATATAGATGTAAATATCTCCATAATTAATACAATATATGTATCTTCCTATATTCTGGCTCCTTTCTTCATTTTATTTCAATTCCTTGCATCAATATAGTTGTTGATCTAAGAAAGCACTGAGAATGACCCAAAACTAACAAAGTAGGGAAAATATACACATATTTACACACCTACTGCAAAAGTTGACTTAATTGAATTTTTTTAGGTGTATTCCATTAACTGGAATACCCAAGGCCTCACCCTCCATTATTTCTAACTCAAACGAGTTGTGTTGCTTGAACTGTGTGATTTTGAATGTTCCTTCCCATAGACTATCAAACTTTCCATGTTGACTGGGCTTTGCTCCACGCTCATTAAACTTGAGCACTAAGTCTCCACATTGCAGAACCTGGTCAGATGTTTTCTTGTCAAACCATTTCTTTACCACTTGCTGGCAGTTGGTCATTGCCTTGAGAGCATGCTCTCGTTCCTCTTGAACTTCAAGTAATTCTGAAAACCACACCTCCATCGCTCCATTTTTCTCAATCTCAAAACACTCGAGTAGTTGGATTTTAGGGATTTTCATAGAGATTAGAAATAGGGCCTCCTTCTCGTATACTATCTCGTAAGGAGATGTTTTCAATATTTGCTTGGGCATGATATGGTCTACCCATAGTGTTGTCTAGAGGTGTTTATGCCACTCCCTTTGATGTTCTAAACCTATTCTCTTGATCAACCAGAGAAGATTCTTGTTTGTAGATTTGGCAAGGCCATTTCCTTGTGGGTAGTAGTTGGAGGATGTCTTTAGGAAGACTCCATATTTTAATGCAAATTATCTGATTTTGGAGCCAAGAAAAGCTTTGGCATTATCTGAGATAATTGTCTTTGGTGGGACAAACTTGGCTACCAGTTCCTCCAAGAAGTTCACGATTTATGCCTCTGTTGCATTCTTCAAAGGTACAACCTTAGTCCATCTGGTGAAATAGTTAGTTGTCATTAAGATCCACCTGTGTCCGGTTGATGAAAACAGATTGATCATTCCAATGAAGTCGAGACCCCATTGAGAAAATGGCTCTTCCACTACAATTGGTTTCAGTGGCATGGCAACATTTTTCATTTTCCCAACAAAAAAATGACACTTTCTACGAGACTTCACCAATGAATACGATTCCTTAAATAAAATCAGCCAAAAATAACTAGCACACATAATCTTGATTGCAGTAGTTTTTTTTGAAAAATTTCCTCCGACTAGGCCACTGTGGTACTGCTCCAATATATTTTTTGATTGTTCTTGTGTTACACATCTTAACAAGACACCATTGAAGTTTCTCTTGAAAAGAACTCCCTCTAAGAGTACATAAGCATTTTTCTGCAGTCGATAAAAATGACTTTTAAATGAGGGGAGATTGGGTGAATACCTTCCTGTTTGCATGAAATTAATTCTAGCGTCCAACCAATCATCTCTAGAACTCTTTTCATTTAGCAGCACAAGTTCTGGGACTTCAAATTCAGTAACTGCTTCATTATATTCAGCCAAATATTCGCACAACCCCTTTCCTTTCACAATCTTGACTAGCTTGATCTCGATGTCATACTCAAGAATATTGGTTATCCAATTAGCTCGCTTCTCAGTGATTTCACATTCCATAATATATTCTCGCACACTAGGGTGTCGCACACAAAGAATCACCTTGTTGCATGATATCAGGTCTCATAACTTCTTCAACCCCTTTACAATAGCAAAATCTTGCTTCTCCACAAAGTTGTACTTTACTTCATAATATTTTAGAGTGTGTGAATAGAAGGCAATAGGTAATTCTCTTTTATCTTCATCATCTTTCTACATTAGGACAGTAGCAATACTCATGCTACCACTAAAGACGTACATAGGTAATTATTTCGACAAATCTAGATTAACCAACATGGGAGCAGAAGATATGACCTATTGAATCTATTCGAAATATTTTCTAGCTTCCGTTGTCAATTTTAAAACTTGGACTTTTTTCAACATTAAGGTGATGGGCCGAACAATCCATGCGAAGTCTGCTATGAATTGGCTGACGAAGTTAACCTTGCCCAAAAAATATTGAACTCCTTTCTTGTTGACGAATAGAGGGAGTTCCTTGATCACTTTAACCCTTTTTGGATTAATGGAAATACATTCCCTCGAGATGACATAACCCAACAACTTCCCTTGTGGGACCCCAAACACACATTTCTTTATGTTCAAAGAAATCCTGATTTCTTGGCACTTCTGGAAGACAAGATCGAGATGATCAAAATGATCTTCGACATATTTTGAGAACACCGTTAGGTCATCTAGATACATAAGAATGATCTTATGTATCAAATCCCTAAAAGTAATGTACATAGCTCATTGGAAAGTGGCTCCAACATTTGAAAGTTCGAAGGGAATTTTAGCATAAGTGTATGTTCCCCACTTGGTAGTAAATGCCATTTTGTGTTGGTCCTCCTCTTTCACCTAAATCTGATTATAGCTAGAGAAACCATCTAGCATTGAAAACATCTCAAAACCAGCAACTATTTATAGAATTTCCTCCATGGAAGGATGAGGGTAGTGGTCCTTCAGGGACACTCTATTCAGGTCTCAGAACTCAACGCATAGTCGTATATCACTATTCTTCTTCTGGACCGGCACTAGGTTAGACACCCAAGTGTTGTGTTTGATCAGGAACACTATCCGAGATTCAATCAACTTGTTTAATTCTTGTGACATTAGGGACTCGATCTTTGGATCTATGGGCCTCTGGTTTTGATGCACGAGCTTTGCTCATTCTAGTAGCTCAATGGTGTGTTGGATAATCTTGAGATCATATCCCTTAAGATCATCATATGAGCATGCTACCACACTCAAATACTTCTTGCAAAAATCTTTCAACCTTTCATTATTCTTCTCCGAGACTCCTTTTTTGACCTTAAGCTTTTTATCTTCTCCAATGTGAAAATCGGCATAATCACCTTTATCAACTATAAGCTTTCACTTGTCCTTCTTTGCATCATCAAAATCAAAAAGAATCTCAAGAGTAACTAGAACCTTGAGAAGCTTGTTTGATTTAAGCTGGATTACTTGATCCTCATAGGCCTCAGTGATCTTTGGCTGTAATTGGTCATAAAATTCTCCAAACAATTGGAGAAATGAAGCGATATGAGCATCACTATAAAAAACTTTCCAATTTTGATCATTATTTGGGACTGCAAGCTATACAATCACTCACACTGAATGTTTGTTGTTAATTAAATTAGAAGCTGGCTCAAACTGAGATCCAATAGTTTCCATTTAGTTTGATTCAAAGTTCTACTCTCTAGGTATGGCTTGGATGTTGAATGCCTCGAAGCCTTCAATCAGATCCCAAACCCTATATCTGTATGATTGAATACTAACATTCTTAGTGACAGATAGCCCTAAGATTTGGTTGACCTCTAATTCTGAATCTCCAAACACCTGTATTGGTTGTGCACCCATTCATTCTACTAAAATCAAGTCATGGAAAAGGCCTTCATACTATGCTTCGTTGTTTGAGCACGTGAACTAGAAGTGGTAAGACCTTAAGGTCTTCTCTTTGGATGGAGATATTAAACATATTCTTGTGCTGGCTCCTACTCTGCATCTTGCTCCGTTAAAGTACAAGGTCCATAACTCTAAGGACCCTTCACCTCCAGACTCTTTAGTCACTCTGGGCATCATCTAGTCTTCTTCATGTATGACGTATGTTCCTATCCCAGTTGCATGATAGTTGCCAAAATGATCCATGTCTATAAATTCATTTAAAAGAGCTTCTTCTTTCTCCGTCTGAGAGTTGTTTGCTTCTTCATCTTCAAGGAGTTCTATATTGAACATCTCTTCTGAAGTGATTGAGGTATGTGTTGCCTTAGAATTGATCATGGCTTCATCATCCACATGCTTAGAATGTAAAGATTTTGATAGTAACTTCATCTTAGCCTCATGTTTGGTTCTTAGGATTATGTGCGACCAGTCCAATGCTAGGTAACCTCCACCATTTGCAGTGAATTCTTGGGATAGACATATCCCCAATAGAGGAGGGACGTCAATGAGCACAATATCTTGATTCACAGTAATGCTAGGATAGGGAAACAATGTCATAGGAAATCCTTTGATTACTTTGATGGTTTCAACCTTTTTCCCGTCGAGTTACATGACTCCCTTCTTAAGAGGCTCGTATTCGATTCCCAGACCTTCAACTACTTTCTTAGGCATGACAGTGGTGCTAGCACCAGAGTCAATCGTACAATTATGCAGTAGTTTTTTACCAATGATAAGTGTTAGAAAGAAAGGCTTGGGTTTAGGCTTACTCTCTTTTTCAACCTACTTTTCTTTTGGTTGATTTGCTAGAACTCTTTCCAAGTCTGATTTGGATGTCTTATCTTCTGAGGGAAGCTCAAGCATCTTCATGGGCTCCTCTCCCAATAATGCCTTCTATAATAGCAACTTTTGCTCCATGATGGCCATGATATCCCAAAAAGAAACATTAGTAGAAGATTTCTTTAGTTGTTCCACCACACTGAATGGAGTTCATGACTAATGAGCTGTGGTAGTTTGCTTGTTTTTCCTTGTATCTGGTACATTTGGTTGTTTGGCAACTGTCAGGGTGGCCATGGGAGTGCTTTCTTTCAGAGGAGGTGGATTATTGGGACTTGGAATAACCACCTTAGGCTGATGTAGAATTGATGACACAGTTGCTGATGGACTGTGTGTTGAATTAGGTGACCCTTTATTCTACAAAGACGTGAATTATCTAGTGAGCCTCCACTTGGAATGAGTATTGTAATCTGAAAGTACTTGTGGCACTTGGGTCATCGAAATGTCATTTAGGAATGCCAAATCATCTCCTTCCATCCAAGAAAAGAGTGCTTGGTTTGGTGCTATCTCTAGCTCTTTCTCTATAGACATTCCTTGTAATTGAGCAGTGAGAACAACATTCTCCATTTGCTGAGAAGCATATGTATGGCCTTCAAGATTAGGCATGATGCTTTGACTACGTTGCTTTGCTATCTTCTATTGTAAATTACCTCATAGACAATTCTAGGGAATGTGTGCATCATTGCAAGGGAAGCACCATGGATTAATCTCATCGGCAAGATTATTCTGTCCTACTACTAGCTCCTTACTTAAAACTAGGATAGATGATCGACATTGGCATAGTTACAGGGATGACTTGATTGTTCTGTTGAGCTTGGGTATTACTGCATGATCTATCTTTCCACTGGCTCGACTGGAAAGGAGCCTTCTTACCTTGGTAGTTTTGGTAAGAAAGCTTTTGGTAGGTATATTGTTGCCACTTCATACTGGTTAACTCATTTGTCATGGTTCGCATCTTCTCCTTGATGTCATTCACTTTAGCCGCCAGGGGGTTAGGCACTGGAGCCACACTCACCATCATTCCTGGGTACATGTACATAGATTGGGGAGGTGTAGGAATGTTGGATGAAGCTACCTTTGGTTCTACTACGGTTGATTCTGGGAACAATGGCATGATAGGTCATGGTGCCAATTTTCTGGTAGTAATAATATTATTCTCCATAGTGACGACAAGGATGTATGCATCGGGTAATGTATTCCCACTGAGATATTGTAGCATCATAGAAATATCAACAATTATGGACTTTAGATAGAACATGAACACCAGATCTACAGGTGGTCGAATACCAATATGAACTCTCTGCCAAGTCGAATGAAATAGAGCATTGAAATTGGCCAAAGCTTCATGGGGAGCCTGCTCTATATGAGCCAGCTAGTGATATAGAAAAGATCGGTTGCCATTATTTGAGAAGCACTCATGGAAAGGATCTCTGAGCTGATCCCAAGTGGAAATTGTATTAGTCAGAAGAGTACGATACTAGTCCAACGCTTTCCCTCTAAAAGAGGTGGCAAGCAACTGCAAATCCACATTCTAATTAGTAATTCCATGAACCAAACATACATCAGCCACAACTTGCAAGTGCTCCACTAGAGTTTTTGAATCATCCTCAGAGAACTTAGGGATGACCTTTAAAGTGAAAGTTGGGATTGGAACCCACACTACAGGATGTATAGGGGCTATCAAAGGACTACCACCATCCCAAGCTACAAACTTTCTAGCCATTGGCACAAGGGACAAAGGAGAAGAAGGAGGTGAAGTATTAGCCTAAAAACTTCTTGCCTAGATTGAAACCAACGGTGGTACAAGCAGGCCAAGAATTCTTGCAGTTTGAGAACTAGTGATGGGCCTATGGCTTATACACTCCTATTGATTTGTGAACATGTTAGTTCATGTCCCATCAGGAATGCTAGAAAAAGAATTGTTGACGCAAAAGTTTGCAGGCAGCAGCCTTATGGGAAACTTAGCTATTGGGGGACTTGTGCGCATAGCTAAGTAACCTTCGGGGTTTTATCAAAGTTGTCTCTTCATTTTTAAATGGGGGAAGGAAAAGGGGAAGAATATAAACATAAAATAAACACACTTAAGCTAAGGTGATGTGCCAAATCAAAAATAAAATAAGTAAGCACAATGTTGAAACAAAGGCTTGAGTAATAACTAGTGTATATCAAATAAATGATTCCCAACACTGCAAACATAAGAACATCAAACCATTTGCATAATATAACTCATACAACATAAGCTAATAGAAAAGAGTAACAACATGATCTATATTATGCTAGGCTACATAAAAATTACAATCACTCGGAATAGATGCTCAAATGCTTCAGAAAAAACAAGCACAGTTTATCGTTTTATCAAATGCATGAAAATAGAAAGGCTTAACAGAATGGCACAGTCTATGAGTTCAAATTCAAAAGAAAACACTACAAAGGCTAATTCCTAGTGCTCGAGAAAATTTCATCCATCTAACAACCAACATAAAAATGAAGAAAAGACTGCTTAAATAAGCCAGCCCACCGCCTGGAGACCCCAACAAGAAAGATTCTTCTACAAAGCCATCAACGATCAAGATTTTCTTGAGCTGGCACCAATAGAAAGATGTTTTAGCAGCACACCAGTAGGCATGTCCCTAGAAGATATGGGCCATGCAACAATAGAAGGAGAGAACATGCAACACCAAAATGGAGACCATTGCAACAAACGTCAAACCCAAGATAATAGATGCATGAACAAATGCCACGTGGAAAAATCCCAGCAAAGTAAACTACGGTGTGGGGTTGACCCGGAAAGAAAACAAGTAGAGACAATGTGTCAAAATAATGGAGCCTTCCAAAAGGAAGAAGAGACGTCCCAAAAGAAAGATCTGATAAGACACCACGTGGTGGCTACCAAAAAGCTACAAGCGATACCAAAATAAAAAGGCGAAGTTGTGCAAGAAAGAGAAACCACGAAGGAAAAGAGTGGTATGTGAATAAATATTCATAGTTACAATAAGATATTGCATAGAATTGTAGAGAATGTACATGCCAGGGTTGATGAAAGTATAAGTGAGGGTCAACTTAGCAGAAACAATCATGAAAGTGAGTCGGATGAGGATGACATAGGTGCATGAGCTAAACAAGAAGAACAAGAAGAAGAGAATGAGCAAGAGGTTGAATGTGCTCTTACAAAATATGTGCAAAAATATAATCATGTAGATTAGATAATTGGTGACAAGAATGTAGGAGTGTAGACTAGAATGAGACTTGCAAAGGACAAGGAACAAGTAAACTTTTCTCTCTTGTCTCAGATTGAACCAAAAGGTTTTGTTGAAGCCAAGAAGAATGAAATTTTGTTAAGAGAAATGGAAGAGGGACTCAATCATATTGAAAATAAAAAAACTTGAGAATTGGTTCCTAGACCACCAAGCAAGAATGTAATAGGCACAAAATAGGTGTTTACAAAATAAGTTTAATGAAGATGGAGTTGTGGTCAGAAACAAAGCAAGATTAGTGTGCAAAGGATATGCACAAGTAGAAGGTATTGATTTTTAAGAAACATTTGCTCCAATTGCACAATTAGAAGCTATTAGGATGTTTCTTTCATTTTTTGTGTATAAAGGTTTTCAAGTATATCAAATGGATGTCAAATTTGCATTTTTAAATGGAAACCTTGAAGAGGAAGTATATATTTGTAGACATGTAGAATTGAATTAACACCTATCATACACCTCGAACAACATTGAACAAAATCAAACAACATCAAACAAAATTGAACAACCTTGAACAACATCAAACAATATTGAACATCACCCCGTAACATCTTAGAATGACTTGGAATTGTCTCATAACATCTCAGAATGACTCCTAATTTGTCCTAGAACATCTCATAGTATCTCAGACTCATCTTGAAATATCTCATAATATCTCATAATCATCTTGTAACATCTTAGAACATCTCAGAATCACCTCGAAAAAGCTCAAAATCATCCTGTAATTTCTAGAATCATATCGAATCATCTTGAAATGACCCCGTAACATCTCAGAATCATCCTACAACATTCCCACATCGCACCACATCAAAATGATATCAAAAACCCTAATTCCTCTATTAATTGAATAATACAACATTGTTTAATTAATTCATGTTTTCATCATTTTGGACAAATTAAATAAATTTCACTTATTTAATAAAGTCCTGAAAACCCTAATTCCTCTATTGATTAAATAAAACAACATTATTTGATTAATTCATGTTTCATCATTTCGACCAATTAAATAAATCACATTTATTTATTAAAATCCTAATCTCACATCATTTCATCCTAATTGATTAAATAATGCCAATTATTTAATTACGTCACTAAATCACCTTATTCCCTTAAGTGGATTAAATTATTAAATAATAATTTAATTACGATACTTTCCTTCCAAAATTTGAATAATTAAATCAAACTATTCAAATCAATTATAAAAAATCAAATCAAACTAATGCAACTTTGTTTGCAAAAGTCAAACTTGATTTGGAAATTCAACTCCAAAAAGGAATTAATTAATTAAATCAATTAATTCATATTCCTCACTCGCTTTCTGATTGAGTAAATTATGATTGTTGACTGAGCAATCTATTTTGTTAACTGATCAATCCAAATTGTTAACTGAGAAATCTAATTTGTTAACTGATTAATCACATTTCTAACTAAGCCATCAAAACATTGAATGATCAATCTATTTTTTTTAATTGATCAATCAAATCCATGACTAGCCAATCTATTTCTCAATCACCCAAATTGTGCACTCAACTTTGCACAATCTCCTCATGAACTTGATTCCTCTCAACACACTTTGACCATTGATTTGGATATTCTTCAACATGATCTTGATCATCTATTTCAAATCTCATTTTCTATATAACAAACTCCTTTCCTCACAAATAAGGATCGGAAAACCAACATACATTGAGCAATGAAGTGCTACCAAGAACACCATTGGGAGAGCTTCACCATTTTCTTTGATCAACCAACCAAAACATCAGGATAATAACAACCCAAAATTAGGCGAATGCACTGCACTACGGGATGGTGAGACTTTGTTATTCTTGTACATTCGTTTCTATAGTTATAGATTCATTTATGCATGTTAGAATAGCTTAGTTTAATTTTGTATGTGTAGATTTAGATCTTAGATTAATATGTTTAATCTTAGTTTAGATTCTTGGATTTGACATGTTTTGATCCCTCTTCCAATCTAACGTTCCCCCCCTCACACATTATGGCACACCCGGTGGGATAGTTGTCCCCTCCTCTAATGGTCATTTGAGTTGCTTTTGAAGCTACAGGTCTTGGAAACACACTTTATAGAGTTTTCACGGGCTGCCCAAAAAAACCTGCACGCTTGATTGTCAAGAAAACTATGCTATTGACTATAAAAAAAACTATGCTATTTCCATGGGAATGGCGCTATTGCTTTTTTTATATGTGTTTGCATCTTTTTTTCTGAGCAATTGCTCTAAAAAACAAGTGTATGGATCCTGCACTATTGTAATGGGATTTTCCACTAAATTTTATTTGTTTTTGGATGTGTGAACAAGTATTGATAGATCTGATGCAGGATTAAAGTAACATTAACATGTTTGTTGTAGGGAAATGATCAGTCTCAGTTTTTTTAGATTTACATTTAATTAACTTAGGAATCTAAATTTGGTGCTCTAAAAAAAACAAACACAAAGTCACTTTTGATTTAGTGTTTAAAAATGAACCAATTTCCTATTTTCTTAACTTAGGAATATGAATTTGGTGCTCTAAAATGAATAAACACAAACTCACTTTTGATTTAGTGTTTAAAAATAAACCAATTTCATGTTTTCCTAATTTAGGAATGTTAAATTTGGTGCATAAAAAGAGCACAAACGATTTCCATTTTGTTGATAAATGCACGATTTACATTTTTTTACCAATTAGAGACCAGGATTATTTTCTTAGAAACATCCAAATTTGGAGCTTAAAATGAACAAGTTATTTCTTTTGTATTGTACCATTGTGATTTTTGAATGATATCTTGAATACTTCCTATTGGTGCAAGTAAAAAAATTGTTTTTTTATGTTATTCACATATTTATGGGGATAACACCGCTTGAGGTGTTTAAAATGAATCAATTTGCTATGGATTGTTCACTGTGCATTCATTGATTGGCAAAGCTGAAGTGTTTTATCTTCTCTCCTCACAACTTTTGGTGATCTTGGGTGAGTGAAAGAACATTTTTGAGAATTTCACTTTATTTTTCAAGTTTACCCTAGAAAGGGTGCTTTCTTTGAGATACAACCTACACTAGAGAACTCATTGCAAGGTCTTGAAGCACGTTTACTAGGGGGCTATATTAAAGGTTGTGAAATCATAAGAAATTAGCTTCAAGTCATGCTGAAAATAGACTACACCTAATCCCATGCCTTAAGTGGAACAAGAATAGTTAAAGAGCCTTAAGTGGCCAGTGGGTGAGTGTCATATTTTCACATTCACAGTTATCACTAAGAACCAAATTATTTTAGAGGCCACCCTATTATCCAAAAATGTTCTCTAAAAGTGGTGTATTAGAATTCACTTCTAAGAAGTTACTTTCCATGTTCGACTATAGGCCCATGCCATAAGTTGCATGTAAAATTGTCTCTTTGGAGCATGAGACAAGCCTAACTAAGAGAATGGTTTATATAACCTAGGGTTGTAATTGCCAGTTTATATTAAACTTACCCATTACATTCAAAACAATTGACATCAAATTCGATGATTGATTTAAATACAAAGAACACATTCAAAACAAATACTAAATGATATGGTTTAACTAGACAAAACCTTTTATTTAGTGCATACTTGTGAAAGAAGCATTATGTTTGTACCCCTTTAAAAGGATCTTTCCTTAAAGGTTTCTGAACATTTGGGCTTTGATTTCAGGTTACATTAATCAGAGTAAAAATTTGGGAACTATGGCTTGGGTGTTGTGATTTCACAACCTAAGTTATAGACATGAAGGTAACATAAGTTCATGCTTGTTGAGTTAGTCCAAGTGTTGTCTTATCACTTTCCATACTTCAAACATAGAGAAAAAGTTGAGAGAAAGTTGTTTATAAGATCATTGTTTGAACCAAAACAATTGGAAAGCTAGAAGGCTAGATAGTCCTGCATCCATTATTTCCATCCTACCTATTTACAATCAAAATAAAACAAACCATTAAGGTCATTCCTCCACTTAGATGTCCATGATATCAATAGTTACTTGGGACTCACAGATAGTACAAGTAAGATTTCCCACAACATATCCTCTAGACAAGGAAGTGGAATATAGACCCTAGTTCTTTAACATTTTGATTTCGAAGTAGTATCATTCCAAAATAGCACTCAAACCCTAGGGTATTGAGCTTCACAACAACCATCCCATAACACCATCAAAATTTATGACCATCTGGCAAACAACTGCCCTAGTTTAATAGCTAGATCTTGTAGCACCAATCCTTTAGCCTAGTCTCACATATATCGAAGGTGAAAAATATGACATCAGAAGCAACTTGAGAACTTTCATTTTTCAGAAGAATGAAATGCCCTGCTAGTTTCTCACTACATCAATTGTCCTAGATAAAGAGGAAGAGAAATATGACATAGCAATATAAACACCTGTATTACCACCACCCGCGTGGCAATAAATATCCCCTTCATGATATCCTGCAAGGTCAAGATCCATAAGGTAATGTCCACACCTGTTATCATTTCAAACTTAGGCATCTTAGTCAAAAATATCTCAAGAAACACCTGTTGGGAACTTCATAAAACTAGAAATAGGTTGGTATACAAATTTTGCAAACGTGCTTCAAGGAATAATCTAAACGCACATTCCTTTTATTACTGTTAGAATCTGGGTCTTTTCCAATAGTTCCAATATCTCACATAATTTTTATCCTATCATTTAGGACAACATCATGTCTTTAGGATTTGAGTCATACTAGAGAGTACACCACTCTCCCATAGGATACCCAAGTTATTTATGACAACCAAGAGATCACAACATAGGAAGAAAATAGAAGCAAGAAAGAACAACACCAGTATCCCACCAAAAAACACCGTGAATGATGGAATTGGACCATTAGGATATAAACCAAGTGAACTTATGATAGGGTATTAAGTATCAAAACATCCCAAAACATGTCGATCTGTTACCCAAATCACTCTTATCAAGGGTCACAACATCAAGTAGGGCAACAACATTAAGGGTTTCAAAAACCCCATCAAGGAATAAGTCCAGAACATCAAATTTCCCTAAATAGAATTGGGAGAGATCTTGAGGAACTTAAACGAAATCGAAATCTGACGTATCATCATGCCATGTGAAAATTTAGAATATTACATATCCACAGCCAATAAACATCATTCCAAAAATACCTCAATATCCACATCAAAAATACTTCCAATATCCGCAATATCTAGAAGTTCCACAACACCAAGGTGTACCTCAAGTGTAATATCAAAATGTGCCTCAATCGCAATATCAAGAAGTTCCAAAACACCAAAATGTACCTCAACTACAATATCAAAATATACCTCAAAGACAGAATCAAGGAGTTCTGTAAAATCAAGAGAAAAATATCAAGAAAAGCCATAGAGGAAAGATTACCAGCCAAGAAGGAAATTCACCCCTTTGGGAGAAACTTTAGAGGTAATCATGCATGAACTAGTACAACAAGACCTTATCAAAATCAATGATAGTCCAACTTATTGTGAACCAAGCTTTAAACTCCCTTGGTATAACCAGTATGAATGATGTGAGTTCCACAAAATCAAGGGTCACAAAATGAAAAAATGCACAACACTCATAAACCTCATCTAAGACCTCACTGATTAGGGAGAAATGGCTATTAAAAATTAAATTCAAGGGCCATCTACCAATAACAACAATGATAATGTCTCAACCTCAAAATTTGAAAGCAATGATCAAGATCTATCTATTACCAATCACATTGAAAATGTTTCTACATCATCCAATGAGAAAGAGGACATACATCAAGAATTTAATCCCAAGCACGATCAAAATCAATCACCCAAGGCTAGAAATGATTCAGTCCAAGATATATTGACATCATCCAACCTCATGGAAATACATATTCAGGATCAAGAGACTCTTAATCCAATGCTTATACCCAATACAAAAAGCTAAGCCAAGACCTACCACCCATATGTCCATATTTTGAGGAAATCCAAGGATCCTTTACAAGCAATCCATTCTTTGAAATTGATCCATGTCAAGAATGTGATCCAAAGCATATCAAAGATGATACCACATAAAGTCAAGATCAAGAATCCATATCATCAAAATACTATAATGACTTGGCAGATATCTTCTAAGACATCCCATATTTTCCAAAAGAAGAACATATACATATACCAAGCACACATACATCTACCCATGAGATGCTTACTCCTAATAGACATATAGACGATCTTCACCTAATACAATAGTCTCAGACTCTTGATATCATTACCAAGGAACAAGAGCCTCCTACTCTTAACATCTCTACAGAGGGTCAAGACATAGCAGAATCCAGAGAGATATCAAAAAGGGATCAAGAAGAGGACTTATACATAAGTTGTGAACAAGAAATATCCTGTATGGACATATCAGAAGGGGATTAGGAAGAGGACTTATACATAGGTTGTGAATTAGAAACATCCTATATAGACATATCAGAAGGGGATCAAAAAGAGGACTTATACATAAGTTGTGAATCAGAAACATCCTATGAAGGAATATCAAAAATGAATCATGAGGGATATTTTTTGTGGATA
>CM021109.1:63128691-63245259 GCA_007115665.2 Sequoiadendron giganteum | reverse complement strand
CCAAAGCTGGGTGAACTTAGCTGGGGTTCTAGGCAGGTCCCCCAATAGAACCATATGCCACGAAAAGGGTTCAGGCCTGAAAGGCCAAAAGAAATCATGAATCCAAGTCCAAAACTGCTGAGCTCTAGGACAAAACCAAAAAAGGTTCTTGAAGCTTTCAGGCTACCCACAAAACGGGCAGCGAGGGTCAGAGACCCCCAAATGAACCAGTCGAGAACCCACAGACAAGCCTTGGAAAAGAATACACCAATCAAAGTGGGCCAACTTCGGATTAACAATTGTAGACCAAATAACATCAAACCTCCTACGCCAAGTAAAGGTCAAGGAGTTAAGAAGCCACCTCTGGTTCAAAGAACTGAGCATAGGGAAATGGGGTGAAAGCCACCTGTAGCCAAGCTGTGGCTTGTAGCTTCTTAGAGGAGTATTTGGAAACCATTTCTAGTCTTTCCACCAAGGCTTGTGCCCACGAATACCAACTTTGTGAAAAATTTACGCTGGAATGGCACTCACCAGCCTGTCAAAAGTAGGGCAATCCTAGTTTTGAAGGCTGTAATGGGATTTAAAAGCATCCCACTGCAAAATACTCATGGTAGGCTGGTGGAAGAGCTGGTGCAAAGTTTGAATGCCCTTCTTATGGAAACAGAGAGCTTTGAATCAAGGAAACTTGGCCAGGGGTTGACCATTTTGGGCAAGAAGAGGAGACCACCAGAGATTATGCTGGTTGATGGAAAGCCCATCACGAAACTCAGCCCCAGCCCAACGGAGCCAAGGATTGACAATTTCCCAAGAGCGTCAAATGCTTTTAGCCACAAAGGAGCCCATAATTTGAACCGGCTCCCTCATAACCAGAAGAGTTTGGAAGCCGATTCCTTTCTAGGTGGGTCTATGAACAGGAAATCTAGACTGGATACAATGCTTGAGGAGAATTTTTCAAGCTTCATCCCTAGTGAGTACATGGATGATCGATTTGACATAGAGGCTAGTCCCTTGTCGTTGCGTGGAAAGAAAACTGAGCCTTCCCAACTCCTTGGGAAGACAACAAAATTCCCAAGTGACCTGATGAAATCCCTTATGGGTCTCAGATGAGGCCCAAAGAAATTCACGGAGGAACTTCTCAAGCCTGCTGTAGGTTGCTTTAGAAGGAGCCCAATAAGAGGAATAGTAGATGTGGGTGGTAGCCAAGGTTTTAGAGCATACTTGGAATTTGTCAGCTAGTGAGAGAGGCTTGGTAACCCAATAGGTCAGCTTTTGTTCAACTCTGGAGAGCACAGCCTGCCAGAGCTCCTGAGGGGAAGCTTGGAAGGGGAAGTCTGGAAGGCGAAAGGAATGCCCAAAAATTGAAAGATTTCGCCCTAACCAATCCATTTTCAATTATAGGGCTGGAGCCACGCAGGAGTGGGGAGAACCGATTGTCTGTAACACAAAGTTTTGTGCCATTGAATAGCAGAACTAGAAGCAAGGCAAAAAGTATCAAGGCATTCAAGGGCAGCAAAGATCAAGCCTTCATCCTCTAAAATAGTGAGAAAGGAGTCATCAGTGAAGTTCCCATTGACAAGTTGCCCTTAAGAGTCTAAGAGAGTGATTCCTTTAACACGCTGCTGGGAAATAGAATTGGCCAGGAGATAACCAAAGCCCTCAGCTGCCAGAACATATAAAGCAGGGGCAAGAGGACATCCCTGGTGAATAGAACGGAAAAGGCCAAAAGCAGAGGACTGGTGGCCATTAATGGAGATGCAAGCCAAGGCATCAGAAAAAAGCATGCAAACAGACTATAAAAAATGGGGCCCAAAACCTAGTGCCTGTAACATCGCAAGAATGAAAGGCCATTCAATATGGTCATATGCTTTGGCAAAATCAATTTTAATGAACACAACTTTCTGGTTCGAACGTCGGGCCCATTCCATGTTTTCCCAGATAGCAATAATGTTGTCAAGAATGAACCTGGATTTAATGAATCCAGTCTACTCAGGATGCACAATCTGAGGTAAGAGGTGGCGAATTTTTAGAGCCAAGGCAATAATTTTATAAGAAACATTAAGAAGCGTAATGGGCCGCCAGTTACAAATATCTTCCGGATCTCCAGATTTAGGTATGAATTTAATATTGCTTATATTTATTAAATTACCTAGAGAATTATTGCAAAAGGCTTCAAGATAAACATGATGTAGGTCACTCCCAATACAGTCCCAGAGTGCTTTATAAAATTCACAAGGGAAACCATCAATCCTATGAGCCTTGTCATCGGCCATGGAGGAAACAACTTCCTTGAGATCATCAATTGTTAATAATTTATCACAGAAATTAATCTGGGCTGAAAAAAGCCTATGTGGCACAACAGCAAGGCAGCTCTGAAGGGCTTGCTAGCACGCAGGCGTGGGGTCCTGAGCCATGAAAACATGCTCAGAGTGACACACAAAAGCCTTGATAATGTCAGGTAGCTCAAAGAGCACTTGATTTCCATCTTTGATAGCTTTAATGCTTGGGGAAGAGTGCCTAGCATGAAGAGCCAAAAAAAACTCTTTAGAGGAACAGTCGCCAATTTTGAGTCAGTGGAGCTGAGCCTTGATTTGAGCGCCCCTGGCAGAATAGCTATCAGCCACTTGCTTCTGGTGTCTTAAGTCCACCACCCGAACTTGATGTGACGGGGAGAAAGGACAAGCTACTAAGGCCTCCACAGTAGCACGCAAGTCAGCAGTGGTGGCCTCGTAAGAGCGCCGATGGAAGATAGCAAGCTATCACCCATAAATGCATAGGAAGCACGCAGTACAAATAATAGAATCATTCCACCAACCAATCCAGCCCGTACTGCCAGATAGACGACACTCTAAATTCCACACTCAAAGAATGTGGGCCAGGGTGGGCTTGTGACAAAGCAGATACGTGTTCAAAAAGAATTGAGTCTTACACGTGCAAGGTTGACAAGATGCCCAATCAATGCAAAATTGAATAGGGAAGTGATTCGAAAGAGTCACATCCACTAATGGCTTCACAAGCAAGGTAGAGCTCTTGAAAGAAAAAAAGGATTGTGCCAATATCATGGCACGATCAAGGCGCTTAAAGACTGTCAAAACTAGCCTTGTAATTACACCAAGTGTGCCAGAGAGAATGAGAATGGTGGTAGCCTAGATTGGGATAAAAAAGCCCCAATTTATTGCGCATATAAAACCACGCCTCCCTTTCGCCCACAACCCAACAAATAGGCATAGTGCCATTCTTATTGTATGCCATTTCAACCATGTTGAAATCCCCATAGAGCAACCAGGTGGCAACTGGCAAAGAGTCAGCAATCCAATGCCAAAGCAAACAACGCTCCACAGCATCATTACAGGCATAAATATTAATAATCCAGAAGGAATGGTTCTCAATATTGAGAAGAATCCAGACAGCCCGCTGGGAGGGGTCCACCCCATGATCAACCACATAAGGAAGCAACCGTGGAGCCAAAAGAGTAACAACTCCACCACAACCAGTCTCATGCAGGGTACAATACATATTACTGGTTGGCCAAATAGAGCGACAAGCTGAGACAAGCAAAAAATCTGAAATTTTAACTTCTTGGAGACAAAGCACTTCAAAATCTAGATAATTTTTCAAAGTATTGCTAACAAAATACTTCCTTGAGAGGTCTGTGAGACCTCGAACATTCCATGAGAGAAAATTCATGGAAAATCTTCCATGCTTAGAGAATCCTGGTCCTCTGCCCCCAGGGAAGAGAAGCTATTCTTCAAAAACTCTTACGGAACTGAACCCAGTTGAATAGAGGGAGAAAATCTCTACTTTTCTGGCACATATTCACCTTCTTCCATTGGAGGAGACCGGCTGCGAGAACGCCGTTGGGTCTCCACAGTGGCGGACAAAGCCGGTTGAGCACATAAAATAGTAGTAGGCTGGGGTGCGGCCTTCAGCCTGAGCTGTAAAGCAACATAAGCCACTCCTGAGGGAGTAGCAATCCCCTTCTCAGAAGGGTTTGAAACCTATTGGGTCAGTTCCAGGGCTTTGGGAGCTGACCCTGAACCAGATGACTTATTTTTCTAGTTGGTGACCATAGTCCACTTTGAGTTCGCCTTAGCTGAGGGCTCTATCGGATGAGGCTTTTCAGCACTTCGTGGCTGAGAGACAGTACAGGGAACTGACAAAGGGTAGTCCCTGATCTTGTGATCAGCTGATTGGCACCGGTAGCACATGTTGGGAAGGTTAAAATATGTGATTTTCTGGGAGTGGCGAATATCCCAGATTTGAATGTCAATAGACTCTTTCAAATCCTTGGATAAATCAACTTCCACACAAACCCTCTTTTGAGGATGGGCTTGAAAAAATTTATCAGGTTCAATGCAAACAACCTTCCCCAAAGAGGAAGCAATATAATGTAAGAAGGGCACACATGGCAAGGGTAACTTGGGAAACTCAATCCAAACCGGAACACGCATTTTGGTGTCCTCTGAGATAGCAAAATCCCAGGTCCAAGACTAGAAAATGAGCAAAGAGGAACGGACATACCAGGGTCCATGACCCAGAATAGCTTGGACATGATTGACTTCCGCAAAGTGAAACAAGAAAAAACCCTTGGTCAAATTTTGAACCATATCAAGGCGGACCCCATGAGAGACCCAGGCCTTGTTAACCCAGTCTTTTAACACACTTTTGGGGGGAGTCCTCCCAACAAAATAATCCACAAGGGTGTGCTGTTCTAGCCATTGGCATGTAGAATCAAAATCAGGTAAAGGTAAAACTACATCAGCAGGGGCATCATAATGCTTACCTCATGAAAGACTTTCAGAACAAATTTATGAGGGCATTTTTTCGGTGGGGGAGCCATTAAACTGCGCTGATGAACTGCTAACACCAGCAAGAATTATCGGGTTAGAACCGGTTGAAGGCATAATAAACCCCTAAACCGCAATAAGTGTGGCCGTACTCAATGATGGAAACAATTTCCTGCACAAGAAGTGCAGTATGACACAGGAGGGGCCACAAATGACCTCAGGAAGCACAAAACCCTAGCAGAACTCATGCACTGCCGAAAACTCCATTATCTAGTTATTCATTAGCCTCTTCTCTCATAAATTAAATAAATTTTATTTATTTAATTTGGTCCACTCTCCTAAACTTTGAATCAAATCTTTATATTTAATTTAAAAGGTTTCATTTGTCACATTCCTCTAATAATTAAATAATATTTTTATTATTTAATTCCCACCTAAATTAAATAACTCTTATTATTTAATTTCTTCTAAAATCTTATTTATTTAAAATAAGTCCCAGCACCTAAATTAAATAATTTTATTATTTAATTTCTCCTCTTTTATTGTGCTCATTTTAAATAAATAAAATAAGTCCCCATTTAAATTCCCTCTTTTAGTAAATAATTTAAATTAGATTATTTACTATCACATGACCCCACCCCTTTTGAATTAAAATATTTTTTAATTCAAAAATTCAACATCCCCTCTTCAATTAAATAATTTTAAATTATTATTTGATTCCCCCAACAACTTCGTTTTCCATGCCCAGAATCTCTTGTCACATGCATTCTCAACCATTGATTTGATTTTCTAGAAATCAATCTTGACCCTTTATTTTGAATCTGACCTAATGTTGCCCTAACCCTAATTATGGGTTATTATATGGAATCTCGTCCATTGATTTTAGGGCACTTATTGACTTTCAATCTTGGCAATTCACACAAAATTGCATCTTCTATAAAAGAGCAATTTTGGTCACATCTTGCATCTCTTATCTCTGGCAGCTATTATCTCTTGCATTTTCATATTTTCATCTCTTGCACTTTGATATCTTGCATTTGTTCTTCATTTTTGTCATAGCATATTTTTAGATTTCATTTGACATAATTTAGACATTTTAGATACTTACTAGTTGCAGTAGGGCATAGTATTGCATATAGTCATTTAAAATCCTTAAACATTTGCTTAGGGCTTGTCATTGTCATTAGCTTGCTCATCATAAATCTGAGGGCAACAACATATTTCAGCAAGTTGAGAAGGTGTAATGGAGGTTAGTCATGGAGGATGAAGACAATCTGGTGAGATTGTTTCATCTATTCCTTTGCACTCCATTATTTACTTTGGGTTTTATGTTCTGCATACGATATTGCTAAACCTAGAAAAAAATCCCATTGTTACATTGGTGAATCTGACATATTTTGACAAATTTTGAAGAATTTTGGAGTTGGATCTTTTTTGTTGCAGGTTTTGCATCATTTTGGGGACAAAACCCTAGTTTTCAAAGATTCGACCATATCTCTCAAACGACTGCATATTTTCTGACAAAATGTTTTTTGCATGTTGAAGACAATATCAAGATTCTCCAATCCAAAAATAATATTTTTTGGAGCTGTTTTTAATTTTTAATAATTTTCTTTTTTATTTTCATGAAAAATCAATTTTGAGAGAAAAGTAGCGAATTTTTTGGATTTATTTATAGTTTTGGAAAGCTCTCTCAATTTCAATAGGGGTCTGTTTTTTTATGTTTTTAATTTTCCTACAAAATAATTTGACAAAAAAATAGATCTTTAAAAATTTGGGTTTTACAAAGATTGAATTATATCTCACAAATTTTTGCAGATCTGTTCATAATTTTTTTTTGGCAGGTTTCGAATAATTTCAAGCACCTTCAATAAAAAAATAGATTTTTTGGACCTGTTTTTAATTTTTAATAATTTTTTTATGATTTTTCATAAAAAAATAATTTTGGATGAAAAACAGCTAATTTTTTGGATTTCTTTACATTTCTGGAAAGCTCTCTAAATTTCACTAAGGGTCTATTTTTTGTGTTTTTACTTTTGATGCAAAAATTAGTTCCAAAAATCAGATTTATTTTGACTAGCAAACCCTCTAATATTAGTGATCAATAATAGAAGTATCCTCTCCCCTTGCACACTTATGCGATCCTAGGTGTAAGAGAAACTATTATTGACTATAGGAATTGGGCTTGCACTAGGTCAATTCAGGTTAGGGCAACACTTTTTTCTGCATGGTAGTTTAAAGATTTTGGGGATATTGATTTTTTGTTTGCAGCTTGTGGCAAGGAGTCTAACATTTTTCTTGTTTATTTCACAAATCTTAGACAAATTTTCATTTTACATTCATGGGTAAAAATTAACATGCATGCATATTCATTGGATTAAAAAGAACACAATCTTCCATTATAACTCATTGGTTTAAAATAAATTTGCATCTCTTCATAGCATTGGGTTAAAATGCACTTTTAGTTAGCTCACACTACAAACGGTTAAAATGAACCCCATGTTTTGACAAATACTACAAACGGTTAAAATGAACTCCATGTTTTTTATGTTTGTCAACACATTTTGATTTGGGCTTAAAATGAACACCATGCGAGTCTGAGTTAGGATATTCATGTGTTCTCTCTTTGTTTTTAAACAAGGATTGACTGAACTATGAATATTTTGGCTTGCTTTTGTGAACTTTAGAAAATTGGGCCTTTTTTGGTGGGAAAAAGTACTCACCCCAAAGTGACTCAAACTAGGAACGTGCTAAAGCCAAGCGACGCCCAACCGGTATATAAATTTTAATGTTAAGGAAAACTTAGCATTATAGAACTTCCTACGAACCAGCAATTGACTCCCTTGTACCCTTGTGGTGTGTCAAAACCTACAGAATGTAACCTATGCAGACTAGGATGATAATGCCTCTCGCGTGGCCTTCTGAACGGGTGCCCAAAATAAATCCTTTGTTTTAGAAAACCAAAAACCTTCTATTCTTTGGTGCAACAACGGTCATTGCCAAGGCACCCGCACCTGCACAGTTCTTAGTAGAAATGATCAATCTGCCATGGGAGTTTCATAGAGGTTGGAAGCTTGGTTGCCCTGAGAAGTGATTGCACTGTAAGGGGGAGCCCATGGGGCCAAGCTTCCGAATTCATTCGCTAAGGATATGTGGTTAGTGGGATCCATAAGAATATTGTCTTTGCAGCCATAGGATTTTTGTAAAATGACTTCTATGTGGTTGATTTTCAATTTTTACAACACCATGTGTTTGCCAACTGTTTTCCAACAAATAAACATCAAACTTGCCAAAATCTAAAACAATTTTTCCAAACTAAAAAAAATATTTGAAATTGGCCTAAAATTTTGTCAAATCACTTCTTGCAACACATTTTCCATCATGAACCACATTTGTCAAATCAAGTCCTCAATTTTGCACACTTTGGGATAGGAAAAATTTCCTTGCTTTGTCAAACCTTTGCCTCAGAAAGTAAATTGTCATTGGACCAAGTGAAACAAATCAATCCTTAGTCATTGTCCTTTGGTGAGCTACTTCCAACTCATAAGTCTAGTGTGGAAATCTCACCTTTTCAATTTTTCATCTTGTCCTTCAAACCAGTCCTTTGACAATCCAAATTGAGACATTGGCCAAACTTTGAGTGGTTAGAAAACTTTTCCTAAAGGTCATTTGAAATAAGGCATCCCCTTTTATCACTTTGCATAGCCTTAGTCTCATTCCATCCACCATCATGTCTTCAAATCACCATGACATGCTTGCTAGCTGACTTGAATGCCAATTCATTAGTAATGGTCAAGCACAACTTGCTAGGGACTTCAAAACACTATACCTCCAATCCAAGTCCAAATTTACAACCCCTAGCCCTCCATCCATCTATCCATCTTACCAAAAATCTACGTGTCCTAGTCCTCTATCCATCTACTATCAAAAGTCCCCTAACACCATCCATGGCACTAAGTCACAACAAACTTCCATTAGTCATACCCACCCTAACTTTGACAAGGGAAATCAGCCATCCATCAATCCAAACCAACTATCCACGTCATATCCTATTCCTTCATTTGCATCATATCCTAGTCCTTCATTCACATCATATCCTAATCCTCCATCCATGTCATATCCTTTTCATTCATCCATGTCCTATTCTAATCCTTCATCTTATCCTAGTCCTTCATCCACTAATCCTTTCCAAACCTCCATGTCATATCCTTGTCCATTACACACCAATCCATTCCAATACACTCCATGTTTTCATGAAAACTCATCTAGTCATGGTCTCCAAAGTCCCATCCCATTTCATAAACTTGAGGAAACATGTCAAATGAAAAATCCAAAGCATGACATCATAACATCACCGTCATGTCAAGATCAAAGTACTCCATCCCATGACCCTATCTTTACATCCATTCAAAAAGTCCTCCTAGACAATCATGGCATACCAAATAGACCTATCCTTAGTCAAGAGTCCATCCAAAACCATGTCATTGAAGATGAACCTATCCTTGTTCAAGACCCTATTTTCGATCATGTCATTCCAACTGAGCCCATCTTTGATCAAGACACTACTTTTGTAGAAGTCCAAAATGATCCACTCCTTGAACTTTATGCCCTTCATGATGAAACACTTGAAGATGACCCTCTCCAAGCTTCCATTATTGACACTACCAACAATGAGACACTTGCCTCCATGGGACACATAGATGATATACCACTAGAACAAGAGTCTCCTAGCATTGACATATTTGCAAATGATCAAGCTATAACTGAATTCAGTGGGCTCTATGACAATGACCATGAAGACGGTTTCAACATCAACTTCAAAGCACCAACAGAATCATCATAATTTGATATGTCTAAAAACCACACCAAAGACGACAATCAAAAATCTATCCAACATGTCAATGAAGCTACAACATCCTATCAACTAGGGTCATCTATCTTTGTTAGAGTAGGCTTTCTTATAGATGAGAAATTTCAGAGTAAAGGTTTTTGACACAATAAGGATGGTTTAGCATCTTGCTTCCAAAGTAACAAGTATCCCATCGCCAAATTTTTTTGTTAGAACATGCAATATCAAGGAAAAGGATTAGGCCTACACAAGTAAGGAATTTTGGAACCCATACAAGCTCAAGCACATTACAGACATCAAGGTCTTGGCGATTCATCAGTTAGAAAATCAAACGATGTTAGTGGTCCCTCCTTGATATTGGGGGAAACTTTATCCCATACAAACATCAAAATGGATGTCATGAGTAGTCCTTGTCATAAGGTTGTTGCCAACACTCCTTCCATCCACACCATACACTGTCATTCCAACATGAATAAGCCTTCCATTTGGAACCAACAAAAACAAAAGTATTACAAATCCAAAGTTCAAAATCACATGTCAAAGGCCATGGAATCAATCAACAATACAAGTGGACAAATGAAGCTAAAATGGATCCCAAAACAAAATGGATCAAGTCAAGAAAAGAATGAATTAGGCAAAGAAAATATGCAAAATCCAAATGTCAATCAAAATGTGGAGCCACAACACAAGAGGACTCCCACATATAATACATGTCCACCTCCATCAAAATGGTTATCAAGCAAGACATATAAAAATGTTGGTTCCAAACAACATCTTAACCCGACATCTAAAGTTTGGAAAATAAAAATCAATGCATCCAAATGTCCAAATAACCCGTCCACGTCTACCATCATCCATCATAATCCTACATCTCACCTAAAGTCCAAACATCCCATGTCACAAATCCATCGCATCTTGGCAGCAATACTTTATCATAAGGACTCTCATGACACTCTATCACAATGTGTGTATTCTGATAAGATCAATTCTAGTATCAAAAAAGATCACAATGACATCAATCAGTTGTATGCAAGCGCTATCATCTTGACAAGGCAACTACTTCAAAAAGGTCATTATTGGCATGTCATAGCACCAATCTCTACATCGGCATCATCAAAGGCTTTAACACAGTCAATGGTCATCTAAAGCATCAAGGCTGTCCAGAAAAATGCAAAAATACAAAAAAATTGAAAAAGACAAAAATAGTAAAGAGAAAAAATTTGTCCAATAGTGAAAACCATTCTTATGGCACTATGGATAAGTACCATGATGAAAACCTGGCAAACAGGCGTCATGTGTAGAATAAATCATCTATGTGGAACATTACACTTGGGGGCAAGTCATCTCATCTCCCATGCCCTTTACATGAAATTTCTTATAACATTTTCATCCATCCATCTGAGCCCTATCATTTCATCCATTTTTCCACCTACTTTGATTTTCATAGGGACTACAATATAAAAACACAAATCATGCTTTGGGAAAACTTTTGATATGTCTATCCTTTGACCATACCCTATTCCATATCATGTCATTACCATCATAGCCTCATGTGACATTGTCCTTGACAACTATATGATAATAGTCCTCATGTCTCCTATCTTTTACAGAAGCCATGCATTGTCCTTTTATACCTATCACCCATCTTGGTTTCCCTTGTCAATGGTCTAAAGATCCCTCGTCATCCCATCTAATCCTCACAAAGTCATTCCAAATGCAACAATATGGAAAACCTGGCGCATCATCCAAAACATTCCTTGACTTTTTCCCTGGCCCTGCTGTGGACTTTTATCCTCTTGTCATATCATTGTCATCCTCACGTTGTTTCGGGATGTGTCCTTCCCACGTCAAACAATGTTGTCATTGTCATCGTCACCTGTCAATCGATATTCAGCTTGACTAGCAGAAAAATCATGGTTGTCCTTGGATTCATGTGTGTCGGCATCATTCACATGCATTTGTCACAATTTTCGTAAAACTCAAAAAATCCTAAAAATTTGAAAAAGTCCTGAAAAAATCCTAAAAAATACCTAAAAAAATTTAAAAATGTCCTGAGAAAATACAAAAAGCATCCAAATCAATGTCAAAATCCCAAAAACAGAGTCAATGTATGTCTTATCAATCTAGTCAATCACATCAATCAATCTTTTGTCCCTGTCCGAACTACGTTGTCTTTGCACATTTGCTACGTAGGCAAGGCCATCAGTCGATGAGTCCCCGAGACATTAGGTCAGTCCTTTTAGGTTTGTAAAAAATAAAAATCATAATTCAAACATGGTCACGTCAGTCAAATAAAGTGGACATAGTCACACTTGACACAAGACAGTCATTCGAAATGTCAATGTCAAAATTGGTCAAAATCAGATAACTTAAGCCAATCAATCTTGCAATCAAAATTGGTCAACTTGCCAAAAAATTAGTCAAAATTTCAATCTCGTCACTTTTTAGTCCTATTCAAGATGTGTCCTTCTTGGATGTGGACCTCATCAAAGTGTCATTTTCCTTTTTAGGATGTGTCCTTCCTGACCTTAGGCACTATGAAATCGTCAAACCATCAAAACTGTTAACCTATCAAATAATTAATCTTCGACAAAAAAACATTGGCAATACCATTAAATGGTTGTTATTTTTTGGCTATTTTGTCTTATCTTTTTATTGACATGTCTTTTGGTCATGTTACTAGCTACCTCAAGGATGTCCCATGGAGGATTTAGAGGTGTGATGATGTCTCATGACTTATTATGTTTTTCTTTGACTATTGTCTATGGATTGTCTTGACAAAAAGACTAGGGCAAATGGGCCTCTAATATGAGTTAGGACATTCCTTGTCTGCAATTGTCAGTTTTGCAAGTGGATGACCTTCCACACCTTGGTCTATGTCATACCATGGTGTTTTTTGTCCATTTGTGTCATTTTTTTTACCACCCAATGATGATTAAGAGCAATAAATATTAAAGTCCTATCGCAAATGTTGAAGGATTTGGTCTAGGAACTAACATGCATCTCATATAAGAATTGCATCCATATCATCATCCATATCTTTTTTTCACTAACATTTCTTTGTCTCTCCATATTCTAGTCTTCTCATCCATTTCAAGAGAACACCCGTGATCTTGGAACCCGTCTTTCCTCTCGAGGGGGCATACCACAACCCTCCTCGTCATTCTTCCTCATCCTATTATGCACTGGGGCATACTTTTGACTTATTTTCTTTGCCACAATGCGACAAGCTGCACTATGACAAAGAGGGGCAAATGTAGACACATAAAAAT
Source organism: Sequoiadendron giganteum (assembly GCA_007115665.2). Classification (NCBI taxonomy): domain Eukaryota; kingdom Viridiplantae; phylum Streptophyta; class Pinopsida; order Cupressales; family Cupressaceae; genus Sequoiadendron; species Sequoiadendron giganteum. The sequence goes on along the minus strand of CM021109.1, from coordinate 63,232,375 downwards.
GACCTAGACCTGCAAGTTCTTCTTCTAACCCTAATTAGGATATTTTAATTATGTCCTTGACTCACTTTAAACTATTAATTAGATAATTCATAATTATTTAATTAATTCATATATGTTTATTCTTCATGATTATTAAATAAATAAATTTTAAATTATTTATTTAATGCATCACAAATTGTCTAAATATCCTTCTATAATTAAATAAATTTCTTAATTTATTTCCCCCTTTATGTCTTCGTAATTATTAAATAAATAATTTTATTTATTTATTTAATTATGTCACTAATTAAAGTCCTCTTCTTCCTAAAATTAAATAAATTCGTATTTATTTAATCCACCTTCCACTATAATTAAATAATTATATTTAATTATCTAATTATTCATTAGCCTCTTCTCTCATAAATTAAATAAATTTTATTTATTTAATTTGGTCCACTCTCCTAAACTATGAATTAAATCTTTATATTTAATTTAAAAGGTTCCATTTGTCACATTCCTCTAATAATTAAATAATATCTTTATTATTTAATTTCTTCTAAAATCTTATTTATTTAAAATAAGTCCCAGCACCTAAATTAAATAATTTTGTTATTTAATTTCTCCTCTTTTATTGTGCTCATTTTAAATAAATATTATTTATTTATTTATTTAAAATAAATCCCCATTTAAATTCTCTCTTTTAGTAAATAATTTAAATTAAATTATTTACTGTCACTTGACCCCACCCCTTTTGAATTAAAATATTTTTTAATTCAAAAAGTCAACATCCCCTCTTCAATTAAATAATTTTAAATTATTATTTGATTCCCCCAACAACTCTATTTTTCGTGCCCAGAATCTCTTGTCACATGCATTGTCAGCCATTGATTTGATTTTCTAGAAATCAATCTTGACCCTTTATTTCAAATCTGACCTAATGTTGCCCTAACCTTAATTATGGGTTATTATATGGAATCTCGTCCATTGATTCTAGGGCACTTATTGACTTTCAATCTTGGTCATTCACACAAAATGGCATCTTCTATAAAAGAGCAATTTTGGTCACATCTTGCATCTCTTATCTTTGGTAGCTATTATCTCTTGCATTTTCATATTTTCATCTCTTACACTTTGATATCTTGCATTTGTTCTTCATTTTTTTCATAGCATATTTTTAGATTTCATTTGACATAGTTTAGACATTTTAGATGCTTACTAGTTGCAGTAGGGCATAGTATTGTATATAGTCATTTAAAATCCTTCAACGTTTGCTTAGGGCTTGTCATTGTCATTAGCTTGCTCATCATAAATCTGAGGGCAACAACATATTTCAGCAAGTTGAGAAGGTGTAATGGAGGTCAGTCATGGAGGATGAAGACAATCTGGTGAGATTGTTTCATCTATTCCTTTGCACTTCATTATTTACTTTGGGTTTTATGTTCTGCATATCATATTGCTAAACCTAGAAAAAAACCCATTGTTACACTTGGTAAATTATTTGATCAAACCCGTTGCAGATCTAGAAAGAGTGCAGAACCACCTTTCCAATACCTATTCGTTTTCGAAAAATGGAGTCTAGATGCAAAAGTTACGCCACCCAAAGTGCAAAAGGAATGTTCTGTCTTCTATTGGCGAAAAAGGAATAAAAACTGAAAAATCAAAAAAATTAGACCTCCACCATCAGATTGGGGTCAGAATCAGCTTTCCGATGATATTTTGTTTTTGAAAAATTGAGTTTAAATGCAAAAGTTATGGCCAAAATACCAAAAGTAATCCAAGAGGGTTTGGGGGAAATCCTAGCGGTTAGACTAACTGCTGGCATTAACCGCTAGCAGTTTACTGAGGGCAGTGCCCATTTAACACTGTGTTTTTTTTTTAAATCTTGGATTGTGTGTTGTATTAGGCTGTACGACCCAAAAATGAATTTTTTTTGCCTCCTAGAGTCACTATGTCTGATTTCGATGATTTGATAGTCGATATAGGGGTTTTTGGGTGTTCTAAACGTGATGGTGAGGTCCGTTTGGGCTGAAAACACTCCAAAATTTTAGGTACACTCTAGATTTGGAAACCCTCATAAACTTCAAACCCTCATAGATATAACAAATGGGGGCCTTTTTCGATGAAACGAAAGGAAAACTTGATTGTTCTAGTAGCTCTAGATTCAATGGAATGCTCAAAATCTAACCACGAATCATGGATATTAATGCATGAGTTGATTTCTTCAAAAAATGAAAACAAGGTGGCTACAGATCTGGTGCTTTGATACCATGCAAAAGTAGATGTATGTACTCCAATAGCTCCATGAATCACCTGCAATGATAAACCTATCACACTATGAAGAAACAAGCAAGATATTGTTGCTATACAACTCAGATATGATGAAAACACCAATTTGCATTATGTGAAAAACTGCCACATTGAATATGTTGTCATAGAGAATTAATAATTAGAATGAGATCAATCCTTAAGAAAGGAGATCGAAACCATAAAATGAAACCCTAAAGTGCACACTTAATAATTAATAAATAATTGATTATTAATGTGCCTAATTTTAGCTTAAGTAAACCTAAAGTGATAAGTGAATTAATTAATTAACCAATATGATTAAATTAATTAAGTGAAATGACTTATTACTCTAACAACTGCAAATTGAGTAAATCAGATGAGTCACCTGATGCAAATTAGATTTTGTATAGATCAATGATTAGAATTATACTATATCTAACTGCATCCATGCCTGATATAATGCAAGTAGTTTGTATGGTAGCTAGGTTTCAAACTAACCAAAAGAATCACACATCAATTCAATAAAGAGAATCTTTAGATACATCAAAAGCATTATTGACTATGGTTTATGGTATCCCAAATGCAATGATTTCACATTAACAACATATACATATGTTGTTTGGGTAGGTAGTGTGAATGACAAAAATATTACCAGTGGAGGAGAGTTATTCCTGGGGAAAAAATTGGTTTCCTAGATGAGAAAAACCAAGAGTCTATTGCTCTTTCCACTGCAGAAGCAAAATATGTTGAAGCAACTCCATGTTGCACTCAAGTCTTATGGATGAAATTAACATTAAAGGACATCAAGGTAGAGTACAATGATCCCATTTCAATTTTGTGTGACAATTCAAGTGCTATTAATATCTCAAAGAATCCAGTGATGCACTCCAGAATAAAGCATATATCAATCAAGTATCACTTCATGAGAGAAAAGGTTGCAGATAAGGAAGTCAAAATGGAGTATGAAGGAACAAGTGGCTGGTATATTTACAAAACCCCTTGCTACAGAGCAGTTTAAAAACCTGAGGCAAAATTTGGGAGTAGTTTCTCCCACCTCATATCACTAAACTCTAGTGATAGGGAATGCATCTAGAGGGAGCTTCATTGATCAATTATTCCACCCTAGTTACAATTAATCTGATCAAGTCATGTACATTGCAGAGTTCAAAATTGGAGTCTTTCTTCAGGGGGAGTGTACCCTTTTCCATTGATGTCAAAGGGGGAGGAATTCGATGCTACATAGAAGAGATGAGATCTATGTCTTAGGGGAGTTGCAGTGTTATAGTGTGCTAATCAAATTGGTGTAGAATTTCAATAGTGGTTGATCGAATAGTTAGAGTTTTTCCATCAATGTCAAAGGGGGAGATTGTTGGACTATTTTTGTCATTGATGTCGAAAGGGTGAACAAGCTACAAATTTGTGATGGGTTTTTGGAGAGGATTTCAGAAAGGTTTTGTGCTATATGGAGTATCGAGCTTTTGGTTGTCGACACATTGGGTGTACACAACATATTATTCATATGGCACCGAACCCGATAGGTCCTATCACCCAATATGCCTTTGTGAGGTTGACAATATCTAAGCCTACGCCTCTAAGGATATCAGAGCTGATAGAGGCATAAAGGGAACCATAATCTCTAATTCTCTGATACCTCTTATATAACATTTTTGTGTGATTCTCTTATCATCTAATCAATATCGAGGTGACTTCATGCTATCAATGAGACATGGTTGGTCGTCTCTATGATGGTCTAATGGTTTGATTGTTTGATGCTCACCTCATCAATGAGATTAAATGTCATTAGTGGGACCTAAGATCTTCTCCCCCCAGCATAGAGATGAGAAGGGATCATTCCGTAATGGGACTCAAGTATAATGATGTTGTTGATAGAGATGATGATTCTATCATGTGACATGGCGAGATTAGTTGAACCATAATCCACATCCTTGTTGTGGATTATGAAGCGCTGACATGGATGATGATAGTGCAAACACGAGGATGACAACATGAGTGTGGACCCTAGATGGAGTATGGAAGCCTTATTGACATGAGTGAATATCATCAATAGGACACTTAAGGTTGTCCCCCTAATACAATGATGACCTTCCTATTGAATGGACAAAGTGACATCCCCAGGAACATGAAGAAGGTCTCCTTGATAGAACAATGAAGTGCTAAGTGGAACTTGCGTGTGATGATGGTTAACAGATGGCAATGAATGATTTCTTGATATGTCATTTCACATCAGTGTTGTGAATGATGTGGTGATGACATGCATGACATGTAGGTAGTGGGCCCAATTAGATAGCATGGTAAGCACATCGGTGGGAGTCTAAATGGATTTCCATTGACAAAGTGATATGATAGATCAATGATGGTGGTTTAAGCTACCAATTATCCAATGGTTGAGGTTTAAAGACACTGTAGTGAATGCTGATCAGGATCAAGGTGTGAAGGAATTGATCAAGGACCAAAGTTCAAATGCAGAGATCTGAATGGCTATGACAAGTGTGAATGAGGTCTTTGACAAGTAAATGACATAGAAATGAGAGTTAAATGATCTATATATTTCACCAAAAAATGTATTGAGATTTTATGCACATGGTGACAATTCAAAAGATCACAGAGACAAGAATCAACATCAAATCATATTGACAAGAGAATACATTAAATTCACAATTAGATTTTAGGATTTGGCAAAGAAAACAAAGGAAAATTCTTTGTATCAAAAATAATTTTTTTGTGGCTCGATGTAGAAGTATCTTGCTGGTGAGTTTTGCAAGAGAAGGAAACCCTAATAGGATGTGAGGGTTGATCTAGATGATGTAATGGACCTAAAGGTAATAATTGTAGGTTGGTTAAGAAGGAAGAAAGTCAGGTGTTGGATATATGGCTAATGTAAGCTAGTGCACAAAGAGTTGAATAAAGAGATGTACGACTGAGAATATGGTAGAGAAGAGAGTGTAGAGTAGAGGAGAGTGAAGAACAAAAGTATGTGTTGCTGAGAGAAAAATTATAGAAACAAAGTGTAAGTTACAATAAGTGCAATATTGCATTATATGTATTGATGCATCTTAGGTCTATGTAGAACCACTGATATGCATATCTGAACTTGTAATTTTGCAAGAGGTTGTAGCCTCCATATACACTAAGTTGTATCTCATATCAGGGTGTTGTAGCATCCTTGAAGTTGTTACTTCTAAAACAAGGAGTTGAAGATTCTTTGGGGTTGTAGCCCTAAACATTGTAACTGAACTTTGATGCTTGTGAGGATGGATTAGGACAATATATCCTAGCAACATTTCTCACCGTGGTTTTTCCTATCATGGGTTTTCCATGTATATCTTGTGTTATGTGTTGATCTCTCCTCTACTTGTGGTTATTATATATGTTACTATTTTAATCTACACATTTGAGTTTAAGGTTGAATCTGTAAAAAAAATTTGGAACTAAGAAGTTTTAATATCTATTGATTCACCCCTCTCTTAGTAGACCATTGTGTTCTAACAATTGGTATCAGAGCCCTAGGTTCCCTAGGAGAATCTTAACTAGCTCGGGTAGATCTTAGTCAGGTGAACAAAATATAGAATTTCAAGAAGGCTCAAACAAGCCACTTAGGTTTGATGGAACAAACTATGCTGAATGAAACTCATTAATAGAAGGATACTTAGTTTCTCTTGGAATTGAAGTCTGGGTTCGTTTTGAGACCCAATATACTATTCCTGCTACTATTCCTACTAATCCTGAATCAAAGAAGATTCATGAGGACAATAAAAAATATTGGTTTATTATTATGAACAATTTATTTGGCTCTGGGCATAGAAAAATTATGCATTATAAAACTTCTTATAATGTCTAGGAAAAATTCAAGAAAATCTATGAAGGTGACACCAAAGTGAAGTTGGCAAAGTTACAAGTGCTAAGAGAAAAATTTGAAGGATGGACAATAGACGAAGAAGAGAAGATTGTAGACTATCTTCAGAGAGTGGATGATGTGGTAAATACGATTAAAGAATATGGTGTAGATCTGAAAGAAGAAGATGCTATGTTGAAAGTTCTCAGGTCCATGACAACTAAATATGATGCCAAGATTTCTTTTATCAAAGAAGGAAGATAATTTTATAAACTTACTCTTGATGAGGTGCATGGCATAATTACTACATATGAGATGAGAATTCCAAGTGTTGAATCATCTAGGAGAGAAGCTACATTTAAGGTTGTCAAGAAAGATAAAGATGGAGCTGATAAGAAAGAAAATCCATTGATACTGCATTTGATTATGAAGAAACTGATGAAGACGAATCAAAGTTCGTAAGAAGTTTAAGAAGAGGTTCCAACAAGTATAAAGGTAAGCTCCCTTTTAAGTGTTTTAACTATGGAAGAATAGATCATTTTTCTTCAAAGTGTCCATATGGTAAAGAAGACAGTTCCAAGCAAGAATTTGATAATAGAAAGAAGAAAGAGTTCTAACCTAAAAGAAATAACTTTGGAAAGAAGAAGAAGAGTTTGTACATTAATGAAGAAAGTGAAGTGTTTGATGCTAGTGATTGTTTAGAAAAGGATCAAGACCATTCCCTTGTAATGAGAGATGGTAGAAGAGAATTTCTATTCATGGCTAAAGAAACTAAGGATCCGGAAGATGCAAAAATTGAGGACTCATATGAAGGAGAACTAATTAGTGCTCTTAAAGACCTTGATGAACTAAGAGATAGATATGATGATCTTAAGAGAGAAAAGAAGAAGCTAAAGAGGAATGCTCAAAAGGATATTGACAGATTAGCACAAGAACTTGAAGAGTCCAATAAGGTGTTATTAGGACTGAAATTTCATGTAGAAGAGCTTAAAATAATTGAGGATTTCATGAAATCTAAATTGGAATCTAAGATGGATAGATGCTCAAAAATTGAGGCTGAAATAGTTGTCTTAAGGAAAGGATTGGAGAAGGCCAATGAGTAGATTATAAATGGACTAAAGCTGAAAGGTGGTAGATATATTCTGAATGAATTGATAAGTACATAAAATCCTATAAATAAAGAGAAATATAGTTTAGGTTTGGAAAAAGGGAAGAATTCATTTATGGATGTCTTTGCAAAAATTTATGAAAGGTTTAGAGCAGGAGAAAAATATGTCCCAAGTGAAGAAATATCTAACAAAGAGGAAGCTCCTAAAGATGAACAAAAATATGATAAAGGAAAGAAATTGGTTGAAGTAAAGGAGGACAACTAGATAGTTCATGATCAACAAAAGAAGATGTTGAACATAAAAAGAGTAGACAATGATGGATTCATAAGAGTACACTATTCAAGGAGTCCTAGACAAAGAAGATCACCTCATCCAGCTGAAGGAAACTACATGACCAGGTACTCACCATATTTCAATGGGTATTGCTACACTTGTAATAATTTTGGTCATAGGGCTAGAGAGTGTAGAATCATTTCAAGGAATAATACAAATTTTGCAAGGAAGAATCCATTTTATCCCTTGGTTGATATGAATATAATTTGTTATAGTTGAAAAAAATTTGGTCATATAGCTAGAAACTGTAGAGCAATATTTATAGGACCAAGTGCAAAATATGAGAAGAATAAATCCTCACCGACTAATAAAGATAAAAGAAATAAGACTTATGAGATAGAAGAAAAGAAAACTAAAAAGAAGCCCAAGAATATATGGAAGGAGAAAGAGTAAGGCTCTTGCATCACTTAGTCTATGATTTCCCAAACTAATTTACATGCAAAGGAACAAGATCTATGAATTATTGATAGTGGTTGCTCCAAGCACATGACTGGAGATAAAAACAAATTCATTAAGATTGGAATGAAAAAATATGTTTAGTAAATCTAGGTGATAATAGTGCTATCAAGATTCGTGGTAAAGGAATTCTGAGCATAGATGGAAAGAACAAAACTAAAGATGTGCTCTATGTGGAAGGTCTAAAACTCAATCTTCTTAGCGCTAGTCAGATGTACGATAATGGATACAAAGTTGTATTTGATTATGAAGGTTGCAAGATAATATTCAATGGTAAAACAATTGATCAGGGGATAAGTACTAATAGCAATCTCTACAATATATGTGAAGTGGAAGGCCAAACATTTCTAATCAGTCAAGCAGATGAAATTTGGTTGTGACATAGAGGACTAGGTCATGTAAATTTTGACAACATGATGAAAATAAGTTCAAAATCCCTAGTCGAAAATATGCATAATATTGCAAAGCCTGATAACATCATCTGTGAAGGCTATTAGCAAGGAAAGCAAACGAAGTTTAAATTTCCCACAAAGGATTACTCTACTACAAAATCCTTGGAAATAATCCATATTGATCTATGTGGTCCAATGAGGACAAGAGCATTTCAAGGAGAAAGATATCTCACATTGTTGATTGATGACTATACCAAAATGACATATGTCACATTTTTGAGGGAGAAGGCTGAGGCGTTTGAAGCATTTAAAAGTTATAAGAAGTTGGTAGAAAACGAGACTGGGAGAAGAATCAAATGTCTCAGGTGAGACAAAGGTGGAGAATTCATGGAATATTGTGAAGATCATGGAATCAAGCACCAGTATTCAGCCGCAAGAACACCACAACAAAATGGTGTGGTAGAGAGTAGAAACAAAATTGTGAAGGAGATGGCCAGAGATATGTTGAATGAAGAAAAATTGGAAGATACATTTTGGAAAGAATCAATACAAACTGTTGTATACATTCAGAACAAAGAACTTATAAGATCTCTAACAATAGTAGAACGCCATATGAATTATGGTTTGGTAGGCCTACATCAGTCAAGCACTTCGAGGTATTTAGCAATAAGTTCTATATTAGAAGAGAAGATGAAGACTTAGGAAGTTTTGAGTCAAGATGTGATGAGGGGATAGTCTTGGGGTATTCTAGCCAAAACAAAGCTTATAAGTGTTACAATAAGAGATTTCATAGAATTGTAGAGAGTATACAGGTCAAGGTTGATGAAAGTGTAAATCAGGGTCAGCCTAGTAGAAACAATCTTGAAAGAGTCAAATGAGGATGACATAGGTGCATGAGTTGAAGAAGAAGAGAATGAGCAAGAGGTTTAACGTGCTCCTACAAAATATGTGCAAAAAGATAATCTTGTAGATCAGATAATTGGTGACAAGAATGTAGGAGTGTAGACTAGAAGGAGACTTGCAAAGCACAAGGAACAATTAAAATTTTCTCTCTTATCTCGTATTGAACCAAAAGGTTTGGATGAAGCCAATAAGGATGAGGGTATGTGTAGGATCATGATGGGACAAAAAGTGGCAATATGTAAGTGATATGAGGGCCCATGTGGCTGGTGACTTTTTAACCTAAAATTGATGAAATGAAAAAAGGGTTTTTAAAGGAGATTCTCAAATTTCCACCAATATAAATTATGCTTTACTTTGAATTTAATAAATAAATATTATTCATTTTCTCTTTGAATTATGACTAAAGTCCTGATTGATAGGCTAATTGAAAAATATCTATAGCTTTTAAACAGTATCATTTTTTTTTAATCCAAAACATGTGTCATATTCTATGCTTCTCATAATATAGGATTTTTAAAAAAATCATGAATTTTTGACCAAGTTAAGGTTGTCATACATATGAGTTTTTTATATTTTTTAAAAGTTTTAATACAAAATTCATAATTAATTATTTACTTGGAAATAAATTACAAAACAATACGCATCACATCGGGACATGAGTCCTCTACTTATATCTAAAATATTATCATTTTATTGTGGTTAGGGTGGTCAGACAGACACCTACTTCTTATTTTTCTGTAAAATTTAAGTACTACTGCATTGAAATTTCAAATTTTCACCAAATAGATTTTTTTAAAATAAAACTAGTAGTTTAGATACTACATTCAATTGTTGCAAATTCTATTCTCACATATTTTTGAAATAATATAGATAAATTATTCAAATTTTTATGTCAAGTTACCTAACTTTGATTTTCTGAATTTTCATCATCACTTAAGGGCCTATTTTTTCCATGATGATCCTGCACATACCCATGAAAGCTAGTTAAGAGCAATGGAAGAGGAACTCAATCAGATTGAAAATAACAAAAGTTGGGAATTGGTTCCTAGACCATCAAGCAAGAATGTAATAGGCACAAAATGGGTGTTCAGAAATAAGTTGAATAAAGATGGATTTGTGGTAAAAAACAAAGCAATATTAGTGTGCAAAGAATATGCACAAGTTGAAGGTATTGATTTTGAAGAAACATTTTCTCTAGCTGCACGATTAGAAGCTATTAGGATGTTTCTTGAATTTTCTATGTATAAAGGTTTTAAAGTATATCAAATGGATGTCAAATCAATATTTACAAATGGAAACCTTGAAGAGGAAGTATATATTGAGCAGCCAGAAAGTTTCCAGCTGTTAGAGAATGATGATTATGTCTGAAAATTGAGGAAATCATTGCATGGTTTGAAGCAAGCACCAAGGGCTTAGTATTCAAGAATAGATCAATATGAACAATAGTTCAAGGATTCAAGAAAGGTTGTGCTGATAGCAATCTGTATCTCAAATCTTAGGGTAAGAAAATGATCATTGTTGTAGTTTATGTAGATGATATTATATTTGGTGGTAGCAGTGATTTGATGTGCAAAATATTTGTTACAAACATGCAAGATGAGTTTGAAATGTCCATCTTAGGAGAACTCAGATTTTTTCTTGGTTTGCAAATTACACAAACTGATAAATGTATTTTTATATCACAAATCAAGTATGCAAAAGAAATTCTTAAAAAATTGGCATGGAAGATTGTAAACCAGTCAGTACTCCCATGGTTACTTGCTGAAAATTGAGTAAATTAGGTGAGTCACCTGATGCAAATCAGAATTTGTATAGATATGATTGGAAGTGTACTATATCTAATTGCATCAAGGCTTGATATAATGCAAGCAATTTGTACGGTAGCTAGGTTTCATACATAACCAAAAGAATCACACGTCAATGCAGTAAAGAGAATCTTTAGATACATTAAAAGCACTATTGGGTATGGTTTATGGTATCCCAAATGCAAAGATTTCACATTAACAACATATAAATATGTTGATTGGGCAGGTGGTGTGGATGACAAAAAGAGTATGGTCAGTGGAGGAGTGTTCTTTAGGAAAAAAATCATTTTGGATAAGCAAAAAGAAAGAGTCTATTTCTCTTTCCACTGCAGAAGAAGAATATGTTGCAATAGCTGCATGTTGCACTCAAGTCTTATAGATTAAGTAGACATTAAAGGACATCAAGGTAGAGTACAATCAGCCCATTTTGATTCTATGTGACAATTCAAATGCCATCAATATCTCAAAGAATCCAGTCATGCACTCCAGAACAAAGCATATATCAATCAAGTATCACTGCATCAGGGAAAAGGTTGCAGATAAGGAAGTCAACATGGAGTATATTCCCACCAAGGAGTAAGTGGTTGATATATTTAGAAAACCCCTTCCTACAAATTAGTTTTAATACTTGAGGTAGAAGTTGGGAGTAGTTTCTCCCACCTCATATCACTAAACTCTAGTGATAGGGCATGCATCTAGGGGGAGCTTCATTGATTAGTTATTCTACCGTGATTACAATTAATGTGATCAAGTCATGTAAATTGTAGAGATAAAATTTGGAGCCTTTCTTTAGGTTGAGTGTACCCATTTCCATTGATGTCAAAGGGGGAGAAATTTTATGCTACACATAAGAGATGAGATGTATGTCTTATGGGGAGTTGCAGTGTTATAGTGTGCCAATTGAATTGGTGCAAAATTTTAGTAGTGCCTGATAGAACAGTTAGAGTTTTTCCATCAATTCCAAAGGGGGAGATTGTTGGACTATTGTTTTCATTGATGTCAAAAGGGTGAACAAGCTTCATATTCGTGATGGACTTTTCGAGAGGATTTCATAAAGGTTTTGTGCTATATAGAGTATCGGGATTTTGGTTGTTGGCACATCGGGTGTACACAACATATTTTTCATATGGCACTAGACCTGATAGGTCCTATCACCCGATATGCCTTTGTGAGGTCAATCATATCGGCATCTAAGCCTATGTCTCTAAGGGTATCAGAGCCGATAGAGGCATAAAGGGCACAATAATCTACGATTCCTTGATACCTCTTATATAACATGTTCGTGTGATTCTTCGATCATCCGATCAATATCGAGGTGACTTCATGCTATCGATGAGACTTGGTCGGTCATCTCTACAATGGTTTGATGGTTCGATGGTTTGATGGTTTGATGGTCTGATGGTCACCTCATCGGTGAGAGTAAATGTCATCGACAGGACCTAAGATCTTGTCCCCCTAATGCAGCGATGAGAAGACAACATTTCATATTGCGACCTAGGTATAATGATTTTGTTGATAGGGATGATGATGCTAGCACATCGCATGGAAAGATTGGTTGAACCATAATCCACATCCTTTTTGTGGATTATAAAACACTGACAGGGATGATGACAGTGCAAACACAAGGATGACAAGGTGAGTGTGGACCCCAGATGGGGTATGGAAGCCTTATCGGTGTGAGTGAACATCATTGAGAGGACACTTAAGGTTGTCCCCCTAATACAATGATGACCTTCCTATCGAATGGAAATAGTGACATCACTAGGACCTTGAAGAAGGTCTTCCTGATAGAACGATTAAGTGCTAAGTGAAACTCGAGTGTGATGATGGTTAACAAATGGAAATGAATGATTGCTCGATATGTCATTTCACATCAGTGTTGTGAATGATGTGGTGATGACATGGATGACATGTAGGTTGTGGGACCGATTAGATAACATGGAAAGCATATTGGTGGGAGTCTGAATGGAGTCTCAATGATAGAGAAATATGAAAGATCGGTGAGGGTGGTTTAAGCGACCGATTATCCAATGGTTAGGGTTTAAAGACACTACAATGAATATTGATCACTAGATCAAAGAACTAAGGAATAGATCAATGAACATAGTTCAAATGCGGAGATTTGAATGGCTATGACAAGTGTGAATGAGGTTTTGGAATAATAATTGAGATGACAATGAGAATTAAATGATCTATATATTTCAACAATAGTTATATTGAGATTTGATGCATAGGGCGGTGGTTCAGATGATCGTAGAAACAAGAATCAACATCAAATCATATTGAAAATAGAATATATTAAATGCACAATCAAATTTTAGGATTTGATAGATAAAACAAAGGAAAATTATATGTATTAGAAATAAATGTTGTGGCTTGATGCAAAAGTATCTTGTTGGTGAGGTTTACAAGAGAAGGAAACCCTAACAAGATGTGAGGGTTTATCTAGCCGATGTATTAGATCTCGAGGTAATAATTGCAGGTTGGTAAAGAAGGAAGACAATCTAGTGTTGGATATATGGTTGAGTCTGAAAGAGGGTGATGTAGGCGAGTGCATAGAGTGTTGAATAGAGGATGTACAACTGAGAATACAGTAGAGAAGAGAGTGCAGAGCAGAGGAGAGTGAAGAATGGAAGTATGTGTTGCTAAGAGTACAGTTACAAGAACAGAGTGTAAGTTACAATAAGTGTGACATTGTATTGTATATATTGATGCATCTCAGGTTTATGTAGAACCACTCATATGCATATTTGAACTTGTAATTCTGCAAGAGGTTGTAGCCTCCATTTGCACTGAGTTGTAGATCAGATCAAGGTGTTGTAGCATCCTTAAAGTTGTTTATTCTTAAATAGGGAGTTGAGGCTTCCTTGGGGTTGTAGCCCTAAACATTGTAACTGAACTTTGATTCTTGTGAGGTTGGATTAGGAAACTAGATCCTAGCAAAATTTCTCACCATGGTTTTTCCCATCTTGGGTTTTCCATGTATATCAGGTGTTATTTTTTGATCTCTCATGTGCTTTTGTTTATTATATCTTTTAGTATTTCACTTTGCATATTTGAGTTTAAGGTTGAATCTACAAAAAAAAAATTGGAACTAAGAATTTTTAATATCTACTGATTCACCCCCTCTTAGTAGAACATTATTTTCTAGCAAGAAGAAGACACATGCATAGACAATCATCATAATCATAGTTTCTCTTCTCCCAATACCTCTCTTATTTGTGATCAAGGTATTTTGGTGTTAGAAGATTGTACCTATTGAGAGTCATGGCAATCTTGAAAGATCCTCTTTTGAAAAATCTTCTACTTGGGAAGATATCTTTGCACAAGAGAATGAGATCATTCAAACATTTCTTAACTTCACTTTACCTAGTCTCCATTCATCCCTTGTTTAGGTAGATTCTTTAAAGAAAGAGGATTAAATCATGGACAAGCATGACAATCAGATTTTATCTTCTCCTAATATCTCTTCTATTTGTGAAGAAGATACACTTATTGAGAGTTATGATAGTCTTATTTCTCCCTCTCCTATTGCATCTCCAACTAAGAAACAATTAATTGAACAAAAGGATCCAATCAATGATAATTGTTCTTCTCTTGATGCTTCCCCTACTTTTTATCGAGTTACCTTACAAAATCTAACCATGTGATCAACCTCTTGTTTGCTCCTCTCCCTAAAATTCTCCTACTAGGGAAGATATCATGGTTCAAGAAATGACAACATTGACAATAATAATTTGGCTTCATTTGGTGAAGATGATGAGGTGACATTAGACTCTCCTTCATTAAAAGATCATCAAAATAAGGATAATTCTTTTGAGGTTATGCACATTAGATATCTCTTGAAGCAGTCTCCTTTAAGCCAGTTCTTACCCTTTATCCACCCTCACATCAACCTCAAGTTCAAACCAAACTCGTGCTTATCTTAGAGCCACCTAAAAAGAAACCATTAGCTCTAGGAGATATCTTGAACTTTACAAGGAAAATTGATTGTAACAATGTTTTGTAGCAACCAAGTTACACTACAATTTCTCATGCATAAAATATAAGGAACAATAGGCAACCAAAAACCACTCCTACTTCATTAGTAACATTGCCTCAACCTATTTTCCTAGTGCTCCTCGTTTTCCTCTACATAGTGGAAAGGAGTATAACCTTGTTGACTAACTTAAAAATACCCCTGTTAAGATATCCTTATGGGATCTTATTCAAGCCTCACCTAGTTATCATAACATGCTTCAAAGTTGTTTACAAATATTTCCTATCCCTCCTAATATGCAACCAAATGATATAGCATCCCTGATTCAAGGAATGAATGCAGACACTATTTTCCACCAAAGTGAGCTTCCTCCTTTGGAAGTGTAGAAACTGTAAGAGAGGGGGACCAACCATTGCAAGGCCCTAGGTCATGAAAGGCTAAGATTGGAAAGGCTTCCATAACTTACCTCAGTTTAAAAGGATGGTTAGGCTAGAAGGGATGAGAATGATGAAGACTATGTGTCCTTCGATCACTCTGCAATCCCAAGAACTAGAGGAAGACTAAATGAGACAATTTCCAGATTCAACTCTATGTCTTAGATAGCTCTCCGTCTGAGGATAGAAGTGCGGTTCTAGGGTGACAACATGGAACACTGGCATCTCATAGGTGTACTGGCATCCGAACGACCAGGAAACCAGAGAGACAAGGTTGGAATCCCGAAAAAAAACTATTAGTCTATTTTAGTAGTTTTGGGAAGTAAATAACAAGACTAAGAGAAGTGAAATGTAAACACGGATATAGTAAAAGAAGTATATTACCACAAAGGTGACAAAGATAATCTCATAGAATAATCCTGTTGCTAGCTTGCTTCAAGATCTCTCCACCTACATACAATGAAGAGGGAAAGTGTTGGGGCTGTTTAGCGGGTTGCCTCAATCATACCCCCATCTTGGTCTTTCCACCTCCACGGAAAGCCAAGTTTTCCATGATAGAAATAAAGATGAAGAAGGCAAATACAAGCTACATATGCAAGAAACACTACAATATAGTATGTGCTTACTCAACCGAATATGATAGAGGAGATGAGAGGAGATTACCACCTCCGTCCAAAGTGCTCAAGGCTTGTGGAGGAGTGAATGAGAGGAGATCAAGCCTCTTCTGTCATGGTGTTTGTCCTGCGCTCGCACTATCAAAGTGATGGAGTGGTAGATTGTTGCAAAGGAAGTGAAGAATGCTGCTACAAAGCTTGAAAATGGATGCTCAAAGCATGGAGAGAGTGTTCCAACTTGTTCCAAAACTTGAGAATGGAAGAATGGAGTGAGAATATGAAGGAGAAGATGAAAAACAACCATATTTGGGTCGGCCAACTGAAGAGGGGCATTACACTTCGACTTCCAATCGAAAGTGTAACGTATTTGTAGTCTCTAGCAACAGAAATCTACGAGGGATTTAAGCGCACTGCGTGGACTTCTACGCACTATGCGGCCATCCCTAACAAAAATTACCCCACCGACACACAAACAGGGTGCCAAGTGGTATTCTAGCAGTGAGCTTAGGTGGAATTAAACCTCTGCTTTTGGTTTTCTAAAGTGTAAATGGATGAGAGCGGAATTTGCATTAGGGGTGCAAATTCACGCTCATACATTTTTCCTCCACTTTAGCAAGCACAAGTACTGGTGAGGGCTTTAGTAAAGTAGAGTAGTAGGAAAGTAACAAAGTAAGAGAAGTATACTTGAATCGACGAGGAAGTAGAGAACGGCCTGGAAAACTCGAAAATGCAAGAGAGAACTTCATAGTTCCACGGAACCACAAAGTTGAAGTACGAAAGTGCCTTACAGGCTCATGGTCCTACAAGGGAGGTATCCTTGAAGAACTCTCACATGAAGGAAAATAGGAAAATCACCTTACAGACCCACAAACGTAAAAGGAAGGTATCCCCCAAGAACTCTCACATGAGGGAGACCGAGTAAATGGAACTCCCCAGAGTTAGAGATGGTGACATGTTTACCCGTAGATAGAAAACATCACGAAGCGACTGTGTAGGCCAATGAACGGAAAATCACATAGACCATCATGAAGTTGTAATAATTTCAAAGGGGTCCCTCAAGAACCCTTCAAAAGGAAGGAGGGTCCACTCACGGAACGTTCTATTTGAAAAGTGAAGTCTAGTCGGGGTTCCCCCAAGCTAGACATAAGGATGCAAAGTAGGTCTAGTCGGGCTGCCCCTAGACTTAGACATGAAGAATTAAGACTAGTCTAGTTGGGCTGCCCCCATGCTAGACACCATAGAATTTTGTTGAGAACATTTGAAGGGGTCCCTTAGGAACCCTACTTGAAAGGGAGGGGTCCACTCAAGGGACACACTATTCAAAATCTAATGTCTTCTTTCTTGAATCAATTCATCACCAAGGAATCCTTTTGAAAGATGTTCACTTCATCAAGGAATTCAAAGGGAAGGAGATGCGCTCCTATGAGGGGAATACTAAGACCATTCCCGCTTCGAAGGAGGGTATCCAAATCCTTTCTTTATGAACCCATGATGAAGGAAACATGTTTCATTAAGGTTTCAAGTTGAGAAAGTAATTCTAACAAAGAAGTTTGTGAGGGGTCTTTCAAGAAAATATTCATTCAGAAACGAATGCATTTTTTAAAGACCAATTAATATAGAAGAGGCGTTGTCACACATGAAAGGGAAAACTCAAGCAAAGATGAGAGAAAGACAAAGAGAAAGGTAAAAAATACAAATCACACACAAAGGGCACAAGGGGATCTAGTTATGTGGGGTCAGGTCTGCCTTTATTTATATTAGGTAGTCGTGACAAGAGGCGCAAGATCATCAATCCCCAATTAGATTAGGAAGAACGCACAAAAGACAAAGTAAAAATAAAAAATTAGGTCAACATGGAAGGAGGCCTAAATTCTCTTGATGCTTTGCATCATCCCCAATTTATTGAAAGTCAATCACAAACATGGAAGAATAGAGATACGTGTAGAAGAAGGTTTCCAACATAAACACCACACTTGTATCCCAAAACCAACAGGGGTGACGAGGGTCATCCAAGCACATATAGCACGAGTATGGGGGAGCACATCATAACACATACATGCATCTAATCTAAAGATCAAGAAAAGGGTCTACCCCTAACATTGTTCAACCATGAGGTTTTTAGCTTCCCAATCTAGATCATCATAGGAAGGATGATGAGCCTACAATAGTGTAATGTTAAGGGGAGGAGATTTTGATCCTCCTGCAATAAGGGCCAAGGCAAAGGGACCAGTGTTTTTTCTGTCGCTTAGCTCTTGTGAGTTCAAGGTCAATGACTTTGCAAAGATTGCAGACAAGATCGAAACTTCATCCACTAAGTTAAATATGCACTTAACAGGAGTGTCATGGTTCACCTTGGCGAACAGAGGATTTTGCACTCGAGGTTCACCGCTACACTCACCAAGAGACTCAAGAGCAGTGACAAACTCGGGGGAGGCCAAGATTGGTTTCATTACTAGGACAAAACAATTCAACCTAGGGTCGCCTTTCGGAGAAGGTAGCCTCTTCTTATGTCATCTATTGCTAGAGGGACCATGCTCCACCTTCTTCATCGAAGGGGGTGGGCTCCCCACAAATGAAACAAGGAGATTCAAGAGAGAAGAGAGAACTGTAATGGACACCACCAAAGTGTTCACCATGTCGATGAGATTTGGGAAAGGAAAGACATCTGGGATGAAATTCAACAAGGGTGGCTCCACCGAAGGAGCGATGAACACTTGCACCCTTCTAGGTGCATATGCGCTCACAGCGGGAGCTAAAAGAGATTCAAAGATGGAAGGAGGGAAAGAGGAAGGCACAATAGGAGGTGTTGTCTTCTCTTCCTCATTCTTCTATAAGGAGTCTTGCTTAGCTAAGAGGGCCTTTTTCTGACACTTGTGCTCACGTGCAAGGTAGTTTCTACGGCTCTTTGAACCGGAAGTGAGGATCTGTGAAGGGACAAAAGGATCCTGTTCATCCATGGGAGTGTCTTCCATGACTATTTCCAGTGGAAGGGTAGACTCTTGAATGGGAGGAGGGGCAGGTTCAGAAACGGTGAGAGGTGTTGACTCTAACACCTTAAAGGTGGATCCTTTCTGGTTTAGGGGAATAGGAAGAGGTCAAGGGGAAAACTCTCTCCGCGAGACTTTCTTTCCACTATATAAATAGTACTAGGGTCCTAGGGACCCATTAGGGAGATCCGATATCCTGACCTTCGGCTTTCGCCAAGAAGGAATCATCAAACTTAGTGGGTAGAACCCGAGCTTGTTCATCTAGTACTCTTACCAAGAGAGAGGAGTGGATGAGTTAGCTCGATAGGGAGCCAACTTCTCCTTTGCTTTTTGGGAATAGGAAGTAGCTGGCTACTCTACTAGAAAAAGGGTCAACTTCGATTGTCCCTTGCCCCTAGTTTTGTACTTCACATAATTCTTGTAAAGTAGGTTTGTTCTCTATGGGAGTGGATCGACTGGAGTGGGACAAAAGTGATCTAATGAGTATCCTATATGGGATACCGCAGGCTGATATCTATTGTCATGCACTACATGCACAACACCTTCATGGGAGAATTTCAAGAATTTGTGAATTATAGAGGTGATCCCATTCATGGAAGCTAGCCAAGGTAGGCCTAGCTTCACTTTGAATAGGTCTAACTTGGGGATAACATTGAAGATCGTATCTACACTCTTAGGTCTAACTAGGACAGACAACATCATCGATCCATAGGGTTTAAGAGAAAGTCCATCATGCGTGCGGATGATGGATTTTTTATCTTCATATTCCTCCCTTTGTAGGGATTTTAGGAGTAATGTCTCCTCTGTGATGACATTCACTCTACTCACAGGGTCAACTAAGACTCCTGTCACAATGTTGCCATTGAGGTGAGCAAGAATGTAAAGCAAAGAAGGCTTACCATTTGCTAGCATGTATTGCGAAGTAAATGTTATATCTGGAAAACCGGTGACAAGGAGAGGAGAGGGAGTAATGGTAACCACATTAACATATGCCTCAAGGTGAGAAGTAGAGTCAATGGGATCTATAATCATGTTAGCAAAATGTGATAGAAATGGGTTTGTGTATATCTACAATTCACTATTAGCTTTTTCCACTGATTTGTTCATGTTTTGATTTCCTCCATCAAGACGGATACTACCATCCTCGATGTGATCCTATATCTCATGATGCAGGCACATACATTGTTTGGTATCATATCTGTGACATCGATGGTATTGACAATAAGTGTTTTATTTGTACTAGCTAGGGTATGGTTCTCTAATTGGTTTAGGAGGTGGCAGGGTAAGGATCTTATCCTTCACCAACTTCTGCAAGATGGAAGAATAAGATTATGACAGTTTCAAAAAAATTGGTCACATCTGAGGCTATTGTTATCCATAGCAACTATTACATTCGCAATAGTTTTACCTCTTCCTAAGATCGATAAGATAGATCGTCCTTCAAAATGGGAGTGCAAGGGAGGACCCCCGAATTGAACCACCACTTGTTGGTACTCTCATAAACCCACACACAAGTGTGTGAAAGAAGGATACTTCATCATGTTGAACTACTCTTTCCAAGGCCTTTATAAGTTCCCTAAGAAGACCTTCTATACATCAGAATTGGGTAACATATACGAGATCTATGAGAAGAGTGCTTGGCACTATGCTATAAATTCCATAATATTTTCATTGTTCCCTTGTTTGCATCTAACAAGGTTTGATAAGGTCATCTTTGGTTCGATATTGGCTTTGAACTATCACAAGAATTGATTCACAAGATAATCGAACGTGAAGATGGAATTATTAGGCAAAGAGTAGTACCAATCCAACACTATATCCTTGAGGGATCAAGGAAATAGTTTGTCCATCAATGCATCATGATGGAAAAAGTATGTGCATAAGGCATTAAAGGCACACACGTGTGTCTGTGGATCCACTTTACCACCGTATTTCTCAAATTTAGGAATCTCCATCCCTTGTGGGAAAGGAGTGTTTAGGATTGCAACCGACAATGGGTTGTGTCAGAAGAAGGGCTAAGAGATACACTGGGTTGAGGCTTGGGAAAGTTTCTCTAGCTGGTTCTACATCTTCCCCATATTCTGAAGAAGGGTATTCAGAATAGGGTCATTAGAAGAAATAGGACCACCAAAACCACCGCTAGAGCCACTATCGTGACCACCACTGATACCATCGCCACCAATGTGACTTCCGTCGATGCCACCACCATGACCATCACGAGAGCCGCCATTGATGCCGCTGCCACTAGTGTGACTTCTACCACAACCACCGCCAGAGCCGAAGCCACCACCATGATTTCTACTAGAACCACCTCTGCCAACACCACCCCCACTTCTGAATTTTCCACCACCAAAGCTTCCACCAATCATTCTGCCAAATCCTCCACCACTAGAGGCGGCAGAAGAGGTGAAGTGAAAACCCAAATAGTTCCTGCTTACTTTGATGGTCTCAAAACTTTCAGAAGTAATGGGTACATTGATCAAAGGGACCGCGAAGACCATATACATAGATGTAGGAGGCATGAACATCTTCAAATGCCTCTCATATTCCTTGAAGAGGCCACCTCATATCATGGAGCCATGGCTCCGGGGGGCACATGCTTCGGCCAGACCAACAAGACTAGCTAAGAGTTCCAAACCTGTCTGGTCTTTTTCCACCATGTATCTTATTTTTCCGATCACCTTAGTAGCCTTAGCCATCTTTGGGTTTCCCTCCAGGTGATTTTCCAATGCACCTAACCCTTTACCAAGGCTAACGACGTACTCGGAAGGGATATAGATGGCCTCATGCTTGTCTAAAGATGAAGAGGTTGACGAAGAAACATAAACAAACTATTACAGAAATCAATAAGACTAAATGTGTGCCCCTAGAGGTTGAAGAGGGATGAGATGAGGTTTTGAAATCTTGAAAACTTGATGTAGAAGCCGACTGGGACACTTGTGCCAATCTGGGCGACTTAGTCCAAAATCTAGAAAAACTGGTCTGAGGCCTGTTTCTGCCAAAAGGGTGCTCAGATTTGTAGAAAACCCTAAAATGCATGAACAGTAGGACTAAGTCACCACTAATGGTGACTTAGTCCACTTTCATATTTCAGTAAATCTGAAGGTGCACTCTATAGCTCCGAGTCTACTCTTTTATTCCTGATAATTTCTCAGATCCAAAATTGTAGAATCTAGTTTGTAAGTGTTCTCCAAGCCTCTTTCAGGGCTTTCACCACCTTGAAGGTCTTTGAAAAGTTGTTAAAGACTTTTCCACCTTGGTTCTTTTCCAAATCTGCACACAAGACCTGCAAATCACATAAAGAGGGAAAACTTGTTGATTGTTAGGGCATGGGGGTTTGCCTTGGTCAAACCTCTTTTAGATAATTAAATCAAATGAAGAGATAAGATAATAGAACATGAAATATGAAATGATAGAGTTAGTACCTTTCCATGATGATTGATCTTGAATTGCTGCAACAATGGTTGAAGCTTCAACCATAGCTTACTTGAGAAGAGTGATGGATGACGAGTGAAGAATGAATGCATGAGTTAGAATTATTAGAGTGAAAATGAGGGGAAAACTATTTATTTATACATGTTGTACCCTAATTTCCTAAAAATAACACATCACAAACCAACCTTAGGATTTAGGAGACAAAATCCCGCCAGAATTTTAAGTTAATTTTGATTTTTAGGCCACATGGAACTAAGTCACCCAAGGTGGCGACTTAGTCCACTTGGGAAATTTTGAGTGGATGTCGGGAATTAAGAGGTTATTAATGATTTTTTTTGGGATTGTCTTCTGAATCACACTAAAGTAGGACCTATAAGTGCATTAAGGGGTCATTATGCCATAAGAAAGGGTTAATTTGATGATGACAAGACTAGGAAAGTGTGAGAGTTTGTCACAACTCCTTACAACACTTTGAAATAAGGCTTGGTAAGAGGTTAAAAGAGATTTTTTAGCTGAATTATGATGAAAGGTTCTTAGAAAAGTGGGAAAATGTGTTACAACACGTCACAACAACTTTGCAAGACATCATAGAATCTAAGAAAAACTAGGCCAAAAACTACAAGAAAGGGACCAAATGAGTGGAAAGTGTCAAGGCTACACTTTTTGGCGACACACCATTAATGGAAGCTAAGCTAGTATGATGCAATGAATTAACCTAAAATTCCTTTTAAAACATAAAATTTGAGTGCAAGATGAAAGTGATTTTAACAACATAAGTTTTCTCTTAAAAGATGGATCACTATTTAATATAGGTAAGCTCCATTTATAGAATAGGAAAAATGAAATTCATGGTCAAGATCAAAAGGATTAATCAATGGTCAGAATGGAAGGTAGATGGAGGCATGGATCATGGATTCCCATTAAGGGTTGAGCATGCAAGACGATTTCTAATCAAGGGCTTACATTCATCTAAACATACTTTCAAATCTTGCACAAGAAGTCTTGTTGAAATTTTGTTACCAAAAGGAATATTCCCTTTTTCAAATGAGTGAAGAAATAGAATATTCTCATGGGTGAGGAAAATTAGATATTTAGTTAACTAAAACCAAATTTAATGTGCAAAGGGGAAGGAATATACCATGAGAATATTCCTTTTTTGGAGGAATGTGCAAAGGATATATTCCCTTGCAAGTGGGAAGATTAGATTTAATTAGTAATTTGAAAATTAAACCAAGTTTCAATTATACAAAATAGGAGAATTTAGGATATCTATTAAATAATTAACTTTTTAAATGAAAACGGGTCAAAATGACATTTAATTAAATAATTAAGATTATTTAATGTAAATGAGAGGATTTAAGGTGTTAAAATTGAATATTTTGATTTATCCAATTTAACAAGATGAAAGGTTCGCATGGAAGGGGGTGAATTAACCCTATTAGGTCAATTAGATTAATGGATGAAAATGATGCAATTAATCAAATAGCTAGGCTAGTTTAATCAATTAAGCAAAAAGGGGGTGGGTTTTAGGATGAAATGATGTTAGTATACTTGATTCAAGTGCATGATATCATTCAAGACATTTTTAAGTGTCTACACCAGTATACAAAAAATTGGCAAGCAAAATGGGCCTTTAGCCCTCATGTGCATGGATTCTTGAGCCCTCTGGTCCTAGCAGCGGTGGAAGAGGTGGATGTTGAATGGATGTGAGCAAATGTGACCACAACCTGGACATGATCCATGACCACATTCCCCAATCCTCTCCTCATAGCTTTGATTCCTCCTCTCGTAGCCTAGCCTCCCATACACAAGCCTATTGTAGCTCCTCCTCAAGCTACTACACCTAGGGATCAGTAGTTAGCCTTATTACCTCTTCCTAACTGTTGAGTTCATCGAGTTAGCTCTACAAGGTGTCACATGCCACTATGGCACTCTCTACCTGGGTGCTGGCAAGAAGCTGAGTCCACTTTTTGGCCAAAAAGTGGAAGTGTTTTCCCTGATTTTCAGAGTTTGACACATTTGGCCTTAAAATTTGAAGCACTTAGAGCTGAAATCTTCAAACAAGTCAGTGATCATAAAATGTAGTACTCGGCACCTGGTTTCCAAATATGTAATTTATTTCAATACCCACATTGTACAAATTGAGTTTCAATAGGCTTTTGTAAAAACCACTATTTAAAAGTCATTTTTTTTACCATACCATGCACGTGTACAACATCCATATTTTGACTTAAATTATCATATTTTTCTAAATCCTTTTGGGAAAAGACTTGTGACTCACTGAAGCGTGCCCTGGATATTTTTTTGTAATCTTTTATAGAATATATTTTTTTTGTTAATTTTTTATCAGGCATATTTGACATTTAGAAAAATTGTCATGTACGACACGCATAAGATGACCTAAAGTTGTCATTTTTTGCATTTTTCTTTTAAAATTGAAAAGAATTGTCTGAAGTTTTCCCTTGTGTAATCCGTTTGTCAAAATGTTATGTTGATCAAAAGTTATTAAAATAGTAAAAAACATTGATATTCAAAGTTTATGGACCAATTTCATCATAAATTAATTGAAAAATAGAAAAAATAATCCAAATGTAAAAAGAATTACATATTTCAAATCTGCATTGTCTCATCTAAAATGGGTTTTAATTTCGTCAAAAAATTCTGCAAAAAAAATTGTTAGCCATATGTCCAAACTCTATTTTTTTGCCTAACATTGTTAGAACCTTCAACTTGAAGGTCAAACCAAGTTGAAGGCCTAGGTTCGGACTCCCAATGCTTTTCTCGAACCAAAATTCGAAGCAAAACCTCGACCACAAGGCCAAAAAAATCCAAATTAAAAAAAATTGGGATCCCGATTATAAATCTTGATCCCGTATTTAAAGATACGGGATCCCGTTTCATACTCAGGGTCCCGTTTCTCCTCAACTGTGTTATTTTAAATTACTATCAAATTTTACTGTGAAGTCTGCAACTTCACACGTATGACCAAGAACACTAAAATTGGTCTATTTTTTTCATTGAGCATTTTTTTTATAGGTGGTGACTTGCTTTTTTGATAAATTTTTTCAAAGGAGAGATCCCATTTTTTCAAAGAAAGAACAAAAGATCTTCAACTTGCAATATGAATTGATTTTTTCAAAGGAGGCATGAAGAAATTAGTTTTAAAGTGGAATTGTGCTAGTTTTCTACTTGTTTTGAGGAACACAAGAGGAAGAATTTAGTCCTTTTAGGTCTTGAACTTCCAATTTGAATCAAATTTTTTGAAGAATTTCACTATTTACATTCATTTGTGCTTGAGAATTTTATAATCATGGGAAATAAATGTCGTAATAAGAGGAGGAAGACATTGACTCCTAAAGAAATTGAAGTAAACAAAGAGGAGAGATAGAGACAAAGAGAAAGAAGAATGAGAATTAAATCAATGAATGATGGGCGAGCATCCAATTCCACAACTATTGAAGATGAAAACATAGAGGAGACCATGGTTGTAGATGAAGCGAATTTGCAAGAAGTCAATTTGGAGAAGAATATGATTATACAATCAAGTCCTACTATGTCTTCAAATCCCTCTTTCAATGCTATGGATAATGTTTCAATATGCACAAATCCAGGTACGTCTTCAAATCCACATGTTAGTGAAATGGTAAATTCATATGTAGAAATTTTACAAGATGCTGGACTTAACGATGTTGACATTGATAATATTCAGAGAGATGAAACTTTTATACAATTTGTTGAAAATGATAGTGAGAATGATCCTTTTGTTGAAAATGAAATTGCGAATAATCCTTTTATTGAAAATGAAAACAAAAACCTTTTTGTTGATGTAAATGAAAATAAAAACCGTTTTGTTGATGTAAATGAAAATGAAAACCATTTTGTTGATGAAAATGTAAATCGTTTTGAAGTTGAAAATGAAAATGAAATTGAAGATGAAAATGAAGATGAAGATGAAAATCTAGAATGTGATGTTGAATTTAATGAAAATACTTTTTTTAAAATTGAAAGTGGTGTTTTTGATAATCTTCCTGGTCAAATTTCTTGGAGGAAAATAAGAACACATGCAAATAAAATATACAACAAATTCTTTTATCATAAAAAAATTACAATTCAATCTCAACTAATGATGCAATTGATGAGAATGCAAAAAACGAGGAAAATTATGAAAAAGTTAGGCTTTTTTGTTAAACCAAAAAGAAAATATCAATCATTAAAACATGCTATGTGTACTGTTGCTAGTTCCATTCAATCGATTGGAAAAAATAGTCGATCTAAAGATAAAAATGTAGCAAGAAGAGCTATAACAACTGCTATAGTTAATAAAGCAACTTTGAATAAAAGAATGGTAAGAAATATTAGTGAAGTTTTAAAAATACATCCTAAAACATTACTAAGAGCGGCAAAAAGAAGAATAATTATAGAAAATGATCCTATCAAGCAATGTTGGAGTTTCATTGGTTGACTCTCGAGGTCTGATATGAAATTGAATGTTGAAATTAAATCTTTGATTGAAAAGTATTGGCATGATAATACTTGGGTTTCATCTAATGCTAGAGATGTTTTAAAATTAAGGGTGGGGTCCAAAGTTCGTGATCCTCACCCAAAACACCTATTAGATACAACACAAACTAAATTTTATAGAAAATTTTGTTTTGATTTAGTGTTACTCGGTAATATTAAAATAAGTCAAAGGTCATTTGAAAAATGTAAACCATGGTATGTAAAAATTAATAAGCAACGAATATCTTGTTGTTGTAAAATGCATGTTTAATTTCATTATTTTTATGATGTTTTTCAATATATACATTGTACCTTGCATACTAACATGATTATACAGGAATGCGGTATTAATATGCCACCTGAAGCAATAAGGGAGTTTATTTCAAGTTTGTTTTGTGAAAGATCTAATGGTAAATTGTTTTATTTAAGTTCTTGTATTTCTAAACAATGCATTGACTATGGAAACCTTTCATTCTTAGGAATTTGTAAGCATGAAAGTGTTGATAATGATTTTGAACAACAATTAGTAGAAGTTAAAAGATTTAAGAATTTTCACTATTCTTTAAAAGATGGAAAAATAGGAAAGCGTTGTGATTTAGTTACATAAAAAGTTAGTGTGGATGCATTCAGGAGTGAATTTAAGAATAAGATAGTACCAAAATATATCATGCACTCTCAACATGCTCGATGGCTTGATGGCCAATTTCATGCATGTAGAAACACATTTCCAATTGGTACTATACTTTCAGTGGTTGATTTTGCAAAAAATTATACTCTAGCTCTGCAAGAGGAAATTCAATCACAGTATTATAATTCAGTGCAAGTAGCTATGTTTGTCCATATTGTTTAAAGACATGCAAATAATAGCACTGAGGATGATAGAAATTTTTTGAGGGAGTATCATTTTTATTTGAGTGACAACCGATTACACTCATCAGAGTTTGTTCAATACTGTTTTAGTATATTTTACAAAAATTTAAGAGAAAGAGGAATCCATATGAAAGAACACCTCATATGGTCAAATAATTGTATGGGGCAGTTCAAGAATGCTCGAATGTTCTATTGGTTAAGTAGGATTCACAAAGAACTTAATGTCCAATATATATGGAGTTTTTTTGAAGCTGGGCATGGTAAAGGAGAACATGATGGAGCTGGTGCATGTGTCAAAATAATTCTTGCTAGAGAACAATTAAAATTTGAAGATGCAATAAAATTTAAAGATGCACGTGGGATTGTCAATTGGTGTAATACAATATTATTTACACCTGGTTTGAGTGAGTTCACTAGAGTTCATTGATTCTTTTGGTTGGTTGAAGAAGATAACATTGTACCCAGAGTTGACTGTGAGACAATTAGTGGATCTACTAAATGGTATTCGTTAAGGAGTTCGACAACAAGCACATGGAGTATCTGGACAAGGGAGCTTGCATGTTTTTTCCAGTTTTGCATCTCAGGAGATTGGGAAGCATGTGAAAATACAGAATGGGTTGAACAGTGGGAGCAAAGATCGTTGACACCTTCACAAGCACATGATCAATATGAAAGAACTATTGAAGAAAATGATCAAGTGTTTGCATCTAAAGACTATGACCGTGTTTCAGACCTTGTACAAGAAGGTAATTCAATTCAATTTATTTCATTTAATTTCTCTTTATTAAGTTATTTTGTAATACTAAATTTTTTATATTGATATGCGCAAGTTATTAAATCAATTTTTGTTTGCAGGACATGTGTATGCTATTGTTGCACCTGAGGGGAATGAAGAGCAAACATAATATTGGTTGGCTTGTTGTGTGGAGAGTAAACATAAGTTAATATCACCTCAAGAAGATGATGATGGCTATCATTATCCAACAGGTACCATGATCCCCTTAAGACATCCCCTTAAGCAAATTTTGATAACAAGTTTTTGGATCCCCTTAAACAATATTTTAGAACAAATTTTTCATCTCATTAAGAAAAAATTGAGAACTTATATGATGATTGTTTACATATTTTCCAATAGGATCGGTTGTGGTTGTTGGCACTTGGCTATGAAAATACCTAGCAAGGAAGAATGGTCCACCTGCATTCGAACATAATGAACCACATAAAAAAATTATACATTATTCACATTTGGTGGTGGCAAAAAATATAAAACTAGATCAGTATCGTGGAAGACCTGCAAATAAAGTGTTATGGACAATTTCTATGGAAGAGCATGAGACAATCATAGATGCATTACAAAAAAGAGAGGATGTAGATGGTACAATGGAATAAGTAAATACAGGTAAATATAGTTTAAGTTTTATATTGTCCTTTTAAATAAAGGTAATTATTAGTAAAAATATATTTAAATACATTTTTTGATTACATATTGATATTGCTTGTACATTAATATTTTAAATTGATTTATTATCCTTTTTTTGTCTCCTTAAGTCATCATTGCATTGATCTCATACTTTGAAACAAAAGGGAGAGGATGCTTGGATTCAACGTACACACGTGTGGAATACTTTTAAATGAAGGTACTTGAGTTGTGTACATATAGTTAGTTTTATATAAATTAAATTATGTATGTTTTGATGATTTCATTGATATTGCTTGTACCTTTTTGATATTAGGAGATGTGAAGAGCTAGTACATTCTGGGCATGAGTTTGAAATGTTCTTGAGATGCCATATCCAAATTTTGTAAACATTGTTTTGAGATAACATATATGTACATATATGTCCTTGTATGTCTTCAAATCACTAAATTTCATGCATACATTATTGTTAAATCAATTATATCCTTAAGATGTTGTATTATGACCCCTTAAGACATTCCCTTAAGACATTGTATTGTGACCCCTTAAGACATTGTATTATGACCCCTTAAGACATCCATTTAAGGCATTGTATTATGACCCCTTAAGGCATCCCCTTGAGACATTGTATTATGAACCATTAATACATTCTATTATGAACCTTTAAGACATCCCCTTAAGATGTTCTATTATGAACCCTTAAGACATCCCCTTAAGACTTTGTATTATGACCCCTTAAGACATTCTATTATGAACCCTTAAGACATCATTGACTAATTATAGCTAATTATTGAATGTACATATCATGTATGAGATCACTAAATTTGTAAACTATAATTATTAAAATGTCCTATTAATTTCAACTTTAATTTCATATTTATATTTAATTTCACATTAATGTCCTCTATTAATATCTTGACTATGAACATAAAATGCATAAATGTATATGTGTAAATTAAAATTTCAAACAACAATAAAGTCCATAATTTATGCAAATATATTAAGTGCATGAAAAAAAGTCCATCAGTGTACAACCCATGAACTAAAGTACAACTAAGTACTCAAGAACCATGAATTATAAAGTCCAACAAAGTACGTGACAAACCAAAAATATAATCCACAAAATAAACAAATATAACTCGCAAAATCATGTTTCTAGGTCATGTATTGTCTCTATAATCAAGAGACCTCTTCATGCCATGCGGACTATGCAGATGACCTGAAACACTTTGTATAAGAGAAAGATGAAATCATATGTAAGACAATGAAAAAAAATTAATGGCAATTTAATTTATAATTCATCATATTAAAATTAAATTACCGTCATATCTAGGTTTGGATGCTCTACTACACCTGAAGCAACCTCTACATTCTCTGAATCAATCTACACAAACAGGACAAAAGAATTTGAAAGTAGATGCATAAGTCTACAACTAAAAATGATTTAATTGAAATTAATTTATAATTTATCATATTTTAATTGTACCATATCCATAGGTTGTGCACCCTCTTCTACAGGACATGTTTGTACATTCTCAACTACTAGATGTGTCGCATGCTATAAAAGAAAAAGAATTTAAAACATGTATTAGCTCAAATTATATTAATATTCAATTTGAAATTTAAAATTATTTAGTTATATATTCACAATATATAATTTATAATTGAATTTAAATATAATTAAAAATTTAAATTACCATTTGATCTAGAGCCTGCTCCACATGCCCTCCTGGAGGTGTAACTATGTCTAGGTCAGGGCTAAAAGTCGCACTAACAAAGTCCTACAAGATCAAAGTTAAAGCATGTACATACTTGAATTAGGTAAATATATATATATTCAAGTTTGCACATTTTGTGTAGAAATTTATTTAAACAACCTAAAAATCAGAGGCCTCACGAGTAACCACAAAATCTAATGTTTGCCCGATGCCCATTCTGATTATGGTATCAACCTAGACAAACATGTAAACATGTAACACAAGCTTATAATATTTACAAGTGTACATGCACATTTCATATATATAGTGAATTAAAAATTCATAATTGTAACTATACTAATGTAAGTTAAACAATTTACAATATAAATGTACCTACCCCTAGTCTACAATGGCCGATAGTGGAGGAGTGCTCGACAACCCCTTGGGTGGAATCGACGTGGAAGATGATTGACTTGCCTAAACCAACATTAATATTTCAAACATATATTTTATTCAATTATAAATTTAAAACTCAAGTTAAAAATCATTTCATTTATAATTTAAAAAATTGAAATCAAAATACCCCATAAGGGTTGCCGAATAGGACTGGTGTCGATGTATGTACTCATGGAACGGATGATTGCCCCATTGTTACTATCATTTGTATTCCAAACAGTTTGATTGTTAAAATGTATTGCAAACTTTACTTTGATATATACATTCATCAAAATTGTTATAAAATGAACATGTAGACACATATTTATACCTATGTACTAGTGTCCTCAGGATTTTTGCCTCTTGTAAGAAACTCTACAAATGAACTGATGTGACCAAATGAACCACCAGAATCTCCACGTCCACCCGAACTAGGTGTGGCTTGATCAGGTCCATAACATACTTGATGGCAACTGGTACATACATGTGGGATGAGCCTCGACACTCCTGGAGTGGTACTCGGACCAGCTCCATAGAATACAACATCATCAGCATCTCTATGCTCCCCACCCGCTATCGTAAAAGCATGTTGATCAAGGTCTCCTGCGAGTGTACTAAGGGAACCTAATGTCAAGACCATAGATCGATGATGCATAGGTGTAGGAATGGGAGGACCAAGAGAACCAACAAGTGGTTGTGCATGCACAAGGCATTGGGGATCAGCCCTTTCCCCTAACCTCTATTGTGGCATGCCACCACCAACACCCTAAAATGATTTAAAATCAAAATAATTGGGCTTGTGCCACATAACAAACTCTACATATAATTTCCTCAAAAAATACAATGGGCACTCCCAATTAGCATGTGGGGGACTATCAAAAACCATATACCATCGATCCCAAAAATGTGCACTCATCTGTGGATGTATGCACCACCTCGTGGATATTCTAGATTTGTTCACAGAAATGGGTTGTCAAGTAACGGGGTCAAGAAAGTAGGGGGCTAGGTGGGCTTTCATTATTTTAAGGTCTAATATTTCTTTATAAGAGAGACCATGAGCATAAAATTGTCTCATTTTTTCTCTGTCTCATCAATGCCTATCTAGATCAGAATTAATGGTCCTAATGGCATCCACAAATTTTTGCATTGCAGATGCAAAATGTCTAACATGGGGTGGAATCAATGCTTGACTCTGTATAGCATTGATTTGATTCTGTATTAATGCAACCTGATCATTTATGCGTGCTTGTAAGCGAGCCTCATCAGATGCAACAGGTTGTGGAGGGGGAGGTGGAGGTGGAGGTGGAGGTGGAGGGGTAGGTGAAGGTGCCTGAGGTGGTGGATTGATGATATCATCAATATTAAAATCATCCATGATATGAGATATAAGTGTGCACCCGCATTAAATTATACTAAATTAACATACAAACTAAAAAAATTACAAGAAATAGTTAAATTTGAAACACACATGCAAATTCGTTTAAATATGATACATGCATACATTTATTAAGATCATATAAAATTGAAACACACATATACATTGATTGAACTTGATCAAGTAAACTATGTAGATACATTTAAAATAAAAAAATGCCATGCATTTAACATACATACATTTAACATGTACATACATTTAAAATAAAAAATACAATGCATAATTTACATGCATACATCATTAAAGTAAACTATGTACATACAAATTTCAAAATTTAATAGCTATATGTGCAATTTTAATACATGTGTACATAGTAAACAATAAATTTGAAACATTCACAAAAAGTTCATTTTATGTCTAATGCATATATATATCCATCTAGAACCAAAATCATAAATTCACGTCACACAAAATATCCATCGTTCACCAAATTCATCACACAAAATATCCATCGCTCACCAAATTCATAGATTCATAACTATTTAAGATCATTGTCTTAATTTTAAAACTATTGTGGCTTTCTACTGCATCTCTTCATTTATTTGTGTTTTCCTTTTCAGAATCAGATGTTCTCCTCTCCTCTAGCCATTTTTGATGCTCGTCTAAGATCACATCCATAGCCCTGACAACATAAACAATGGTTTGCATCCCAGATGCAATCATCCTCATAGGTGGTGCGACAAATTCTTCATTTTGAATAATGTTGATTTGATCTTGGATGCTTCTAACATTGGAATTGATTCGTGCTTGGAAACCAGCACCATCGATTTTAGGTGGTGGAGATGGAGGGTGTGGAGGTTGATTGTGAATATTATTGAATCGGTCCATGTGATATCTAGAAGATATGATTGAACCTGCATTAGATTTGTAATTTGAAAATGTAAGATACATGTTAAGGATTTATACCCTTAAACCATTCAATATAAATGGCCTAATTGAATACATATGATAAAATAAACTTTGAAGCCTCATTTATGTCTAAGGCAAGTTACTTGAATGAAAATACAATTAACTATTAATATTAGACAATTTATGAATGTTATAGGGTTTACGGTTTAGAGTTTAACATAGATCCCCTTAAGCCATCCTACCACTCTAAACCGTAAATTAATCAACCTAGATCATGATTTATCTCATTCATATTATAATCTTGCATGATCTAATTATTGTTAAATTTGGTTTACGAAACTTAGGGTCAAGTTTTGGTGTCCCTTGGAATATAATGAACTTGCAAGTTAGTGAAGAACATTTTCTTGTGGAATAGTTGATTGAGATAGGTCTATAGGATAGGATTCATGGGAGTACCCCTCAAGATAGGATTCATGGGAGTACCCTATAGGATTCTTGTGGAACAGTTGATTAAGATCCTAAGACAAAATGAATGCTTTAGTGAAGAACATTTTCTTGTGGAACAGTTGATTGAGATAGGTCTTGTTTCAACTAACCAACCTAGATCATGAAATATCATTCATATTATAATCTTGCACAATCTTGTTATTGTTAAATTTGGTTGCCTTGGGAAACTTCACCAAATTAAAGAAAATTTTTGATCCCATTAAAAAATGTCATTTTAGGACCCCTTAAGACATCGATTTACGATTTAGGGTGATAGGATGGCTTAAGGGGATATATGTCTAGTGAGGTCCTAGGACAAAATTACATGGCTTAAGGGAATCAAATTTGGTGGAGTTGCCTAAGGCAACCAAATTTGATTTTAAGGTCCTAAGACAAAATGAATGCTTTAGTGAAGAACATTTTCTTATGGAACAGTTGATTGAGATAGGTCTTGTTTCAATTGACCAACCTAGATCATGAAATATCATTCATATTTTAATCTTGCACAATCTTGTTATTGTTAAATTTGGTTTCCTTGGGAAACTTCACCAAAATTTAAGAAATAATTTGATCCCATTAAGAAATTTCATATTAGGACCCCTAAAGACATCGATTTACGGTTTAGGGTGATAGGATGGCTTAAGGGGATATATGTCTAGTGAGGTCCTAGGACAAAATAACATGGCTTAAGGGAATCAAATTTGGTGGAGTTGCCTAAGGAAACCAAATTTGATTTTTAGGTCCTAAGACAAAATGAATGCTTTAGTGAAGAACATTTTCTTATGGAACAATTGATTGAGATAGGTCTTGTTTAAAATATCATTCATATTATAATCTTGCACAATCTTGTTATTGTTAAATTTGGTTTCCTTGGGCAACTTCACCAAATTTTAAAAACTTCTTTCATCACATTAAGAAATGTCATATTAGGACCCCTTAAGACATTGATTTATGATTTAGGGTAATAGGATGGCTTAACGAGATCTATGTCTAGTGAGGTCCTAGGAAAAAATGACATGGCTCAAGTGAATAAAATTTGGTCAAAAAATGATGTCTTTAGCCTGTTTAGGGTTTTGAGTTTTGAGTTTAGGGTTTATGGTAATACAATGGCTTAAGGGGATCTTTGTAGTAAGGTTCTACTACAAAATGACATGGCTTAAGGGAGTCAAATTTGGCTTAAGAGGATCTTTGTAATAAGGTTCTATGACAAAATGACATGGCTTAAGGGAATCAAATTTGGTGGAGTTGCCTAAGGCAACCAAATTTGATTATAAGGTCCTAAGATAAAATGGATACTTTAGTGTTGAGGGTTTAGATTTTACAGTTCATGGCTTAGGGTTTAACGAACTTAGGGTGAAGTTTAGGTGGCCCTTGGAATAATGGACTTGCAAGTTAGTGCCTAGTTTATGAATATTTTTTTATTTTATGAATAGATTGACTATTTCTGTAATAGAAACACATAATTATGTGTGATTGAAATTGAGTTTGATGTATATTTTAACTGGATGTTTTTTTAATTGAATATAAGATTATTTTATTTAATATTTTTTTCATAAATATTTAACTGACTTAAATGAATTTTATGATATAAAACATGTATAATATAAAATTAGTTAATGTTGAATTGAAAGTATTTTATTTTAGATTGTTTGTAATTGAAAGAACCTAAAAGAACTTATAAAACAAAAATATTTAGATTATTTAGTGTCTAGGTAACTAGTAAAAAAATTTAAATCCTAGACCAATACTCTAAGTACATATATATGGTAAATCCTAAACCATGGATTTAATCATTAAAATTTTAAAATTAAAATTCAAAATTTTCCATCCCTTTCACATTTAATAATACATTATGAGCCAACTAAACTTTCTTAGTATTCAAAGGCATTCAATTATCTTTATTTTATCATTTAATTACACTTCATCATTATTCACAAATCATTTAAATTTTTGAAAGTACTATATGATAGGAACACTTCAATAGGAGGACCTAAATTTAATCTAATTATGCATCACCATTTCAAAGCTTGAATACTATTCTCCTCAATCATTTCCATAATCATGAACTTGATCTTATCATGAGGGCTAACCTATGAGAACATGACAATTGAGATCCAACACTGAGTGCCCCTAGGTGTTTTTAAATGCCACTACTTAATAACTTAAATCTTCATTTTTAATAAAACTAATTTCTATGTGTCAAGTATCCCTCTCATTTAATTTCACAAAAATAAATATTATGCATATGTCATAAACTCTATTCTGTAAATTAATTTATATATTTCTTACCATTATTTTTCTCAAAAATGTATTTAAAAACTATATTTTTCTTCAAAATAGATTATAATTTAAATCTTAATTTCTAATAATTAATTGTTCAAAATCCTCATTTTTTCTCTAATAGAATAGACATCTATATTTTTTAAAGAGAGTTTATTTATTTACCATCCCTAATTTAATTTACATTTCATCAAAATACCACATTTCTTCTTAAGTAGTTCAATTTCAATTCAAGAACCATAGATCCCTAGATGAAGCTAGATTTTGAATTTAATCCTCACTTAAGGTTTTGAATAGACCCTAGATGAAGCTAGATTTAGAATAGAGTGATTATTTGACCTAAAATTAATTATCAAAATTCATATAAAAGATAGTTCTAAATGAAAATTCATATAGCAATAATGTACTCATTTCACAAAAAATGGAGAGTTTTTCTAATCTAATTATAATTTAACATTGAAACAAAAATTTAACATATCATTTTATCCATGCAATGCAACTCAAATTTAAAACATTTAAGCAATGCAAAAGAATTTTCTTGAGCTCGAATATTAGGGTTTTCAAAATCAAAATGATTTGTTTGATTTCAATTTAGGGTTTTAGAAATTTTTACTGTTTCAATTCAATTCAGGGTTTCAATTTCTAAGCAATTAGGGTTTTTAATACAATTTTTTAGTTTCAATTCAAACTAGAGTTTTGAAATTCTTTTTTTTTGCTTTGATTTGAATTTGAGATTTCAAAAAGCTTAATTAGGGTTTCTAAATGCAAATTTTCAATTTATTTCAATTTCTAGGGTTTTGAAATGCAATTTTTTTGTTTCTGTTTCAATTAGGGTTTTGAAATTATTTTTTTTTGTTTCATCAAATAATTCAAGTTTCAAAAGTTAAATTTTGTTTCTAAAATACAATTCAAGTTTTATTTTTTTGTTTCTATTGAAAATCTTCACAATTTGACGTATTTTTTTAATCTATTTCTAAAATTTCTTATTTCAAAAATAACATGAAATAAAATTCTTAAAATGAAAATAAAATTTGAAATAAACATGCTAGAAACAGTAAATTTATCAACAATTTCAATTTCGAATGTAAAAATGCAAAAAAATGAGGAAGAGTACAGGTACATGGAGGTCTTCTGGTAGTCACTGTCGCTCTCAAACTAGGATCCCATGTGCGTAGGCAAAAATGAAGATTTCTTCATTTTTAAAAAAATAAATAGTCTTACGAAACGAGATCCCGGTTTGTAAAAAACATCCCGATTTTTACAAATCGAGATCCTGTTCTTTACAAACAAGGATCCCATTTCCTCTTCATTGGTTCGGGACCCTCTAGCAAATGAGATCCCATTTTTGATTCAGCCTCGGGATCCTGTTCTTAAAAATTAAGATCCCGTTTTTGCTTAGCCGATTTCATTTTTTTGGCTAAGGCAAAAACTTCCACATTTCGTGGACCCAACTCTGTGCATTTACTCACCTATGACATTACCTAATATCACTTGGCTAGTTTGGTGTAAAGCTTTACTAAGCATTAATCGCACTGCTTGGTCACCATGGCAATGTTAGTGGCCCTTTGGATGGTCTCCACATGTGCCTCCTCATAAGTATCCCTCTATCGCTCTATAGGCTCAAAAAGGTGGGCATATCGATCCACTTAAGTCAGCCTATAAGCATCTAGGATGTTCCCCTGTATAGGCATGGTCGAGGCCACCTCAATAATGTATCACCCAATAAAGGTGATCCACTCTTGTGTGTCAGCTTTAACCACAAAGCAAGTGGATGTTATCAGTACCAAATCATATCAAAACATATATAGATATGAAATAAACTGTAGTAAAAAACATTGAAAGGAAATAACACGCATCACAATCAGTACCTAGGTCCTTGACCTACTAGTGTGTATCAGGTGGGAATGCAACACTGGTTCCTACTACCACCGCCATGGGAGGGATGACTACTTGACTTGAAGGTGGGATTAATGATATAGGGACCACCTTTGGAGGTGATTCCACCCTTTGCTACCATCTCTGCCTCTATGTTGCTCCACTCATTGACGCCTCTCCCTCCTCACTGCCATCACCATGATCCTTACCTCCTAACCCTTGTACACTAGCATGGCCTATGGGGGAATCCACCAAGAAAATTGATGTTAGAACAGTCATCACCCACCACTGCAAAAAATTTTGAGCAATGATGACATCGTCGATAGGTAGAGTTAGAGGTTGGTCATCATTGTCTAACCCATCTTTCCTAACTATGACATCCATTAGGCTTGGATGAGGACTATCCCCTGCTCATATGGCACTCCTCACCGACTAAACATATGTGGGAAGCATTGGAGGGATGGTTTGTACATGCTTGAACTATCGAGTAACCTGATGTTAGTAATAGGGGATGACAATGTACTATAATTGCCCCACCAAGAACCAATTACATTGCATGTGTCATAGTTGCCTCCTATTAGTAGATCAAATCCCTATCCTCTTATAAGTATGCCACTTTATGTCTTATCCTCGCAAATAATCAAACTAAAATCTCCAAAAATCAAGCTCGTTGTATCTCTAGTCACACACTAATGGGTATGTGTGGTCCATGGGTGTACCAAGTGTGATATCCCAGTGAAACCCAACTAGTCTTGTACACAGTTTGCTATACATAAATTCCCTCACCTATAGGAGCATGCAAGCTATGAGATTATAATACTTATAATATACATAGCGTATGAGGTTGTGGTATAGGTGAGCCAACATGCTCCGACCCTAAGCAAAGATCCACCAGCCCAACATAGTATTGTTGGCCCTTTGTAGCATCATGTGTTGTCCTAATCTCATCATAAGAAGCCCAATAATGTGATAGATTCCCTCTAGAGTGATGATCATCTTGCTCATTGGCTGGTGGATGGTGTAGATATTTGCATCCCAACAATCCATGAGTTCCATGAGCATCAATGTGTGATACTAGATCTGTGACATGGTGTAGACCCACCAAAGGCCTACCTATCACAATAGATTCTAATTATCTAGGTGCATTTGGTTGTTGCAATCATGCAACAATGTCAATAGGTGCTCACCTACATGCTCTCTAATTTATGGCCACTCTTAAAATAGAAACAAATTTCACATCGGTTCTATCTACACCACAAGCAAAAAAACTTTTCTCTCTACATCAAAGTTCATCTAAGTTCACCTTTGGGATGGAGGTGTTCTGCATAGATGTATGTGCATCATACTAACATCCAAGGTTGAGTAACTCCCCAACACTAGTGTGTAGGCTAGACACCAATGTGATTGAAGGAACCTAGCATGTATGTATGACAGTGTGCCAATCAAACACCTTTTCGCCAACTAGACACTTGCGCTACTTGAGGATGAGAAAAATCTAAAAATACACTAAAAAGACAAAGTTGAGTCAGATTCCTCATACCTCATTGATCTCACCACCCTTGGCTACTGATGTAAGGAGCTGCTCGATCCTCGAGGTCACATTATCTCATATGTGGGGCCTTTAGCTGACTTTTATATTACAAAATTCAATAAACTCCTTGATGTGAATAGTGAAAATGACCCTTCTATAGTCCCACCCGAGCATATATAGTTCATTTTTTCCCATTTTTAATGGAAAAATTGTTCCTTCAATCCTTCTTTTTTTCACCCCACCTAACTAGGGGCACAAATAGGAGGGGCATATATTCACCCCTTTGATCATATTTTTCTTTTGAACCACCAAATTTTCTTACGCATTCTTCTCACCATTGTAGCTTCTTCTAATTTTTGAAAGATCTAAATTTGAGTTTTGCAGAATAAAACCTCATGTTTGGCATTGTAGTTTCTCAGTGAGCTCGAATATTGGAGGCATTGTCAATATCTATTTGCTCGACCTCTGCAACCTCTATAGTATCCCTTTTTGCACGTAAATCTATAAGTTTTTCAAAATTTTAAACTTGCATTAATGTCTTCTTTTCTACTTTAGTGTAGCTAATTTTTCTTCAAAAATTTAGCTCACTAAAGTGGGGGAAAAATGTAGTTTCATAAAATTTCACACTTGTGCATTTAGCTCATTGCATTTATGGTGGCCAACTACATTTATTAAAAAATCCTTGAGTCAAAATTTCATGATTCTGACTCCATAAGGGATAATGACAAAGTGTCAGCAATCTGCCACCTCATTTTTTGTAAATATTTGAGTTAGACATTAATGTGACATGCAAGAATCCCTAAAATTTTTGAGTTTAAATAAGGGCATCTTGTGAACTTTTCCCATGGCATGTGTCATCGTGGTATAATCATGAGATTAATAGATCTTCCCGCCCATGAAACCTCACAAAACTCTATTTTTCACTTTTATTCTCATTCATTCTCACTTCTCACTCCAACTTGCTTTATTGCTCGCTTCTCTTCTACATCTCTTCTCCACAATGAAGCTCTATTGGGTTCATGTCTTTTCAACAACCAGGGCTCTGTTACAAGCATAAAACATCTCATCTATCAAACCAAGAGGGAGCCACAAACTATTGGTAATTATCTCTTGTTGTTTTGTCTTGTCTTTCCTATTTATAAATATACTTGTCTTGTCTATTTTATTTGTGATATGGGTTCTCCTCCATAGCGGGGTTTATCTTTATCACACGTCTCATCTATTTTCTATCTAATTTTTTGTATTTGGAGGTGGAAACACAAAAAAGGGGGTTTGACTAAGGCAAGCCTTGAAATAGCCCCAACACTTTTCCTCGTCCTTGTGTGTAGGTTTCTATAATTGAAGAGTTGGGTGATCACTATTTCCTAGTTTTTAGCTCTTGGTTTGGTAGGGACAACAATGCAGGGTGCAGATATCCATGTGGTATGTTGGCATCCATTGGTCATGACTCTATCCTCCCAAGAGAAGATTATGTAAGTTCTCTTTCTATTTTTGTAATTTATATACTTTTATCTCTTACCAAATTCTATTAATTTTTAGTTTTCCCTTCATAGCTTAGTATTTTATTTAATTGTGTCTAAGTTGCAATCTCTTTCATATTTCATCTCATCACTTGAGCTTTTTACTTTGAGGTAATCAAGCGTTTTTCACTCCCTATCGACTCTTCCTTGTCCTAGAGAATTTGGAGTAGGGAATCTCCTCCATTATAGGGGGAAGTTGTGTCTCCTCAATGGTTTTTTGTAAGGATCATTTTAAGATTATGTTTTCAATTTTATTTTTTTTTAAATTTATGCCATGTGATTGTTGCATTAATTTTCATGTCACTTTCATTAGAGGATGTGATGAGCTTAGCATGTAGGTATTAGAGAGGGTTATGTGAATGGCTCCCTATGTGAATGTGACCCAAAGTGGTATATAGGTAATCATGATGTGGAGAGTTTTAGATTAGCAAGTGAAAACTAATGAAAAATAATGAAATATGGGTACTTAGTTAACCAGGATAATGACATCCTTCTCATTCCTTGAGTGCTCGTATAGGCTAAGGAAGATCAAGGAAGACAAGATGTTCAAGAAGCATAAGAATTATAAGATCAATTACCCTCATTTATATGAGAGGATACTCAGTTTCACGTTGAGTCCCACATGAGTCTCTATGACGGAATTCTCTCTCTAGCTCTTTAATATCTAACCCTAGTGTAGTTGATTAGTACTTGAAGAATGATGTATTCCCTTCCATTTGCTTGTTGTTGATAGCTATTCGTGAGTTTTCCCAATGAGGTTTCCATGTGTTTTTCCCTTGGTGATTTTTCCCAAGGATGATCTTTTGTATGACATTTGTGAGTTTTACCAATGCATATTGGTGATGATACATTGGTGATTTTCTCAATGAGATCGTGTAATTGATCATATTTATGTTGATCCCTCTTATGAGACTAGATGAATATTTTATATGATATATTAGCTATATACTTCATTTATGGCATGTGTGCAATCCATCTCCCAATTTTTTTAGTGGGAGTGTTGTGATTATGGCCCATGTGACTATCTCCTAGCACAGTGAGAGTAGATCTTATGACTCCATGAGGTGAGGTGGTGTGATAACCACCATTGTAGATCAAAGGATCATAGTGGAGTTGGTGATGTCTTCAATGTGACAAGGTTCTTATGTTTATTTATGTTTCATTTTCTTTCATTTAAATTATATTATTGATATTAATAGACCTCTCATTGAGAAGGATTGTAATATTTGGTAATGAAAAATACTATTTGTTTAGTTATGTGTCTTGATGTTGGAACCTAGCACAATTATTTAATGTATTTAATTATTGTATTTTTCAAAGGCTGAAATAAACTTAAGAATCTTTTAATTAGTGTTTAAAATGAATTTATATGCTCTCTCTTGTCCAAAATTGACTTGGATTGACCAAACTACAACAAATTCTATTGGGTTAGCCTTGTACCCAGTGGGGAGGCCTAGTTGCATAGTAAAGCATCTTGGTCATCAGTGGGGTAGCCTAG
Source organism: Sequoiadendron giganteum (assembly GCA_007115665.2). Taxonomy (NCBI): domain Eukaryota; kingdom Viridiplantae; phylum Streptophyta; class Pinopsida; order Cupressales; family Cupressaceae; genus Sequoiadendron; species Sequoiadendron giganteum. The sequence continues at coordinate 63,189,417 of CM021109.1, read as the reverse complement.
TTTGGCAAGCTTAAAACTTAAATTTTTAGTTAACTCTATTTGGGAAGCCTAGTCCTGTATTTGGGCGGCCTCATTCCCCATACAAAAAATTAGAATGTTAACCCTATCAACATCAAATAGTAAGTGATTTTTAAGCCTAATTCCACTAATGAATAACTTTTATTCCTTGTATTTTTCTCATTCTGGCTAGATTTTAGTCATCAAAACCTTCAAAATCCTAGTCAAATTATCTATGTCTTAGGACTTGATCTTTCTTCTTTGTTTTGGAGCCTTGTATGGGAAAACCATGTAAATGAAAAAAATTCCTCATGGTCTGAGGGTCCTAGAAATTTTTGGTGAGAATGTTCTTATATTTTTCATTGAGAGCTTATGGCTTCTCTTTCCTTGTTTTGTGTGCCTTCTTCCAAAGTTTCTATGTTGTTAAACCTAGGGTTAGGAAGATTATGCACCTAGTCTTGTGAAGACTATTGGAAGAATGAAGAAGAACACATCTCTTGATATAGATTTTGTGTTGTCATTGATGTCACCATGATATATGAGTTGCAACTACAAGTTCAAAATAAATGTTGACCCGATATTTTGAATTGGTAATATAGAAACGTCCTCTGGTATTTTGGTTTACAATTCCCCTCTGATGATCTTCATTTCTCATAGTCTTGTAAAATGGATTTTGGTGGTTTGAAGCATGCATGGTCAGAATCTCATGTATATAGGTGATCGTGTATGATGTTGGCATCATTTTGTTGTTTGCAATTTTTCATTAGGCCTATCTTTGGCCAACCTCATGTGTGGTTGGAGGTGTAATGGATTAAATTTTATTTGAGTGATCCATGTTGACATGATGTATTGTGCTACATGCTTGAACTACTTTTAAGAATATTTTGTATTTTCTTGAAGCCGACCTAATTGATGCTTGTGGTCAAGTTAGATATATATAGGATAGTTTGGAGGTTGAAGTGTGTGTGTTAAGTGTGAGTAGTGGTGTGTTGGTCGATTGAATGTGAATGCGAAAAGAGTGAATATTGGTTTGTTGGCATGCAAATTTTCTAAGCTACAAAGGAACATAATCTACACTTGTGAGGTGTATCTTCATTAGTTCATTCTCTGGTTGTAATTCATTTTTTTATTATATCTTTTGTAGGCAGCAAGCCTCTCTTTTGGATAGCGAATCCTAGTAGTGAGCCACTCTTTGTAATATCTTATAATCGGTTATACTATATTGTGAGTTAACCCTCACCATGGTTTTTCCCATTTTGGGTTTTTCACATAAAAATCTTGGTGTTGATGTGTTATATGTTGTCATGTTCTATTATTATCTTAACTGTTACATGCATTGGATTAATTAGATGGTATTTTTTCAATAATATTAAGAAGATACTGATTCACCCCCCCTCTCAATATCTTGGGTAGTCAAAAAAGACTTAAAAAGGTTTTAATCCTTCATGGTTGGGATTTTTTTGTCCTTCATATCCCTCATAGGTTATGGGGTATTATGTAGTAGTATTTATTTGTTTGTGCAATGTCGTGTTGTAATGGGATGCCTTGGAAATCATTTGGTTGTTTAGAAGTTAATCTTTGTCATTTCAATTAGTGGAGATTTTGTACCTCCTGTTTAGGAAACATCTTGTGAAGTTTTTCCCTTCTCTTAGAGTTGTTTAATGTGTTTGGGTGTTGATTGTAGGTTAACGATTCCCTCATCCTATCCTGTTGTGTTGTTGCAAGAGAACATAATTGCAATCATTGTGTAGGTGTTGTCCTCTCTCTCTCTTGTATGTACATCATGGTGGATTTATCCCATGAGTGGTTGTACTCTTCCATTTTTTCCACCTTTCTAATGTAATGATGAGTATGTCTTGTTGTCTTTGTCATTATGTTGTGTTTCACAAGACACTTGTGTGCATGTTGTTTTTTGTTATGGGGAAAATAGGTTTTGATGGGGCCCATATAAATATGGTAACTACTTGTGTGCATGTTGTTTCACAAGTGTGGCATGTCATTATTACATTATCAGTGGTCCTTGTTTCAAAAAAAATATTCCATCATGTTTCATTCTAAGTGTGTCAACTTGGGTAATTACACTTATCTTGTTCCTTTACCTAGTCATATAATTTATGTACATTTTTGTCCATACCCTTGTGTTAGTGTGTATCTAAGACAAGGAGGAAATAATAATGAAAAAATAAATTAAATTACAAGAGGCATTAGACCCTTACTTTAAAATTTTATCCATAAATTGGTAGAATTTGGTGAAGACTCTCCAAGCCTCCTCCCTTCAATCCCTTCTCTTCTCTACTATCTTCTCTATCTCTCTTCGCTTCCTCTCTTCTCCTAGAAATTACTCTACAAGAATGAAATTCCAAAAGAAGCCAAGAAGATAAAAAGATGGAAAATCCCCCTCTCCTCTTAATAAGAAAGAATTTAATAGAAAATAAATGAGAAACTACCTCTCCTAACTACCCAAACCACCAACCAGCTCTTATTTTCACCACCTTTTAGAGATGGTAACTCCAAGGTGGCTAAAACCATATTAAAAGGTACTTTTATGGTTGAATAAACCCCATAGCCCTATACCTAGCACCTAGGGAAATTTTTAAACCATAAAACTTAATTGATTCACAATAAAACCATAATAATTTTTAAAAAGAAAAATACTATTGATAATTAAAAAATAAAGCCTTCTCACAATTAAATGATATCACAACAAAATGAAGCACATAACACGTGATTTTAATTCTCCATACAACTTAGTCATGGGAAATAATTTAATTTATGGAAGTAGTTATGTGACCCTCAAATACCATTGGAAATTTCACCTTCTTACTCAACCATAGGTGTTATTATATAACAAAAAATAATAATAATAGTTGAAGAATATAACATGTGTCAAAATAACATTTTGAAACAATTATCGTTCTCCAAAAATAATTATATGCAATAATCATCTATGAGATTACATAAAAACTATACAACCGGTTAAACCATCATAAGTGAACATTTAACTTATTAAATATCATCTCAATAGAATCTACTTTCAAAATCATAAAATTTAATCATTTGATAATCACAATATAACTTCCACTAGAAATAATCAATTAAAAAATATCATATATTCAATATCTTATGATAACCAAAACAAATCATATAAGCATAGGAACATAAACTATGTACATGAAATAAACTATCATCCATAAAACTCTTGTATAATTTCCAATCATAGAAACATGTTGAACAAGATTCATAATATCATCAAGAAAGTATAGAGTCAATAGAGATAATAAAAGGTGGGGTCTCACATCAATAATGTTGATTCATTATTTTCATATTCAAATAGTTTTGAGTTGAAAAAATGAGAGGTTATTGATGGAACCCACATCTATTTTTATGTCTAGATGACACATTTTTAGGCCTTACAAACTCCAAGAATTGCTCCAAATTTTGATATTTTTCCACTATTAGGTCTCTTCAAAGGCACTATAAAATTGATGTAGTCTACGGGGATCAACACATTTGAGGAATTAAAAGTGAATCCTCTAGAATTCACCCAAACACCCTAACATGTTGGCATAATTAGTTTGATCCCAGAAGGCAAAGAACATAGAAAATGACTCTTGGAAACCATACATTGAATGCCACTAAGGTAATTTATAAGAATGAATTAATTTTGGGCATAGTGAAACAATTTCAAGTTGAAATTTTTGAGTAATTTTATTGTTTAGGGACACCACATCCACCTATAGGTCCAAAAAAAATCTTACACCCCACAAACTCTAAGAACTACTCCATCAAGTTTAAGTAATTTTTTTCTCTTAGGTATGATAAGAGACTTTATCAAAACTTGTATTCCCAATGAATTTAAAAAATTGAGGAATGATGTAAGTAACCATCTAGAATTCACCTACCCACCTTAATGTGTTTTCATATTTATTTTGGTCCCATTATGTGGAGAACGCAAAATATGGCACTTGGCAATATTGCATTGCATGCCACTAAGGTATTTTCAAAATATGTTTGGTGTTGGCACAATCAAAGGATTTTTATTTGAAAAAAATAAGAGATGTTATTTTGGAGGGACTCCACATCCACCTATAAGTCCAGACAAAAAAATTCAAATCCCTATGAACTCTACAAATTTCATCAAAATTTGGCTATTTTTTCCCTCAAATCTCTTAAGAGGCTTTTCCAAAACAGTGTATCTTGGATAGACTAAGACACATGGGGAATTAAATTGGGCCTCCCATATAGTTCACCTACCCTCCCAAATTATTTGTTTAGTCAATTCAGCCACATGAAATGAAGAATGAAAAATATGGCTCTTGGCAATATTATGTTGAATACTTGAATGATATATTCTACAAGAATGCATATTTTGTTAGAATGGTCAAATAATTTTGAGTTGAGAAAAAATGAGAAGTTATTATGGGAGGGACCCCACATTTATCTATAGGTCTATATGGAACATTCTTAGGCCCCACTTCACTAAAGTTTGGATATTTTTTCTCTTAGCTCTCTTAAGAGACTTTACCAAATAGTGTAGCCTACATGGATCAAGACACCTTGGTGAATGAAACAAGGCATCCCCTAGCATTCATCTACCCACTCCAACATTTTGGAAAAATTAGTTATACCCCACAATGTCAAGAATAGAAAATATAGCTCTTGGAAACAATACTTTGAATTCCACTAAGATATTTTATAAGAATGAATTCATTATTTTTACTAGAAAAAAAATATGAGTTAACAAATACTGACAGAATTTATTATAGAGGGATGCGATATATAGTTTTTTTATCTAGATAAAATATTATATAGTTTTTTTATCTAGATAAAATATTATATAGTTTTTTTATCTAGATAAAATATTTATAGGCCTCATGAACTTGAAGAACTATTTAACAAAAGTTTGATATTTTTTCTCTTAGTTCTATTAAAATACTTTGTTAGAATCATATAGCCTAAAAGGATTGATACACTTGGGGAATGGAAAGAGGCTTGTTCTAGAATTCATCTACTTGCCTTGAAATTTTGATATAGTTGGTTTGATCCCATGAGTTGAAGAGCATAAAATATGGCTCTTGGCAATAATGCATTGAATAGCACTAACGTAATTGTAAGAGTGCATTCATTGTTGGAACGGTGAAATAGTTTTTATTTGATAAAAAATAAAAGAGGTTATTATGTAGGGACCCCACATTCACCTATAGTTCTAAAGAAAAAAATTAGGTCCCATGATTTTCTATCTAACTACTCAATCAATTTTTCGTAGTTTTTTCTATTAGGTCTCATAAGAGACTTTATCAAAACTATGTGACCTCGATAACTTGAGAAACTTGTGGAATTAAAAAATTCCTCCTCTAGAATTCACCTACCCACTCTAATATGTTGACATAGGCTGGTCCCAAAATGTGAAGTCCACAAAATAGGATACTTGACAACATTATATTGAATTCCAATAAGGAATTTTACAAGAATGAATTCATTGTTGGCAAGATCAAAGGATTTTAAGTTCAAAAATTTGAGATATTTTATTGTTGAGGGACCCCATATCCACCTATATTTTTAGATAGAACATATATGGGCTCCATGAAGTCTAATAACTACTCCATCAAAGTTTGGAATTTTTTGCTCTTAAGTCTCTTAAGATATTTTATTAGAATAGTGTAGCCTAGTGTGTGTGGAAAATATGTGTAAGTGAAATAATAACAACACACCTTAATGAAACACTATTACAAAATTCTATAGACACCCAAAATTGTCCATATCATAATATTACCTAGTCGATACATGACCTTGTAAGAAATTTTGTAATATTTTATCCTAGGTCATTACATTATCACACTTATCCCATTTATTCCACTTAATCACCTTCCTAATTAATTAAAAAAATCTCATTTATTTAATTAATTCACCTTCACATGTCTCAAAATATTCAAATTAAATATTTGAATTAATCCCTCATGTATTGTCACATTGCAACATGTGTCACATGACTACAACTCTTCACATGCACAAATAATTTAAATAATTTTATTATTTAAATTATGAGATTCCCACTCACATCCTATTTTTAGCCCCATTCATTGTGCGTCATAGGCATATTTTCCTCCAAAATAAATAATAGAATCCCACTTATTCCCTCACATCCTAATTTGAGTCTCATGTCATAACCCACTTAATGTGGGTCATAGGCACTAAAATAAACTTTTGATCCTAGCCATACATATCACAAATTTAACTTTTAATCTTGGCCATTGAATCAAATCAGCCTTCTCCTATAAATCAAGTCTTTCACAGGTCATTTGAAGAATCTTCTTCTAGCATCCTCACTCTGTCAAAATTTCTCTCAATCTTCTTATCTATCTATCTATTTTTCTTCTATTATCTTCATCTTATCGTTATGCTGCAAAAATGAGAAATCAACATATCAAATCATTCAATCCTTAAAAATCTTGCATTCTTATGCAGGTGGAGAAGAGCAATGGAGATAAATCAAAATAGCTTGGAGATCGATTTGCATTCGCTTATTATTTTGATTTGCATGCTAGTTTGTGCTTTATTGTGCTTGTTAGGGTTTTTCATTATAATTCATTTATGCATTTTTCCACAATACTTTCACAGATGCCTATACATCATCTCAAGAGGCCACAGTAAAAAAAATGAGAGTTTATCGTGATTTTTGTACGATTTATCACTATTTTATGTTTTTTCATAAAATTTACTTTTTGAACACAAATTAGTGAATTTTTGAGAAATGTTTACACTTCTAGAAATCTCTTAAAATTTCACTAGAAGTCTAGATTTAATTTATAGGTCAAATACAATGTGAAATAATCCGATCTTTGTTTTCTATATGTTTATCACAAATCTGGATTTTCTGGTGCAAAACAAAGAATTTTTCTGATTTCTTTGCATTTATGAAAATCTCTCAAAACATTAGTAGGGGTCTCTTGTTTGGTTTTTTCTTTTTTAGATCCATAAAATTTTCAAATAATCAAATCTAATTCATCTATGTTAAAAACATGTATCTGAAATTGCAATTTTTTGATGAACTTTTTTTGTTTATGGTTGCATTATAATATTTATTTATTTATTTTGTAGGTGATCATAAGCAGCTGTAGTAGCAGAAATATCAGTCATACACATTAACTTGGAAAGAAAAAACTTTCAGGTGCACTCATTCTATTATCTTTATCTCTCATTTAATCAATCAATCTTGTTTGCAAAACACTTCAATTTGGGGCTTTAAAACAAACATCCTGTTTGCAATCACACTTTGAAATTGTGCTTAAAAAGAACCATTATCTTCCATTACACATTTTTACTTTGGGTTAAAAATAACAAGTGTTTGAGTTGTTTTACACACATTTTAATTTTCTAAAGGGAAATTAACAATTGTGAGTGTGAATCAAGTGCGTGTGTGATCAAAAATACCTCACTTGGTTTGATTTTGTCATACCCTTCATAGGAGGCTTGCTATGGGATTTCATCACCCCTAGGGATGACCTCAATCAAGGTGTGAATCGAAAGACACACTTCTTTGAGAGTTAAAATCTTGTCACTCTTAGCTAAGCCCCAAAGAACTTTATACCTTTGGGAAGTGAAGGTGAAGGGTGGGTTACCCCTTTCTCCCCACTGTGTGGCAAGATTTTTTTCAAATTATCCCTAGTCAACCTCGTGCATCCTAGCTTAAGACCTAATTGGCCATACCTACTTGACTAGTTCTAGGACTTGTTGATGTGTCTTCTTCAAGTTCATGTTTAATCATCACTTTCATAATTTCAAGTTCAAACTTGCTTATGTGTCTTGCATGTGTGATTCATGTGTGTACCTATGTAATCATTTGTTTGCAAATTGACATATCAAGCTATATACACCAACACATAAACATATCATTCTAATCATCCTAATCATATTTTTTCTAATCACATTCAAATAAACTTCATCTTAATCAATCCAAGTCATCCAATCTAATCATTCCACATCATCATCATCACCCTAATCCTAGTCAAGCATTTGTTAAAATGGTCTTAATCTTTAACAATTCTAGTCACAAGCCCAAGGTCATAATTTGAGGAGCCCCTTCACCTAATCATGAAGATAATCCAAAACCATATATCCTCCAAGGTGGGTCAAACTTTTCTCCTAGTGATGATGAGAACTTTGTACATCTTAGTGATGATGAAAAATTTGTAGAAATCTTAGGTCACCTTAATGATACTTTTGACAAGGGAAATACCACCATAAGTTTAGAATCATACACCATTCCATCTACCAATCCTCCATCACAATCTAATAAAATTCCAAAATTCCATCATGCCTTCATGTTGTTGATCATAAAGAGCATACCAAGCCTATTGTAGAGCCTTCCACCTCCATTTCCACTCAAATCCAAGAGCTATGTCAAGAGAATTATCCTAAGCATGAGGAAACATTAACCTCTCATTCTAATAAAGATCTAGGCCCTTCTAATGATCCCACTCATAACATACTTGGTCCTATTCATGATGAAGCTTCGCTCTATGATCTAGATACTACCTATGATCAAGAAGGCCATGATGATCCTCTTATCCAACTTTATTCATTCCATGGTCAAGAGCTTACCACTTAACCTATCCATGAGCAAGAAACCTTGATTTCTCCTATACACCCCCTACCTAGTCCTATCCATGATCCCTCATTATCCACTTGTCATGTTGAGACACATGCCTCCCAAGTAAATGTAGAAGATCAAACCAATAGTGTGGATGTAAATGAACATAATCAAGATCCTAATGATCCTTCCACATCCACTATCAACCCCATTTCAAATCCATCGACATGTCCTATTGGTCTATCCATATTTATTCATGAATGTCCCTCCTTAGGAGAACAACAACCTTTATCCATGTCACCTTTATCTAATAATGAACTCAATTCTAGTGTCCAAAATACACCTAGTCCCATTGTCCACCGCATACTCCAAAACATGAACTACCAAGGTAAAGGTTTAGGCCTTCATGAACAAGCTATTTTGGAGCCAATCCATGTCAAGGTCCCTCCATGCTCTTATGGCCTTGGATATACACCCCAAGGACACCAATCCAGAGATGTTGGTACTTCCTCCATCCATCATAAGTCCTCTCTCCACCATAAATCCTATCATATTCCTAAAACATATGTTGCCATCCCTCCTCCATCATCTTACAAATGTCAAAAGCATGTGACCATACACCTTCCACCATCAGATTTTCCACCATTGCTTCCAACTCCTAATATCCCTCCATATAATCTACCTCCACTACTCCCAACACCTAATATCCCCATTATCCAATCCCCTTATCCACCTATCCATAAATCCTCTAAAAATCCTAATCATGACCAATCAATGCACACATTGTCTAAACATTAAGCTTCCACTCATTCCACCATCCCATGGGATTCAAAAGAAAAAAAATTGATGCCTCTATCTACAAAGGAAAAAATCTGAAGGGTCCTCATGCCCTAGGACACAAAAGAAAAGAAGTAAAGAAAAATCCATCCAAAAAGCAATATAAGCCCATAACTCCAAAAGAAAAGGTCAAAACTAAAATGGTTTGGGTCCCTAAGAAAAAAGAAAACAAGTCAAATGAGGCATCTACATCTCAAAAATACCAACCATCCACTTCCACCTCACATTCCCACTCTATTCAAGAATCTCATATTCCATCCCACAAGAAAAATAAAAGTTATAAAAATACTAAATCTATGTGGGTACCTAAAACACTTCATCACCCATCTCGTAAGAAAAAATCTCCATTGCTTCCTACACCCCCTCCACATCAAAATCTTCAATGTTTATCACAGTGTGTGCAACCATTTGTCATGGTTCCCTTCCATTTCACAACAATTCCACATACCTCCATCTCCTCACCCTTCACTCATTATCCTACATATCTCCCCCATCACCATCCTATGGTCCATGCTTTTGGCTAAGCCTCCCATTCATCTCCCCTACAGAATCCACATCATAATCCACCAATCCCTCCATAATAGACATTATAATCCATCATCTACCTAATCCATCTCTCTTTCATGTCATCCCTTTCCAACATCTATGAGCATAATGACATTTGACATGGTCCATGTGATGGAATCCATCTCCAGTGGGACTATCACCTTTCATGGAACTAGACACTTGAGTCCCTCCTATCCATATTCCCTGTTTTCTATCCAAAAAAAAAAAAAATCCAAAAAATCCAAAAAAGTAAAGAGAAATCTCTTCATCCAATGGTGAAAACCTGGTAAACAAGTGCCTTGGATAAGTACCATGATGAAAACCTACAAAACAGGCGTCATGTGTAGATTGATCTTCTATGTCACTTACACTTGGGGGCATGTTGTCTCATCCTACTATATCATTTTTTATCCTATCATATCATATCTTACCATCTCCTATCTTATCATTATTGGCCATCATACCCATATACTTATCATATTGAGTCCATTCATCCTCTCTTCCTCCTTTTGATCTTGATAAAAATATGGGGCAAAATGTCGAAACATGATTTGGATATCTTTTGATATACCTCATCCTTCCAAACAAGTCTATCATTATCCTAGTGTCATAAGCTTTTTCATGAAAAATCCTAAGTATTGTACCTAGAATGGGGCATGTTATTCCTATGTTACATAGTCTTTTGAGATCACATCTTTTCTCTCATATGATGCATACATCCATTCCATTCACTATGACCTATCTTTTTATCCATCCATCTATCATGAGCCTTTTATCTCTTATCCTATCACCCACCCTTTCATCCATCAATCTCATCTATCTCCTTGCACCTAGACTTTATTTTCCCTTGACATTGGTATCTATCATAAAGGCTACCAAAATTTTCATCCATAGATATCTCAAAACATTTCAAAAAGTCCTAAAAAAAATTGAAAAAGGTCCTGGAAAAAATCAAAATATTCCAAAAATCCAAAAGATCAAAACATTTCAAAATTAAAAAAAAAAAACAAAACATTTCAAAAATCAAAAAAATCAAAACATTTCAAAAATCCAAGCAATAAAATCAAACCAAATCACTTCTTCCAATCAATTGAGTGCATCAATTCAACTTCTTCAAATCAAATTCTTCATCAAATTATCTAATCACATCACTTCTTCTAATCAAATCCATTCTTCTAATCAATCACATCACTTCTTCTAATCAAACCCATTCTTCTAATAAATCTAATCATTATCACCAAATCAAATCATTTCTTCATCAATCCAATTAATCAAAATCATTCCAAGTAAATCATTCCTCAATTTAATTCATCAATCATTATCCAAATCTTCAAATCAAACATCTTCAATCATTCCAAGAAATAATCCAAATGCAAGTCAATCCTTAATCCATACCAACCAATCTAATCAATCAAGTCAAATTATCCAATCACATTTTGGTCTAGATCCTAATCTTGTTGTAAACCCAATCAATCAATCAATCAATCGATCAATCAATCATCCTTGTGTTGATCTAGGGATATATCATTCCCCACAATGACAACACTATCATCATCATCAATCAATCAATCAATCATCCTTGTGTTGATCTAGGGATATAACGTTCCCCACAATGACAACACTATCATCATCATCAATCAATCAATTAATCATCAGTTTACAGCTTGACAGGGGCAATACCTTGTTTGATTTTGTATCATTTGTGCATGCTTTCTTGTTTTCTTGTGTGTGTTATCATTTTTATCTTTCATTTGCATAAAATCCGGATCACTACCAACTAATATTCATATCTTGTATCTAGAAAAGGTTTTATTACATTGGGGTATGAGACACATTGTCACCTTGGTGCATAACGTCTAGTGCTATATCAAACATATGATTGCTCACTTTATTGTAGCATAGTGTGTCATTTTTCTTTTCCATCTACTTCTTATCTTGTATCATTCATCTTATCCCTCCTTTATCATTTCATTCATTTCGAGAGCATATCCATGTTTGTCCAACCCGCCTATCCTCTCGAGGGGGCATAAACATCATCATTATCATATCCTATATCATCATCCCATTTATTCATATCTTTTGCATCATCATATTTTTCTATCATCCCTTTTCTTCATTCATCTTATTCCTCACTTCCTTAAGTAGCTTTGGCATCACCTTATTTTCCTCTATCCATACCTTAACTTCTTTGAAATGATGTTATTCGACATAAATCTCATCATCTCAAACATCATCTCAAAGAGGGGCAAAATGTAGACACCCAAAATTGTTCATATCATAATACTACCTAGTCGATACATGACCTTGTAATAAATTTTGTAATATTTTATTCTAGGTCATTACATTATCGCACATAACCCATTTATTCCACTTAATCACCTTCCTAATTACTTAAATAAATCTCATTTATTTAATTAATTCACCTTCACATGTCTCAAAATATTCAAATTAAATATTTGAATTAATCCCTCGCGTATTGTCACATTGCAACAAGTGTCACATGACTACAACTCTTCACATGCACAAATAATTTAAATAATTTTATTATTTAAATTATGAGATTCGCACTCACATCCTATTTTTAGCCCCATTCATTGTGCGTCATAGGCATCTTTTCCTCCAAAATAAATAATAGAATCCCACTTATTCCCTCACATCCTAATTTGAGTCTCATGTCATAAACCACTTAATGTGTGTCATAGGCACTAAAATAAAATTTTAATCCTATCCATACATATCACAAATTTATAATCCATCATCCACCTACTCCATCTCTCTTTCATGTCACTCCTTACCAACATCTATGAGCATAATGACATTTGACATGGTCCATGCGATGGCATCCATCTCTAGTGGGACTATCACCTTTCATGGAACTAGACACTTGAGTCCCTCCTATCCATATTCCCCTTTTTCTATCCAATTTTTTTTTTTAAAAAGAAAAGAGTCAAAGAAAAAAACAAAAATCCAAAAAATCCAAAAAAGTAAAGAGAAATCTCTTCATCCAATGGTGAAAACCTAGTAAACAGGCACCTTGGATAAGTACCATGATGAAAACTTGGAAAACAGGCATTATGTGTAGATTGATCTTCTATGTCACTTACACTTGGGGGCATGTTGTCTCATCCTACTATATCATTTTTTATCCTATCATATCATATCTTACCATATCCTATCTTATCATCCTTGGCCATCATACCCATATACTTATCATATTGATTCCATTCATTCTCTCTTTCTCCTTTTGATCTTGATAAAAATATGCGGCAAAATTTTGAAACATGCTCTAGATATTTTTTGATATACCTCATCCTTCCAAACAAGCCTATCATTATCCTAGTGTCAAAAGCTTTGTCATGAAAGATCCTAAGTATTGTACCTAGAATGGGCCATGTTATTCATATGCGACATAGTCTCTGGAGATCACATCCTTGCTCTCTTATGACGCATACATCCATTTCATTCACTATGACCTATCTTTTTTATCGATCCATCTATCATGAGCCTTCTATCCTTTATCCTATCACCCACCCTCTCATCCATCAATCCCCTCTATCTACTTGCACCTATACTTGGTTTTCCCTTGTCATTGGTATCTAGCATAAAGGCTGCCCAAATTTTCATGCATTGACATCTCAAAACATTTCAAAAAAGTCTTGAAAAAATACAAAAAAAATTGAAAAAGGTCCTGGAAAAATTAAAACATTCCAAAAATCCAAGCAATAAAATCAAACCAAATCACTTCTTCCAATCAATTCAGAGCATCAATTCAACTTCTTTAAATCAATTTCTTCATCAAATTATCTAATCACATCACTTCTTCTAATCAAATCCATTCTTCTAATCAATCACATCACTTATTCTAATCAAACCCATTCTTCTAATCAATCTAATCATTATCATCAAATCAAATCATTTCTTCATCAATCCAATTAATCAAAATCATTCCAAGTAAATCATTCCTCAATTTAATTCATCAATCATTATCCAAATCTTCAAATCAAGCATCTTCAATCATTCCAATAAATAATCCAAATGCAAGTCAATCCTTAATCCATACCAACCAATCTAATCAATCAAATCAAATTATCCAATCACATTTTGGTCTAGATCCTAATCTTGTTGTAAACCCAATCAATCAATCATCCTTGTGTTGATCTAGGGATATATTGTTCCCCGCAATGACAACACTATCATCATCATCAATCAATCAATCAATCATCCTTGTGTTGATCTAGGGATATATCATTCCCCACAATGACAACACTATCATCATCATCAATCAATCAATTAATCATCAATTTATAGCTTGACAGGGGTAATATCTTGTTTGTTTTTGTATCATTTGTGCATTCTTTCTTTTTTGCTTGTGTGTGTTATCATTTTTATCTTTCATTTGCATCAAATCTGAATCACTCCCAACTAATATTTATATCTTGCATCTAGACAAGGTTCTATTATGTTGGGGCATGAGACACATCATCACCTTGGTCCTTTATACCTTGGTGCATAACACCTAGTGCTATATAAAACATATGATTTCTCACTTTATGTCAACATAGTATGTCATTTTTCTTTTCCATCTACTTCTTATCTTGTATCATTCATCTTATCCCTCTTTTATCATTTCATTCATTTCGAGAGCATATCCATTTTTGTCCAACCCACATATCCTCTCGAGGGGGCATCAACATCATCATTATCATATCCTATATCATCATCCCATTTCTTTATATCTTTTTCATCATCATATTTTTCTATCATGCCTTTTCTTCATCCATCTTATTCCTCCTTTATCGTTTATGTAGTTAGGGTAAAAATATTAGAGAAAAATTCATAAAAAAATTATAATGAAAAACCCTAACAAGCACAATAAAGCACAAACTAGCATGAAAAGAAAAAAAAAAAACAAAGCAAACCAATCTCCAAGCTAGATATGATTTATCTCCATTGCTCTTCTCCACTTGCATGACAATGCAAGATTTTGAAGGTTTTATTATTGATTGCTCAATTTCACAGCATAACAATGAGATGAAAGATAATAGAAGAAAAATAGATAGATAAGAAGAAATTTTGGCAGAGTAAGGATCCTAGAAGAAGATTCTTCAAATGACCTATGAAAGGCTTGATTTATAGGAGATGGCTGATTTGATTCGATGGCCAAGATTAAAAGTCAAATTTGTGATATGTGTGGCTAGGATTAAAAGTTTATTTTAGTGCCTATGACGCAAATTAAGTGGGTTATAACATGAGACTCAAATTAGGATGTGAAGGAATAAGTGGGATTCTATTATTTATTTTGGAGGAAAATATGCCTATGACGCACAATGAATGGGGCTAAAAATAGGATGTGAGTGGGAATCTCATAATTTAATAATAAAATTATTTAAATTATTTGTGCATGTGAAGAGTTGTAGTCATGTGACAATACGTGAGGGATTAATTCAAATATTTAATTTGAATATTTTGAGACATGTGAACATGAATTAATTAAATAAATAAGATTTATTTAATTAATTAGGAAGGTGATTAAGTGGAATAAATGGCATAAGTGCGATAATGTAATGACCTAGGGTAAAATATTACAAAATTTCTTACAAGGTCATGTATCGACTAGGTAATATTATGATATGGACAATTTTGAGTGTCTACATTTTGCCCCTCTTTGAGATGATGAGATTTATGTCGAGTAACATCATTTCAAAGATGTTAAGGTATGGATAGACGAAAAGAAGGTGATACCCCAACCACTTAAGGAAGTGAGGATGAGGTATATCAAAAAATATCCAGAGCATGTTTCAACATTTTGCCCCATATTTTTATCAAGATCAAAAGGAGAAAGAGAGGATAAATGGACTGAATATGATAAGTATATGGGTATGATAGGATAAAAAATGATAGGATGCCCCAACCACTTAAGGAAGTGAGGAATAATATGGATGAAAAAAAGGGATGATAGAAAGATATGATGATGCAAAAGATATGAAGAAATGGGATGATGATATAGGATATAATAATGATGATGTTGATGCCCCCTCAAGAGGATAGGCAAGTTGGACAAACATGGATATGCTCTTGAAATGAATGAAACAATAAAGGAGGGATAAGATGAATGATACAAGATAAGAAGTACATGGAAAATAAAAATGGCATGCTATGCTAAAATAAAGTGAGCAATCATATGTTTGATATAGCCCTAGATGTTATGCACCAAGGTATAAAGGACCAAGGTGATAGTGTGTCTCATGCCCCAATGTAATACAACCTGGTCTAGATACAAGACATGAATATTAGTTGGGAGTGATTCGGATTTGATGCAAATGAAAGATAAAAATGATAACACACACAAGCAAACAAGAAAGCATGCACAAATGATACAAAAATAAACAAGGTATTGCCCCTATCAAGCTATAAACGGATGATTAATTGATTGATTGATGATGATGATAGTGTTTTCATTATGGGGAACGATATATCCCTAGATCAACACAAGGATGATTGATTGATTGATTGATGATGATGATAGTGTTGTAATTGCGGGGAACAATGTATCCCTAGATCAACACAAGGATGATTGATTGATTGATTGATTAGGTTTACAACAAGATTAGGATCTAGACCAAAATGTGATTGGATAATTTGACTTGATTGATTAGATTGGTTGGTATGGATTAATGATTGACTTGCATTTGGATTATTTCTTGGAATGATTGAAGATGTTTGATTTGAAGATTTGGATAATGATTGATGAATTAAATTGAGGAATGATTTACTTGGAATGATTTTGATTAATTGGATTGATGAAGAAACGATTTGATTTGATGATAATGATTAGATTGATTAGAAGAATGGGTTTGATTAAAAGAAATGATGTGAGTGATTAGAAGAATGGATTTGATTAGAAGAAGTGATGTGATTAGATAATTTGATGAAGAAATTGATTTGAAGAAGTTGAATTGATGCACTGAATTGATTGGAAGAAGTGATTTGGATTGATTTTATTGCTTGGATTTTTGAAATGTTTTGATCTTTTTGGATTTTTGAAATGTTTTGATTTTTTGGATTTTTGGAATATTTTGATTTTTTCCAAGACCTTTTTCAATTGTTTTTGTATTTTTTTCAGGAATTTTTTGAAATGTTTTGAGATGTCAATGGATGAAAATTTGGGTAGGCTTTATGCTAGATACCAATGACAAGGGAAAAACAAGTCTAGGTGCAAGGAGATAGAGGGGATTTCTGGATGAAAGGGTGGGTGATAGGATAAGGGATAGAAGGCTCATGATAGATGGATCAATAAAAAAGATAGGTCATAGTGAATGAAATGGATGTGATCTCCAAAGACTACATCGCATAGTAATAGCATTCCCCATTTTAGGTACAATACTTAGGATCTTTCATGACAAAGCTTATGACACAAGGATAATGATAGGCTTGTTTGGAAGGATGAGGTATATCATAAAATATCCAGAGCATGTTTCAACATTTTTCCCCATATTTTTATCAAGATCAAAAGGAGAAAGAGAGGATGAATGGACTAAATATGATAAGTATATGGGTATGATGGCCAAGGATGATAAGATAGGAGATGGTAATAAATGATATGATAGGATGAAAAATGATATAGTAGGATGAGACAACATGCCCCCAATTGTAAGTGACATAGAAGATCAATCTACACATTACACCTGTTTTCTAGGATTTCATCATGGTACTTATCCAAGGCACCTGTTTACTAGGTTTTCACCATTGGATGAAGAGATTTCTCTTTACTTTTTTTGATTTTTTGATTTTTTTTTGGCTTTTTTCTTTAAAAAAAAAAAAAAAATTGGATAGAAAAAGGGGAATATGGATAGGAGGGACTCAAGTCTCTAGTTCCATGAAAGGTGATAGTCCCACTAGAGATGGATGCCATCACATGGACCATGTCAAATGTCATTATTCTCATAGATTTTGGTAAGGGATGACATGAAGGAGAGATGGAGTAGGTAGATGATGGGTTATAATGTGGATTATGGAGGGAATAAGTGGGATTATTCAAATGATAGATTTAATCTATTTAAAGTATAATAAAATCTCTAAGATCATTCCATTTCTCTCTAACTCCAAGGATTTATTAAATCAAAGTGGCTCTCAGATTATGTGCACTGTGGTTGTTAAAATGACAACCTAGAGAATAAGAATGATAAACTAGATTATATGGTGTGATGACATGATTGGTAATGATAATGAAAGATATGATACTGTGATCCTGATATGAAATGATATTATAAACTATTGTAAACTAAGATGCAAATGATATCAAAGTCCTGATTATGAATGCTAATATGATTGCTATATGATGTTGAATTACTGATGATTCAAATGTTGTATGTTAAATTTCTCTAATACGATTCTTGGAGAGTAGAATTGCATAAAAGTGGGATCCATTTCCTATAGCAAGAGGTTGCTTTTATAGATTTTCAAAGGTAATTCATGATGTGGCAGCAAGCAACGGTTCAGATTTGATTTGGATAAATCAATGGTAGAAAATGAATAATTTGGTGAGGAAGAAGGGGAAATGCACTCTCTCAACAAACCATTGTGCCAAGTGATTAGGAAGAAATTATGGGTCCATGAAGCCAACTATTTCAAACTGTTTAAACTTTGTTCCAAAATTGGCTAGAAAGGTAAAGTAAAATTGAGTGTAATTTGAAGCTTTCAACTTTATTGAGAGAAAAGTTGTAGACATGTGCTCAATTGGAAATTTGAGTTATTCAATTTTGGAGGGAGGATATATTATTAAATAAAACCATTGAAATTTGTTTATTTAATAAAAGGAGATGATAATTAAATAAACTATATGATTTTGTTTATTTAATTAAGATAGAAGAATTAGATAATTAAATAAAACAAACTATTGAATTTGTTTATTTAATTAAGATAGAATGTGAATTATATAAACAAATATTTCTATTTATTTATAACTAGATGAATTAAAGGGTAATTAATTAAATAATTGTATTTAATTAATCAGACTTATCCAGACCATTTTTAGGTTGCCCCTCTTTGAAGTGATGTGTTTACATATTGCTTCAAAGAATCAATTTTGTTGCTAGTATTGACAAAAAAAATTGATGTGCCCCATACACTAATTTTTGAGTGAAACGGATATATGCCCCCTCGAGAGATAAATCGATGAATTTTTAGGAAATTTTTGAAATTTTTATGATTTTATGATGAGTTGATGAAAAATTTGATGGTGAAGTGATTTATCTCCCGACAAATGATGTAGAAACTACCCCTTTGATGAATGAATGGATTAAGCCCTCTTTTTGAATAATAAAATAAATCAATCCCATAAAAATCCCACTTAATTATCCTTTAAAAGGTTAAAAAGGTGATTTTGAATTTCATTTGTGCATTTGCAATTTTAAGTTTGATAGTGATTGAGCAACTTAGCAACTTCTGAGAAATATGGTGATTCCCTACCACACACACCGATTCGAGCGTGTGCGACGTTACAACTGCCCGACAGTGTATGGACCTCTAGTACGTACCCCGATAAACCATCTCATAATTTTTACAATTTTTTTTCCCTCCTTTTTCATGTTTGAAATCTGCTTTCCTAGTTTCATCGTATTCAATGCCCAATGTAGTGCATTAAATGTCTGTTTTAGCGCATAAAATGTTTTTGCGCATAGAAATTAAATTTTAGTGCCTTGACTGCCTGAAATAGTGCATTGTTTGAATTAGCACGTAGATAGGTTAGATTAGCACATAGATATGATGTTTTAGTACATAGATAGGAATAGCACATTGACTTAATGAAATAGTGCATCTAGGGGAGCATTGACAATCTGTATTAGCGCTTCACTACCTGAAATGGCGCATCCACCATATTGGTGTATTGATGAACTATTTTGGCACTTTGATGAATTTCAATGGTGTATTGAATTTTTTAGTGCTTCCAAGTTAGGAAAATGTAATTTTCAATAAACTTCATGATTTTGATGTTCTTTGATTGATGATCCTGATAGATTTAGATGATTATTAATCTCATGATAGGTGAGATTCGATGATTGATTGATGATAATTGACCTCGTCATAGGTGAGGAACAATTATAATTTGATTGATTAACATCATGATAGGCAAGGTTGAATGATTTATAAACCTCATGATAGGTGAGGTTGAGTGATAGATTGATTGATTAACCTCATGATAGGTGAGGTTGAGTGATAGATTGATTGATTAACCTCATGATAGACGAGGTTGAATGATATTTTTATGCTCATGAGATTTGATCAAAGTCTCACTAGAACTGATTAGATTGATAAGTTGATTGATTTTGATTGTTTGAAAAGATTATTGATTTGTGATACTTTGTGTTGATAGGAGCCTTTGGCGAATCTGCAGATTCGCGAGTGTTTTTCTAGGACATGGGATTTGATACCTCAGTTGACACAACCTAAGATATGTGTTATTTCACATTGTGGATTATCCTCTTTGTTATATATTCTCCAAATTAGGATTAATAGGGGACTCTTGAAGACCCTAGCCGAGAGGTGGCATAGTGAGCCTAACACCTTTCACCTTCCTACCGGTGAGATGAGAGTGATCCCAGAGGATGTGTACCATATTTTGAGGATACCTATGGTTGGAGAGCTTGTATTATATGATCAAAATGAGTAGGGAGGGACCAACACTCTATGTAGAGCATTTGAGGATGATTGAATATGTGGTTATGAGATTCCCTGGAGAGAGATGGTTGGCGCATATGTGACACTTCCATCCATTCTTGTTGGTTTCATTGGGGGTTTCTTATGTCCCGACCATAGGTCGAAGGGACTGTTAGTTGGATGGGGTTGGATCCTAGAGTAGATGATCTTATAGGGTACCAGATATGCTTGGGGTTGTTGCATGCTAGCCCATTTATACCATGATTTACATCAGGTGGTTTATCTCAATTGACATAGTTTGTCAGTTGGGGTCACCTTATTGTAGATATGGGCATGGGAGCATATATTAATCATGCATCCCATTGTAGATAGATAGTGGTTCGTTGGGAGGCCTTATGTTCATGGATACACAGGTCCAATTGTCTAGCATAGGCTAGGAAAATTGGAGTACTAGAGATGTATGTTGGAGGATCTTGAGGTCATTGTATGGTAGTCATACATTAGTTGTGAGCCTTGGGCAGAGGATGATACAAAGATGTTGTATTTGTGCAAGGCAATATACCTAATTGGGAGGACTCGATTTTTCATTGAGAGATTTATGTTGAGGTGGGTGATGCACCAGTATGGTAGATTATAGGGTATGCCATAGGGTGTCACTCACTATGCATGGTGATAGATGGATGCTATAGATTAGGGACCCACCCTATCCTATGATGCAGCAGTTGAGGAGTACTAGGGTTTATAGTCGATCATTTGGGATTACCATCCAAAGGTCATTGATTCTTCAATGTCCGAGGAGTATTCTTAGTATCTATTTCTACATCCATTCCCATGGATCTCTAGCCCAGATGAGGTGGTGTCATTATTAGATGAGGAAGAGAGGGCAGTCGTACATGGTCTCAGGTGGAGGAGGAGAGATGGAGGAGGTAGAGAGCAGTGAGGATGATGGAGATGATGATGGACATAGGGGTGGTGGTGACAGAGGTGGCGGTGGTGTAGTATTTGATGTCAGAGACTCTTTTATACCTTAGCGGAGGAGACCTTTGGTGGCAACGACACAACAGCGTTTGTAGATTGGACTACCCTCATAGTAGCAACAAACATAGATAACTGCTTTACAAGTGCAAGTTTAGACACTGCAAGGTTAGTTAGCATAGGTGTAGGAATTGTTATCATAGGCATTGGCTCAGGCTGCACAGGCACAAGCATAGGTAGCCACATTGACAGTGGATAGAGATGTTGTTAGATAGCATGGTGAGTAGGCAGTTGCCATAGCCGATAGATTGCAGAGACTGGTGGAGGGGACCTCTATGGGTGATATGATGAGAGAGGTTACCTTATTCACCCAAGAGGCTAAGTACTATAGGGGCCGATATCATCAAGATATTCCTACAAAGAAGAGAGTTAGCTATGCAGAGTCTAGATTAGCCTGCAGCCACTCTCAGACCATTAGCATGGGCGTGACATAGCAACCACATCAAGATCCTGGTCTAGACCCAAGTACAAGTGTAGCAGGGGCAAGTACATTAGGTATAGGAGGTCTAGTGAGACCAGCGAGGTCTGGGGGGATCACCTCATAAATTTTATGATTATACTTGATGTATTTTGAAACTGTTGATGATGTACACTCCAATTTTGACTTACTTCGATCTTGATATTGTATCTCTTGACATTTATTCAGACATCATTGTATACTTGACATTATGATTTTTGAGATTTATGTGATATGCGGCAGATTCTTGATCTATATGTGCTCTATATGATTCTTATGATGATTTCCAATGATATATGCATTTAATTTCCATATTATAAATTCCATGTGATGCTTATATGATGATGATGTTTTGAAAATGCACTGATGAAATTATGATGTATGGATGCAATGGTAAAATGATGTTGATATGAATATGCCATGGGATGAATGTGATAATGTGGATGCTATGTGATGCTTGGATAATGATTTTATATGTGTTATGAACTATGTGAATGTGATATGAAATGGATTTATGATGATGCAAATGATATGTAATGCAGCTTTTTTTTTGATATTTTCTTATGCAAATATATGATGTGATGCATGGAAAAATGTATGATATGGTAATGTAAATGATAATACCACTATATGCATGATTTGTTCTTGTTATTTTGTAATGCAAATATATGATGTGATGTATAAATGAATGAATGATATGATCTAATGTATATTGAATTCTAATATGTGTCATGCAAATTGTTATGCAACTACTTGAGAATAATAATGTTTTTGTTTATGTCAAGTATACTCAGTCCATCAAACGATAGAGATAACATTGTTTTTGAAATCTTTGTCAAACTCGAAACAATCTTTTATGCAAATGCAAAGCTAATATGAATGCAATCTAATTTAAGTATGCAAATCTACATATGCAAAATTTGTCATCTTAACAATCCATTTATTGTGCTTTTTATCATCATTGAGCCTTTGAAATGTTGAAAGTGAGTACAAGCATCGATGGTATAAGTTAGACCATGATGATCTCAGTACTTCTTTCATGATTTTCGATATTGCAAGTTAACACAAGCATCTAGGTATAATTAAGTTGAGATGAACTGAGCATTTCTTGCGTAAAACAGATAAGAATCAATCATTTTCCTACGTGAATCTAAAATATCATCAGTGATACTTGGTAGAGTACGTCTCATGAAAAATCTCATAGGAATAATGATTAACCCACAAACATCATACAAAGAAAAATCATACTCCTTTCTTGCTTCTCTAGATCAATACATCATCAAGTTGCTCCAAAGATATGATAACAAAAATCAAAGTACAACATTTGAACATTCAAGCTAAAGTGGTAAAATCATGATTCAAAAGAACATCATCCATTTAGATTTGGTTTGATTGATTGATTCAAGCTGTTTGATATGGATATGTTTAATCTTTTAGTGATTGCAGATTATTCAATATTGTGTTTCCCTATGATCATTTTATTTGCTACGTTTGTAATACTATTGTTTGTCAGTTTGTTTAAGCCCATACTTTATTTCCCCTAGTGAGTTCATTATTTTCCCCCCAAGCTAGGGTGAGACATGACCACATTGCCAAGATATGTATATGAGGTTCTTCGATGATAAACAAAATGATGGCAAAAACGATTAGTCAAGACGTGCTCAAATAGATGGAACAACTAGTCTATCACAAATAGTGCTTGTTTCTAGGTTTTCACTACTTTTTTTTATTGTACTTTTTCAGATTTTATGATTTTTCTGTTGTTACCAAGATGCCTGTTTGCCAGGTTTTCATCAAGGCAATGATTTTTTTTTTTTTTTTTTGTATTTTGATTTTTTTGTTATTTTTGCAAAACTTTTATCATGCACTGGATAATTCAAGTATAGAAATTTTTGAGATGGATACTATTGATAGGTTCATCGAACAGACCCCCTTCAGGTGTAGACAACTAATAAGATCCTGATCCATAGAGTGATATGATGACAAAGGGACCTAGCCAATTTGGTTTAAACTTACCCTTATTTTCATGATCCTATTGATTGCGAGGGGTTTCCTTTAATACTAAGTCTCCAACCTGAAATTCCCTTGGTTTGATTTTGTGATTGTACCTCTAGGACATGCTTTGTTGATATTCTTTCAAGTGATGCACAACTTGCTGACGACACTCATCTAATAGTTCCAGCTCCTGAAGTCTAGACACTCTATAATCCTCATCTGAAACAATCCTTTTTAGTGACACATAGAGTGATGGTATTTCAACCTCAATAGGTAGAATGGACTTTGATCCATATACCAAGGCATATGGTGTAGCTCCTATAGGTGTTCTGATACTGGTTTGATATGCCCACAAAGCAGGATTTAGTTGAATGTGTCAATCATGTCCAACATCATTGACCGTTTTCTTTAAGATTTTCAAAATAGTTTATTTGAGGCCTCTGCTTGGCCATTTCCATGAGGATAGTACCGTGTTAAAAAGTGATACTAGATATGAAACCGCTCACATAGTTCTTGGACATCCTAATTCTTAAAAGGTGTACCATTGTTGGTGATAATGGACTGAGGAACACCATACTGATAGATAAAGTAATTTAAGATAAAGGATGAAATATTTTTTCCTATGATGGTGGTTAGGGGTACATGTTCAATCCACTTTGTAAAGTACTTTGTGGTTGTAATGATAAATTTATGTCCATTGGATGAAGAAGGGTGAATTTTACCTACTAGATCTAGTCCCCACTGACAAAAAGGCCATGTTGTTGTGACAGGTTGTAGTTCCTATGTTGGTGCATGTATAAGGTTGCCATGGATTTGAAATTTTTAGCATTTCTTTATATACTAAAAAGACTCCTCCATATTTGACCAGTAATACCCCAAATGGAGGAGTTTCTTTGCTAGAGTTAGACCACTCGAGTGAGTCCCACAGATACCTTCATGAATTTCATGTAGGGTAGTTCTAGCTTCATGACATTCTAGACATAGTAGGAGAGTGCCAACAAGACCTCGATGGTAAAGTATGTTAGCAATCAAGGTATGTCATGCGGCTTGGCGAATGAAATTTTGTTTCTAGTTTTGTGAAAAATCGGGAGGAAGGGTATTGTCTTTTAAGTAAGTATAAATCTTCCCATAAATGGAGGTTTCAGGGTCAATGATATGGCATATCACTTATGATTTTGGATTTTTGTAGGTGCGATTAGACACCTGTTCCACCATAAAATCATAATGCCTTCGATGTTCCAATATCTGTAAGAGAGATGCAACTGTAGCCTTAGCATCAACAACTTTATTCTCAACCCTTGGTATCTATTCAAATTTGATATCAACAAAGTATTTTTTGTAATCATCCACCATTTTCTTCTATGGAAGAAACTTGTCATCCCTTGTTTGATAATCATCATTTACTTAATTAATGACCAATTGTGAATCTCCATAGACCTACATCTCTGTGATATTCCATTCAACTACTATTTTGATGCCAATGATTAATGCCTCGTATTTAGCTACATTATTTGTACAAGGAAAGATTAGTCTGTAGGACTTTGGAATTATATGTCCTTGAGGTGTGACAAATAAGATCCCAACACTTGATCCATGTTGTGTTTAGGATCCATCAAAATATAGCATTCATTGTTGTGGTGTGATGGTAAGAAAATATGCATCAGTAAATTCAATGCTCATTGGTTGATCATCTTGTAGAGGTGCTTCAACTAACTGATCAGCTATCACTTGTCACTTGATGACTTTTGATCTACATACTAGATATCAAACTCGCTCAAGATCATAAACCATTTGGCTAGCCTTCCTATTAAAGAAATTATGTTGAGTAAGTATTTTAGTGGATCAATCTTTGCTATGAGTTTAATTATGTGAGTTAATAGATAATAGTGCAAATTTTCAGTATAAAATACTACCGCCAATCAAGCTTTCTCAGTGAAGGTTCAGTTGATCTCATAACCATTCTTTTTATACTAATATAATAAATAGCTTGTTCCTTCCCTTCAAGATTTTCTTGTGCCAATAAAGCGCCTAATGAAATATTTGTTGTTGCTATATAAAGTAATAATGGCTTTCCTTCTATACACATAACCAGTATTGGTGGAGACATCAAATATTGCTTTAGTTGATTGAAAGTAGTTTCACATTTGTCATCCCATTTGAAAGAGGCATTCTTATGTAGCAAGTGATTGAACAAATGACTTGTCTTCCAGTTGAGAAATGAACCTTCAGATTGACTAAAGCCTTCCCTATAGAGATTGTAGTTGATTGATGTTTCTAGGTGGTGGCATCTCCATAATATCCTTGACCTTAGTGGTATCCACTTCAATACCTTTCTCTGAAACTATGTACCCTAGAAGCTTCGTCGATGTTATACCAAATGCAAATTTCTTGGGATTTAATTTGATGTTGAACTTTTCTAGATGAGTGAAAATTTTGTCTAGGATTGCAAGATATCCCTCTCTAGTATATGATTTTTCCAATAGATCATCCACATAGTCCTCCATAAAAGTATGCATCATGTCATGGAAGATGGTGGTCATTGCTCTTTGATATGTAGCCCCTACATTTTTCAACCCAAAAGGCATCACATTCTAGAAAATTGTTCCCCATGGAAAAGTAAACATTATTTTCTCTTGATCCTCTAGTGCTATCTTCATTTGATTATAACTTGAGAAGCCATCCATAAGTGATAACATGGCATGTCCAGCTGTCAATTCTATAATAATGTCAATGTTTGGTAAATGAAATTCATCCTTCGTACATGCCTTGTTGTGATCCCTGAAGTCGGTATATATCTCCATGCTATTGTATAACTTAGAAACTGGTATGATGTTTGATATCCACTTACATAATTAATTAGATGAATGAAACCAACATCTAACAATTTCTTGAGCTCTTCCTTCACTAACAAGGTGATATGTGGATGCATTTTCCTTAGCTTTTGTTTAACTGGTTTCACCCCAGGAGGTAGAGATAGATTATGCATCAGGAGATCTAGATCTAAAATTGACATATTAGAGTTAGACCTGTTGATGTATATGCATCATCGGTCATCACTTCTAGCCAATCTCCTTTACTTCATGATGATAAATTAAATAATAGCCAAAAGCTATTTAATTTATAGAGCCATCATTTTTTATGAAGAGGCATGATTGATATTAATTATATTTAATTATGAAGAGGCACGATTTAATGAGTTGTAATTTAATGAGGTCGACCTCATGTTTCTGTAGGACGTGATTTTCAAGAGACATTCTTTCATGGTCGACTTGTTGCTTTTGAAAGGTTATGTCTTCCTCCATGATATTGTATATATACTTGGTGATATCTCATTGTTTGATAATTGAATCATTCCATTCTTATTCATCTCAGGTGTGATTTCATCTTCAAGGTAGATCAATTTCATCAAGTAAGTTTGCATTATGCAGAGGAGTTCGATCTGAGCAACAGATAATCATTTGTATCAACAGATCAATTTCTAGATTAACATATTCATTTTGTATTTGCATCTAGGAGAGGTGAAAATCATTCATTGTATCAAATTTGGCATTGTGTAGTGCCTGAGTTGTAAGTAGATTTCTGCTCTTAATATTTCAATATATAAGAAACATATTGGTTGGGGTTTTCTCCCTTAGGTTGGAGGGTTTTCCCAGGGTATCTTATTGTGTCTATTTTCTTATGTGTTGCATTTTCTAAGTGCTTTCTGTATTGAATTATCTGATCATAAAAAACCAACATGGTATCAAAGTAGGTATAAGAAGATCTAGATCAGATTTCATTCAAGTAGCAATATCCTCCATTATTGTTCACATTTCAGTCACATTTACTTTATCATCAAGATGGTGAACGGACTCAAGGTTGAGGACTGACTTGAGTGACCAACAAATTTCACATCTTCAGGATTCAGAGTTATGCTCACCCTAGAGGAAATGAAGTGGCTGAGTTCATGGAGAGCAGTGTCCCCAAGTCTACCAATGAGGAAGAAAAGTTTCAATGGAAGAAGAAAGATACTAAGGCAAAGAAAATGTTAGTTGATCTAGTGAAGGATCATATTGTTCCAATCATCTCTAAGTTGAAAACAATGAGAGACATGCTTAAGACTTTGGAGGAGATGTATGATATCAACAACACAAGCCATGCACTTGCATTAAAGCAATAACTTCATCATTTCAAGATGATGAAAGGAGAAACTGTCATTGCTTACTTCATGAGGATCATCGAGTTGAGAGATCAACTCTCTACTATTAGGCATATTGTTCATAGTAAGAATTTGACCATGTTAGCTCTTAATGGTCTTCCTTCATTTTGGGAGTCTTACATTCAAGGAATCAGTGTGAGATCAAAAATTCCCAAGTTTGATCATTTGAGGGTAGATTGTATTGAAGAAGAGTCTAGCTTGGCTACAAGAGGTATTGGTCAAAGATCTACAAATGAAGAAATTCATGTTCTTTCCACTCAATCCTCGAAGAAGGAAGGAAAAGGAGGAAATAAAGGATACTTCAAGAGGAATAGGGATAAAGGTTTTGATGATGCTCTCGCATTCAAGAAGAAGAGGGACCTCTCTCATGTTCAATGTTTTAGATGTGACAAGTTTGGTCACTATGTAAAGGATTTCCCAACTAGGCCTAATCAACATGCTTCATTTGCGGATGTGAATGAGATCTCTTCTCAAAATGATTCTAGGGAATTTATATTCTAATTCATGGGCCTATGTTCAATCCTTGAAGATAGTGGACTGATCTGAGTGCAAGAGCAGTTCTATACTGTGTCCAGTAATTACAGAGATAACTATTCTTTGTTTTGTTTGAAATCATCTTTCTAGGCTGAATTTCTATTATATCATTTATTTGGATCATGTGTGATTAGTAAAGAGAGATCATGATTTCTCTTGATTTGATTTCACTAACATAAGTTCCTTAAAGGTTCAATTATTCATTGCTTGTTATTTTTCATGCTAGTCATGAAGATTTTTGAGTGTGACTCTAAAATAAAATGAGAACTACAAATTCGATGGTGACTAGTTGGTCAAATCAATATCATTCTCTAATGCATGAACTGTGATAGAAACTTGACTCTTGGAGAGGGTTGGTTCTTCATGCTATCTGCATAATGCATTCAAGAAATTCGTAGTTGTTTAGATTGTTGTTTGTTGTGTTGAATTTAAAACTCTCGAGAGGAGTAAAAGATGGAAGAGTTATATCAGAATTTAATAAAGATAAGTTTATTTATCCCTTCATTCTGATCTTTTGATATATTTCTCTTTTAGGTTGATTTATTTATTTATTAATATTGTTCATAAATTCTTGTGTATTCATACTATAACCTGAGATAGTAAACTTTGTATGATTCTAGCCTTGACATTTCTTTGGATAGTTATAAATGGTTAGTAATCTCTCTCTAAAATGCCTCTAGGATAGATCTAGGAGCAAGAAGGTGATGAGAGATTGCTTAGTGATGAAAATCTTGAGGCATCTTGTGAGGAAGTCATTCAGACCAAATAAATGGTCAAGCGTGAAGTCACAACTTGCAGTCATGGGACTGAGTTGGTGACTAGATGGAGTTCACTTCCAAATGTCTTCTTTGCAATCTCTGAAGCAGGGATCAAGAGGGAGTTTTGCAACTCATTGAGAAGAAGTGAAGATTACTATATTGCAAGGCTAGGTACTAAATCCTTAGAGGATCCCTTCAGCTACTAAGATCAGAATTTCTCAGACGGTCATCTAGATTTAACATTGGTAGCTCTGCAAACCTATTCAGAATAGAGTGATTTGGGATGAGGTTGAAGAGGACAGCCCTGAATCTCTACAGAGGTGTGCATTGGAAACCATTTATCTAAGGCAAGTGTTGTAGGAAATCTTGGATGATGAGGTCAGAAGGTTGATGCAAGTACTTGAAGACTCAGAGGGGCCTACTAAACCTAAAGAAGATGTTAGTTGATTAGATCATTGATGTATCTAGTCAATACTAGACTAGATATTTTCTATGTAGTAAGTGCACTTAGTCAGTTCATGTGTGAACCAAGGAAAATACATCTAGTTGCAACAAATCATATCCTAAGATACTTGCATGGCACAATTGGATATGGGTTAAGATATTCTTCAAGTGTGGATTTTAAGTTGCATGGTTATACTAATTATGATTGGGTAGGGTGTGTTACTGATTGGAAGAGTACCTCTGGATGTTGCTTCAGTTTGGGGTCTGCGATGATATCCTAGTGTAGCAGGAAGTAGTCTTTAGTGGCATTGAGTACATCAGAGGCTGGGTATATTACAGCTTGTGTGGCAGCTCAAGAAGCAGTGTGGCTTCAAAATATCCTTGTAGGATTGTTTGGACAATCATTGGAGCGTACTAACATTTATTGTGATAACCAAAGCTATGTGAAGCTTTCTACCAATCCTATGTTTCATGATAGAACTAAACATGTTGAGATCAAATACCACTATATAAGAGATATGGTATTGCGGAAAGCAATTCAGTTGAGGTATATCAGAACTGATGAGCAGACGGAAGACATTCTCACTAAGCCTCTCTCCAAGATAAATTTTTGTACTTTCAAGATAAGCTTGGTATGGTGGCGAATCAAGCTCTAGTTGAGAAGGAGTTTCAGTATCAAAGATCTTCAGATTTTCTTAATGCATTTCTCTCTGTTAGAGAGATTTGAGGTGCAAGCCCTTATTAATGCATTACTCTCTATGAGAGAATTTAAAAGTGAAAGTGCTTGTTTCCACCCTCTAGGAGAGCCATGGTGGATTTCATGTGTGTGACACCATGACAACATCATGTGAGAGAGTCCGTGATGATTTTCTTGTACTTGTGATTTTCACCCTATAGGAGTAGCCATGTTGAATGTCATGATGAGGTGACATCATGTTGAGTGATGAGAACTTGTACATACTATACATGGGTGTAGCTATGATGGTCGATATCATGATGAGGTGATATCTTATATTACAATGAGGTGATATCTAATATCATGATGAGGTATATTTGATATCGCGATGAGGTGATATCTGATATCGTGATGAGGTGATATCTGATATCGTGATGAGGTGATATCTGATATCACAATGATGATTTGATATCTTTCCTTTCCACATATTTGTGTGGCCATTGTGGTTGAAATCACAATGAGGTGATATGTCTTGTGCAGCTGCAAGTATTCTCCCTAGCTAAGAGGGAGTGTTGAAGTTTATGCAACATCGGTCATCACTTCCATCCAATCTCCTTTACTTCATGATGATAAATTAAATAATAGCAAAAGCTATTTAATTTATAGAGCCATCATTTTTTATGAAGATCCATGATCGATATTAATTATATTTAATTATGAAGAGGCACGATTTAATTAGGAGCTATGTTTTAATGAGGTCGACCTCATGTTTATGTGGAACGCAATTTTTAAGAGACATTCTTTCATGGTCGACTTGTTGCTTTTGAAAGGTCATGTCATCCTCCATCATATTGTATATATACTTGGTGATATCTCATTTTTTGATAATCGAATCATTCCATTCTTATTCATCTTCAAGGCAGATCAAGTTCATCAAGTAAGTTCACATTATGTAGACGAGTTCGATCTGAGTAGTAGATCATCATTTGTATCAGGAGATCGATTTCTGGATTAACATATTCATTTTTTATTTGCATCTAGGAGAGGTGTGAATTATTCATTTTTATTCATTGTATCAAATTCAACATTGTGTAGTTCCTAAGTTGTAAGCAGATTTCTGCTCTTAATATTTCAATATATAAGACATATATTGGCTAGATTTTTCTCCCTTAGGTTAGAGGGTTCTCCCAGGGTATCTTGTTATGTCTATTGTCTTATGTGTTGTATTTTCTAAGTGATTTTTTTATTAAATTATCTAATCATTAAAAACCAACAAGACCAAGCAAAGTTGATTTGTCATTCTTCAAAGAACTTGGTGAATATCAGCTTTTCCTATTCAGTCATTGATGTTGCCAAATGTAATGTATTTACTTTGTCTTATGTGCCCACATTGATAGACTGAGTTGGCTCAACGAACACTGATGATCTCTCATGATAATTTTTGGGAAGAGTGTCAAATCCCCCATCTTTCAATGCCTTAGAGAGGTTTTCACTGTCAAATGTGCTCTTTATTTTTACTTTTTCTAGATCTAACACTACCATTAAATGGTTTTCATCATTAGATATTTTGTTCATATTTTCATTTTTGTAATTGGAAGATTAGACACCCTCTGAATTGAAGCTTCGTTATGAGTTTTGTGGTTTGAACAAGTGTCAAGATTGTTGGAGCAAAGAAATTTAATGATGGAATCATCATTCACAAAGATAGGAATGTTAGAAGGCTTAGTTTGGTCCTAGTCAATAAGCTCAGGGTGTAGTAAGGGTATCATCAGAATGATGAAGGTCAACAGCAGTGAAAATTTTAATAGCAATGTCATCAAATTTTTAGGTAGGGGTGTTGAGGTTTATGATGTTACTCTCCTCCAAGTCTATCTCGCTCAAAGTTTTTTCATCCTCGCTTGAGTCATCGATATTCTGTGATCCAAACACAAGGGGTCTAGTCCCTAAGATTTGTCCCTCCTCACATGTAGGTGCATATCTTTGTATTAAATCCATTTGTTTGTCTTCAAAGGATACCTCAGATAGTGAATCTCACTCATACTCATTAGAGTTTTTCTCATAGTTATCACTAGTTAGAAAGTTGTAGGATTCTTTCAACAAACTTCTAGCTGGCTTCTTATTTTGTCTCCTCTTTATATTCCAATCTAGTTTTGTCTTTAGCTTGAAGTGTGAGAGATTGAATAGGTTCTATAATTCCTTCTTTCCTTTTACTGATAGGTCCTTGTCCTTCATACCTCATCTTCTCTAGGAATATCTTTCTTTTTCCATATTGAATTGTTTGTATGTTAGGGGTTGCTGGTGTAGATGCATCCTCGTCTTTGTAGAGCCAATTCAAGATATCCTTATCTTCTAATTCATCAACCAAAGTGCTAGCCTTTAAAAATATGCCATCAAAAACTATGATATGTTGTGATTATTGTTGCATTGATGTTGATGGTTGTCCATAAGTTCTTGGTGAAGGCAACAATTGTGAAAGACATAAAGATTGTTGAATGGAATTCCCATGCCTTTGTCTATTAACTGGATCTTTTCTTTGAATTTATTTGATAAAGAGTTTTCATTATTTTTTGTAGGAGAATCAACAATACCTTTGTCCTTTGATTGGTCCTTCTTTTCAACCCATTTTGATACACCATTTGATTGCTTCTCATTTTTTGATGAATTTGGAGTGCTAGCTTCCCTGTTATGAGGGATAAAAGTATCTTGAGCTGCCTTAAGCATGTTACATTGTTGGGGATTATTTGAATTAGCTGAGATGGTTATTTCTTGTCCATTGACTAGAAACTTCAAGTACTGATGGTAGGTGGATGATACTGCTTGCATCCTGTGGATCCATGGATGTCCCAAAATTATATTATGTGTCAGATCTTTTTCTAACACTTGGCAGATTATCTCTTTCATAATTGGTCCCACTTGGATAGGTAAGACAATCAGTCCTTTGGAAGATCTCTCTTCATCATCATATGCTTTTACTATGAATTTCCTTCTTGCATCAATAGCATTCTCAAAGTATCCTAGTGCATGGATCAGTTTTAAAGTACATATATTCAAACTAGCTCCACCATCTATATGAACACACTTGACTCAATGTTTTTGAATGAGAACCTCAATGTGGAGGGAAGTAATATGTGGATGGTTTAGTGATACATCATCATGCTCGGAAAAGGATAGGGAGTGAGGAGTGGTTAAGTGCCCTGCCATATCTTGGAACTGGTAAACTTCCAAGTTACTGGGTACTATTGTGGCAAAAATAGCTTGTTCTAGGATTTCCTTGTGTGCTGGTGATATTTTCAAGAGTTCTAGTATTGATATTTGTGCTAGTATTTTCTTCAACTGATCGATTATGTTACACTGATTTGTAGGGGCGATAGTTGTTTTGATTATAGAAGGTGTATCAGATGATTTATTGGTAGCTCCTTTTAGTATTACCTTAGCTTGTCCCCTTGTTTTCACGTTGACTAGTTGATATGTTTGATTCTCTCTAGTTTTTATGACGTTAACCTGATTTTCACTTGCAACAATGTTTGTAGTTTGATGATCAGCTGTAATAATGATATTACTATCATTAATTTCTACATTCTGAGTTTGATAATCAGCTGCAATCACGTCATCAATACAATTACCATCAGCAAAAAAATTATTAATTTGATTTTCAACAAGAACAAGGTCATGTTCATCATTGATTTGGGCGT
The DNA here is from genome assembly GCA_007115665.2 of Sequoiadendron giganteum. Classification (NCBI taxonomy): domain Eukaryota; kingdom Viridiplantae; phylum Streptophyta; class Pinopsida; order Cupressales; family Cupressaceae; genus Sequoiadendron; species Sequoiadendron giganteum. Next base: position 63,155,002 of record CM021109.1, on the reverse strand, counting down.
TATTAGTTTGATCTTCAACTACCTCGATATGGAGAATAGTGGAATCATAAACGGAGTTTACATTTTTTCCTCTACCATTTGAAGAGGATGATTCACCTTTGTCATAATTTGGTAAAGGATTTTTGAAAGCCCCATGATCATTTTTTTTTTGTGGTCCCTCAACAAATATTTTCTTCTTTTCAATCAGATCTTGGATCAAATGTTTCAATTGCCAACAATTGTTTGTTTTGTGACCTTTGTTTTTATTATAATCATAGTAATGGGCATTATTCCACCAAACTGGTTTAACTTATGGATCCCAATTTGATGGCTCTTGTAATGTTACAATTTTGGCTTCAATATGTTCCTTTAATGTTGATTCCAAGGATTTTCCTAAAGGCACAAATTTCCTCTGATTTGATGGCTTTTGGAATGGTTGTAATTTAGATCCAACATTGTTCAATTATTGTTTTCATTTACATTTAGATTGTTTATGTGGTTGTTTTCTTGAGTTGTCTTAGTCGTAGTTGTTGTTAAATTCAATATTGGTTTTGTGTTTTGTGTTTTAGTCACAACATCATTGTTTCCAACATTTTGATATTTTTGCCAAAACTTGGGTTTATCATTGTTGTTGCTATGATTAGAGGAATTTGCATTGTTTGATCCTTCATTGTATGTTTTTAGGACTCCTCACTTGACCAAAGCTTCTTCTATCTTGAGATCATTTTCAATCATTTTCTCAAATGTAGGTGGACATTGTAGTTCAAGCCTATAACTTATTTCATCGTTTAAATTATAAATGAATAGTTCTATATTTTCCTTTTTAGGTATGGAACTTGGATATCTTGCAAACAACCTTCTCCTTCTTTGCAAAAATGAGAGAAATGTTTCACATTTCTTTTGTTTAGTATTGAAAAGATCCTTCATTGTGATATCAAGTTGTATATTGTAGGAATATTGAGTTATAAATTTGTTAACCATATCTTCAAAGGATTTAATTCCTAAAGTTAATTTAGAGAACCACTCCATACATTGTCCACCTGAGCTTCATGGAAATAATCTCATCAAGTATGTCTTTTCATGGGCAAACTCTAAGCTCATAGCTCAAAATTTTCTTACATGGTCAAGAGGATCTACTTTTCCATTGTATTTATCGTACTTGGGGAATTCACTATGTTTTAGAAATAGAATCATGTTCACATTTTGAGTAAAAGGATATGGACAAATATCCTACAGAAAGAATCCCTTAGTATTTCTTGTTTGAGTATCTTGAAATTTATGTTGTAAGGTTTGTAATTGATGTTTCATTGCATCCACTTTATCTGTATTTTGTGGTTCAGTCTTAGCTCTTTTAGGTGTTCCTATCAATCTATTAATATCAAAGTCTTTTGGAACTTTGACACCTAGATTAGCTAACATTAATAAATACTTTTGCCCATCCTTTTCCGAAATTTTCTTCATAAACTTATGGAACTTAGGGTCTTGTGTCATATTTTGTAGATCCTCTTTAGATATTTCATCATTATCATGTTGATTGGATCTATTGAGTAGATTCTCCTCAATCTAAGACATGTTTTTTTGGATTTCAATTTTATTTTCTTGAAGTTTCAGTCTTTGTGACCTTGTAAAAACTGACATATAAACATTATAATTGTCCACTAAACTTTGATCTTGGTTTGAGATAGTTTCAAAGATGTTAACTTGAGTCAAATAAAATGATAGATTCTATTGATTAGACTAAGTTGTCAAGTGTGATTATAGAACTTCATTTCTTGAAGTAGGATGACTGATCCTGATAATGAAACTTGGATTTTAATCAAATTTTTTTTATTTAGACACTTTAGCATGATAGATCTTAGTTTAATTTGAATAATTTCACTTGTAAGGTTCAAATTTTGAAAGTTTAAGATTCTGGTTCAATTTGAGAAAGGTTTATGTTCTGATAAAAATCTGAATTATGATGTTAATATTCTAACAGATAGTGAAAACAACTCTTTGGTTTTTACTCTGGTGGATACGCTATAACAATCCTTAGATGCGCTAAAATAATTGATAGACATGCTAACAAATTGGTCTGATGCATTGTTAAACAATTTTGATGCATTGTACTATACCATCTATGCGCTAGACTTTTCTTCCTATGCGCCAAATTGTTCCTCCTATGCACTATATTGTTCCTCATATGCACTAAATGATGGGTCTATCCATTGTTAAACAGATTGGACATGTTATAATAAAGAGCGAATGTGTTATTCTAGAAGTATTCAGGATTTTGGTCAGTTTATTTTTGCTCTGGTTTTAAACAGTGAATTTTCTTGTCTCCAGGATATAAACTTCTGATTGATGACACTAGGGCGGGTGCATGGAAATGGGTAGCAATTCCGTGGAAACCCTCAAAAATAAAGTTTGAAAACCATAACGTGAACGTGTTATAACGTGTGCGCATTATAACATGCTCACGTTATGTCTACGTTAAGCCTAGGCTAGGTCTAGGCAACTACAAAGAAATAATGTGAGTGCATTATAACGCGCTCACGTTATTTATTGTTAAAAGAAAAAAAACAAATGCAAATCTCTCATTTGCATTTCGACTGGTTTTTTTGTTACACCCACGGCCAAAAACCCCACAATATCATGCTCATGTTCTAAGAGGAGAATCTCTTCACCAACAATTTGTATTTCTTCACAACGATGGCACCATGACAACAAGGAGTTGTGAGAGGTAAGGATTCTATGGTTTTTGTTTTGAATTTGTTAGTTTTAGGTTGAATTTGATATCTATTTGTTTGAATTTTTAGGAGACGCAAATCAACCTGCAAACCCTCAAAATCTTCAATAGGAAGACCAACCAAATCCTCAAGATCAAAATCGACCACAACATCAACCTCCTCCACCAATCACTCAACCCCCTCTTGGCACTCAAAAAAATTTAATGAGTGAAATTGAGAACAACAAAAAACAAATTCAGGATGTGATCAATAGGTTGAGTGATCCAAATGGTTCAACCATAGAAATAATCACCCTAGCAAATTCATTGAAAGATATGTTCGAAAACATAGATTCAATTAGCAAACAAATAACTGGATGGCAAGATAGGAGGTAGGCGGCTAGGGACTATTATGCAAATAAACTATCATACAAGGATGTGAAGGATTTAAAAATTTAAAAAGGTGATTTGTGCTCATTATTCACCGACCCACGCACAAATCATAATCTTACCCTCAATGCGAAGAGGTTTCCTATCCATTTGTGCCACCACTGACAGATTAGGGACCGGTTTTATAATAGGTGGTACATGGTCTTCGATTACCCACTATGCAACAATTGTGAGGTCCCACAATATTTCCTTAGGAAACTATACAGTGAGTTCATATTGAACAAAATCCCAAATTATTTTGATATGAGGGATTTCAAAGGGAGAGGTGGGGGGTCAGCTTAGGATAGACCCGGTGCATAGCCGGATCCTACGTGGCAAGGTAGATGAGCTCTTGCTAGGCCACCTCGTGAGCACATTGTGCTGACGTAGAGACATTGCAGGCAATCAGCACTTTGACCCAGAGTGTCATCCATCATACTAGCCCTATTCTACAGCGCCAACCGGGGGAGTCTTCGAGTGGTGGCCTTCAAACACATGTGTGTCAATCTTGAGAGGCTACTTGTTCACATGACCCCACCGAACCTCGGGAGACTAGTACACAAGATCCTTCTGTAGCTATGGAGATGGAGAGGGCAGCTGACATTTTGCATGAGGCATATGGCATTGATAGTTAGGTAAAATTTAGTGCATGTGTTCATTGAACTCAATTTATTAAATTTTGATTTTGCAATGCAAGATTAACTAAAATTGTTTTACGATTTTAATAAAATTGCAGGGTCACAGTGTTGAGATTGGATACACTGGCCCCCCACCAACCTATTTCTACAGTACACCTATCGCTAGGGTATGTAACTAGTAAACAATTAAAAATTTATTGCATGTTAATGGCATTATTTTACGAATGGTAATTTAATATGCAATTTTGGATGTTGAACAAACTAATATTGGAGGTTTTGATGGAGCACTTCCCAGTGGCGGTGGATTTACTCAAACCTTTCACGTAGGTAATAGAATAAAGAGTTTAACTAATGAATCAAGTACTTAATATATTTGTGTAGTTTATACATACACATCGTTGATTACGTTGAATAATTTATTGTTCTATTTTCAGTTGTTGCGAGATGATACACCTCTGAATGTGATGAGGGCAATGGATATTGGTGTGACATCTTCTATACAATCCTCGATGGCTCTAACAGAAGAGGTATGAGGCAAATTAGTAAATTTCAATTTACATTTGTTGTTATAGATGTTAGTTAGTGAAAAATCAAACCATTATTGATTCACGTAGTTTAATTTCTATTTGTATGGTTTATACAGGGCTTGAGCACGCCTGAGCATGGGTGTGAGAATATTTCCCTCATGGAGAGAGATCGTGAGATGGATGTAAGTGATTATTTTGTCAAATATATCATTTTTATAATGTAATTTCTATATATTCATGTCTTTACTTCTTATTGTAACAGTTAAAACTTCACCATGAACTAAACCCTAGGAGGAGTAGCAGGAACACTCCACGAGTGTAGCAAAAATGAGTGATAGACCTATCGCCATCTGAACAAAAAGGAAAGGGAAAGATTTTATTTCCAAGGCATGGAGAGCAATGACTTTTGATTCTAGAGTCCTTTGTTGTATGCCTGCATGGCAGTTTTGTACATATTTTTTATTGGACATATTTGACATTGTATGCCTAGATGGCATTCTCGTAAGCCTATATGGCTATTTTGTACATATATTTCATACTTATATCGACATATATTGATGTATGCCTACATGGCTATTTGGTTAATACAAATATCTTTTATCGATGCCTGTCCATATTTGCATTCTAAATTGATGGTTCAATAGATATGAGTTATGTGTATTCAAGTGTATACTTTACAACTTATGTGTATATTTTGTGACTTACATGTTTTCATGCATATACCTTGTATTCGTGCATATACTTTGTTTTAATTTGTGTATACTATGTATTCGTGTGTATAATTTTTGAGGCTTACATGTTTTTGAGTACTTGTACTTCTCTTATTGACATGTACATGTTTGACTTATTCACGTGTATAATTATTAATTGGTTAGCCCTAGCATTGATCTATGTCATCCTCAATGCATGATCCTTGAGATGGAGTAAGAACACCCTCAAGGTCAAAAGGAGTTTCACATGCATTCTTCATAGGCTCATTTTGGTAGTGAAACCAAAAACCTCTTGCATCATTGAAACAATTTTTTTTCCCTTTATAGCAGGTCTGAAGCCATTATCATTCTCCATCAGTTCTTCATGTATCCACTCCCCATTAATGGTTGTCTCATGACCTTCATGAAACCAAGCACTTATCTCATTTGTGATAGAAGAGATGTATGAAGATTTATTTTCCTCCTTATGAACCATTCATTATCATGAGAGATGGGTTCTTGTGAACCACTATTGATGAATTCATGGGTCAATGAGTTTGACTTGTAAAACTACACAATTGAATCCTGATAGCAATATCACAATATTTATATTTCTAAATGTGTTATTTCATTCAGCTAAAATTTGTGCTTATACTTATGTGATTGATGTATGTTTGTGTATGGGATCATAGTAATTTCTATTTGATGATGCTATTGTGTCTTTAAGGGTTATTTATTAAATGGTGCATGAAACAAGTTTTAAATCCTTAAAAATCTTTGAATTTCTTAGGTTTTCTATTTGTCAAGTCTGGGCTCTAAGCCCGAGTCCAAGTCAAAAAATGGCTTGTCAAGTCTGAGGCGAGTCCTAGTCTTGTAACACCAGTGTCAACACATCGAGGAAGAATGTATATGATGATCAAGAGAGAACCCATCCTTGTTTCCAAACAAACCATGGTATAGATATGGCTGGTCAAGATAAAACATCACTCTTCTAGATAGTTCGAACCATATATTTCATGGCTACAAACACACCTTCATTACATGTGTGTTCTTGATCCTATTGAAGAAATGGAGGAACATGTTGTAGATCAAATATTGCAACCCTAAGTCCACAAGAAGGTTACTTGTCGTAATTTCTACAAATGTCTTTAAGATATTCATCCTTCTTGAGTAATGTGAACTATTGATGTCATCTAGATCTTTGAAACTATCTGCAATCATCTGCAATACTGTAGAAGCTAGAGCTATATCTAATACTACAAATGACTGCTCAATGGAATCCTGATAGCAATATCACAATTTGACACATTTTAGAAAATACCTCCTACTTATCATTTGATGAGCTAAAGGGGCTCTATAATGAATGTTTCATAAGGCACAACACTTGCTGAAGGTTTTGCAAATGGGGTTGCAAGCTAAGTGGGCTTAACCTTGGGGAAAAAACTTTGTGGTTAAGCACTTGAGCTGGAGTATACTGCAATGGTCGACCTCCTAGGAAGGTCTAGTGCCTCACGTCTATGAGCATCACCTAGATGTAATGATTGCTAACTAGGCCATTCAATATCATTTCAAATTTGTTGCTTTATGGAACTTACAAATTTGCAACTTTAGATTCCTCCAACTTAAGGGATCGATCCGGTGGAACATAGCTCGGAGCAATTCCACATGTTTTGGTGCAAAAGAGGACCATTCCTAGCATAAAAATACCTATTTAGACATGTTGGAATAGTCCTCTTGGTCACACAAGTTGTAGAATGAAAGTTGCACCACTTTGCACTGCTTGCATTTGATGCTTTTTCCATCAAGTAAAAATCCGCCACCACTGGAAAACCACTCCGAGATAGCCAAAAGCGAGAGAGGTTTTTGTAGACAGGCTCAACGCAATACTATAGGATTATATGAGAACTTCCTAAGCATCATGATATCGGAGTAATAGCATGCTAAAGTTTGCAGCCATTTTGCACTTTGGACCCTTAAGGGATCGATCCGGTGGAACATAGCTCGAAGCGATTCCACGTGTTTCAGTGTGAAAGAGGACAATTCCTAGCATAAACATACCTATTCAGATGTGTTGGAGTAGTCTGCTTGGTCACATGAGTTGCAGAGCGAAAGTTGCACCACTTTGCAACTTTGCATTGCTTGAATTTGAAACTTTTTCCATCAAGTGAAAATCCGCCACCATGAGAAAACCACTCCAAGATAGCCAAAACCGAGAGAGTTTTTTTCTAGAGGGGCCCAATGCCTTTCTATAGGATTAGACGGTAAGTTTCCAAGTGTCACAGTATCCAAATAATAGCATGCTGAAGTTTGCAACCATTTTGCACTTTGGACCCTTAAGGGAACGATCCGGTGGAACATAGCTCAGAGCGATTCCACGTGTTTCAGTGTGAAAGAGAATCATGCCTAGCATAAACATACCTATTCAGACGTGTTGGAACAGTCTGATTGGTCACACAAGTTGCAAAATGGAAGTTGTACCACTTGCAACTTTGCACTGGTTGCATTTGATGCTTTTTCCATCAAGTAAAAATCCACCACCATGGGAAAACCACTTTGAGAGAGACAAAAATGAGAGAGGTTTTGGTAGAGAGGCCCAATTTGATCCTATAAGATTAGACAAGAATTTTTTAAGTGTCATGGTATCTGATTAATAGCATGCTGAAGTTTGCAGCCATTTTGCACTTTGGACCCTTAAGGGATCGATCCGGTGGAACCTAGCTCGAAGCGATTCCACGTGTTTCGGTGTGAAAGAGGACCATGCCTAGTGTAAACATACATATTCAGATGTGTTGGAATAGTCCACTTGGTCACACAAGTTGCAAAATGGAAGTTGCACCACTTTGCAACTTTGCACTACTTGAATTTGACACTTTTTCCATCAAGTGAAAATCTGCCACCACGAGAAAACCACTCCAAGATAGCCAAAACCAAGAGAGGTTTTTCTAGAGGGGCCCAATGCATTTTTGTAGCATCAGATGAGAAGTTTCTAAGTGTCATAGTATTTGAGTAATAGCATGCTGAAGTTTGCAGCCATTTTGCACTTTGGACCCTTAAGGGATCGATCCGTTGGAACATAGCTCAAAGTGATTCTACGTGTTTCGGTACAAAAGAGGACCATGCCTAGCATAAACATACCTATTCGGATGTGTTAGAATAGTCTACTTGGTCACACGAGTTGTAGAAAAATGTGTACAAATTGTTTACATGACCTTTATATGACCTTTTTCACATTGTTTACATTTCAAAATTCAAAGTTTGCAAATTTCCCTACTCAAGGCATTTACAGAACAAGGTGCTACTACACCAAACATGAAATCCAACCTTACAATATTTGAGTATATCTCATTATGTAATTAAATCTTATTGCAATGCCTTTGGCACTTCATTCTCTTAGATCTTGTACAATGTCACTCATACATTCAAGATTCTCTTTAAATGTCTACATCATAGGCGCTCATTATGAGGTTAACTTCAAATGAGTAACTTGAGATTCCCTCGCTAAGCTTCACACACTGTCTTATAATGGCTTGAAATAAAAATTGAGATTTGTGAAAATCATCGAAATAAGTATATTGCATTGCTTTTTTTGCTGAGATTCTCTATGATGGCTCTTAAATCAGCATTTTCTACAACGAAAGATCAATCAATTTTTAGTAGTTTACTTACAAATACGCAAAGTAGAAGAGAAAAAGAAAGAGCATCCAAAATGGAAATGAAATAAAAATAGATGGAAGAAACTTACAGATGTTGCATGAAGGCATCAAAATAAGGATGTTGCATTTCCTTTTTGGTTGACATTCTCTTGGATGGCTCATATATCTGTTTTTTTTGCAAGGGGACACCAATCACTGTAAAAGAAGATGATAGCATTGGCATCAAAAAAATTAATGTGCATACAAGTATAAATTAATAAGAACGAATGTGCATATACTTACAAATTAATCCAATGAACCATTTGGGTCTGCTCTACTCTTTATTGTGACATGTATTGCCTCATGGTTAGACTCACAGACCTTCCATAATGTCTTGTTCAAAGGTCTACCCCATATTTGGTCAAATGAACATTCAATGCCATGACAAGGTTCGAGTAATGAAGAATCTTATGATGCATGTCAAAGTCCTAAAATAGCCAATGTTTAACACTTGAATGTGGGTACCTTCTAAGCCATGTTCCAGTAACCACAACTAAGCTTGTAGGGTATTCGATGTTTTCTCCATCTATAACTAGGGCCTCCAATTTTTTTTTGGTCTCAACACAATGACACAAGTAATAGTCTATTGCCTCTTCATTGTCTTCATCTGCAATAACTACATAAACATGCCCTGCATTGATATGTGCAAAAAATCTCTTGAAATTTGTCAACAATACAAATACAGTACAAAGTAAGATAACGATATGGAATTTCAACAACTAAGAAAGTAGATATATCACCTAGTTGAACTAGATCTGATACATGGTCAAAGTCGACCGATGATTCCATCTGTGTCAGTTCCAATGTCGTCAGAGGGTGATACGTGTGAAGTGGGCTAAGATAACTTTTGAACCATTTGTCAACCCACTCCCCTGACTCACAATCATTCCAGGATTGCATTGTACATGAAGAACAAAATCATGCCATCTTTCGTGTATCGATACTCCATGTGTAGATACTGAAAATTGGTCTAGGCCTACGAGTACACATTCGACATAATTTTCTATAGTCCGTGGTCTTGATTAAATAATGTATATTATTTAATTAACCTTTCTAACACATATTTCCTCTATTAATTAAATACCCCTTTTTTAATTAATTCATTAATTCATTCTTAATCTTTATTCAACCTGCTTAATTAAATAAATCATATTTATTTAATTATGTTGCGAACTAATTAATTCTTGCCCTTAGATTTCTATGTTTGAATGCAAGTATAACTTCGTCGAGTGTCTAAGCAAAATATTGAAGATAAGTCTCTTCTCAAAAGTGTATGATTTCGGGAGGAGGAATAATGATCATGACAGGCCATTTTATAGATTTTGGGTTTTCGAACGTTCGACTCAGATTGAAAGAGAGATCGACGGATGAGATTGATGAATGCCATGCAATGTGAGTTCTGTCTCAGATAGAACGTGAGTTAGAACACGAGTTTAGAAAAGACCGCAGATAGAGACTAAGTTAGAACATGAGTTAGAACACGAGTTTAGGATCTTAATCTCGAAAAATAGAAGAAATAGACTTTGTATGCAAAAGACAAAGTTAGAACTCGAAGACTAATGCATTCGACATACCTTAACCTATTTCATGCTGGGGCACGATTAGGGCATATTTTCTTTGACACAACACCGTACCAACATTGTATCAAAGAGGGGCAAACTGTAGATAGTAAAAATTGTTCTAGGCCTGCGAGTACACATTCGACATAATTTTCTATAGTCTGTGGTCTTGATTAACTAATGTATATTATTTAATTAACCTTTCTAACACATATTTCCTCTATTAATTAAATACCCCTTTTTAATTAATTCATTATTAATCTTTATTCAACCTGATTAATTAAATAAATCATATTTATTTAATTATGTTGCGAACTAATTAATTTTTCCCCCTTTATCTATCAATTAAATAATTTATTATTTAATTACCGCTTTATCATACTTTTTCAACTATAATTAAATATCTTTATTTAATTATTCATTTGACCCCCTTTATCTATAATTAAATATTTATTATTTAATTATTTATATTATACTTTTCAAACAGTCAAATTAAATGAATTATCTTTATTTATTTAATTAAAGTCTCCTATTTTCGAATGTTGAATTAAATTAGCATTTAATTCATATTTTAATTATTTATGTCACATTCTTCTGTCAATCGGTTGACTAATTATTCACTCACCTTCTGACTCGAGATCTATTTTTAGTTCTCCAGTTATCTCCGGATTCAACACTTGTTTATCTCTGCAAGAAGACTCTCCATCACAACTAGTCGATTAACTAGTTCTAACTCCTGTTTGCATTTGAATGCATTAGTCTTCAAGTTCTAACTTTGTCTTTTGCATACAAATTCTATTTCTTCTATTTTTGGAGATTAAGATCCTAAACTCGTGTTCTAACTCACGTTCTAACTTAGTCTCTATCTGCAGTCCTTTTTGAACTCGTGTTCTAACTTGCGTTCTAACTCACATTCTATCTGAGACAGAACTCACATCGCATGGCATTCATCAATCTCATCCGTCAATCTCTCTTTCAATTTGAACCGATCAGTCGAAAACCCAAAATCTATAAAATGGCTTGTCATGATCATTATTCCTCCCCTCGAGATCATACACTTTTGAGAAGAGACTTATCTTCGATATTTTGCTTAGACACTCGATGAAGTTATACTTGCATTCAAACATAGAAATCTGAGGGCAAGAATTAATTAGTTCGCAACATAATTAAATAAATATGATTTATTTAATTAATCAGGTTGAATAAAGATTAATAATGAATTAATTAAAAAGGGGTATTTAATTAATTGAGGAAATATGTGTTAGAAAGGTTAATTAAATAATATACATTATTTAATCAAGACCATAGACTATAGAAAATTATGTTGAATGTGTACTCGCAGGCCTAGACCAATTTTCGGTATCTACACCATGAACCTGAATTTGAGCTAAGGAAAGAGTGTACCTCACTCGATCCTGTTAGTGTACAATAGTCTTCATATGGTGCAATTTTAGTATCATCCATCAACCAAAAAAATATATGAACTGAAGACGTACTTTCATTACCTGGACCCATCAAAGCATTACACCACTCGATGATTGATTTTGCATTTGTCAACTTTGCGCTATCTTTATACTTTAACTCTTCTCGTGCTAATGCTCTTTTCATGCATGCTCCTACACCATCATGCTCCCCCTTTCCATGTCCAGCCTCACAAAAGTTCCACATATGTTGAACACCTATAATGACATGCATCCTACACAACCAGTAGAACATGCGCAAGTTCTTGAACTATGTTGCACAGTTATCAAACCATATTATATGTTGATCATATTCTATGCCCCTCTGAGCCAAACCACTGTAGAACATCTAGAAGCAACCTTGCACAAACTCTAGAGAATGTGTGCGATCATCACTAATGTAAAAGTGGTACTCCCTCAATACCTTCCTTTGCTCATCTATACTATCAGATGCATGAACAAATGCTATGTGCACAAATATCAAAACTTGTGTGGAGTTGTAATACTATGATTGCACCTCATGTTGTGGCTATAGAGTGTAGCTCTATGCAAAGTCAACCATGGATACTATGCTTCCAACTAGAAAGGTGTCCTTGCATAGCTTGAACTACGTGTCCAACCGTCGGGCTCTATGGGTATGCATTGCATACTCAGACAGTATACTGTCACGAAGTGTGGTCATAAATTGGTACACTGAAATCTTCTCAATAACCAAATCAGACCTTTTTGCTTGAGACCCATCTTTTGTAGCATATGCCACTATTTTATACTTCCCGAACTCTACTAGTTTTTGTCCCACCTCATCTATGTTTTCCATATGTTGACATACTGGCATACGCTGGAAGCCACCACAACTCTCGCATGAACCATCCAAGCATGTTGTCCTGTAGAATACCTGTCCATCCTCTATTTCACATAAATTTTTTGATAAGAACTCTCTTGAAGATTTTGGTGGGGCTTCTATGCCACAATCCTGCAAAACATCCTTAGTATGCAAATATAAACATATAGAATGATAAGCATCATAATGGTTAGAAAACTCAATATGTAGTCTACAACAACAAGTAGTGCATGTGTGATTTATCTTGACATAAAAGGGTTTAAGCATTTTAAAAAATCTTTGAGAAATACTAATTTGAGGATAATCATTTTCAAATTTTTGAAAAAATTGGGTTTGAGTCATATCCAAAAAATGCTTTGGATGTGGCTCACGATTCCGACTACCGATTCTTCTTCTTACCACATCCCTTTGATTTAGAGACGGCCTTGTGTTATTCTTCCAGTACTCTTCAATTAGTGTTCTCAAGGCTTGGACAGCTTCTTTATATTTTCATGATAGTCTCCCCAAGAATGCCCATAATTCATTTGTATCATTGCCCTCAATTCTTTGTCGCCTTTGAATGGCTCTTGATAAAGTTTTTCTACTAATTCTCGTTTGTTCACTAGTCTTTTTTAATTAGACGAGCTCTCTTTGTTTGAAAGCTTACCAAAGCTGATGTAATGACACGTCGGGTGACATTACTATCCTTTGAGCATGAGGTCTTACCCACACTCTCATAAGCATCCATTAGATTCTTCACAATAGTGTCTTCACTCGATGCATTTGATGTTCTCAACCCAAGATTCTTCATGATGTTCATATGCTTTACACCCCACATCATTTCAACAAATAATTGACATCTTGCAGTCTCATTTAGCCTTTCAAAGAAACGTTCCCAAATATTATCAGCATATCTTCTACAAGTGCATCTTGAAATCTTACCTTCCATGTGCTGCAAAATCTCATCATCAATATTAATCAAATACTTTGGCTTTCTATGCAAAATTCTAGGTGGTGTTCTCCTAGGTACATACATCTCAACATTAGGAATTTCATCAATATTTAATTGAGGTGGGCTAGATTGCGTACCTTCGATCAAGGGTGGAGAAGAAGACATCCCTTGAGGTTCACATGGGGATGATGGCATACCTTCTTCATCAATTTTGAGTGATGATTTACTGTCAACTTGAGATGTGTTGGATGGTGTCCAACAATATTCACTTGCGGTACATGGTGTCCCTCCATATTCACTTACAGTAGATGGTGTCAGTCCATATTCACTTGTACTAGATGGTGTCCCTCCATATTCGCTTGTGCTTAATGGTGTCCCTTCATATTCACTTGTCGTAGAGGGTGTGTCTCCAACTACGATATTTGAATCTGTCTTACGATGATGCTTTCACATTCGTGCCTGTTGTGCTACCAATTCCCGTTCTCTTTTTGACGGTTCAGGTTCCTCTAAAATCGGGTTGTTTTCATCAATCGTTTCCAATTTCTTCTTTTTATGATATGTTGCCACCCAAACTCTCTCCTTTTCTTTCAAGGTTTCCTTCTCTTCATTTGTTAGTTTCCTCTTTGTCTTTTTCTTCGGCATGGCGGATAATTTTATCTATACCATGGTAATCAGATGAATATTAGTTCCTAAGAAATGTATCCATTGAAGTTAATTGAAAAATATATGTTATTGAAGGCTTCATTTAAATAATACTTACAATCATCGTGTACAAAAGTTAACCTAGCATGTAGACAAATGTGTACAAATTATGGAAGCACTAGGCTGGCCAGAGCACATTCCTAACTAAAAGTGAATAACCATGATGGTAATTTTGAAAAATAATGAGTGTAATGGCATTGTGAGTTTTTTATAAGTTTGTGGAGTAGGAGCACCTTGACAATCTATACTTCCATTTTGAAATTTGATTCAATTTTGGGTATCTTTATGTTGTAAGAGGGTCATTAAAGACATTTTCCATGTACCAGTTATATGAGCTTTCAAAGGTGGTTGTTTGTTAGTTATAGGAATTGAAGGGAGTTGGTTTTCATTGAAAAAGGTTTAAACAACCTCCATTGGCTCGAAGGGAGGATTTTTGCTCATTTTGAAATCCATTTTTTTGATAAAAAAATACTCTTTTGCAGAAATTCACTAGTTTTTTTGCACTTTTGTGCACTTGTAGGCATCTATACAGCCTCCCCTTGATAGAAAACTAATATAATATTTTAGGAACATGTCTTAACTCTCTAATGCATCATTTATGAGGGCTTAACATTACGTTTGAAGCGAGCAATTGACAATTTTCTAAAACTGCTCATTTCAAGCCAGTCAAGGGTTTGAGTAGGATTTAATTATGAAATGACCATCCCACCTACTATTATGACTTTTTTCTTAGTGGGATAGCATGACAATTATTAGAGTAGGGTCTTTTATTGTTGAACATGCCTTGGAATGAAACTAATGACAATAAGATGGGGTTCTTAGCTCAAACAAGCACTTTTCCATTAGAATTTGAGGAACCAAGGAGTGATTTTGGAAAAGTGTTGAAGGAGTGGTCTATGTAATGAACTTTTGAACTTTTTTATGGTATTTTGAAGATGTTTGATGCTTTGGAATGGTCTGGGAAGCCCCGGGTATAGGAGTTTCTATAAACCCTCCCTCTTTGCATTGAAAAATGGGGGTTTTTGTATTGGAAGCCTAGTTGAGTGGGTAAGGTCATAAGACCTAGAAATTATCTTGTTTTGAGACCTAATTAAAGACTATTTTTGGGTTTGGAAGTCTGGTGTGAAGATCTAAGGGTAGTTCCTTCGTAAAATTGGCCTACTTGGAGGTTTAAAATAGTGAAAAGGCCAATTTTCTTAAAGTTGTCCCAAAGGAGTCATGCCATGGGTTAAGGCATGTCTTGCAACTCTGAAATTGGTGCTAGAATCATTCTTTTATTTTCTTGGTGTTTTGGAAAGTTTTGGAGTTAAGGTCCCAAAACTGGTTTTGCACAGTAACTAGATTCCAAGGGTGAAATGTGGGAAATAATGTTTATGTTTGTTGTCCATCTTGGAGGAGTGTTGGGATTGTTCCATTATGCCTTTTTAATCTTCTTAGATGCCTCTTGAAGGCAAGTTGACATCTTCAATGGTTTTGGGTCCTCTAACTCTACATCAAAAACGAGTATCACAGTTTGAAGTGTGTGCATGGTTTGGGAGATACATGTGACAGTTTGCAAATGCTTGGCTACCAGTAATGTGGATAGTGAACAAAGGAACTAAGTTTGTGTGTAAGGGTAGACTTCTTAAGGTTTCATTTTTGTTGTACTAACTCAAACAAATATTTATTAAGCAAATAATGGTTTGGTTGTGCCTTAGAATTATAGTTTGTGTTTGTAAACAATGGTGCCATTATGGAAGATTTAAGACAACTTGTGAATGACATAATCATTGGTTGATGTTTTGAGGAACCTAGTTGAGTGTAATTGGTTATTTTCAATATTTTCAAGGTGTTTTGAAGGTCCTTAAGGAATTGGGAACTCTTAATGCCAATTTGAGTATACGAATCAAATGTTTTGTGAAGGGAAATATAGTTGAATAAATGTGTCAAGAAAGGTGTTGATTTCTTCCTTTGTACTACATTAGTTTGTGTAGAGGTATTGGAAGGTGTTTGGACCCTTTGGAGGAATGGGAGAGGCTTGGAGTTGTCTTAAAGGATGAATTTTCGTGAATGGTTCTGAGTTTCTAATCAACTTTATGCTATGTTACAATCAATTTTATGATGGTTAATCTATTTTTTTGAGTCTGAAAAAGAGTTGAAACCAAGTTCTAATGTTTTGATGAAAAGATGATTGAGTTTTTTTGTTTATCTTCTTCAATTTAAGTTAGGGTAAAAAGTACCCTTGATGATTTGTGGATCTTTTTAGTTGCTCTACATTAAGATTAAAATGCTAATTGGCAAGTGTATATAATTGTGTATATAATGGTAATTTAAAATGTGCATTGACAACCTAAGGTTATAATGACAAAAAAATATGAAAGAAAGCCATAATAGAATGAAAGAAAATGTGTAAATACTCCACATACCTTGAAAACTAGACGTTCAAATGGAGGAGTTCAACCCAATTATGTAGCCTTAGCTTCTTCTTTCTTCAAACTCCACAACAATTTGACTTTTTCAAAAGCTTTTTCCCTTCCACACTTCAATTGTATATCAGTTTTTAATGGAATTCAAACTTCAATTGATATTATATGTCTTTCAATGTGGAAACTCTGCTATTTCATGCAAAGGTGGTAAAAAGATCATGGAAAAGGTGATGGAATGTGAAAAATATGCTTGCACACTTCACAACTTCATCAAAAAGCTATTTTTTGTCAGAGCACGCACAAAACCAGTGGAATATGCAGACTGTGGGCCTTCAAATCATGGGTATATAGATTTTTTTACCATTTTAGTGGAGTAAAAAATGTGCTCTAATTATAATTCGAGTGCGTTATGTGAAATTTTGATTTTCTTAGTATATAGAGAGGGACAGAGGGGAGAGTGGGAGAGAGGGAGATAGAGAGGGAGATAGAGAGGGAGGGAGAGAGGAGGAGAGTTGGAGAGAGTGGAAGAAGGGGAGAAGCGGAGAGTGGGAGACTGAGAGAGTGGGAGATAGAGAGGGAGGGAGAGATGGTGAGAGTGGTAGAAAGATAGATTGGGAGAGAGTGGGGGAGAGTGGGAGAAAGAGAGAGTGGGAGGGAGAGAGGGGGAGAGTGGGAGATAGAGAGGGAGGGAGAGAGGGGGATAGTGGGAGAAAGAGAGAGTGGGAGAAGGGGAGAAGCAGAGAGTGGGAGACTGAGAGAGTGGGAGAGTGTGGGAGATATAGAGGGAGGGAGAGAGGTGAGAGTGGGAGAAAGAGAGAGTGGGAGGGAGAGAGGGGGAGAGTGGGACCTAGAGAGGGTGAGAGTGGGAGAAAGATAGAGGGTCAACCCCTATACCCTCTTAATCCCTCAACCCTCAACCCTTAAACCCTAATCCCTCAACCCCTATACCCTCTTAATCCCTCACCCTCAACCCTCAACCCTCAACCCTCAACCCTTACACCCTAATCCCTTAACACCTATACCCTCTTAATCCCTCAACCCTTAAACCCTAATCCCTCAACCCCTATACTCTCTTAATCCCTCAACCCTCAACCCTTAAACCCTAATTCCTCAACCCCTATACCCTCTTAATCCGTCAAACCTCAACCCTCAACCCTCAACCCTTAAACCCTAATCCCTCAATCCCTATACCCTCTTAATCCCTCAACCCTCAACCTCAACCCTTAAACCCTAATCCCTCAAATCCTCAACCCTCAACCCTTAAACCTAATCCCTCAACCCTTAAACCCTATCCCTCTTAATCCCTCCCTCAAACCCTCCCTCAACCCTCCTTAAAACCTAATCCCTTAATCCCTTGCTCTTAATCCCTCAACCCTCAACCCTTAAACCCTAATCCCTTAACCCCTATACCCTCCTCAACCCTCAATCCTCAACCCTTAAACCCTAATCCCTCAACCCCTATACCCTCTTAATCCCTCAACCCTTAAACCCTAATCTCTCAACCCCTATACCTTCTTAATCCCTCAACCCTCAATCCTCAACCCTTAAACCCTAATCCCTCAACCCCTATACCCTCTTAATCCCTCAACCCTCAATCCTCAAGCCTTAAACCCTAATCCTTCAACACCTATATCCTCTTAATCCTTGAACACTCAACCCTCAACCCTTAAACCCTAATCCCTCCCTCCCTCCCCCTCTTTCTCTCTCAATCAATATTTTTCTCTATCTCACCATTCTCTCTCTCACTCACACACACACACCTCTATCTCCCTACCTTTCCCTCCCCTTTGTACTCTTTATCTCTCCTCTCGCTTTCACTCTCTATACATACCTCTCCCTCCATCACTCTCTCTCTCCATCCCTCTCTATCTCACTTATGCCTCCTTCCCGACCTCTTTCCCTCTCTACTCTCTATCTCTCATCTCCCTTCCTCTACCTACCTCTCTCTCCATCTCTCCATCCCTCTCTTTCTCTCTCACTCTCTCCTCTCTATCTCACCATTATCTCTATCTCTACCTATCACCCCCTCCTCCCTAAATCACCATTACCTCTCTCCTAGTTTCCCTCCTTCCCTCTCACTCCATCCTCTCTAAATCACCATTCTCTCTCTATCCCACTTTCCCTCATTCCCTCTCTATGTCTCACTTATCCCTTTCTACCTCTCCCTCCCTCCAACCTCCCTCTCTCTCTTTATCTATATTTCTCATTCTCTCCTTTCCTCTCTACTCTCTATCTCACCACTCTCTCCATCTCACTCTCCCTCCTATCCATTCCTCTCTCCTTCCCTCTCTACATACCTCTCACTCCACTACCTACCACTCTCTCCTTCCCTCTCTACTCTATATCTCTCCCCCCTTCCCTCTCTAATCTATTTATCTTTGCCCCCCTTCCTCTGTCCCCTCATTTTCTCTCCTCTCACTCTCTCTCCCTCTCACACACACTCACCACTATCTCCTCCTTTCCTCTTCCACCATTCCTCCACTCTCCACTTCTTTCTATCTATCATCTCTCTCTACATCTCCTTCCCTCTATATTTATCTTTATCTCCCCTCTCCCTCTCTTTACCCACTTCTCCCTCCATCACTCTATAGGGTTGAGGTATTAAGGGTCAAGGATTGATAATTGAGGGTTGAGGGTTTAATTTATAGGGTAGAGGGTATAGAGTAGAGGGTTTAAGGGTTGAGGGTTGAGGGTTGAGGGTAGAGGGTAGAGGGTAGAGGGTATAGGGTAGATGGTAGAGGGTAGAGGGTAGAGGGTAGAAGGTTTAAGGGTCAAGGGATTAAGGGTTGAGGGTTGAGGGTTGAGGGATTAGGGTATAGAGTTTACTTGGGTTTAAGGGTTTCAGGGTTGACGGTATAGGGTTGATGGTAGAGGGTATCAGGGTGAGGGTTGAGTGTTTAAGGGTTTAAGGGTTTAAGGGTTGAGGGATTAGGGTAGAGAGGGAGGGAAGGATGGAGGGAGAGATGGAGGGAGAAGTGAGATAGAGAGAAAGAGAGAAGAGGAGAGAGGGATAGAGATATATGAGGGTTGAGGATCTAATGTATAGGATAGAGGGTTGAGAATTGAGGGTATAGGATTGATGGTTTAGGGTATTGGGTTGAGGGTATAGGGTAGAAGGTAGAGGGTAGAGGGTAGAGGGTAGAGGGTAGAGGGTAGAGGGTAGAGGTAGAGGGTAGAGGGTAGAGGGTAGAGGGTTGAGCGTTGAGGGTAGAGGGTAGAAGGTTTAAGGGTTTAGGTTTGAGGGTAGAGGGTTTTGGGTATAGGTTTAAGGGTATATGGTTGAAGGATTAGCGTTGAGGGTCTAATGTATAAGGTAGAGGGTATAAGGGTTCAAGGTTTAGGGTTTAAGGGTTGAGGATTAAGGGATTAAGAGTTGAGGATTTAGGATTGAGGGTTAAGGGTTTAATGGTTTAGGGTTTAAGGGTTGAGGGTCAAGAGTTTAAGGATGAGGGTAGATGGTTGACAGTATAGGGTTGATGGATTAGGGTTCAAGGTCCAACATATAGGGTACAAGGTATAGGGGTTGAGGTTTTAGGGTTAAGGGTTTAGGATTGAAGGTAGAGGGTTGAGAGATGAGGGTTTAAGGGTTAAGGGTTGAGGGATTAGGGTAGAGATTTTAATTGGGTTTTAAGGGTTTAAGGGTGAGGGATTAGGGTTGAGGGTATTGGGTTGAGGGTAGAGGGTAGAGGGTTTAGAGGTTTAGGATTTAAGGGTTGAGGGTTGAGGGTTTAAGGTATAGGGTTGAGTGTTCAAGGTTTAAAGGGTTGAGGGTATAGGGTTGAGGGATTAGGAAAGAGAAGGTGGGATGGAGTGAGGGAGAGATGGAGGGAGAGTCTTGAGAGAGAGAGGGATGAAGTAGGAGAGAGATAGAGGTTAGACGGTTAAGGGTAGAGGGTAGAGGGTTTAAGGGTTTAGGGGAGAGGGGAGAGGGGAGAGGGGAGAGAGATAGAGGGAGTGAGTTAGTGAGTGAGAGAGAGACCTAAGAGAGGGAGAGGGGGTAGTAGGGAGAGTCTTGAGAGAGAGAGGGAGGGAGTGGGAGAGAGATAGAGGGTAGAGGGTTAAGGGTATATGGTTAAGGGTTGAGGGTAGAGGGTTTAAGGGTTTAAGGGTTGAGGGTAGATGGATAAGGGTAGAGAGGAGAGACATAGAAGGAGTGAGTGAGAGAGAGAGAGACTTGAGAGAGGGAGAGGGGGTAGGAGGGAGAGACTTGAGAGAGAGAGGAGAAGGGAGTTGGAGAGAGATAGAGGGTAGAGGGTAAAGTTTTTAAGGGTTTAGCTTAAGGGTATAGTGGAGAGAGATAGAGGGAGAGAGAGTGAGAGAGAGAGGTAGTGAGTGAGTGAGTGAGAGACATAAGATTCCCTCTCTAGTTCTCTCTATCTCACTTCTCTCTCCTCTCCCCCTCTCTCCTTCCCTTTATAATTCTCTCTATCTCACCTCTCTTTCTCCCCCTCTCTCTCTCCATCTCTCTTCCTTTCACCCACCTTTTCTCTCTACTTCTCGCTATCTAACCTATCTCTCTATACATATTTCTCTCTCCCCCCTCTTTCCCTCTCAATCTCTCCACGTTCCTCCTTATCTCTCTACTTTTCAGCTCCATCACACATCTCTCCACCTAGACCTCTCTCTATTTTTGTATCACCTCTCTCTCCATCCCTACCTCTCCCTATATCTCTCCTTTCATATCTACTTCTCTCTATCTAGTTGTCCCTCTATACCTATTTCTCTATCCCTCCTTGCCTCCTCTCTCAATATCTCAACCTTCTTTCCCTCTCTAATTCTCTCTCTATCACCTCTCTCTATCTCTCTCCTCCCTCTCTACTCTCTCTATCTCTCCCTCCCTCCCCCTCTTTCTATCTCTCCTCTCTCCCTCCCCCTCTTTCTATCTCTCTTTACCTTCTCTCTACCTATATCTCTCTCCTTCTATCTATCTCAACTATCCATCTTTACCTATCCCTCCCTCCTCTCTCTCTTCCACCAAAATTTACTCTACATCTCTTTGTCTAGCCTACCCCTATATACCTATTTTTCTCTCCCTCTCTCTTTCCCTCTCTCAATCTATCTACCTTCCTCATTACGCCTCTACTTATCTCTATCACCTCTCTCTCTCCCCCTCCCCTCTTTACTTTCTTTCTCTCTATCTCACCTCTCTCTCCTTAAATATCCCTCCCTCCTTCATCTCTCTCTCTCTCTCTCTCTCTCTCTCTCCTCCCTCTCTCCCCTCTACCCTCTACCATAAAACCTCTACCCTCTATCTCTCTCCCACTCCCTCTCTCTCTTTCTCTCTCTCTATCTCACGTCTCTCCCTCCTACCCGCTCTCCCTATCTCAAGTCAAGTCTCTCTCTCTCTCACTCACTCACTCACTCCTATATCTCTCTACTCTACCCTCAACCCTTAAACCCTCTACCCTATATCTCTCTCCTGCTTGCTCCCTCTCTCTCTAGTTCAAAAAATTCATTAACAAACCCTAAGGTTTTCCCATTTAAATTTAATATTTTCCATCAAAATATTAAATTTTGATTCATTTATACCCTATACTTTCCTTTACTCTTATTCAAAAAGGCTAAAAAATGACTTATATCCTATACTACTGCCCTAAACCCTTAAAATTTTTCTCCCTACCGCTTTACTGTGGATAGCCTTCAAACAGTTCATAGTTGTGCGGTAGAGGGTCAGCCTGGCGGTCATCAAACGACCACCGCTATACCGCGCGTAGTAAAATCTATACCCGCGGTAACATGGTAAACTTTGTATGCAGCCTTTATTGTGTTTACCACTATACCATGGTCGTTATCTTTCTACCTAGCGGTATGGCAGTCGTAACCATCAAGGTCTTCTCCTGACTATTACCACGCAAGCACAGTCTCCCTGTAGACTATGCGCGGTACTGTGGTAGCCATCTTGCTGCCTGCCTTGACCTTCCATTGACAGTTTACCGCAGTCACCATTCTCACCATGTGCAGTACTACGGTGACTGTCTGCACTGCTACCGCGTCGGTGACTTATCGACCACTGCGATATCGTGGTCTATGTTTAGACTGCGTGTAGTGGCGCAGTAAACATTTTTTGCCTAATTGTTTAGCCGCCAATTTTTTTTGTTGACCGTTACCGCCGCCTTCTAACTGCTATCGCTCTACCGCGGCCCTCAAGATTACCCTTCATGGTGCAATGGTAAGGGTTTCCTTGTCTTCTCTTTACCGCTATACAGCGAGCTAGTTTGTGGGAAGCCACGGTTGGGCAGTGAATAAGATATGAAGTGATCACTCAGGGAGCGGTAGAGGTATAAAATGTATGAGCATTTTTGGAAAGGGGAGAAATGAATTTTAAAGGAAAAGATAGGAAAATAATGAGAAATTAAATGGGGATAAGGTGGTAAATGAAATATTATGAAAAGATAGGAAAGTAATGGATATAAATGAATAAAATCCTTTAGGGTATTGATGGAAAATTTAGGTTCAAAAGGGAAAATCATTCAGGTTTCTATAATGAATTTTTTTTGGGTTCTAACAGGGTAGAGGGGTAGAGGGTTTAAGGTTTTAGGGTTAAGGGTAGAGATGAGAGAAAGAGAGAGAGAGAGAGAGAGAGATAGAGAGAGAGAGAGGGAGAGAGAGAGAGAGAGAGAGAGAGAGAGAGAGAGAGAGAGAGAGAGAGAGAGAGAGAGAGAGAGAGAAGGTAGAGATATTGAGAGAGAGGAGGCAAGGAGGGAGAGAGAAATAGGTATAGAGGGACAAATAGGTAGAGAGAAGTAGATATGAAAGAAGAGATAGAGGGAGAGGTAGGGATGGAGAGAGAGGTGAGAAAAAAACAAAGAGAGGTCTAGGTAGATAGAAGTGGGAGGGGATAAAGAGAAGTAGAGGGTAGAGTTAAGGGTAGAGGGTAGAGTGCTTAAGGGTTTAAGGGCTAAGGGTTTAGGGTTTAGAGTTAAGGGTAAAGGAGAGAGAGATATTGGGAGTTAGTGAGAGAGAGAGAGGGAGGGAGTGGAAAAGCGATAGAGGGTAGAGGGTTAAGAGTAGAGGGTAGAGGGTAGAGGGTTCAGGGTAGAGGGGAGAGAGATAGAAGGAGTGAATGAGTGAGAGAGAGACCTAAAAGAGGGAGAGGAAGTAGGAGGGAGAGACTTGAGAGAGAGAGGGAGGGAGGGAATTGGAGATAGATAGAGGGTAAAGGGTAGAGGTTTTATGGTTAAGGGTATAGTGGAGAGAGAGAGGAAGAGAGAGAGAGAGAGAGGGAGTGAGTGAGTGAGTGATTGAGTGAGAGACCTAAGAGAGAGAGTGGGGGTAGGAGGGAGAGTCTTGAGAGAAAGGGGGATGCTGGAGAGTCTATATATCTTCCCTCCCTCTCTCTCTCTCAAGTCTCTCCCTCCTACCCCCTCTCCCTCTATCAGTTCTCTCTCTCTCTCTCTCTCAGTCACTCCCTCTATCTCTATCCCCTCTAACCTACACCCTTAACCCTTAAAAATGAACCCCCTACCCTCTACCCTTAACCATCCCACCCTCTTTCTCTCTCCCAAGTCTCTCTCTCCTACCACCTCTCCCTCTCTTAGGTATCTCTCACTCACTCACTCACTCCCTCTATCTTTCTCCCCTCTACCCTTAACCCTTAATCCTTTATCCTTAAACCTTAAAACCTAAACCATTAAACCCTTTTATCCTCTACCCTCTACCCTTAACTATGCCTCCCTTTATCTCTTTCCCACTCCCTCCCTCTCACCCTAGTCCCTTAACCCTTAACCCTTAAACCCTAATCCATAGAGATGGAGAGAGAGAGTGAGACAGAGGGAGGGAGAGGGGGTGCGAGGGAGAAACCTAAGAGAGAGGGAGAGGGAGAGATGGTGGGAGGGAGGCACCTAAGAGAGAAGGAGAGGCAGACAAAGTGGGAGAGAGGGGGTGGGAAGGAGATGCCTAAGAGATTAGGAGAGAGAGGAAGTGAGAGATAGAGGGACACGAGAGATACAAGGAGTGAGAGAGAGATACTTGAGAGATAGAGATCGGGTGGGAGGGAGAGGGAGTACTCAAGCTAAAGAGATTCAAGACAGATAGAGGGGGTGGGGGGCAGATACATGAGATAGAGGGAGAGAGTGAGAGAGTTGGAGGGAGAAATCTGAGAGAGGGAGAGAGAGAGGGAGAAAGATAGAGGGAGTGAGAGAGAGAGAGAGGATGTGGGAGAGAGATAGAGCAAGTGAGTGAGAGAGACAAAGAGAGGCTTGAAAGAGGGAGAGGGGATAGAAGGGAGAGACTCGAGAGACAAAGAGGGAGGGAGAGACTTAAGAGAGAGAGGGAGAGATATTGGGAGAGAGATATAGGGCATGAGAGTGAGGGATAGGTGGTGGGAGGGAGATAATTGAGAGAGATGGAGAGGTAGACGAATACAGATAGAAGGAGTGAGATAGGGAGGGAGTGGAAGGGTTTAAGATTTAAGGGTTGAGGGTTTAGGGTATAGGGTTGAGTGTTTAAGGTTTTAAGGGTTTAGGGATTAGGGAAGAGAAGGTGGGATGTATGGAGCGAGAGGTGGAGGGAGAAGTGAGATAGATATAAGGAGAGAAGAGGAGGGAGGGACAAAGATATATGAGGGTTGAGGATCCAATGTATAGGTTAGATGGTTGAGAATTGAAGGTATAGGATATAGGTGCGGTGGTAAGGTTTTCCTTGACTAGTGTGTTACATCATTTATGTGATTGTTTCCACTTTATAGAGTTGGTTAGTACTTCTCCTTTCCTCTAGCATACACTTATTTCTATTGTCCATGATCCCCATGTTGCTTCTATTTTTCATATTACTAATTATAGTGATTTACATGAGTCTAGGAATGTTTAATTTTACACATATTTCCTTCTTATACTTTAGCTCATTTTGATGATACTTCATGTCCTTGGCATCTCATGATGGCTCTATTATAAATTAGGATCTTAGAATACTAATCATTACAATCAAGATATAAAATAAACAAAATGAGAATCATATAGGCATGAATTTTACACATTTCACAAGATATACATGGAGAAGACTCTTTTAGGTAAAAACCCCATAAAGCATCATTTTATTAAAACACTTTTAATAATGGTCTATTATAACATAGACCGAACTTGGGGAATACTTCTCCATACTTCCACATGGGCCCATAATATTGCATGTGCATACTGATATAATTCACTATCAATCTCTAAATTCTTCATCTCTCAAATGAAAGGGAGCCTCCTTAAATATAGAAGAAAGGATGGCATAATACCTGTGGTGTAGTAAAATGCATACCCTTGCATTTTCATACTTGTTTGGGCCTGCCTTGCTTTATTTATCCTCATTTATGGCTTAATTGGTCCTATTTTGTGTCGACAATCCCTATGAATGGCATCATTTTCTAGCTAGTCCTGACATTCTCCAATGCATAAATGATATTCTTAATGATTTTGATCTATGTGTCTCTGATTTTTGGTTGGGACTAAAACACCACTTAGGGTGTCTTTGTCCCTCTGAGGTCTTGGGACCCTAATTTTGAGGCATCTTAATTGGGCCCCTTTTTCATGTCTATGCCCCAAGTTTCATCACTTGAGACTAAGATGCCACCTAGGGTGTCTTAGTCATCCTTGAGTCATTCTAAGGATTTAAATTCAAATTTTAGCGAGATTTAACCTCCTTTATTTAATGAATTCATATGTCGGATTGGTGTGATATAATTCAGAGGGAGGGAGAGAGGGGGAGAGTGGGAGGGAGAGAGGGGTAGAGTGGGAGATAGAGAGGGAGGGAGAAGGGGAGAGGGGGAG